>CM053588.1:250388192-250403616 GCA_028646515.1 Pseudochirops corinnae
GGGCAGCCGTTGAGCCCCCCGGCTGTGAAAAACCCAGATGTTGGTGCTTCCCTCTCTGGTAACTGAATAGGTAACTGATGTAATGGTCAGACGCTGGAAGCCGTCTGATGATCTGTTTTTCTGTTTGTTTGTAACTTCTGTTTGTATTCTCTGAAGTTCAGGGTGCTGACTTTTCCCCCTGAACTAGGTAAATGATATACATTTGATTAAATTGAGACTGTTAATCCTTTTTCCTTTAGAAAAGCAGATCTAAGAAACTGTGCTAGCAGATGCCCTGGGTATGCTAGGGTGCTTGCTGATACAGGATGATTGGAAGCCAGCCTCCGATCAAGATGGAAGAAGACTTTACTTGGGTACTCTATATTGATTGAGAAGATTGTGACTTACTGAATGATATGTTTTGTTTAAGACTATGTGGCCACTTTAGTAATAAGTTGTTACATTATATTTTTGTGAATGCTGTGATCTAGTTTCTTGAATGTTTTGCTTTAGTTTATTGCTGAATAAATAGAGAGTTCACTATACTATGTAATTAGATCTTTAAAGTTATTCACAGCAGCAGTCCTTGGGAGAGCTGCTCATCATTGGCTTTATATTGACTTAGAAAACCAAAATTAATATTATCTACATTACATATATACACACTAGATGCCAGGCTAAGTACTTCACAAATATTATATTGTTTGATCCTCAAAACAATCCTCAGAGGTTAGTACTGTTATCATTCTCATTTTATAGATGAGGAAAATTGAGACAAATAGATTTTTTTTTTAAGTGACTTGCCCAAGGTCACGAATCTAGTATTTGATCCTAGATCTGAACTCAGATCTTCCTAAATATAAGCCCAGCGCCCTATCCAATGCACCAACAATGGGACGGGCTGCTGTAAAAGGTATTAGGTACCCCTCCCTGAAAGTCTTGAAGCAAAGGTTGGAGGATTACCCGTTAGATATTATAAGAGGATTTTTTTTTATTTTCCAAGTTTTGGACCACATGACTTATAAGATCCCTTCCAACTCTAAAATTCTGTAATTCTATGAATACCACTTCTTCCATAAAGCCTTCCTTATTTCCCCAAGGAAATAATAACATTTTTCTTTGGACTACCCATAGCACTTTTTTGTCCTGATCATGTGATATTTTACATGGGTTCCCTAAATTTCTATCCTGTCCGCTAACTACAACATAAGTTCCGTAAGGCCTATAACCATATCCTATCTACCTCTTCTATATCCCACAGTACCTCCTAAGACTGTGCAGACTTATACGTTTAGAAAAGATTTGTAGACTACATTAATGAATCCTACTAAAGAAAGCAACTTTCCATAGCTAGTTACTATACCCAAAGCCATTTTTACAGTTGGGTGAGCATATTTGTATTTACCTATAGGTTGAGTTCACGTCTCCAAATTTACTAGCAGCTACAGTGTGTAGAAGAAAATATTGTGCTGGTCAGCATCAAGGAATTTGGCTCAGTTGAAGGACTGAGCCTGACACTAATTTGGATCAATATGGATGGAAAAAAGAAAGGTAGGAAACATAAGCACGATTTCTAGAACAACTGACAAATCTCCAGACAACTAGGGAAAAATTGTCTGATTATTATCTAAATGTCTAAATTGACAGTAGCCTAAATCATTGTCTAATTTATCTAATCTGCAAGTTTTAGTCAATTATTCTAACCTCAGTTCCTATTTGAATCTGATGTTCCAGTGAATCCCTCAGATTAAGGCTATCTCAAGTAAGGCCGAAGTTACTTTGACATAGATGTATTCTATAAACAGACAAATATCACAGTGGGCTGGGAGGTCATTCTATAATGACAAAGAATAATAGATTGCATGGGTCTCCTAAATAGAATTGACCTACAGTATTTTCAGGAAGAAGACCTTTGTCTCCACTGAAATAATACTATTCCTGCTGGTTGGATCAAATTTCAGAATCAGAGAATAATTTCATTGGTTTTGTCCCTAGTGAAATTCAAATAATCCCAAGAAAGGCAACACATTAAACCTTATCAATCATTTGGACCTTAGTAAGTCCATGGTTCAGTATAAATCACCTAGCTATGCTCAGCGTCAGTTTCCTAATCTGTAAAGTGACAATAATTTATGCCACTACCCCAATGAATTTTTTCTTTTTTTGGAGGATATACAAATATTTATATGCATTTATAAATACACATATATCTATATAATGTTTCTCAGACCTTAAAGTATTATATGGACATGAATATAATTTTTCTTCCTATACTGAGGAACATCCTGCCAATACTTATAATTCTGCTCAATATTCAGTTATTCCATGAAACCTTTCTAGGAATTTGCCTTCGATTAGTGCCGTACATCTCAGCATGTCATAATCATTCATGCTTCCTGTTCTTGACAACCATGTATGCTTATGTGTAACTTATTTCTATATTGGTACACGGAGCGCCAGGTGCCAAAGTAGACAGAGCGCTGGGCCTGAAGGCAGGAAGACTCATCTTCCTGGATTCAGATCTGGTCTCAGACATTTACCATATTGTGACCCCGGGTAGATCACTTAATCCTATTTACCTCAGTTTCCTCATCTGTAAAAAGAGCTGGAGAAGGAAAAGGCAAATAATTCCAGTATCTTTGCCAAGAGAACTCCAAGTGGGGTCACAAAGAGTTGGACGTGAATGAAACGACTAAACAATAAATTTTGTTTAAAACATAGAAAGTGATCCAAAGTGAAGGAAAAACAACCAGGAAAACAAAACATAGATACAATGACGACAACAGAATAAATGGAAAAAAAACAATTAAAAAAAATCAATTCTATCATATTAAATAAGCTTGGCCTCAAAGAAGAGATATGAGAATGTACTTCCTTCCTTTTTTGGTGGACATGGAAAGCTAATGTCAGACTTTTTCAGTGTGTGATGTGGCCTTTTTTAAAATGTGACCTATTCCTCCACACATCTTCATCTTCATTATAAGAGAGAGCTCTCTGAGAGAGGATACATTGGAAGCCCAACCAATAAGTTTATTTTTAAAAGAGAGAAATGAATATAATAACAGGGGTATGGTTTTGGGAGCTATAAAACATGGTCAGAGGCTATATCACCAGATCGAATTAGTGAGTTGCCAAGGTGGGAGAGGGAATGAATGCCAACTGCTAGAAGACAAATGAATTGCAGGGAGCATCAAAGTATAGCTGGCCAACAGAAAGAATAGCTTATGGAGATCAGAGACAATGTTGACAGAGTTCTCATGATTTAGGAGTAAAGGAAAGTTGAAACAGAGTGGCAGACAGCTGAAAGGAGTTGCAATGGGGAGAAATAAGGAACATAGCACAGAGAGGCTATGACAGTGAATAATATGGAAGGAGAATCCATCCCAGTTGCTCTCAGTTCCAACACTGAGTGCAGACTAAAAGTTACAGAGATGGCAGGGGTATTCCAGTAGAAGTTGTTCAAATTTGGTGTGTAAGTTCAGATCCTAGCTCTATCTCCATTAACTTGCAAATAAAACTTCACTTTAAGCCTTATTAATCAATCATTTGTACCTATGTATAAATATTTATCAAAGATTTTATAAAAAACAGAGTTTTACAGAGGATGAGGAAAAGCACTGGACAAGGAGAACAGGGATGGGGGAGGAAGGGTATGTCACTGAAGAACAAGGTTCTCCACAGTACAGGTAATTAATATTGTGTAGATTCATCTCCTCTGTGGGCCCTTCTTGTGAGTCTGTGTGTTTAGAAGGAGGAATTGTAGTTCCCTTTAGACAATCTCAGATAATGAAACTGCCAGATTATCTGGATGAGAGCAGCCAATCATAGAAGCTAAAGATTCACGGAAGGGTACCTCTAACTCTTCATGCCAGGAGATAGACTCTAACACAAGGATTTTAATATGAATGCCATGCCCCCAAAAATGTTTGTAAGGCTCTTATTGATACTTGGTTTCCCTCTAGAAACAATTGGAGGCCAGACTAGATTACAATAATGCATAGATTACTAAATTATATAATTGGGTACTTGGAATCTTGGCTCAGTGATACACTATACTTCTGTCATTCTAGAACTAGACTGGCTGTTTGGAGAGCTTCATTGCCAGAGGGTTGGCTTTCATTTGATTAATTTGTTCAACCAAATAAATTCACAAAGAATAGTAACTAAGGCATAATGCACATTTCTGGAAAATACCTAATATACACATGCACACTAAAAACAAAACAAACAAACCAAAAAACCTCACAAAGTCCTGAAGTAATGAAGAGTATTTCAGTGACACATTATCATTGTTTATTATATTGCTTCTGTGGGGAAATACATTTCACTTTTTAATTTGGGAGTATGGGGAAGTGATGGAGTGAAGTGCTAAAAAATTTGTTAACTGCACTATATCTGCCTTAAAAAAATAACTCCATTAAGTGGGCGGCTAGATGGCACAGTGGATATAGGAAGACATCTTCCTGAGTTCAAATCTGGCCTCAAATACTAGCACTGTGACCCTGGACAAATCACCTGTTTGCCTCAGTTTGCCTCAGTTTCTTCATGTATAAAATTATCTGGAGAAGGAGATGGCAAACCACTCCGGTATCTTTGCCAAGAAAACCCCAAATTTATGTAGGGTTCAAGAGCAGGTGCATCATTGAGGGTGATGAAGAACAGGAAACTACCAAAAAATAAATGAACAATTCTATTAATCACTTCCCAGATTTTCAGACTTAAGGAAGAAAGTTAGGGGAGGCAGCAAACTATGGACTTAGATATTACTATTTGTTTTTATGTACAAATAATACCTAAGTCAATAGTATCACATGTTAGAATCTTAATATTAAGAGTTTATCACGAACTGTACATAGTAATCAGAATAATGTAAAGAAAAACTGCACTAAAAAAATAACAGAACTCAGACCAACGCAATGACCAATCTGGACCAAAAAGGACTTACTAGAAAGGTGGAGAATCAGGGCTTCGCTGTCCTCCATAGGCAATGTATCAATTTGTTTTGCTTAATTGTATTTTTTGGTTACAAAGGAGAGTTCTATTTAAGAGAGCAAATTATTTAGAAGAGACAATGATATTTGAAAAATCAATAAAACTTTTAATGAATAAAATAGTTTGTCAATTCAAATAAGTTAAATCTCAAGAGATTTCCTTGACTAGCTAAAAAAAAAAAACATATCATAAAGAAAAATATAGAAAGGGGAAATAGTAAGGAATGTATTTATAGCTTAGGAATTTTGCAATTATGAAATGCTTCAGTTGTTTCTCTTTTTTCTGTTATTGTTTCTGATTATATCCCCAAAGCAGATTACAAAATGAATTACCCTGTCTCCTCTGAAGCTCATATTCACATATGATATGATTAATTGCAAGTGAGTGGGTAATATCCTTGAGTTGTTAATGACAAGCTGTTATTTTTTTTTTTAAATATCGGCATTACCAACTTTCCCAGCCTAATCTCTTGTTGGTATTATGTTGTGGTTCGTTACACAGTCAAAAACAGTAACTAAATGGTGTCATATCCCATGGAGTTTTATAATGTTAAAATCTTCAAAACTTGGCTCCATATTGGAGAATAAAAGGTGTTTTTAAAATGTCTGGGCTCTTACCAAACTCTAACAGCATGAAAGGAGCTCCTGCAGTGTAACAGAAGTAAGTGAAAACTCATGCAGATTTAGCCCACCCATACAAAACTCTAATTGGCTGGCTTCACAGGGAATTTGTTTGTCAGTCAAGTACTGTGCACCCCCACCATTTCCAGATTAGCTTAAAAATTCAAGCACAATCTACCACTGTAACTATCAACAAATGAAGTTAACATTCATTTGCTAAAATTTCTCAAGACTTTTCCTTCATAATGTCCTTCATAATAGAAGCATTTGTTCTATGTGTATTAATTAGCCATTAATAACACTTTAATATAATTTTAATGCTTTTTATACTTTTACATAGTATTTAAGTGCATACTTTGGATAACAATTCTGAAAATTTGAATGCATTTTTGACATTTTAATTTTGGGCCTCTTGGGTAAGGATTTTTGTTGTTGTTTGTTTGTTAAATGTAAAATATTTTGAAGCTCTAACATGTCCCAGGAAATGGAATAGATAAAAGAAAATATTCTCTTGAAATTGGTAATTGTGAGAATCAATTCCATATGTTTAGAGGATCTCAAGAACTTTGAAATAATCTACTTAAACCTCACCAAATATATTCCTGTGATATCAGTGTCATTTTGAAGACTATATGAATCACAAATACTCAGAGACAGTAGCAGAGCTCAAAATAGAACCAATGAATCTTGACTCTCAATTTGGAGCTCTAGCTAAGCACATTAACTGGACAATTTTCTTTCATTTGAGTATTATTAATAACATAATATGCTGTGACACAACAGATATAATAGCCTCTACGGAGAATTACCTGAGAGTTATGCGATCCACATTTTTAAAGAACATGTTCTATGCAGATATATAACTTATGGACTGTCACATAATTAAATAATTATAGGCTATCTAGCTGAGAATTTTTCACTTGGGGTCAGCTTAGTTTTATAAATAGATGTGGGCTACTTACAACAATGATACTATCTTGACTTTACAAAGTAGACTTATTTCAAAGAAACTCAAATGATCTCAAAATATTCAGAAAATTCAATAGGGGGGAGTAGGATAGATATAACCATCATTTAAAGGTAAGGAAACTGAGGCATATCAAGACTAGTGAAATGAATTACCCTGGTAACAGCAAATTTGTCGTCAAGAAAGCAAGACCAAGAACCTGAGCTATCAGATTTTTAAATGGATGGGGCCACAGTATCATAGACATGAGTTTGGACTTTGGGTCAGGAGGACTTGGATTAGAATCCCACCTTTGTTACTCTCTCAGTGTGGAAAGTCATTTAAGCTCCCTCAGCCTCTGTTTCCTCATCTATAAAATAATAATATTAAATATTTCCTGAAGTCGTGGTAAGGCTCAAATGCATCATAAGTGTATGATTTTGGATATACTTTACAGCAAAAGTCAAATCATTTTAAAAAAGTGATCACAACCAAGCCAAAAAAAAAAAAAAAATCCTTAATATTTCACAAGCAATAAAACAGATGTTAATCCTAGTTCTTTTAGAAAGGAAGTTCAACTCTAAGGAACAAGCTATGTATTAATGTAAATAAAGCTTTAGATACTTGTAAATATGAAAGAAGTACTAATATAATGAAAAATATTTATGATCAAATTGAATTTGATTGACTGTTAATGCTAAATGGTTAAGTTCGTGACCTGAACCTAATGGGTCCTTTTAAAGTTGTAGTGGACAATTCAATGACTCATTGGTGAAACTGACTTTGAGGAGCAGATTTTTGCCTCCAAGCAGCTTTCAGGATTTAGATTTCACTGTATCATATTCAAAAAGGTCAGCACTGGCCAGATGACCACTCTGAAGCTACAGATGGCTGTACTGGTCACCTGACTACTCTGGGTTTCCCCCAACCTGCTGCAGAGGGCTCAAGTTCACTAAAAGGTCATCCATGGCTGTGCATCACTGCTTTGGGAACAACCATTTTTCTGCAACAACCTCTTTACTGCATTATATAAAATAAAGCAAATACTATTTCTGAGCCAGAGGTGTGATGAGAGATCACAGACATAGCAGCTGCAAAGTTGTTGTTCAGATGGTGAGTCCCAATGTGTCAAAACCTCTCCTCTGGTGAATTTCCAAACTGCCTTTGAATGAAACATTTAAACAAGTATTAAAATTAGGTTAGATCCTTCTATTCTTGATAGATATTCTTTTCTACATCTTTTCTGTTTTTCCCTTGTGTTATAGTGAGGATATGAGATGATATTTTCAAGGTATTTTGCAAACATTATAGCAAAAGATAAATGCTAGCTACTGTTATTATTATTATTACTATTATTGTTATATTTATGATGAGCTTCTTAGAGAACAAAGAAAAATTATTTCCCGTGTAAGGCAGTAATAATTCAATTTGGGAAGAGGATGGAAACTTGTTTCATCTCATCAACAAGCTATTTCAAAAAAGCAATGTTATGTTCATAGCAAGCCAGCTTGAGAACAACTCTTAATTATTCAATCTTGCTTATATATTTCTTCTGTTTCCACCATAAAGGAGTTTATTTTCACTTTGACCATTTCATATTTCTCAAAGAAGGATTGGAGATGCACAGGCTAAAAAGGAAGCATTTGGTTGTCTTTACTAGGAATTATGGTCTTATTCAGAAATGTGAAACCCTGGGCAGCAGAACTCCTGAGTGTTCCCAAACAAGATTAAAACATAATTGGGAAATATTTAGCAAAAATAAATAAAGACATAATACAACCTAAATAATGTCAATTTGTGATTTTCCAGGTCCATATGTGGTCCATAGGTATCCATTTCTATTTGAGTTTGACAGCACTGGTCTTATTGATATATGACCAAACTCAATCATTTCACAGCTTTATGGATTTAGAACTGGAATGTCATCATCTAGTTCTATTCTTTCATTTTATAGATGAGAAAACTGAAGACTTCAAAGGCAAGTTCCTTGCCCAAGTCAGACAATTCCTAGCAAAACTAGGATTCAAACTCATTTCTCTGACTTCAAATCTAGTGTTCTTTTTCATTGGTAGTATCCCATACTGCTGATTTATCGGTATTAGAGAAAAAAAAATGTTGGATATGATGTCAGGGGTTTAAATTTGGATTTAAATTATGGCTCTTCCATTGGCTTCCTATTTGATTTTGGTCAAGTCACTTCACATCTCTTTCTCTGAGTTTATCCATAAAGTGTATTTAGAGGGGGGATGAAAGAGAGGAATTGGACTAGATGACCTTTATGCTCCCTTTCAACCTTAAATCTATGATTCTATGGTAATTGACTAGGATACTGAGTCATCCAATCAATAAGCATTTATTAAATACCTACTTTGTATCAGGTACTGTGCTAAGTGCTGGAAATACAAAAAGAGGTAAAAGACAGTACCTACCCTCAAGGAACTCATAATTTCATCAGATTAATGACTAAATGCCTACTCTGTGCAGAGCACTACATTAGACCTTGCAACATAGGAGAACCAATGTGAAAGGCATTTTTGAAAGTGTTGGATTCCATTCCAGCTATTATTGCAATTTCTATACTGTATCACACTAGGCATAAGAAGCACTCCTTAGGGACAATTTGGTTATGGTCCTGTGTACCCTTAATGGGCAGGTAGATGGCACAGTGGATAGAGTGTAGGACCTGATGTCAGGAAGATTCGTCTTCCAGAGTTCAAATCTGGCCTCAGACACTTAGTATCTGTATAGTCCTGGGAAAGTCACTTACCCTTGTTTGCCTCAATTTCTCATCTGTAAAATGAGCTAGAGAAAGAAAGAGTGGCAAACCACTCCAATGGTTTGCCAAGACAAGACAGACAAGATTGAAACAACTGAAAAACAGCAAGTACCCTTAATTCCATTGGGTTAACAGAGGGAGGATACGTCTCCAGTAAAGTACTTGGCTTATGCTGTTGGGAATGCAAAAGCAGGACACACAGGTGTTGGATTCTTTAACTGTGAGCTAGTCTTCTTGGAAAGCCACTTGGGAATCATCAGAAATATACAGTCTCCCACAGTGCCCCACTGGCTCCAGGTGACAATCCCCCATATAATGCAATGATTTCAGCAGAACTTTGGCTACCCAACACATAATTATCTCATAAAACAATACCTACTCCCAGAGAACAGACAATGTCTATTGTATGTGTGTGTTTTAAAGTTTTGTTTTTTTTTTTGTTTTAAAATCAAAAGCAGGTTATGAAAGGCACTTTCCTTTAAAAAATAAAAGAAGAAAAAACATATAGGGAAATACAGAAAAGGTCTAGATTTCAGAATTTGCATTGGTCCTTTCTGATTCTGTCTCTATCCCAGCTCCCCTGATAGCTAATTCTAAAAGAACAGAGGCTTGTGCCTGCAGCTAAGCGAGAACTCCCTAAAGGTTCCCATGAAAACTGGCCGGGAGAACAATAGAAAGGAGTGGCCAAGTTTCATCTTTCAGGCCTACAGTGGGTTCTGCTATAGGTCCTGGGAAAGTGTGCTCATGCTTATTTGCATGGCTGATGAGGATCAGAGAGAAAGAGGCTGTGTGCCCACGTTGCTTGTGCCTGAGTAAACATTTCTGGTTCTGTGGAGCTGAAGAGAAAAGGACAATAAATAGATCATCTGTCTCCTAGAAACAGCAAAACTAGAATTTTCCCTTCTATTTATGAAAGCTTTGTGAGACAAAGAATAAAGGATAAATACAGAGATGGAACACAGTCTTGGAGATGGAAATAGACACTTGTTGCTATTTCTTTGAAGGGTCTTCTTTTAGCATGAGGGCAGGAAGCTTTCAGAATAGTTATGATCCTTCTAAGACACCTGTTACCATATTAACTTCTGAGATATGTGCTCACCCTCATAAATGGATTTTTCTCATAGGTGAGGTATTTCAGTTCAAGGTATTTTGTATCACTACTAAAGTGGGCAGAGACCCCCATCCTATCTGCCTGGAGAGGCCTGGATACCACTTCCTCCTCCCTTCCCCTTGAAGCCCCCACCCACACACATTGCTCTCTCCTTCAGGCACTACTTCTGCACACAGTGCTACACATCTTGACCTCATCTACCCATGGCCACCGGTTATTTATCAATGTACTAACTGGCCCTAAATACAACTTAATTTTTCAGATTTGGAGAAATTAAGAGCATATGATTTCAGGAACCTTCTCACTCAGAGTAACTTGTCCCATTTTATAGAAGCAATTTCTTCCCCTTCTACATTATGAGCCTATCTTGTGCTACACACAAAATAATGATATTGGTATTATGTCTGTCTAAAAGAAGTTGTAGAATACATATTGTGTTCATCATTGTTGTTCAGTCACATGTTATTCTTTGCAAGCATGTGGACCACACTGTCCCTAGGGTTTTCTTGGCAAAGATACTGAAGGAGTTTGTTATTTCCTTCTCCAGTGGATTAAGACAAGCCGAGGCTAAGTGACTTGCCCAGAGTCACATAACTAAGCAAGTGTCTAAGGTCACATTCGAACTCTATCCACTATTTGACTCTATCCACTGAGCCATCTAGCTGCCCCTAGAATGGTTTTCATTGCCATCAGGCAAATGCCTACTTAAGACTACTCAACAATATTTAGTGGTTCCAGGAGGGGAAAAATGGTAGCTATCTGCCTCACTAGCCCTCCATATCATCAATAACGAGGTCAGAGAAGTCAAAATAAGTCACTAGCTCCTGGGGAAAAAAAAATAAAACACCCAAGACACAGCCTAAGAAATACTGCTGCTCCTTACTGTATATTTTTTCTCACTCTGTGCCGCCCCTTCCCCCCCCCTGCATAATCAGCTCCAACATCTGACATAACTATTTAAGGTCTATCTCCCTCACTTCTTCCCAGAGAGGAGGAGGGGCAAATCTACCCCAATGGCTCTAGAGAAGGAGCTAGCTGCTGTTTTTGGATTGCCTAGTAAGAGATTCTGACTGTTTTTTGGAGTATGTCTTCATTTTACATTCCCCTCTTATTTATCAGTTTCCTATTGTCCCTCATGAGAAGTTGTTGATGATTTAGGACCGGTCTAATTTTAAGCATTTCTTTTTTCTGAGGTCTCCCCCAATTATAAGGCCTCCCCTGCCTCCCTTCAGAAAGGCAACCAAATGCTGAACTACTCTTCCCCATTCCTGGACCTTAGCTAGAAACTATGAGATTTCTTGATTCTGGTGATATGAACTGAACATTCCATCACCACCTCTGGGCATATTTCTACTCATTCTTCATGCCTAGAATGCACTCCCTCTTCACTTCCACCTCTTGGAATTTGTATCTAACTTCACAGATTGACTCTATATATCTATATCTATATCTATATCTATGTCTATATATCTATCTATATATATATATCTCCCTAACTGTTAATGTTCTCTGCTTCCTTGTATACTTTGCCTAGTATACAAAAAATACAGAATATACATGTATAGGTGTGTATGTATATATATATATGTACATATACACATTCCTTCTTCCAAGACTCAAATAACTAATATACAAAGAATACAGTCAGATAGATAGAATAAATACATAGTATATGTATTTATGTATGTATATCGCTATGTCTGAATTATTTATATATTAGACATTTATATATGTGTGTATGTATGTGTGTGTATGTATGTATGTATGTATGTATGTATGTATGTATGTATGTGGTGGTTGTTATCCATTCTCGAAGAGGACCAAAATGACATCGCTATGTTAGAGTCAAGTTACAGTGTGTCCAACCAACTATGGTTGATTAGACCAATACAAGCTCAGAATGCTCTACCACAGGTCAAGCACAAATAGTCCATGTACATAAATAAATGGTACATAAAGTATATATGTATGTACTATATACATAGATAGATACACACATAGATGCAGAAGATACAGATATAATAGTAGATAGACATATTCACATACACATACATTTTCATGAGAGGTGAATGGCAGGATTGTATAGTAGATAGAGAGCTGGTCTTAGATCCAGAAAGATCTGGGTTCAAGTCTTGCCTCTGAGATATACTGGATGTGTGACCTTGGGGCAAGTCACTTATTTGCTCAGTACCCAGGCCAGCTCTCCAAGACTATGGGGGGTGGAGTAATAACCTCCTCCCAAAGTCTTCAATTATATAAGGCTCAGATTAGAACTTTCCATGTAACTCTCCATTTTCCATCAGCAGGTGTGCTTGGTTTCAATTCCATGGAACATCTCCCCCTCCCTGCCCAGTGCTCCAAAAGTCTCCCCTTCTCCCACTACATACATACACACACACAAACACACACACACACACACACACATTCTTTTTCAGTTTCTTTTTATGTTTTCTCTTTCCCCACTAAATTGTATGTTCCTTGAGGTCAGGGACTATCTTTTTCTCATTTGCAACCCCAGCACTTAACACAGTGATTGGCACATAGAGGTGCTTAATAAATGTCTGTTGAATTGAACTGAAATTTTTGCTGAAATTGAATTGTCTAACTGAACAAGAACATCCATCAGAGCCATCAATATCTAAGCAGTATGGTGCCCACATCTAGAGAGATTTGTATTCTTATTTATTTATATTCTCTTATATGCTTATTTATATTCTCTTTCAAGAGTCCTTCTTCCCATACCCCAATAGCTTTTAGATTCTTAAATGTATGCAGGTACTCCAGCAGGGGTCTAATGCTCAGTATCTATCCTCCTCTGTCTCATATCCCAGGGAGATACAAAAACAGCTCCCTAAACTCTACCTAAATATGTTGACAGTTTCTCAACAAAAAATAGTTCTCTCTTCTTCAGTATATTCTCCAGCCTAGAAGTACCTATGATCTACATTACCTATAGTTGTTCATTTGCAAATTGGGGGCCTATGTCTTAAATATTAGAATAGGAGTTCAAAGTGGGATCCTGGGACTCCTGGGGTTCCACAAAAACTTTACAGGGAATCCCAGAGGTCAAAATTATTTTCATAATAATACTAAGATGTTTTAATTTCTAATCCAGTAAATATCAGTAGATATAACCCACATGAAGAAAAAGCCCTTTGTGGGGTTCTTAATAATTTTTTAAGAGAATAAAGAGGTCCTGAGACAAAAAAGTTTGAGAATCATTGTACTAGTTGAAACTGTCCTAAAAATGCCTGCCTTTTCCCACTTATTCTAGAAAACAAGTGGGAAAATGATCACTGGCACCTGAAAGCTCACAGGAATTGAGGATAGGGATGGTGCCAGCAAATAGAATAGCAAAAATGGCTAATTCCCTTGCTCCAAGAGTTTAGTGGCATGTCTATGGAATGACTAGAGTTATTCCCTTAAGCTCACCAACATCCCCACTACTTCCTTCAAAGTGACAGGGTAAGGGATAGTTACCTTTATGGTAATACTGGTGTTATTGTCACAAAATTGTCACTTTTGGTCACCAATATCCCATGACTGAGGTTACCCTGTGTGTGTCTTGAGAGTTCTCTTCCCCAAATGGCCTAGAAAAGGGTCCATAAAATACTCAAATCAGATAAGTGGTATGAGACCAAATCTTGATGATAACCTCAGATCATCGTTCTTCCATGTGAGTATGTAGACTGTTTGGTGGGGGAAACAAAAAGGAGAAGGGGAAAGGGGAGGTGACACAAAGACCCAACTCTCATGCACAACATATGTAAGAGACAATATGGCCTGGAAGAAGAAAAAGTGAGCTTTGGGGGGGGAAAGGGGGGAGGAGAGGGGTCCAAATTTCCATTTTCATCAGTGTAGGGACCTCTCAGTGTGAGTACCATCAAGTACTTTAAAAAATTGAACTGACTTCCCAAGCTTCCTTTAAACTCTAATATACTATAATTCTATGACCCTATGTTATTTTTATATTTACAACATGGCTTATTCTATTCATCTAGAATGACAGTCTAGTAAGATTTAGTTCTTTCATATAATTGATATCAGTTATGTGACTGATTGAGTCATATTTATAATCACTGCCAACCCAAAAAAGGATCCTGTGATGACTATGTGCCCCATTGAGTCTCGGATGATATAATAGTACCATTTAGAAATTAGAGATCTTGAAGATCCACAGGTTGCACATAAAATAGTCATGTACTTATGAAAGACCCATTTCTAAGCATTGTTGCTTTAAATATATTTTCAACATTCCTTTCTTGCTGATTTTAAGGTTCTTCATTTGAATTCCATTCTGCCAAGTGACAAGACAGTGATAAATGTGTGTGTGTGTGTGTGTGTGTGTGTATCACTGAGACAAGTAGTTAACCAATAGTAAGTGATTTATTTTGTTATTGCCACTTAATGTTTTTCATGATGTCAACTTCCTCCTTATTAGAGGTTGATTTGCACAAACTCTTAATTTGATTAGCTGCAATGCAGTACAGTTTGTCTAAAAATATACTTTGCAAACCACATTCACTGTTGCTTTATTTAAATGCATGGAGTAGAGTGACATCTATAGGAGACTGTCTGTTGTAGCACTAAGCTATAATCAAACTGGTGATTTTTGTGGGGTAACGGGGAGAGAGCTTTTGTAGTAGAAAAAAATGCCCTAAAAACAGAGTAATATAAATTACATATAAGCCTTTAAGTTTGGTGGAGTCTCTTTGGAGAATAGAATAGAATAAGAATGAATTCCCTAAAACAAATAGCATTGGACAAGAATAAAAAAATAAAATGCAAAAGGAAATAATTGCTATGGTAACCATATAATAGAAATTAAATAGGGAAAAATAGAAGAAAAAATGAGACAGAGACAATGATTAGGAATAATAATATATCTAGCTTGAAAACAAATGGTGGGGGTGGAGGGGCGTTTTAGCTGAAATATCAATGTGACATGCTATTTCACTCTAGTCAAGATAAGATTCAAAATGATCTTTTTTGCTATGCGT
>CM053588.1:250404116-250427885 GCA_028646515.1 Pseudochirops corinnae
AGTCATTTACCTTCTGTATAAATCTCATTTTTCTCATTTGTAAAATAAGAGATTTTGGATATGATGATATCTAAAGTCCCTTCCAACTTTCAATATAAGATCCTATGATTCTAACAATGCCTCTCATGCTCCTTTTAAATATCTATATATGAACCCAAAGAAAATTTCAAGAATTCCTATTTTGTTGGTTTTTTTGGGGTAGAGGGGTTCAGTTTTGCTTGCCTCTTTCCTTACTCAATTTATTTTATGTGCATGGTCATAGGATTTCTATATGGAAAGGACCTTAGAGATCAGCTGATCTAAGTTTTTGTTTTTATAGGTAAGGAAAGTATGGCCTGGAGAGGAAAAATTACTTACCCAAGGTCACATAGGCATTATGTGGAGGAGCCAGGAAATAAACTCAAGTCCTCCGACTCTACATTTACTGTTTCTTCCATCTCTCTGTACTGTCCTTCCTTTCCTTGCCCATATTGTGAGGAGATCACTTTTAGAGTGATATATTAGATAGCTTCAGATTACATTTTGTTTGGGATCTTTTGAACTCATGGCAATTATCTAAAGTAACTCTGGCTTAATTATAAATGAGATGCCTGCATATCCTTTTTTTGCATATGACACATTTATCTATAAAAAATAGATGAGTTTCTACTCTACATAGTATTATTGAATCAGAGTTCTTGGGTTGATTCAGTTTTTTCAGCAGTAATAGTGACTGGTAACCATTGAATCTGATTCAGTTATTAAGAGCAGAAAAAGTAGCTAGATTGAATTCACTATTGCTTACTGATTTTTCAACCCTTATTAATTTTTATTTACAATTGATCTTAATATTATTGGTTCCTTAGCATAGAATAGTTGCGACCTTAGTTTAACCCTTTTATCCAGTCTTATACTGCATAAATTTTGGTGACACTATTGTTTGTATCATTATGTTACTTATAGTCCACATCTTGGCAGATGGATAATTTTAAGTTTGTTTTGCAAAATAGTCCTCCCATTACTATTGCTCTGTCCATCTGTTTGTCCATCTGTCTGGCTATCTACATGTACAAAATATGCATGTGTATTTCAAAACCAAATGTGGCCATTCGAGAGTTACTGTGATGGCTCACTAACCACAGGTACACAAAGCTCCATCTGATTTTTCTAGTCTTACTGTATTCTTTTACTGTCTCTTTCCTGTTTGTTCCTAGAACTACAAGTAAATTCAATACCCATCCTAGTCCTGGTCTTGTCCCCATATCTTCTAATAATTCTCCCTATAAAAAACTTCCAGTGCTGTGTGTTTGACTCAGGAAAATATAGGAAGTCAGGTGTAGGGAGCCAGCTGTCTCATCCATATATGACATTTATCATATATACTCTCTTGGTATTACATTTATGTGTATACATATAACCTGATTTTCTACTTTCCCTCTTTTCTCTATGAATTGTTTTCCTCTGGAAGTGAGGACATGATTCATAGAGAGAGAGCTTGGCAGAGGAATCTCTGATAATGCTGGCATGAGTAGCGGGCGACTGCCTCTCCCCTCATCTTATTTCTCAGAGCGCTTCTTGTTTGACACAGGGCAAAAGTCAAATGACAGGATAAAGGACCACCATCTGTACTTTACAATGTCTTATTTTCACTTTCTTTTTCTTCCTCCGACCTTGTCATTAGACCTCCAGGAGAGAAGAGAACTGTTTTCTCTTTTTAGTATATGATTCAAAGATGAGAAGTGGAAACCCCTCTCCGACTTTTCCTTTCTAATTCATAAGTACTAGATGAGAAGTGTAGATGCTTTTCGCCTTTTCCTTTCTAGTCTATGGGAAGATGTGGTCAGGATTTCTCCTGGAGCACACCTGAAGGGTGTGTTGGAAAACAAGAGGGTGATCAAGGGGAGATTGTTTGTGTCAATTGCCTAAATAAAGTGGGTACTTAATTTAGTCTCTTTTTCACTTTATTTCATGTGTGTAAGTTGTATGTTCACAATGTCCCATGTCTCTGAATATATACTAATTATGAATGCATTGGAAAATGACCTGAGAAAGTATAATGTTTCAGGAAGATTTGTTCTCAAAGTTAGATCTAGACTAAAAATTTCATTTTTGAATATTTTGAGCAATATTCCCCTTTGACTCCCAAGGTTAAATTGGAACCTAGTTAGAAGCTCTTACAGCACTACTTGTAGTCTAGGCTGAGTGTTGTCTAGTAGCTATCTGGAATACTGAAGTCTCATAGCAAAGGTCAATCTTTTCTGCATTTTCTAAGGAGTAACTATCAAGGCAGGGCAGGCAGCTAGGTGGCACAGTAGATAGAGTGCCAGGTCTGGAATCAAGAAGTTTCATCTTCCTGAGTTTAAATCTGGCTCAGACACTTACAAGCTATATGACCCTGGGCAAGTCACTTAACCCTCTTTGCCTCAGTTTCCTCATCTGTAAAATGAGATGGAGAAGAAAATGTCAAACACTCCAGTATTTTTGCCAAGAAAATTCCAAATGTTGTCACAAAGAGTGAAACATAGCTGAAATGTCTGAACAACAAACTATTAAGGCCTGGATTGGTGGCTCAAGTAGAATGCCATCTGATGAGCCATTCAGATATTGCATTCACTAACTAAACATCTATAACAGTGTGACTCGCTGCCTTCTTCTAGGCTTAAGGAAAATAGCACTTGAATCATATACACTAATGGCCCCATGTAGGGACCCACATCACATACAAGTCATAGTACAGTGGTTCTCAACCTTCTTAATGCTGTGACCCTTTAATACACATATGTGGGTGCATCTGCATGTGGGCGGACCCGCCTGGAGACACATGGAGGACCGGTGTCTCGGTTTCTAAGACCATCGGAAATATGTGTGTTCTGATGGTCTTAAGCGACCCCTGTGATCCCTGTGAAAGGGCCGTTCCACCCTCAAAGGGGTCGCAACCCACAGGTTGAGAACCACTGTTATAGTAGGTGTTTGAATAATGGTAATTGGATGCATCAATAAATGAACCCCTCTTGGGGAATTAATGGGTGAAGAATCAAAAAGTCACAGGACTTATCTCAGTCCCTGAAAAGTGGCAATTCTGACAAGGAGAAAGAACTGTATGTCTAGGTACAGAAGATAGCTGAGATGACCTCATACCAACTTTTCTCATAGTCATGACTGGAGGAAATTTAAGTAGACAGAAGTAAGTCTTAGTTAAGTATTTAATTACTAGGACTAGGTGTCCTAGATTTTCTAAGAAAGATGATTTCAAAAAAAAGAAATTGTATATTTCATAAGACTCTGCAAAAGGTTTGTGATAGAATGTTATAGCTGAAGGGGAAGTGAAAAATTATCTGGCTTAGTCTCCTCTGTTATGGATGAGGAGACTGAGGCCCAGACAAGTCCGATGACCTGCATAGGCATCTGGGTGGGGAAGTAGATAGAATACTAGACCTGGGGTCAGCAAGACTTCAGCTTTAAGCTGCCTCAGAAATTGATTTATTAGCTGTGTTGCCCTAGGAAAGTCACTTAATGTCTGAGGGCCTCAGCACCCTCATTTGTAAAATGAGTAAATAATATTTCCATTCACAGGAACTATAAGTAAAGCTATAGGGCAGTCAAGCATCTTGCTCTTACCAAAAGCATTTTCATTGATTGGATTACTTTACCTAGAACAAAAATAATAGCATATAGGGGCGGGCTAGGTGGTGCAGTGAATAGAGTACTGGCCCTGGAGTCAGAGTCAAGAGGACCTGAATTCAAATGTGACCTCAGACACTTAACACTTGCTAGCTATATGACCTTGGGCAAGTCACTTAACACCAATTGCCCTGCCCTCCCCCCTCCAAAAAAGCAAAAAATAATAATATTAGCATACACATAAAGCATCTTGCAAACCTTAAAGTGTTACATTAATGTGAACTATAATAATTATTATGTTAAGCAGCTAAGTGTTATAGTGAGTAGAGCACTGGACTTAGAGTCAGGAAGATCTGAGTTCAAATCCAGATTCCCAACTCTGGTTATGTCACCTTGGCCAAGTAAATTAATCTGTTTGCCTCTGTTTCTCCATCTATAAAATGGGGACAGTAACAACGTCTACCTCCCAGGGTTGTTGTGAGGATCGGATGAGATTATGACTGCAGAGTGCTTAGGACAGTGCTGTTACTATAACCAAAGGCAATATTCCCTAATTTGTTTCCTGTGAAGCAAACATTGATAGAGGAAAACAGAAATACCGAGTTGAATGTTTAAAAAATAATGAAATACATTCATTGCTTGTTATGCCACTACATTTTAAACGCTCACAAGGTATCAAAGTTTTGATTGCTTTAAGGAATATGAACTGGAAATTTTGGGGATAAGCAAAGAGGCTCTAAATATTAAATGGGTTTGGAGCAAGAATAAAATCTTCCATAGAGTTCCTGGGGAAAATTAACAGGAGAAAGAAAGTACTTCCTAAAACACCTGTTAGGTGGCAGGGATGGTAAGTTATTCCTGATAGAACAGAACTATTATAGGGGCCATGGCAAGGCAGTTTAAGCTTTGGGGCAGAAAGCTCAAAAATGGAGGCCTAGAATGAGTACCTGGTAGATTTAAAAGGGTGTGCAGGCTGGAAAACAGGTACAGAAAAAAACCATTATGTGTAATTCAAACAGCTTAAATGTTCATAAGTAGAGCAGGGAAAGTGACAAACTCTTGGACACTCCAACACAAATACTGGCAGGAATTTCTTTTGATCTAAAACAGCCTGAAGATTTCTGGTCCTAAGACACCTTCTGAGTTAAGTCTATAATGTAACTCTCTAAGAAATTACCAAACTTTATAGGTCTAAATAGCAAGTGAAAACAGGTCACAGTAATAGAAAGTATATTAAGATTTTTAAGACTTAAGTTTCTTTTAGAATCTTGCTTCAGTGTATGTTGTCCATTGTCATTATTTGTTTTACTATTTTTATACTATAATTTAATGAACTGTGGAGAACAAGTCACTAAATGTGAATTTATCTTAGAGGGAGTTTCTTAAATTGAGTTCCAGAACATTTTTTAAAATTTAGATGACTATTTCAATATAATTTGTTTATTTTGTAAATCTGTGTATTTTATTTTATGTATTTAAAAAACATTATTCTGAGAAGGAGTCCACAGGCTTCACTAAGGATTCCAAAAAGGTCCATGACCCAAAGAGGTTAAAAACCCTCTAGTTTAGAAGCACCACTGATCATGCCTGAGGAGAACTCTTTATCACCTAGACTGCATTCCATACCAGGCCTTCCACTACCATCTGGTTGTAGTTATATGAACTGCAGACAGTAGTCCTAGGACAAGCTAAGCAATGTCAAAGGGATCATTCCTGGCTAATTTAACTCTAATTCGGTAATAACGTGTCACAAGTTGTTTGCCCTTTGGACTGAGCACCCCCAAAATGGTAAACATTTTTTAATTCAGGTTCATGATTTTTTTTAAATTATAGTTTCTACTATGGGATAAGTTCTTTCCAACAAGTCTAATGCATATAGGATATGGTATTTCGTTATGCAGTATAGTTTGGTAGGCTAAGGTCTTGCTTGTGATCTATTGTCAGGGGTAGTATTTGAATGAATGAGTGAACCACAGAAACCTTGCTAGGTGCTGGGAATCACAAATACAAAAGTTTAAAAAATGCCCATTGATTGTTAATTTCAGTGCGGCAATTTACACTTCAACATTTGGCAAACTACAGACCAGGATTTGATTTGTTGTTTAATAGACTGTGAAGATTTAAGAAAGTAATAGATAAAATATTTGAATTTTTAATTAAATTAATTTTTGTACCAGTTGAAGTTCTCAACTGTCTCACTCCCTCCACACTCTGCACTAGAGAAGGTCATCTTTTTACTTAGATGTGTGTACACACACAAAAAAATTAACAACCATACTATGCATATTTCTATTTATCAGTTCTTTCTCTACAAGTGGATAGAATCTTCTTTCTTACATATGTTATAGTTGATTTGAATATTTATAATACACAGGATAACTTTGTTGTTCATGTTTATTCTTCAAACAATATTGCTGTTACTATGTACTGTTACTGTATTCTCTTGGTGCTGGTCATTTTAACTCATTATTTCACACAAATCTTTCCATGTATTTTTTTCTTCCCTGAAATCAACCTGCTCATCATTTCTTAAAGCACAGTAGTATTCCATGACAATCATACACCACAACTTCTTAGCCATTCCCCAATTGATGGGTATCACCTCAATTTCCAGTTCTTTGCCGCTACAAAAAGAGTTCCTATAAATATTTTCAAAGATATGGGTCCTTGTCTTTTTTCCCTGATGACCATAGGAAACAGACCCAACAGCAATACTTGAATCAAAGTTAATGAGACAGATTAAACTTAGAAGTATTTTTTTTCTATAGAGTGCCAGGCTGATAAACATTTACCAGCCCACCTCTGTCCATGCCCACTAGGCCTTTACATTCAAATAGGGCCAAATTATACTTAAAAGGAAGTAGAGGCCAGGGAAGGGAGTTATGTTCTAGGGAGTCACAGAAATGGGAAGTAAAGTCATAAGGTGGTCAGCCACCATGACCTCATCAAAATAAATTATATTGATTAGATTACTGTTTTCAGAGACAAAAGTGGAAGGTCTACCCAGTTAAAGAACTAGCTTTAGAGAAAGGAAGGCTTTATTTTGATACATACTGGATTTGGGACTCTGAACAAGTACCTTACCTTTTTAGTGTCCTAGGCAACCTATATTGCCTAAAATTATAAAATGAGGACCTGAATCAATCAACAAAAGGACTTTGCTTATAAGGGAGTTTCCTAAGCCAGTTAAATGACAAGTCCAGGCTCTGTTCTGATTTTGTTTATAACCAATATTTCATTTATAAAGCACCTACTCCATAACAGGCATTGTGATACATGCTAGGGATATGAAAACAGATGGAAATAACCCATTCTATTAAAGGATTCACAGTCTAATTGGGGAGACAACATGAAAACAACTGAGTACAAAATATTTGTAGAGGAAAAATTGGAGATAATCAATACAGGGAAATCACTAGCATTAAGACATCTCAGGAAAGACTTTTTATAGAACTTATGCTTTGATCTGAGTCTTGAAGAAAGCCAGGAAAGGTTGGAGGGAGAGATTTAGGAGGGAAAGCATTCCAAACATGGGCAACATCCAGTAAAAATGACCAGAGATGAGAGGAGCATCTAGTGTGAAGAACAGGAAGGAAATCCATATTACAAGATGGCAGAATATGTGGTAGGGAGTAAGGTGTAAGAAGACTAGAAAGGTGAGAGAGATCGTGTTGTAAAATAACAAAGAGAGGATTTCATATATTATCCTGGAAGTGATAGGGAGCCACTGGAATTTATAAAATAGGTGAATGGCATAAAGATATCTCTGCTTCAAGAAGATTAATGTGATAATTGGGTGGAGGATAGGCTGTAATGAGAAGAAAAGGAGACCAACCAAAAGGCTATGGCAATAATCTAGGTATATGGCAATTAGGGCCTGCACCATGGTGATGGCAATTGCCGAAGAAGAATAGAGACCTACATGAGAGATGTTATTCAGGCAAAATCAATAAAACTTGATAACAGATTAGATAAAGAGATTGAGGAGTCAAGGATGATAAGTTTGAAAGAGGGGATAGCTTAGGGAGGAAGGGAATCAGTTTCAGACATGTCAAGTTTAAGATAGCTACAGGACATTCAGTTTGAGATGTCTAATAGGCAGTTGGAGATGCAAGTAAAGACTTTGATGGAAAAAGTCAGGACTAGAAAAACAGATAAAAACTAGTGGAGAAATATGGAATGATGGACATTTGGGATAAACAAATCAATTAGGAGGTGTTTTAGTGTGGGAAAGACACAAACATATTTGTAGGCAATAAAGAAACATCCATTAGACAAGGAAAGATTGAATATTAGTGTGAGGAGGGGATCATAGAGGTGGTAACTTACTGGAGAATATGGGATGGAATTAGATCACTTGGAGATGGATGAAACAAAAAGTTAGCCTTGGAAAAGAGAAGGGTCACCACTTCATGTAAGACAAATGAAGGACAATGGCAGAGACACCCAGATGATATGAGGAGAGAAGAGAGGAAAAGAGAACTCCTGTTTAATGATATCAATGTTTATAGTATAATGTGAGTGTTCTCTGCTGAAAGGATGGGAAAAGGCTTCCCACATGAAGAGATTTGAGGAAGATTGAAAGATTAGTAAGAACTACTATGATGATTAAGATAGTCAGTCATTGGGGCTGCTAGTGGTACAGTGAATTGAGCACCAGCCTTGGAATCAGGAGGACCTGAGTTCAACTCTGGCCTCAGACACTTGACATACTTACTAGTTTTGTGACCTTGAGCAACTCACTTAACCCCAATTGCCCTGCCCTCCCCCTCCAAAAAGCAAAAAAAAAACCAAACAAAAAAAAAAAAGATAGTGGGTCATTTAGAAAGATGTAAAGGAATTGTCTGCCTAATCTCAGTGAAGGCCCAATTGAGATTATGTAGACAAATTTGTACATAAATTTTTTGACCCAGTCAGCATAAGTTTCTCCTTTGTTCCACAGGATGTGAGGAGTGAAGGTAGTTGTTAGGAGTAGTCCAAAGCTGAGTCTATTCAGGGCAATAAGATAAGGTGGCAAAGGACTCAAGAAACAAAGACTATCAAGTTGAATTGTATCAAGAGGGGGAAGGGAGGAGAATATAGTTATTGCAGAGGTGATAGCCTGGGAAAGAACTAAAGGATTGAGGGATCAGTGGTCATGGTAAGATTGCAGAAGATGTTTTGAGATTTTAAGGCAGAGGGAAGTGTCATATGACAACAGATCGTGATTGTATAAAGGAATTTCAGAGTACATGAGCATGAAAGTGATGCATTTATGGATGATAACTAGATCAAAGGTATGACCATTTCTGTATATGGCTGAGGTGGGGTGGAGGAGCAGGTCTTGAGAAATGAGTAGGATGAAAAAGCATGAGGTTAGAGTGTTTGATAGATGTATGTTGAAGTCCCCTATTATTAGAACAAGAACTGAGAGAGCCTGGGAGCCATGCACTAAACTCATTCAGCAAAGAAGAATACTAGAACTTCTTCTCTAATATAAATAGTAATAACCACTAATATTAATAGCTTAAAACTGCACTAGGATTTGGAATGCCTTGTATATAACTATTTTTATTTAAAAATTTTTTATATGTCTATATGTATGCATATATAAATATATTATACTTTTTGAATTTCGCAACAATCAAATTTAACCTAATAAGCATTTATTAAGTGCCTAAAATCATCATGGTATATTAGTCATTGAGAATATAAAAACACAATAATAAATGGTCTTTCTTCTCAAATACCTTACATTCTTAAAGAGTGAAACAACATATAAGTAGAAATAAACACATGATAAAATATATATCTGATAAATATTATAAACATGTAAAAATATACATGATAAAATATTTGGAAAGGGAGAAAACACTCACAAATAGGAAGGAACAAGTATTTTTTTTTTCCTATAGGATATGGCACATGAACTAAAATTTTAATGGGAGTGGAGATTCTGAAAGATAATTGTGAAGATGGAGTAAATCCCAGGAAATAGTAGATAACCTATGAAAAAACAAGGAGAATGAAGTTAGAATCATGATTTTTGAGAAATGTCATGTAGGTTGATATATATTGATCATAAAGCACAGGAAGAGGAATAATATAAAATAAGACTGGAACCAAATTATGGAAGGCTTTAAGCATCAGGTAAAGGAGATTAGACTTCATACTAGAGGCAATTGGTAGTCATTAAAGGTTCTAGGACAAGTAACAAACACGGTTCAACCCTTCCTTAAGAATATTATTTTGGCAAATGCGAGGGGGGAGGCATTATAATGTATGGACAAGCAGAGAAAATGGGCAAGGGAATGCAATTAGGAAGCTCTAACTATAGTTTAGGCAAGAAAAGAGAAGGGCTTGAACTGACAGTGGCTATGTGAATAGAGAAATGGAAACAGATTGGAGATATGTCATAGAGAGGTTGACTCAACAAGAATCAGTAACTAGTTGGATATAAAAGATGAAGGTGAGGGAGGATTTTATGATTATTCTAAGATAACTGACATAAATGACTAGTAAGAGATCAGTACTATCAAGAGGAATATGGAAAGTTAGCATCTATCTTCTTCTTTGAACAAAGAAGATAATGGATTTTGTTTTAGACTGGTTGAGTTTGAGCTGTTGAAAATCTATTTGGTGGTGCTCAAGGCAAGTGGACTGGAGTTTTAAAAAAAGATTTGGAGTAATATGCGTAGATATAATGATTAAGCCTATATGAAGTAATGAGATCACTGAGAGAGAGTGAACAGAGAGAAATCTATAGAGCCTAAACCATATCCAAGATGGGGGGAGGGGACAGGGAAGGGATTGTACATATTTAGGGATGGTGATCCAGTAAAAGAGACTGAGAGATGTTTAGATGAATAGGAGGATGTAATGTTAATGGGATATAAGATCTTCCCTGCCCCTTAATAGGCCTCACATGGAGCCCATTGAGAGAAGCTTGCTTAGGGAAGGCTTTCACATCTTTTGTTACTTTCTAATTAGACACTGAGTCACAAAGGTTGTAATGCCCTCTGGCTCTAAAAAAGGGTATATCTACTCCAAGGTTAGCATTTTGCTTTGGGGCTCACTCCTTGGAACAGTGTTCTTGTGATTTAACCAGATGAGACTCTGGGTAGACATTAAAGAGCCCCACCCCCCCCGGCTTTGAAAAACCCAGATGTTGATGCTTCATTCTCTGGAAACTATATGTGTATTGCCCTGGTCAGATAGTTGGATCTGTGTGTTGATCTGTGCTAATTTCTCAGAAAGTCAGAAGCCCTGTCTGTTGGTCTTCATTTCTCTGCCTGTATTTTCTGTTTGAATTTTTTCTGAAGTTCAGGGTGCTGACTTTTCACCTGAACTAATGAATGTAATTTTAAGAAGACTGTTAACCCCTTGAACCATTATCTTTCCTAGTAAAGCAGATCTAAGAAACTGTGCTAGTAGCCATCCTGGGTATGCCAGTGTGGTTGCTGCCACAGAGGAGAATCAAGATAATGATGTCATAAAAAGGGACTAGAAAATGTTCAGGAAGACGAGCAATACTGCCACATACTACAGAGAGGTCAATAATGATGAGAACTGAGAATAGGCCATGGGTTCCAACAATTTAGAGGTAGCTCAGTAGTTTCAATTGTTTTTGGAAGTAAGAAGCCAGATTTTAATGCAGTGAGAATTGAATAGGAGAAGAAGAGTTAGAGGCAAGGAGTACAGCTCACTTTTTTCAAAGATTTGTGAAAGGTACTAGCTCCAGTGGTATAACTTGAGGAACTTACATTGTCAAGTGAGAGATTTTTAATGATGGAATTCATCTGGTTCTGTTTTAAGACAGCAGAGAATAAACCAGTGCATAGAGACAGGTTGAACATTAGAGAAGGGGTAGAGTGGGGAGATGAATTGAAGGGAAATTTCCCAAAATCAGATGAAAACAAGGACACAAGGAGAAGTGCTGGCCTTGTGAAGAGAATGGTCATTTTTTTCACCAGAGATCGATGCAAAAAGACATGACTTCCCTGTGAGGTAGCTATTATATTTTATAAATAAGAAGCCTGTGCCCCAGAGAGGTTAAATAGCAAGAATGATCATACAACTAGTACATGCCAGAGGTAATATTGAAATCCAGATCTATTTGAATTGAGTTCCTGATTCCAAATCTAGCACCTTTTCTAACTGCATAGGTCCAATTAAAATGCTGCAAGTAAGACAGGAGGAAGATAATGGTGAGGTACTTAAAATTAGATATGTTTCTCTTGTTTTTTTAATTTATTAGTAATTTTTCAAGAAAAGATTTTTGTGTCATTTATGAGGAATAAGGCAGGAAAAAGTCAAAGTGTAAAACTGGGCAATGAAAAACAGGGTATAAGAAGCTACTAGAAGGGCAGAAGATGGGGAAAAAACAATGAAAAAGAAAAGAAAAACTCAGAGAAGACCAACAAACTTCAGATAAGAAAAATAGTATGGTATAATGTGTATAATAGGGGACAATAAATTAGAATAAACGGATGGATGAAAGAACAAATGAAAAATCATTTATTAAATAAAGAACAAATGAAAAATCATTTATTAAATAGTTACAATGTACCAGGTACTGTGCTGAGCATTGGAGAAACTAACATAAAAAGATACAGTCTCTGTACTCAAGGAACTTATATTCTCATAGAGAAAGACATATAGACATATATATGAGTATGTATATAACATATATATTACATGTGTACATATATGTGTGTATGAATGATGGTGGCTAAGGAAGGGAGCTTTGGTTTGAGGAGTCACAGAGATATATTTGACAGAATCTTTACAAAAGTAATGGTGCTATTGGTCTGATTACTATGCTCAGTGCAAAAGCTGGAGGGATGTAGAGGTGGAAATTCCAGAGAGGGGATATGTTCCTGCAGAATATAGATAGTGAGATGACATTGATTGGGGAGGATGTGAAAGTGAAACATGGCCTGATGTCTAAGTCAGTCAATAGATATGGTAGGCTACATGGGCTATTTTGTATTTCCTCAGTCACTAATCAATGAGTTTGGGCCGTAGGATGCGACCTCCAAAGAAGAGTGGATTAGCTTCTCTAGAGGTTGGAGATGTGAATTCTGGGGGTCCAGGTCTCTTGTGTAATGTGTAGATAGAAGAAGGGTTGCAGTTGTAGGCATATGATAAGATGGCATTGGTGGAAGGCTGAGAAGTTTAAAGACCAAATGCGATGTGAAGTGATATGAAACAACACATTTCTATCCTCAAACACAGCAATGAGGACCTGTGTGATACTGAGCAAAAAGCACTCTACCACTCTGAGACCCAGGTTCATCATCTGAAAAATGGAAATTCAATTTGCCTCCCTTACCCCTGAGGGAAGTTGTGAGACTTAAATGAGGTAATCTATATCAAAAAAATATTGAAAACTCTGAAGTTATTAATAAGAGAGTCCCTCATGTTCTCAACTAGCACCCTTTGACTTGTATTTTAGATATTTCAACAAGCCTAGATATCTGATTTCCCGGTTCTCAGGAGGCCTAAAGTATTAAGTTAGATGGGAGATTAAGGAAGAGCTCCTAGAGACAGACTGTGATAAGTGACAAATGAGAGACAGAAAAAAAAAGACTTTTAAAATCATATTATTCTTTCCCTTTTCCCTAATTAAGAAAATCATAGCAATCTGTGTGATTTAGGGGGTATGGTCAGATAGATCTCTATACCTTAAAATCTCCTATGGTTTAGCACAGTACATTAATGAATTCTATAATAAATTAATCATTAGAGGATCTTCAATAATCAAGAAAAGTCTAAATTATGCACAATACACTCTGTATTTAATAAGAATATATTCAATATGTTAGGTAGAATCTCATCAAAAAAAATTTTTAAATTATAAGAAGTATTACTCTGTAAGGGATTCTGTTAATTTATACTTTTTTTTTCTACTGTTTGGGAGATAATTGATATTCCCTCCAATGGTATAGATCATAAACATGCAAGGCCTTCTCATTCTTGGCAATTCATATCTGTCTCTTCCATAAGGGAGTCCCTCAGTGTAGTTATAGCTCCATCCCTCCCCACCTTTGAGCAGTTAGACAGTTCAGTGGCTAGAGCATTGGCCTGGAGTTTGGAAGATCTGAGTTCAAATCTGGCCTCAAGCAATTACTCTCTATGTGATCCTGGGCAAGTCACTTAATCCTTATTTGCCTTAGTTCCTCATCTGTAAAATGGGGATACACTAGAGCAGGAAATGGCAAACCATTCCAGTATCTTTGCCAAGAAGATCTCATGGCCAAAGTCCATGAAAGTTAAGTGGAATTTGATACAACCAAATGACTGAACAACAGCATCATTCCTCACTCACCTCTTTTTCCAGTTATAGGTGTCTTTGATTTTATTTTATATTTCTGAATTTTTTTTTCTTTAATGATATGTTGCATTTTGTTTGTACTCTTCATACATCCTTACATTGCTTTTTGGGTGGGCTGAGATTTTTGTTCTTCAGAAAATGACATAGTCCCTGGCTTGATTCACCAGAAGAGTAATATTATTAGAAAGGTGCAGCTAAGTGGACAGAGAGTACTGACCTTAGAGACCACGAGGCCTGAGTTCAATCTGGATACAGATACTTTCTAATTGTGTAACCCTGAACAAGTAAATATCTCTATCTGCCTCATTCTACTCTTCTGTAAAATGACGCTAATGATAGTGTCTATTTCTCAGGGTGCTTGTGAGGATCAAGTGAGATAGCTCAGTGCCTAACACAGGGTGGATGTTATGTAAATGCAAGTTATTATGAGGGTTGTTAATTTCAGGGGGAGGTTTGAGGTTGTGGAGTATGTGCATAAAATTCAATTAGGCCTTCTATCTTCCTTATCTTCAATTTTGGACCCATTTAATTGTCTGCCCATATTGTATTTCCACAATACATAGGTAAATTGCCATTAAAAATCCCTAAGATTCAAACCTATGTGGGCTCACCTGGTAGGACTTGATGGTCCTCTTTCATGCATTTAACTAGGGCTCTCTTGTGGCCCAACCGGCAAATTCTCTTCATTGCTCTTTGTAAATATTTCAGCTATACCTCTGTATGCATCCACTCCCATTATTCACTCCATGTTTTCCTGTGGGCATGTGTATCCTCCATTAAGCCACACACTATATACCCTTATAGTAATTCAACCAATAAAAGGCACTTGATATCACCTTGGAGTAGTAATATTCCTCTTGTCTCCTCTGATCCAGCTGCCTGAAAAATTCCACCTATATTCTAGTTAAAATAGAGATAGGGAGAGGAAAGTAGGGATTGGAGCTATGATTTAACTAATATAGGAAATTCTCATAATGATATAATTGCTCTATCAATGCAGGTCCACAATTTCCAGCTCTTCATGCCATCAACAACTTTTCTACAATTTGTTGTCTGGGTTGCCTGGAATGCCCAGATTTTATTCCAGATGTTAATGTATCTGAGGTCTATTCCTTATAGCAAAAGAGGGTAGACATGAAAAATACACACTACTAATATGAGAGATGGATATTTCTTGCCCAAGAAAATACATTCTTCTAGTCCAGAGTATGGCAAAAGTACTCTCGTTATTTCTCAACATAGTCTTCTCAAGCACTTCATCTGAATTATTTCAGTTCTACAAGGCTTTGTGTTCCATGTACCTAAACCCAAGATAGGAGCTGAGATTTAACAGTGTCTGAAGCACACATACCCTCATACTGTCACCATTCTAATATATCAGTTGGTAGATTCTGGGAAGAGGAAGAAACATCTAAGGTTTAATGACATATTCAATAATGTTCTTGTCAGCAAGTTATAGTAAAAAGAACATTGATGTTAGAGCTGGATTGAGTCATGATTCTGACATCTATTACCTGGGCCACCTGGAGAAGTCACTTTCCTTCTCTGCACCTCAGTTTCCTCATCTATAAGTTGTGGGGAGGGTGGATCAAATTCCTGCTTACATTGGCTTCATTTCTATTCTATGGACATATTTTATGAAATTGCAACAATATGACATAAAATTTTTGCTTGCAGATTTCTAGTGAGGTGACTCACTATGCAATGAGGCAGTTCATGCCATTTTATGTCTCTTCTGTTTCTTCCTCTATTGATCTTCAGTCAAACACTGTTATTGTTAAAAAAGAGAATAAGAAAGATTGTACTACCTGGTTCGTGGGGTCTAAAGAAAGTGCTTTATGGACCCTAAATGCTATATAAAAAGTAGGCATTTATATAAAGTAAGAATATGCCCTGAGTACAAAGTATTCATGATGTCACTACATGTGTGTGTGTGTGTGTGTAATATATATATATATATATATGTATATATATATTTATACATACATACATATACATATAAAACACACATGCATGTATATGTCACAATGCATTTATACACAGGATTAAGGCAGAGAAAACTCCTTTTAAAATATTTATTAAATAGTCTCTCAATTTATCTCAGATAAATGGACTCAAGAATTTTATATTAATTGCAATTTTCACACATCAATATGAAATATACACCATCATATTCTGGTACTTTTCCAACCTAATCATTCTTGGCAGAGCATTTTCCATGTTTGTCCTCCTCCTTGACCTCTGCAACTTACAAATAAAAATGAATGTTTGTCAGGCCTTAGAAAAGAAAGAAACCAGTTTAAAGAAAATAAAATTCAGAAAGCAAGAGTTTTCTAAGAAATATATGTATGACCTAGATGGAAAGTTCCCTTTATAAAAGGAACATGCCCACATTCTTATGTTCTATTAACACTCTGCATTTCTATAAAAAGTCAGACTCACAAAATCTCAGAGGAATATGTACAACGTGGCAGTTGCTAAGGTAACACTTTTTTTTTTTTTTTAAAAAGCTAAATGGCAGAAAAAAGTTATTTTAAGAAATACATTTTGGGGGCACATACATAAGACTGCCCCAAGGCATTCTAATGGGTTTTTATGTGGCATCAGTAAAAGATTTTAGGGAAAGAAACAGTCTAGAGCTGCTTCTTTTAGTCAGCTAGAGATACATAATTCACTAATGCAATTAAATTTAAAAGTGGCATATGACTTAGGAGCCCTAAAGTCTACTTTAGAACTCCATAGTTAGGAAGATTACCATGAAGAAAAACTAAACAAAGAGGAAGCTAAATTAATTGTCTCTTCTTCCCATGGAGAGGATAAATGACAAGGAAAATGGGAAAAGTTTGTGTAGTGTACAACTCATCCTTCTAAAATATGCATCTTTTTTGTTGTCTTGGAGGAATGGGGGAGGGAGGGCAAAGTTTCTCCTTTGAAGCACAGTCTATAAACTCCTCCAGTAACACAGAGAACAAGTTTTTGTTTTTTTGGGGGGGGAATGGAGTTGTCACATCCCACAGTAGATACAGCTGCTATCAATGTAGACATTATTCAAGTATATAGCCACTGGATGTCATTGTTATTCCATAGAAACAAAACTTCATGAGTAAAATCTTTGCTGCTTCAGAGAGAGATCCAGATACGTAGAAAGGAAATGGTTCACATTCAGACATCATAGCAAAATCTGCTTTTTTTTACATTGATATAAAAGATTTACCTTCAATTTCATATTTGAACATTGTTTCCTTTGATGTTGAGATTAATAGTTAACTGCTTTTGGTTAAATCTTCCATGACTCAGGAGATGGTCAGAGATTTATTTTAATATCCACTTTAAAAATAACTGGTTCTGTTTTCTGGTGCCTTACAATGATCTCAGAATCAAACATGCATATATTAGAGGTAAGGAAGGAATCCATTAGGTTACAATGTCATTTTCTGGCAACTGTGGGTTTGGGGTGAAAGGAATGAGATGGCCGTAAAAAACTCAAAGTGGGCCAAAGCACTTAGAGGATAGAATGCACTGGATTCCATGTAATGGAGGTGATCTGTTTAGAGGTCATTAATATTTATTCAGCAGTGCCTCACACTGTACATTAGTGCTTAAGACAATAACAGGGAAAAAATAGTGCAGTCAAACCTATGGACCCTCCAGCCCAAAAATTTCCTTTTAACAAGGACACCATGGTAGATTTTACAGGAGAGATTATTCTTTAAGATCATAGCCTCATGTAACAATGATTTATTATAACACATTATGCCAATATCCATTTCTATTACATTCCACAAACATTTGTTCAATAACTGCCGAGGCATAATTCACTATGCTTGGTGCAGGTCATGCAAATGTAGGAATAAACAGTCAATTCCATCCACAAACCATCCTCTAGCTTGTTTATATTTAAGGTTACTCAACCTGAATGATAAAAGAATTCCCAAAGCTTACTACCTATTATGCAAAGAAATTTTCTCTAATTTGCTCTAACACTCACTTTCTGAGCTTTACAAGGTCAATTTAAGTTGCTGGATCTAATATTTTATAGGAATCAATCAGCAAGCATTTGCTACACACATACTATGTGCCAGGCTTGGTATCAGGCAATTAGAAAACTAATACAATGAACGAAATTGATTGGATCATATACTCCAACCTCTCATTTTATAGATGAGGAAACTACAGTTGAAAGTTTAGTTGAAGTTCACACTGGTAGAATAAAGGGAAGCAGGATTCAAACCCAAGTTCTCTGACTTCAGAGCCTTTTTCTAAATTCTTTCTAGTATGCTATATGCTACCTTTCTTTCAAAATCTGTTATATGAATTAACTTTAACTTTATTACTTCTCTTCACAATCTTATAAATATTGATCCAGAAGGCAGAATTTGGAGGAATTAATTTCATTTGCATAAATATCTATTAAGCACTTACAATTCACAAGTCACTATGTTGAAAGTAGCAAAAAAGTACGTTTTAGTTTGAAACAAAGTTAAACTTAATAATTAGAATTACCCAAAAATGAATGGGTTATCTAAGCAGGTCTTGGCTTTTCTTCCACTAGAAATCTTCAACCAAAGCCTGAAGGACCGTTGTTCAGGTATTATGTTGAGGGGATTCTTCTTTAAGTATTGAATTGGACTAGGTTGTTTTTCAGGTCACTTCCATCTCAGAAATTCTGTGAATAACCCTTCTTATTCTTTTATTTCCAGTACAACATGTGCTTATAATGTCACCCAAAAGTTGCCTGGAGGAAATATATCAGTAAGAGAGTAAGGAAGGTAAAAAATATATGGCTACTGAAAAGTCAATCATCGGAGTGATTGATATTAGTCTACCAACACTCGACTTCCCCAAAATAGAGTGGACATAGTTCCTGAGACAATGTTTTTATAATCATTTTATTTCAGATCAATGGTTTGTTTCATTTTCTTGTTTAAATCTGATCAGAACCTGAATCACAGATCTTGGGGTGGTAGAAGGAAGTAGAGTATAAGATTTTGTCAACTGATTTTGTTAACTCTTTGGTAGTAGTGAGGACACCATGGCCTTTCAGGAAATCAATCATGTACACTGAACACCCATTAATGAAATTACTTGGCTGATAACTTTAGCATAATGCTACCGGTGACCACATTTTGTATTGAATTTCCCTCACTGACTGATTGACAACCTGCCTTTTTGTTAGATATAGACATCAGGGAAATCAGAGGAATGAATCAGGTGTGGGCAATGATAGATATTATACCAGGGATGCCCAAAAAGTATATACCTTATTGCCCTCAATCTGTTGAACTAGATTAAATACTTGTGATGTAGTTTTCTGCTACTGGGGGTTTGGGTGGGTGGCACAAAGAGACCCTAGAGAGAAAAAGAAACTTTTTCATGTTCTCCCTAGACTGTTTTAGAATTACATAGAGCAAGGGTTCTTCTTTGAGGAAAAAATATCAACAGCTTGCATTATACAGAACTCCATCAAGGACCTTTCTCAAACCACCCCATAAGGCCCATAGACACTACAAATGTCATTGTCCCTATTTCACAAATAAAATAAGACTCAGTGAAGTCAAAAGACTTATACAGCGTTGTGAGACTGGTGAATATCAAGGCCAGGGTTTATACCCAGGACTTTAGGCTCTGTACAACATAAATTCACAACATTAGACTAAGGAGAAGAGTGAGATTTTGTTGTGAACAGATATGCCTAGTAATGATGAAAATGATGATCTGGGTAGCTGGAGCTGGAAGGAAATGTCCTTGCTTCATTGAGTAGCTTTTACTTTGGCCTCTTACTTAGTTTGCATGCCAGGTAAGAAGATTTTTAGAAATGAGTCTGTCAGTTTACTAACAATTTTAAGTGTCTGCTGTATGCCAAGCACTGTGCTAATCCCTGGGGATACAAAGAAAGGCAAATAACAAAACGAAACAACCCGTTCTATCAGGCAATTCATAAACTAACTGGGGAGACAATATGCAAGCAACTGTGTACAAATGGGGAGGGGAATTGGGGTAGACTGAAAAGGAAGGCACTAAGTGTAAGGAGGACTAAGAAAGGCTTCTTGCAGAAGGTAAGAATTTACCTGAGATTTGGAGGAACAGAGCAAAACTTGGAGAGAGAGCTAGGCAGTAACCGAGTTCCAAGCGTGGAGGATACCCTGTGAAAAGGCCCAGAACTCAGAGGTGGGGAGCCTGTGGCCTTCTAGGTCCTCAGGTGTGGCCTTTTGACCGAGAATAAGTTTTATAGAAAAAATCCTTTTATTTAGAGGATTTGTTCTGTGAAGTTTGCATTCAGTCAAAGGACTGCTCTTGTGGACCTAGAGGGACACATGTGGTCTTGATGCCACAGGTTTCACCACCTGTTGCCCAGATTAATGTTTTAGAAATAACAAGAAGGTTAGTATTACTGCATCTCACAGTATGTTGATGAAATTACAGTATAAATAGACTTGAACAGTAGAAAGGGCCACATCATGAAGGGCTTTAAAAGCTAAACAGAGTATTTTATTTGATCTTGGAGGTGATAGAGAGTTACTGGAACATGTTGAATGCAAAGATTACTTGGTTAGACTTGTGTTTTAAAAAGGTCAATCTGACAGCTGAGTGGAGGATGGAATGAAGTGAGAAGAAACACATGGCAGGGAGATCAAAAAGCAAACTTCTTCAATAGTTCAGGAGTGAGATGGTGAGGGCCCTGACTCAAAGATGTCAGGTACTATGCTAAAAGGTGTGAAGAACATGCACAATCAACTAGCTAGACGAAAATGGCAGAGTAGAGGCAGGTATTCACCCAACTGTCCCAACATGCCTCCCCAAACAACTTTAAAATAATGCCTGAAGTCAAATTCTGGAATGGCACTTAATAAAAGTTCAAGGTAAAACAATTTTCCAGTCCAAGACAACTTAGGAGATCAGTGAGGAAGTCACTCTGGCATGGTGGTTGGGTCTAAAGTACAAGGCAGGCCATCCAAGGCAAGACAAGCAGTGGGCCTTGGAGGTTATAATGGTAATGGTGATTTGAAGATCTTCCATGCCCCTTGTAATGGCAAGCAAACAATACTTCGCACCTTGTTTCAAGTTGAGCCTTGCCCTTGATTATATCAAGCCTTTGTTAAGAAACAGAACTTGTCAATCCCACAGTGGGAGGAACTTGCTGATGTAACAGGAAGGGGTGAAATAGGGAGGAGCTAATGACCAGAATAAAAAGCTGAGCACAAGCTGAGACAGGGCCAGAACTGCTGGGAGCAAGCAGCATGGAGGTTGAACAGCTAGCATGAGTGAGAGAAGGGCCTTCTTGCTTAAGGGAGTCTGTTTTGTTTTAAAGGCCTGACTAAGGGAAGGTTTGGGAAGGCTTGGGAATATGGGTGTTCACTGCATGGGTTATGTGTACCAACTTCGGGGTTACTATGATGAATTTGACTTTCTGGATTTGGGATTTGGCTTTTTGGGATTTGAATAAATGCTTTGATTCTGTCCTCTATATGGAAAGCCTGTCAAATATACACCAGCATATTCATAGCTGCCGTGGGTGTTGTGAATATTGCATTGGTATTATAGAGGTGGATGCAACAGTGGTAGCAACAGCTTTGTAAATATATGTCTACAGACAGTAAAGAGATTAGACAACTTGTCAGAAAGAGATTACAGGGGCACTTTTGCTGACACTTGGTTCAGGACTCCATTTCATTGCCCTTATGTAATTATATTTGCAGTTACATGGCAAAGAGGAGAACTAGCACAGAGGTGAAGGGACACTGGTCATAGTTCTAGGGTACAGAAGAGTGCAGAGGCTCTGTGGTTTCACTTCCAAGGGAAAAAAGGAGCACTAGCACTTGTGGCCACAGGAGATCACAGGCCTGAATTGGAGTTCCAAGGCCAAAAGCAATGATAGCACTTGTGGCTGCAAAGAAACTAGGTCGATTCCTGAGTAAAAAGAAGAGCACAGGCTAGGAGAGCAAGGAACACATCTATCCTTAGACTATACCACCTTGAAAAAAGCAAAAGCACATAGAAACAGATAACTAGCTCTAAAAGCAGCAACACAAGGTACCCAGTAGAATCCAACTTTAAAATCAAGTTAAGCCAACAAATAGGCTGGAAAAAAATAAGCAAAACAACAACAAGAAAAAAAACCCTGACCATAAAAAAGTTACTGTGGTGACAGTGAAGATCAAGAAACAAACTCAGAAGAAAACCATCATGTCAAAACTGCTTATAACAAAGCCTCAAAGAAAAATGTGAATTGGACACAAACCCCCTAAAAATTCTTTCAGGACATTATAAAGGAAATCTTCCCTAATATCTTAGAACCAGAGGGTAAAATTAGTGAGAGAATCCACCAATTACCTCCTGAAAGAGATCCCTAAATGAAAACTCCCAGGAATAGTACATCCAATTTCCAGAACTCCCAGGTCAAGGAGGATACTACTGAATTCAGCTGGAAAGAAACAATTCAGATATCACAGAGCCACAGTCAGGGTCAAAAAATGTTAAATGGTTTCCATATTAAAGGACTGAACTGCTTAGAAGGCAAAGACTAGAATTACAACCAAAAAATAGCCTACCCAGCAAAATTGAGTACAGTCCTTCAGAGGTAAAAATGGATATTTAGTAAAATAAATAATTTTTCCTGCATTCCTGATGAAAAATCCAGAGCTGAATAGAAAATTTGACTTTCAAATACAAGACTCAAGAGAAGCATAAAAAGATCAACATGAAAGAGAAATTATTAAGGACTTCATAAATTAAGCTGTTTACATTCATATATAGGAAAAGGATACTTGCAATTCCTAAGAACTTTATCATTATTAGAGTATTTAGAAATCATAGAAGGCACAGATGTGAATTGATTATGAAGGTATCATTTAAAAAATAAGGAGTGAGGAAAAGGGATATAATGGGAGAAAGGGGAAGAGAGAGGAAGAACATGAAAAATTATCTCACATAAAAGAGACACAGAAGGAAGAGTTTTTATAATGAATGGGAAAATGGATGTGGGGCTGGCAGGCAATCCTTGAACCTTCCTCTCATCAGAATTGGCTTGAAGAGGGAATAATATATACACTCAGTTAAGTACAGAAATCTATCTTACTATACAGGAACATATGAAGGTAAGGCAATAAGACAAGTTGGGGACATAAAAGAGAGGATAACTTAAAGGAAGCAATGGTCAGAAGCAAAAGATACTTTGAAGAGGGAAATAGGAAAGAGAGGACAGGATAAGGAAAAAATTATGTGGAGGAAAATAAACAGTTTGAAATCATAACTGTAAATGTGAATGAGATGAACTCACACATAAAAGGGAAGCAAAGAGCAGAATGGATTAAAACCCACAATCCAAGAAAATGTTTTTTCTTTCCAAAAACCCATTTGAAACAGAGGGACATACAGAGTAAAAATAATGGGCTAGAACAGACTTCATTATGCTTTGGCTGATTGTATTGGTAATGAAATTTGGAGATGCCCCTGTGTTGGCTTGGTTTTTGGGTTGAGTGTTAAAACCCAGAGTTTGTGAATCCCACTTGTGGGATGGACTTGTTGACATAAAGAGAGAGGGCTGAAATGGGAGGAGCCATGAATTGGGAGAGAGGCCCAAGCCTAGAGAAGGCCATAAGGACTTTGGGAGAGCAGCATCCAGTATCATGGATCCTGAGTTGCTGAGAGAAAGACTGCTGAGAGCCCACTGGAACTGCCCAGGACTTTGAGAACTGCCACCCAGAACTGCGAAGAACTGAGGAGGCATGGCTGTGATGCTGGTATTTTGTCTGTCTGTTTTGATGTTGTTTTGCCAGATTCACCTGATGGTGAAGGACAGTGCTGCTGTTGAAGAGGTCCTGGAACCTGGCTGTTGGTTCAGAAGCCCTGAAGGA
>CM053588.1:250428385-250453381 GCA_028646515.1 Pseudochirops corinnae
GCCATCTTAGCTCCCCTCCGCTTGGCAAAGATACTTGAGTGGCTTGTCATTTCCTTCTCTAGTATATTAAGGCAAACAGAGGTGAAGTGACTTGCCCAGAATCATATAGCTAGTAAATGTCTAAGGCCAGATTAGAATTTAGGTCTTCTTGACTCCAGGCCCAGTGTTCTATCCACTGAGTCCTCTAACTGTCCCCTTCATAGCTTGATAAGTCTAACCAAAAAATAAGCAATAAAAAAAATTTAGGATTTGAATAGAATTTTAGAAAAGTCAGATATGATAGATGCTTGGTTACTAATGAATGGGAATAAAAAGTAATATGTAATGTATATGCATAATTATATACTGCGTAACATATTTTAATAAGCATGACAGAAAATTATCCAGACATATCAGAACAAGAAGACAAGAAAAGTCCACTTATCATTTATTGTAAGAAGTTCCAAAATGACAACTCCCAGGAATGTCATAACCAAAATTCAGAGCTTCCATATATCATATATACACATTCACAAATATGTATGTATAATAAGAATATGTTGCTGTATGCATTTATACATATATTATATACATTATTCATATATGTGTATATATGCATGTATTATGTGTGATACAGATAGATAAATGCTTTGTAGTACAACTTTACAAAAATTTACCATATATTAAGGCCTACAAATATCAGAAACAGAGAAAATTAGAAATACTATTTTATGTAGTGTCATAAATATTTTTATATTGTGCCATAAATGCTAAGAAAAAGAAAAGAAAAAAAAGCAAAAAAATTAATAGGAGTAATTAAGAAAATCAACAAAGCTGAAATATATAAAATAAATCCCTGTAAATCCTTAGCATTTCCATATATTTTCAGAAAAAATCCAGCAGGTTAGAAAGAGAAATTCCATTTAAGCTAACTACAGTATTTATTGGAAGTCTGCTGGCTAAGCCACACAAACTGACTATATGAATAAATTATAAACAGTCCTACATTCTTTGGGAAATATTCGTTAGGCCAAGGAAACATAATAAAAATTATAATATTATGCGAATTAAGAAAGTATTTTTCAAATTATCCTTTAATTTGTTTATGATGTTATGCTTTAGGTATAAGTTGTGCCTCTTTGCAATCCATAGTAATATATGGTGCAAGGTATTTGTTGATACCTAATATTGTGCCTTACAGTTTTCCAGTTTTTTCAGCAAATAGTGAGAACTTATGCCAGTAATAGAGGTCTTTGGTTTTATCAAACTCTAGGCCTCTGGGTTTGTTTGCTTTTGTATGCTGTTTTCCACTGATCAGCTTCTCTGTTTATTAATCAGTACCAAATCATTTTAATGATTACTGTTTTACAGTATAGTGTGACTTCTGATGCTGCTAGGCTCCTTTTCTTCCAACTTTTATTTCATATATCCCCTTAAGGTTCTTTACCTTTTTTCCTCCAAATGATTTTTAAATTATATTTTCTAGCTCTATAAAGTAATGCTTTGGTGATTTGATTTTTATGTTGCTAACAAGTAAATTGATATAGATAATATTGCTATTTTTATTTTGTTGCTTTAGCCTACCCATAAGCAATTAATATTTCTTCAATTTTTAGGTCTGTCTGGTTTTCCATAAAGAAGCATTTTGAAATTTTTCAGGGATTTCCTGTGTGTATCTTGGTAAGTAGACTTCTAAATATTTTATACATTCTGTAATTACTTAAATGGGATTTTTCTATGTCTTCTATCTGTTCTTTTTCTGTCTCTCAGTTTTCTTGACAATATGTAGAAATGCTAATTACTTATGTGGGTTTATTTTTTATTTTTCAAGTTTGCTCATGAGCTAAGTCTTTAAGGAAACCAGGGAAACTAGGGGTCAAAAGTGAGAAGAGAAAACATTTTAGGCTATGACTAGCCATTACAAATGTGTTAAGGCAGTATATGGAGTATCATGAATGAAGAGCATCAAATAGGTCAGTGCACCTAGATTATAGGGAGGATGGACAGGAGTCAAGTATAAGAGAACTAGATAGATAGAAAGGAATCATGTTGGGAAGGTCTTTAAATTCCATACTAACTATTTTATATTGGAGATAATATGGAGCCAATGGAGTTTGATGAGTAGCCACACTGTACTTTAAAAAAGAAAACTTCAGCAGTTGAGAGGAATATGTATTGGACTGGAAAGAAATAAGTGGGAGGGAGACCAATTTGAAGGCTATTGCAATAGTTCAGGTGAGAAGTGATGATGGCCTTTACAAGGCTAGTGGCTAGTGTCACTGAAGAGAGGGAGAAATATAAGCAAGATGTTGTGAAGGTAAAAGAGGACAAGATTTAACAACACTGTGGAGACAAGGGATGAGATAATGTCATAAGGAGAATGACATTGAGGTCGTGAGCCTGGATGACTGTGACAGTGGATCTCAAATTGAATACCCCATAGGTATCTCAAATTCAATGTTTCCAAAAAAGAGCACATTATGTCTCTCCTCCGAAAATTGTCATCTCTTCTCACCTTGCCTATTTCTGTCAAAGGTATCACCACCATCGCAGTCAGGATCAGTGAAGAAACATAGAGTTAACAGATTTCTCAAGGAATTTCCCTGAGGAGGGAAGGAGAGAAGTGTTATCATTAATTTAAGCCTTGACTCTCCTCTGTTCATTAATGTGTTAGTAAATCTTGAGGAAGGTCCTTAGTGAATCAGCCCACATATCTATTCTTGACCCTATACTGTTCAAATTTTATATTAATTATTTAGGTGAAGGCATAAATGAAATACTTACCAAATTTTCAGATGTGTCAGAGCTGTAAGGAGAATATTTCACGCATTATTTGATGTAATTAGGCTTCAAAAATGTCTTCATAGGCCAGTACAATGAGTCAAATCATATAAGACAAAATTTAATAGGGATAAATGCAAAGTCTTATTTAGGTTCAAAAAAACAACTTCACAAGTACAAGAAAGGGGAGGCGTATATGGTCTTCTGACTTCAAATTTAGTGTTTTGTCCACCGGAATATGAAGGAGAAGGAAGGAAATAAGGTCAAAGATGCTAGAATTTTGGAAAGGCCTAGAATGAAGAATACTTTTTAAAGGTTTATTTGTTTGTTAATTAGTTTAGTTCTTCCTTGTCAAAGGCTATGGGACTTGGGTGAGATTTTATCCTTTATTGCTTTTGTTGATTCATTGCTTATAATTTTTGAGAGACCTAAAGTGCAGCACTAGGAAGAAGATAATCCCACTGGACTACTCCTATATTACATCTTGAGTATTATGTTCACTTTTGAGTGCCACATTATAGGGAAAAAAACATTAATAAGCTGGAGAATATCCAGAGGAGAGTGAAAATGAAAGTCTAGGAAAGTGAAAGGTTCTAATATCATGTCATGTGAAGATTAGTTAAAGTAACTTGAAATGTTTAACTGAGAGAATATGTTTTTAGCAGGCACATGATAACGGTCTTCAGGTATAAAATGGGATGTCATATGGAAGAGAGATTAGACTTGCTTTTCCTTAGAGAGCAGAACTAGGAGCAAAGTCTGGCCATTACTTCCCTTCCCTGCGGGATCTCAAATAAGGACTAGCTGATCATTTACCATGAATGCTTTTGCATGATTCCCTTTCAGATATGGGTTGGATTAAATAGCATCTGCTGTCCCTTCAAAATTTGATATGGATTATTTTTTGTAAATCAAGTGACATTTCAGAGAATCACAGAAGCTCTGTGTTTTGGTTTTTTTTTCCTTCCTCAATTCTAAGCACAGGCATTGTCCATATAAAATGAAATGGCTCAATGGACAGGCATGTCCAAAAATATACCATGACTTAGTATGTCTTTTTATCTACTTTTCCTATTCCCACAATACTCTCATCTCCTGTTGTGGATGGCTAGGGAAATCTATTTGAAATTATTGTGGATTTAATTGAGGAAATTCTGTAGTATCGTAGAATTTGATGTAATTAGTTCAATATTCTCTGTACATAAGATCACTTGGTAGACATTGAATTTGTTAGGGAATTTTCACATTTGCATGGTACATAAGGCATTTCCCCAATATTGGTGAATAGTCTACATAAAAATATGTATCCTGCTTCATGTCAAAATTCAAGCAATCATTGTAATGATAAATTTAGAACCAAATCTGTCATACCATTCTGTATAGATAACAGATGGATGGAAAGTCTCTCATTTGAAGAGATCTCTAGGAAGTATTTTTGCTCCATCTGATCAAATGTTCTTTTGAAATTAGCAAAAGAAAACCCTATGTTCTCTATACCATTCAGTTTTATTACTATGAGTAGAAAAATGTCTATGAAATCCTATTGATTCTATTCTCATATTTTCATTAAGGATACTTTGCTTTTTTAAAATTAGTATCTGATTTTTTCCATTATTTTGTAAGTAAAATTAATCACATTTATATTAGACTTTCAACTTTATAGAGAGTTTCTTCATAATAAACTTGTGAAGTAATTAGTGCAGCCATTTTTCATAGTATATATAAATGAAGAAACTGAAATTTAGAAAGTTTAAGTGACATGCTTGTGGTTGCAAAACTAGCAAGCATCAGAGACAATGGATTTATTCAATTGCACATTTATTCATTGCCTACATTTTTATTTTATTTATTAATGTTAATAATACATATAATGTTAATCATACAGACCTTAGTTGACCAAATTTCAGACTAAAACCTCTGTAGACTCATTTTACCTTCAACTGTTTGTTGTTGTTATTGTTGTTGTTTGAGGCAGTAATATTCATATATCATCCTCCAATGTAGTGTTTTCCAAATGAGCTTGTACTTTAAATTCATCTACCAATTGGTTGACTGCCATCTTTCTCTTCTTGGCAAGAATATTTTGCTTGACAAAATATTTGTTCTGTCAGGTAGTTGGAGTGACATGCTGTTGTTATCACTAGTTTGCAACAAGAAAGTTCTGTGAGAAATGCTGATAATCAAAATCAATCTCTACCCTTACTCTTCCAAATTTACTAAGAAAAAGCTTTTTCAATGATGTCTCCTAAGTCTTTTTCAAATATTTATCCTTTTTGTATCTTATTTTTTAATTGTTATACCTTAATCTCTCATAATATCTCATATATTAATATATGATCCTTTTGATTTTGTGTGTATGTGTGTATACAAAATCAATCAGTAATCACTATCTCCAATGTTTTCTAACTCTTTTATTGAAAAAAACATTTATTATGTAAAAGTATAAGATTTTTTTTCATAGTGCCTAGGCTTTTTTCATTTCTTGACCTGAAACCATGTGTTCCAATTTAATTTTCCCCATCCTTCCTCATGTAACTCTTTTCTCAATAATCTCAGAAAAAATTTCATTTTTCTCATTTTAAAAAGATTTATTTTAGCATTTTTTTCTTTTTAAATTTTGAGTTCCCAATTCTTTTCCTCCCTCACACTCCTCCACCATCCACTGAAGAGGGAAGCAATATGATATCAATTATACATGTGAAGTTGTATTAAACATGTTTCTATATTAACCATATTTCAAAAAAAGCAAGAAAAAGAAAGTGAAGAAATTATACTTCAATTTGTCCTCCAAATTCATCAGTTCTCTCTCTGGAGGCGGATAGAATTTTTTTCATCATGAGTCCTTTAGAATTACGTAGTATGATTGTATTGATCAGGGTAGCCAAGTCTTACATGGTTAATCATCATTACAAAATTGCCGTTTTACTATGCACAATGATCTCCTGATTCTTCTCACTTTTCTTTCATTAGTTAATCTAGATCTTGCCATATTTTATTCTGAAACCAACTTATCATTTCTTGTACCACAATAGTACTCTATTACAATCATACACTACAGCTTTTTCCAGCCATTCCCCAACTGATGAGCATCCCCTCAATTTCCAATTCTTTGCCACCTCAAAGAGTTTCTATAAATATTTTTGTACTTAGACATCTTTCTCCTTTTCATCTGATCTCTTTGGGACTCAGACCTAATAGCAATATTGCTAAATGAAAGGGTATGCACAGTTTTATAGCTCTTTCGACATAGTTCCAAATTGTTCTGCAAAATGGTTGGACCAATTTACCACTCCACCACTAGTTTATTCATGTACCTATTTTTTCCTCATCCTCTCCATCATTTCTTGTTTTTGATAGGTGTGAGGTTGTACCTCAGAGATATTTTAAATTGCATTTCTTTAGTCAATAGTAATTTTGAACATTTTTTATGTGACTGTAGATAATTTTGATTTCTTCTTCTGAAAACTGTCCTTATCTTTTATCCAATTTTATCAATTGGGAGTGGCTCTTATGTTTTATAAATTTGACTCTTCTATTCTCAGTATATATTTGAGATAAGACTTTTTATCAGAGAAATTTGCTATAATGTTTATATTACTTCATTGTCTATGAAACCTTTTAGCAAAATGTATTTTCTTTGATTATCCCTTTTAATTAGGTCTATCTTTGCTTTTGCTTTGAGATCATGATTGCTAACCCTGCCTTTTTTTAAAATTCAGATGAAGCATGCTAGATTCTGCTCCAGCCCTTTATATTAACTCTTTCTCTGTGTTTCTGTTTTGTGTGTGTCTTTTATAAACAACATATTGTTGGATTCTGGTTTCTCAACCATTCTGCTATCTGCTTCCATTTTGTGGGTAGGATCATCTCATTCACATTCATTATAAATACTAATTGTGAATTTCATTCCATCCCATTTTCTTTTCTCTTTCTTTTTATCCTGGGCTTCTTCAAAAGTTTCTAACTATCTAACTTAATCTACTCTCCTTTTTATAAGCCTCCCTTTTTCTCTTATCCCTTTCCCTTCCTATTTCCTTATTGGGTAGGTTAGATTTCTATATGTAACTCTGTGTGTGTGTGTGTGTGTGTCTTCCCTCTTTGAACAAATTTTTACAAAAGTAAGGTGCAAGCATTGCTCACCACCTCTCCCATTTTCCCCTCTCCTGTAAAAGCTCTTCTTTTCATTCCTCTTTTATGTGAAAAAAAACTTTACATATTCTATTTCTCCCTTGTTCCTTCTCTCAGCATATCCCTTTTTCTCACCCCTTCATTTTTTTGAGGTTATTCCAAAATAAGTAACTCACATCCATGTCCTCTATCTATGTAAACTTTTTTTAACTGCCCTATTAATAATGATAAAGTTCTCAGGAGTTACATTTATCATATTCCCATATAGGAATGTAGGAATGCAAACAGTTTAACTTTATTGATTCCCTATGATTACTTATGATGTTTTGTTTTTTTTTATGCTTCTCTTGAGTCTTGTCTTTGAATGTCAGATTTTCTATTTAACTCTGATCTTTTCATCAGGGGTGCTTAAAACTCCTCTGTTTCATTAAAGATTATGCTAAATTTTGCTGAGTAGGTCATTCCTATCTATAATCTTTGCTCCTTTGACTCCCAGAATATTACATTCTTAGCCGTCTGTGCCTTAAAAATGAAAGCTGCTAAACCTTGTGTGATACTGAATATGGCCTTATGATACTTGAATTGTTTCTTTCTGGCTGCTTTGGTGTGTTTTTTTTTTTTTCCTCTGACCCAGGAGCTCTGGTGTTTGAATATAATATTCCTGAGAGTTTTCATTTTGGGATCTCTTTCAGGAGATGATGAGTTGATTCTTTTTATTTCTATTTTACCTTCTGGATCTAAGATATTTGGGCAGTTTTCCTTGATAATTTCATGAAATATATATTTAGAGTCTTTCTTTGATCATGGTTTTCAGGTAGCCCAATAATTCTTATATTATTTCTCCTCAATCTCTTTTCCAGGTTAGTTATTTTTCCAATGAAACCTTTCCCATTTTCTTCTATTTCTTTCTTCTTTTTACTTTGTTTTATTGCTTCTTAATGTCTCATAGAGGTATCAGATTTTACTTGTCTAATTCTAATTGTTAAAAAATTATTTTCTCCAATGAGCTCGCTACCTCTTTTTCCATTTGGCCAATTCTGTTTTAAAGAGTTTGTTTTTTGAATGAACTTTTGTACTTCATTTTCCATTTGGCCTAATCTGCTTTTTAAGGAATCTTTTCTTCAGTAATTTCTTTTTTTGCCTCTTATCATTAGGCTACTTCTTTGTATAAAGATGCTATTATATTCAGTATTTTTTTTATCTTCAGCCTTTTAAAATCAAATTATTTATGTTTCTTTTCCTAGTTTTCTTGTATCACTCTCATTTCTTTTCCCAATTTTTCTTCTCCCATACTTATTTCTTTAATTCTTCCAGGAATTCTTGTTGGGCTTGGGTCCAGTTGTCATTTTTTGTGGCTTTGTTGTAGCTATTTTCATATTGTTGTCTTTTTCTGAGTTTTTCTCTGAGTCTTCTCTGCAAACATAGTAGCTTTTGATGATCATATCATTTTTTGGTTGTTGTTTGCTCATTTTTTCCAGCCTGTTTCTTGACTTTGAACTTAAAGTCAGGCTCTGCTCAGCTGGGTGTGGGGAGATACTATCCCAAGATTCAGGCTTTTTTATTATTCTGTTTTCAGAAGCAATTCTGGAGATATGCAAGTTTTTGGTGTTTTCAATGTGATGTGATCCTCAGAGATAGGGTATAATGGTAAAGGAATTTGAAGACCTTTGCTATCCCTTCATAGGCTTAGGGAATTTGAAGATCTTCCCTGACCCTTAATGGGCCTAACTTGGAGCCCAACAAGAGAAACTTGCTTAGGGGAGGTTTGTTTTTTAGGAAGACCCACAACTTTTGTCATTTTGTAATTAGGCAGTGGGTCATAAAGGTTGTAATGTCCTCTGACCCTGAAGAGGGATATTTATTCTGTGAGGTGAGGTTTTGCCTTGGGGCTCACATGGGAAGAGCTATGTGATTTGGCCAGATGAGACTCTGGGCAGCCTTTGAGCCCCCTGGCTTTGAAAACCCAGATGTTGGTGCTTCTCTCCCTGGTAACTAACTATGTATGTAATGGTCAGACAGCTAGAAGCCCTGTCTTTTTGTCTGTTGAACTGTGTATTTTCTTCCATATTTTTTGATTGATTTTAATTTCTGCTTATATTTTTTCTGAAGTTCAGGGTGCTGACTTTTCCCCCAAACTAAGTAACTGATATATATGTTTGATTAAAGTAAGATTGTTAATCCTTTTTGAGTTGCTTTCCTTTAGAAATGCAGATTAAAGAACCTGTGCTAGCAGTCACCTTGGGTATGCTGGGGTGCTTGCTGTTATATATGGTCACTGCTCTCCTGGTCTGCACTCTAGTCTTCACCTAGTAAGGGCACCTGACACCCCTCCATCCCACTCATATTCCTCTTCACCTTGGTACTAAGACCACAGCCTCTGCTTCCTTGTGACTCAACAGACATGTTCCCCTTTGCCCAGGAACTGTGACCAAGAATTGCTAAATGGCAATAGAATTGCCAATCAGTACCAACTATACCCAGTGCTCTCAAAGGGTCCACTGTACTCTCTGACCACCTGTTCCACTGCCTTATAGTCTCCAAAATGAGATCTCCTGAAAAAATCACAGCCACCTCTGGCTGGTGCTGCAGTGTTGTGCTGTGGACCAGCACCCATTCTGGTGTCACAAATCTCTCTTGTGGACCTCATAAATTTTTTTATAGGCTGGAAATATGTTACCGTGATCTCTTGTTGGCTCTGCCATTCCAAAATTTGATTTGTGACATTATTTTAATGTTGTTTATGGGAGAATATTGAGGGACTTTAGCTGTTTTGCTGTCCTTAATCTGCCATCTTGGCTCCATCCCAAAATTAACAAATTTCAAGATATAGTTTGACTTAGTGTGGAATATCCTGTTAGATTTCCTTTTTCCAGGATATTTTTCACACAAATTCTTTATTTGTTCCTCTCAAATAGATGTTGGTATGTAATCTGCAGTTATCTTCATGGTGGTCTATTTTCAAATGCCCATAAGGAATACTACTTGTTGAGATAACTTGGTGTCATTAAGAAATTGTGTTTTTGTTGTTGCTGTTAAATACCGGAAGAAACTGATTCTGCCAAGTCCTTTGTTTGATTCTATAATGATTACCTGTGAGGAGTTATTCCACTTAGCTAGGATGTCTTTGTATTTTCTACTTTCTTTTTTTTTAACTAGAATAATAATATAAATGCAATGTATTTGTTCCAGTACCATGTCAACATATTGGTTATTATTGATTATTTGTGATTATCGCTTTATTAATTAATTCTTACTAGCAATTATTATAATAAATAAATAAAGCCTGGTAAATAATAGCAACCAAGGTTAAATTCATGTTTTTAGCCTATATGAGAACTGTATGTTTTTAATACCCACTATCCCTTTTCTATTACTGAGCTCCTGTCACAGAAAAAAGAGATTTTTTTTCAGTTATATTAGTGTTATGAAAAGTCACAGAGAATTCCAGTTTTCTTATATGTTCTACAACAAAGATCTAAAAAGACCAGGTGTTATGGCAAATATTTACAGTTCCTGCTACTGGGAAAGCTGAGGCTCATGGATGGTTTGAGATCAAGAGTTCTGATCAACATTAGCTCTAAAGTCAATCAGGTTTATACACTAAATTGAGGACCAATATGGTGATCTCACGGAAGTGGGAGGTCACCAGGATTCTCAAGAAGTAGATTACCAGCCCAGGTGTGAAACAGATATTGGACCATGCCAATCAACAATGGAATTAGCCCATGAATGGCTACTGTACTTCCAGCTTGGGAAAGCTGGAGAGTCCCAGTCTCAAATATAAACATATAGAACAAATCAAAATAAAATAAAAAGATCACCAGACTAAATAATGAATTTAAAAATTCAAAGATAACCTATAGTAAGTACCATCAAACAGACTAAGACTGTACAAAGAAATAGACAAAATTCTGTAGCCACAAGTAAAATGATTCCACTAGGAAATCTAGTGTGAATATAGGTAAGTGATTAAGAAGTCTTTTAGAGCTTAGACCAGAGACATCTGAGGGTTACCTGATACCTATAGCATTCCTTATGTGAGAAGATAGGAAACTGAGAGTGCATAGATAAGAAAGATCAAGGGGGGCTTGGAAACCCTCAGTGCTCTGAAAGCAGTCAAAGGGACAGAATTCAGCAAGGTATGGTCTTATCAAAGGGAACGTAGGTTTCAGTAAGAGCTATTAGACGAAATGAGTAGGAAATAAAAAGATTTAAGATGAAGAGAAGTTTGTTGCCTATGGAAGAAGCATTCCACAGGGCATAGTGGAAGGACTTGGTGGTGTTTCATTGAAACTTTAGAGTGGGAAGATTGAGGAGGATGGGGGTATGGAATCAGGTGTTGAGGGTGGGAAATAGAATATGGATGATGATTTACAGGAATTCAGAGTCACTGGGATACAAAGAGTCAAACCAAGAGTTAAAATGTTCATTATTAAGTAGAGGGCTCCACTCCTCTACCCTCAAAGGACAGGTGCAACAGAAGGTAGGGACCTAAAGTCAAAGAGAGCATTGCTCTTCTTTGTGCAAGCTCTCCACATTCCAGTTGGGAGATGGGCTGGCAGCATGAGGTAGAAATTGCCTTATACTGGAACAGATGGAAGTAGCTGCTTTGGGGCAGATGGAAGATGCCTGGACATACTCCCTTGTATCTTTTACTCGAGAGACATGACATGCCAAGCAGGAGAGGGAAGACCGAAGGCATACTGAAGGTCTGAGGTCTTCTCTTGTGGTGATTTAAAACCTTCCAATCATAGAGAAATAATTTTTCAGAAGGCAGCCTGTTCTATTTGTAGACATTTCTACTTGTTACACAAGTTTTTCCTTATGTTGAGTCAAAATATACCCCTTAGTAGCTTTCTACCTTACTTATGCCTTTTTTGGAGTCATAAGAAATAAGCTTCATTCTAATTTCAAATAATATTTCTTCAAATATTTGAAGACAGGCTTATATTTTTGCTAGATGAGGGCATGGTTACAGTCACACTTGTACAATATTTTCAAAAGGAGCTTGTTTTAGTTAAAACCCAAAATATCATAGCACTATAGGGTTTTGATGCTTTTTATTTTTATATATTATATGGCAGTTATAAATGAAATATATGGTAATATCAAAATCTGAAATGTTTCTGCTTCTGTCAATTTTGTGAAGAAAATATCAGTTCGTAGTGTCAGATACTTATTCTTTTTTCCTCTGAGTTAGTTCTACTTGGTATAGCAGAGTGGCAACTGGGAGGGTAGGATAGATGACAGGGAGCTTACTTTTGAATTGGGGAAGGTCTGGCACAAAGATATTAGATTTTCATTCTTCTCCAAAATTCTGTGATCTCCTTACTGAATAAGTCAAGCAATATAGTCTATAATATATGAATATGACTGAAAAACAATTTCAATTAAATTCACATCATATTTTATTGAGCATGACACTTGGTACATTGGATGATATAACCCTGGATTATAATTCATGTTCTATTACTTATTAATCCAACAATTATTTATTTGCCCTATTGCATATAGCAATGATTTCTTGACTTCTTGATACTGAAACCAGAGGAAGTTTCTTTAATTATTCTACTATCAGGGCTCTGTTGGAAATCACAATGCTTTCATGGTCTGAGGACTTAACAAGTAATGATTATAATTGTTTATCTGTTTTTTCCTTCTAATTTAGCACACAGTTTCCTTGGGAAATATTAATTGCCTTGTTTTTAAAAAACAATGCTGTTTTGAAAATCACAAAGAATAAGAGCCACATTTCTTCAGTCTTCAGAGCTATCAAAATCCAGGATATGTTAGTGGCAAGATGGGCCAGAGCTGTGTTTTTTCAGACCTGAAGTCTTTGGGGAAGATCTGAGTTAGGGAAAGTCCTAGTAGCGAACAATAAAAAATACAGACATGCAGGAAGCTGGCATCAGAATGGGCAAGCAGAAAGTGGTAATTGATCTTGGCAGGAAATTGGGGCATGCAATTTGAAGAATCTGGCAATAGGTGAAGGATGGAAGTCAAGCAGGCAGAAACATTTGGTACATAGCATTAGGGGAAATTGGCAAGAGAAAGACAAAGTCACAGGTTCCAGAAGGTGATAGATATTAGAGAGACCTAGTAGCAACAATGAAGTCATGGAGACTTGGATTTCTGGACCAGAATCCATTCCCTTGGAGAACTGAATAAACCAGAGAGAATACTAGTCCCAAAGGAATTGGAATACTGAGCAGGAAACCTAGGGATACATTCAGACATGTAAAAGAGGAATCTTTTTTTTTTTATTAAAAACTGAATACCAGGTGAAGAACTGTTCATGAGGAATAGGCAAACAATTCAGTTTAATGCAATTCAATTGAAAAAAAAATAGAGTAAGTTTCCATTGAGTATAAGTTACTGATATACTGATAGATAAACAAAATGTAACAGTTCCTGCTTTCCAGAAATTTATATTTTCTTGGAACAAGAGTGTGGTATGCACCACAAATACAAATAAGTAAATATACTTATTGCTATACACAAAATTCTACTCAAGAGAATGAAAATGCTAAAAACTGAAACCAGTAAAGGTCTGAGGAAAAAGTGGCACCTAGAAATGATACAAGGTAAAGAGAAGATTTCAGATATGGAATAACAACTAGCAATGCAGTTACTGAAAAAAGAGATGATTAATTGAACTGATCTGATGTTCAACCTGTGAGCTATGGATCCAGGATGTTTTTTATTTAACTTTCCTAGAGGTCAGCTGATTTCTAGGCAGTGGGATAGAATGAAGGCTATCACTTGACGGTCTCCTGTACTCTCTTTCATTCTGCCTACTGACCTTCCTGATTTCCTAACTAAAATTCTATTTATTTATTGGAAGCTGTCCCCAATTCCTTTTTATTCTAGTACCTCCCCCCTATTAATTATTTCCTATTTATATTGTATATAACTTGCTTTATATATACTTGTTTCCATATTGTCTCTCTCATTAGATTATTTTTTCCCTTATTTAGTATTTTATTCCTCCTGCTCCCAGGTTACATATAAAAACAAATTTTAACATTCGTTTTTAAACTTAGAGTTCAAAATTCTCTCCTTTACTCTCTCCCCACATGCACCCCCATTAAAAAGGCAAGCAATTACATATAGTTTATACAACTGTCATCATGCAAAACATTTCCATAATAGTCATGTTGTAAAAGAAAACATAGACCAAAAGGGGCAAAAACCTCAAGAAAAATAAGGCAAGTTAACAAAAGTATGCTTCAATACATATTCAGACATCAGCAATTCTTATGAGGATGGATAATATTTTTCATCATAAGTCCTTCAGAGTTGTCTTTGATCATTGTATTGCTGAGAATAGCTAAATCATTTATAGCTGTTCATCTTACAATATTGCTGTTACTTTGTACACAGTACATTTCAGTTCCCATCAGTTGACACAAGCTCTTTTCCAGGTTTTTGGAGAGCATCCTGCTCAATATTTCTTAGATCACAATTATATTCCATCATAATTACATACCTTATTTTCTTTGGCCATTCCCCAATTGATGGACATCCTCTCAATTTCCAATTATTTACCTGCAGAAAATAGCTGATAGTACATATAGGTCCTTTTCCTTTCTTTTTAAAATCTCTATTGGGATACAGACCAAGTGTCAGTATTGATAGGTCAAAGAGTATGCAAAGGCTTTTTAAACTTTTGGGCATAGTTCCAAAGTACTCTGTTCAATGGTTGAATCAGTTCACAACTCTACCAACAGTGCATCAATGTCTTATTTCTCCTACATCCCCTCCACCACTTGTCATTTTCCTTTCACTTTATTGGTCAATCTAATAGGTATAAGGTAGTACCTAAATAAATTTTAATTTGCATTTCTCTAATCAGTAGTGACCTAGAACATTTTTTCATATGGCTATAGGTAGCTTTGATTATTTCATCTGAAAACTGTTCGTATCTTTTGATCATTTATTAATTGGGGAATGGCTTATCTTTTTTCTCTGTATATTTGAGAAATGAGGCTGTCATCAGAAAAACTTCCTTCAAATTTTTTTTCACTACTTACTATTCCAACTGAATTTCCCTCAATCATATTCCCCCATCTTTTGTTCTATTCTCTCTCTCCTTTTACCCTGTTGCACCTCAAAAGTTTTTGAATACCTCTCCCCTAATCTGCCCTCACTTCTATCACCGTCCCCACCTCCAATTATCCCCCTCTCCTCCTACTTTCCTATAGGCTAGGATAGATTTCTATACCCATTTGAATGTATATTTTATTCCCTTTCTGAGTCAATTTTGATGAGAGTATGTTTTACTCACACACACCCACCTCTCCCTTCTTCCCCTCCATTGTCATTTACTACCTTTTCCTTTCTCCCAGCATATTCCTCTCTCACCACTTAATTTTATTTTTTTTAGATATCATACCTTCATATTCAACTCACACTTATGTCCTTTGTCTATATGTACTCCTTATATTTGCCCTAATAAAGCAAAAGTTCTTATGAATGCAATGTATCTTCCCATGTAGGAATATAAACAATTTTAACCTTAGTAAGTCTCTTATGATTTCCTTTTCCTGTTTAGCTTTTTGTACTTCTCTTGAGTCTTGCGTTTAAAAGTAAAATTTTCTATTAAGTTCTGGTGTATTTACCAAGAATACTTGAAAGTCCTCTATTCCATTGAATGTCCATTTTTCCCCTTGAAGAATATACTCAGTTTTCCTGGGTTGATGATTCTTGGTTTTAATCCTAGCTCCTTTGCCTTCTGGAATATAATATCCCAAGCCCTCTGATCCTTTAAAATAGAAGCTAATAAATTTTGTGATATAATGACTTTGGTTCCATGAAACTTTAATTGTTTCTTTTTGGCTGCTTGCAGTATTTTCTCCTCAACATGGGAACTCTGGAATTTGGCTATAATATTCCTGGTAAGTTTCTTTTTAGGATCTCTTTCAGGAGGTGACCAGTGGATTCTTTAAATTTCCACTTTACCCTTGGTTCTAGAATATCAAGGGAGTTTTCCTTGATCATTTCTTGAAAGATGATGTCTAAGCTCTGTTTGTTGATCATGGCTTTCAGGTAGTCCAATCATTTTTCAACGCTCTCTCCTGGATCTATTTTCCAGGTCAGTTGTTTTTCCAATGACCTATTTCACATTATCTTCTATTTTTTCATTCTTTGGTTTTGTTATATTGTTTCTTGCTGTCTCTTAAAGTCATTACCTTCCATTTGCTCCATTCTAATTTTTAAGCAGTTATTTTCTTCAGTGAACTCTTATACCTCCTTTTCCATTTGGCCAGTTCTACTTTTTAAGGAGTTTTTTTCTTGAGTAAATTTTTGTGCTTCTTTATCCATTTAGTTAAGTCTGCATCTTAAGGCATTATTCGTCTCATTGACTTTTAGGACTTCTTTCACCATTTAGCCTAGGCTATTTTTTTTTCTTTAACTTTTGTTTATTTTTAGTTTATATCATTGATTTCCACAAGATTTTGAGTTACAAATTTTCTCCCATCTTTCCCCTACACCCCCCCCAAAACAGTGATCCCACTGTATACCCCTCCCCTAATCTGCTCTCTCCTATATCCTCCCCCATCACCCCTCTGACTTTCTGGTAGAGCAAAATGTATCTCCCTATCCTAGTGTCTGTATATCTTATTTCCCAGTTGCATATAAATAATGATGATTACATATATATATATATGTATATATATATATGTTTTTTTTAACTTATGATTTTAGAATTTTAAATTCTAGATTCTTTCCCTTCCTCCCTTGTCACCACCCCTTCCCCACGAGAAAGACAAGCCATACATGTATAGTTACACAGAACATCTCCACAATGGACATATTGTGTAACACTGACAATATTTCACTCTTTTCTATCCAGCCCTCCCCTTGTTCTATTCTCTACTTTGTCCCTGTCCCTTTACAGAAGTGTGTGCTTCTAACAACCTTCCCCCCTCACACTGTCCTTCCCTCCATCATCCCCCCTGTCATCTCCTTCCCCCCTACTCTCCTGCAGGTCAAGATACCCGTTTTAGAGTGTATGTCATTCCCTCTCTAAGCCAAATTAAATGAGAGTAAGGTTGACCCATTCCCTTTTTGCCTACCTATTCTTCCCCTCCATTGTAACAGTTATCCCTTGCCTCTTCTATATGAAATGATTGACCTCATTCTGTCTCTTCCTGTCTCCTCTCATTCTATTTCTCTCCCACCTCTTAATTTCACCTTTTAAAATATCATGCCTTCCTATTCAATTGATCCTGTGCCCTCTGTCTATGTACACATATATACACACAGTCCCATATGTATTCATATGCATATATACCCTTCTATATAGACATATGTGTATGCATATATATATATGTGTATACATATATATACACATATGTATGTATGTATGTGTGTATAAATATATATACACATTTATATTCCCTTCACTTATCCACATACAGAGAAAAGTTTCATGCATTACGATTCTCATTTTTCCATGTTGGCATGTAAATAGTTCAACTTTGATAAGTTCCTTATGATATCTTTTCCATGTTTACCTTCTCATGCTTCTTGTGTTTGAATGTCAGATTTTCTATTCAGTTCTGTTTTTTTTCCTCAAGAATGCTTAAAAGTCCTCCACCCCATTGAACAACCATATTTTCCCCTGAAATATTATATTCAGTTTTGCCGGGTAGGTGATTCTTGATCCCTGAAATATCATATTCCAGGCCCTTTGATCCTGTAATATAGAAGCTGCTAGATCCTGGATTAACCAGATTGTGTTTCCACAGTATTCAAATTGTTTCTTCTGGGAAGCTTGTAATATTTTCTCCTTAATCTGGGAACTCCAAAAACTGGCTATAACATTCCTAGGAGTTTTCTTTTTGGGACCTTTTTCAAGAGGTGATCAGTGAATTCTTTCAAGTTCTATTTTGCCCTCTGGTTCTAAAATATCTGGGCAATTTTCCTTGAGAATTTCTTGAAGGATGCTTTCTAGGTTCTTTTTTTGATCATGGCTTTCAGGTAGTCCAATAATTTTTAAATTGTCTCTCCTGGATCTATTTTCCAGGTCAGTGGTTTTTTTCAAGGAGATATTTCACATTGCCTTCTATTTTTTCATTTGTTTGGATCTGTTTAATAGTATCCTGATTTCTCATAAAGTCATTTGCTTCCATTTGCTCCACTCTAATTGTGAAGGAATTGTTGTCTCCAGAAAGCTTTTGAGATTCTCTTTCCATCTGGTAAATTTGACTTTTAAGACATTCCTCTCCTCCTTGGCTTTATGAGCCTCTTTTGCCATTTGAGTTAGTCTATTTTTAAGTCGTTATTTTCTTCAGTTAGATTGTTGATTCTCTTATCATGATTTTCTTACATTATTCTCATTTCTCTCCCCAATTTTTCCTACACTTCTCTTATTTGGTTTCCAAAATCCTTCTTAAGCTGCTCTATGGCTTGAAACCAGTCTACATTTTTCTTGGAAGCTTTTGGTGTGGGAGTTCTGTGTTGTCTTCCCCCCATTCCATGTTTTGATCCTTTTTGTCCCCAAAAAAGGAATCTAAAGTTGGATTGCTGAGCTTTCTTTGCTTTCTTTGCTTCCTTTGCCTACTCATGTTGCCAGTCAGTTACTGGCTTTTGAACTCAGTAGAACTCTACTTTCAAAGGGGAGAGCTCTGTCCCAAATTGCTGGTGTTTTCACAGCTGCCAGAGCTATTAGGAGGCTGCTGCTGTCTCTGCTGCCCCCTCAAGCTTTGGCTCACTGAAAACACACCTCAGGACCACCACCCAGGACCACAATCCTGATCCAGGCAGCTCAAGGTAAGAGCACTTAGCTTCTGAATGATTGCTTGGCCCCCCTGCAATCTGTAGGATGGGAGCTTCCGAAGCAGCCACGTGGAGGCAGCTGCAGGGCCATCTCTTCAGACTGCTTATAGCTCTGAAGGCAGTTGGCCAAACCCTCTCCCCAAAATTTAGCCAAGTTCCACTGATCTTTTCCCTTTGTCCTTGGCTCTCATGGGTTGGTAATTCTTGAAACCTCCACAGCTACCAGTGATCTGCTCTCCTGAAAGCTCCAGGCGTGGCTTCTCCTGGATGGCCTGGGGCTAAAGCTGCATGGGGCTGGGCTCTGCTCCCAGTGCACTGTAATGAGCCCTTTACATCTGTCTGCTGGGCTGCCTTCAGCGGAGCCTTGTTTCTCTGTATTTTTATGAGTTCTGGAGTCTAAAATTTGTTTAGAGTCTTATTTTATAGATATTTGAGGTGGTTATGGTGGGAGCCATGGAGTTCTCCTGCTTCTAGGCCGCCATCTTGACTCTGCCCCCACTAGCCTAGGCTATTTTTAAAGGTGTTCTTTTCTTTTCTTTTGCTTTTTGGAGGAGGAAGGCAGGGCAATTGGGGTTAAGTGACTTGCCCAAGGTCAAAAGGTATTATTTTCTTCAGAATTTTTTGTGTCTCCTTTACCAAGCTGTTAACTCATTTTTCATTATTTTCTTGCATCACTCTCATTTCTCATCCCAATTTTCTTCTATGTCTCTTACTTAATTCTCAAAATCCTTTTTAAGCTCTTCCGTGGCCTGATACCAGTTCCTATTTTTCTTGGAGCCTTTGGATGTAAGGGGTTTGACTTCATTATCTTCTTCATGTGTATTTTGATCTTCCTTGTCACCATTGTAGCTTTCTTTGGTTAGAATGTTTTTTTCTGTTATTTCTTCATTTTCCCAGACTATTACTTGACTTTTAACTCTTTTGCTAAAGTAGGGTTCTACTTCCAGGGTGGAGGGTACACTTTCCTAAGCTTTAAGGATTCTGTGTAGCTTTTTTCAGAGATACTTCTAGGAGCTTATAAGTTTTCAGTTCTTTAAAGATAGTAAGATCTAAGGGGAGGTGTGTTTACTGTCTCCTGACCTGTATTCTGGTCTGTGAGTGACCACAAGCATGCTTTTCTGCCTTGCAACTGTGAGGAGCATTCCCTCTCCACTGCTTCCTCAAGCTCTGATCTTCTAGTCTTCCTCCTTCCCCTGATATTGCTACCCAGGCATGCAACCTGGATCCAAGTGTGAGCAAAGCAAAGAGTCCTCTGTAATCTCCTTCTGACCAGTTATTTGACCCCCTTACCATTTCTGGGCTGAATGCTCTGGAAGCAGCAGCAGCTGCTTCTGATTCAGTGGTTCCTACAGCCTGCTCCTGATTTTCTGGGGTCTGGTCTTCCTTGGCATGGCCTGTGGTACATCTCACTCTGGTGCAACAGACCTTTCCTACCAAAATTTTAAGTTGTCTGGGGGGTGGAAAATTGTCTCTCTCCATCTTTTTGTGGGTTTTGCTGTTCTATAATTTGCCCAGGGTCATTACTTAAAGGTATTTAGAAGGGTTTGGGAGAGAGCTCAGACAAGTCCCTGCCTTTACTCTGCCATCTTGGCTCTGCCTTCTCCCCATTAGATAATAAGATCCTTGAGGCAGGGACTATCTTCTACCTCTTTTTTGTATCCATAATGCTTAGCAAAGTACCCAACACATAGTAGCATTATTTTCTTATACCGAATCTTTTATATATACATATATATGTGTGTGTGTATGTGTGTGTGTGTGTGTGTGTATGTGTGTGTGTGTGAGTCTTCTTTTTCAGAAAATCTACTAATATGGAGCATATTTCTTTTTTTTTCCTAATTTCTCTATTCTCTGTCTAGGCTTATTGATGTCTTCCTTAAGAGCTCTAAGTTGTATACTAATTTATTTGATATTTGCACTTAATTCTTTGATTATTCTGAACTATTTTTGTTGGAGTTGTTCCATTTTCATTTTGGGGGGGGGGTAGGGAGAATTTGTTGTGATATTTTCACAACTTCCTCAGGGGATCTTGTCTCAATTTTCTTTGCTACAAAATACTTTCTATTGGCTTTGATCTTTTCTTCTAATGTTTGTTCATTTATCCTCCCTAGTCAAATTGTTTCTGTCTCAATCACTCTGCTTTATTATTTTTATGGCACACACACACACACACACACACACACACACACATACACACACATGCAAAATGCTTAATGCCAACTCCTTTCTCTCCAAAGACCCAACACTGGTGTCCCTCTACTGCAGACTTGGTGCTACTTGCTGATCTTTTTGAAGCCCAGCATTGGGATTAATTTGGTCTCCCTTAGGAGGTAATGGTGGCCATTTGGGCACTACTATAGGGAAACTTCTAGTGGTTACTGCAGTAAGACCCATGTTCCAATTTTACCAGCCCCACTTTTTCTGGGATCCATTGGCCTTGTCTGGAATTGTATTGGGTAGTGCCTAGATAGACTTGGAAAATGTGATTGACAAAGCAATTGGGGATGTTCCTCAGGATCTCAGGATGCAGATGGAAGTACTCAGAGAAAGTTTAGCATTTGGGACACCTCTACTTTCTCTTTCTTTCTTCTCTCTTTCTTTTACCTTTTGGAATATCTTCTCCCAAACCCTCCAATTTTCTAATGTAGAAGCTGCAAGGTCCTGCATAATCCTGACTGTGGTTTCACAATATTTGAATTGTTTATTTCTGCCTGCTTGCAATATTTTCTCATTGATTTGATAATTTTGGAATTTGGCTACAATATTCCTTGTTTTCAATTTGGGAATTCTTTCAGCATGTAACTCGTGGATTCTTTTGAATGACTATTTACCCTCTGCTTCTAGGACCTCAGGGCAGTTGTCCTTGATGATTTCTTAAAAGATGCTATCCAGGTTCATGGTTCTCAGATAGACTAATAATTCTCAAATTATCTCTCCTGGTTCTATTTTTCAAGTCAGTTATTTTTTCCAATGAGGTTTTTTATGTTTTCTTCTATTTTTTTTCATTCTTTTGATTTTGTTTGACTGATTCTTGATGTCTCACAGTGTCATGAGCTTCCACTTGCCCTATTCTATTTTTTAACAAATTATTTTCTTCAGTTAACTTTTGTATTTCCTCTTCCATTTGGTCAATTCTATTTTTTAAAGACTTGTTTTCTTCATTGTACATTTTTCCCATTTTGTCAATTTTATTTTTAAAGGAATTGCTCAGTTTTTCTTCTACCATTTTAATTTGACTTTTAAAATATTTCTTGAGCTCTTCCAAGAAAGCTTTTTGGGCTGGAGACCAATTCATATTCCCATTTGAGGTTTCAGATGTGGGTATATTGACCAGGTTTCCTCTTCTGAATCTATGTTTTGATCTTCACTGTCTCCAAGATTTTTCTCTATGATCATTGTTTTTCTTTGATTCTGCTTGCTCGTGTTGTTTGCCTTTTTTTAATTTTAAATTTGATTTCTCCTTCTGGGACCAAGGGGGCACTGTGTAAGACTTCTCGTGCTGAGGGCTGGGGGTCTGATTACTGGTTTTCTGTGCTGGGGCCTCAGGAGCCAGCAGCTGCATATTGTAGTGGTCTGGTAGTTTATCTGGTGCTGAGATGGAACAGGTAGTGGTGGTCAGTGTGTGCCTGGTGTTGGTATTTGCCTTCGCTGCCACCCTGGGGCTCAGGATCTCCAGATGGTTTGCTAATGTGGGGCTTGCTGCTGGCTTACTGGGATGCCTCCCATCCTTTATTGGTCCACTTCAACCACAGCAAGAGGGACCTTTCCCATTAATCCCCCTAGCCTTGTGAGCTAAAAGACTACTGTACCATGTCTTTCTGCTGGCTCCATTATTCCAGGATTTTTCCTGGGGTGATATTCTCTGGTTTTTTCAAAGTCTAGAAGGGAAAGTGAGAGCCACTTACTGCTTCCTGCACCATCTTGGCTTCTGGAAGTTTAAATAGGTGACTTTCAAACATTCATACTGTGGACTGATAGCCCCAGGAGTGGTTGCTGCCACTGCTGCAGGTCCTGCACAGGACTGTGCTTCTCTCTCACCCAGTTCCAACCCACACATCCCCAACCCCACCCCCATGCTGACAGGTCTGGGGATCACCACTGCTGCCAGTGATTCAGTCTGCTGGGGTCTGCTGTGGCTTCCCTATGGTTGAGTCCACTCTGATATAGTTTGTGTGCTAGACTGTGCTCTTGTCCCAGCCTGGTGCAATAGACCCTTCCTGTCAACCTTCCAGGTTGTCTTGGGCTCAAAATCTGCCACACTCTGTCTCTTTGTGGATTCTGCTGCTCTAGAATTTGTTCAGATTCACTTCTTAGAGGTATTGGAAGAGTTTTGGGGAAGACTGCAAGTGAGTCCCTGCTTTTACTCTGCCATCTTGGCTCTGCCCCATCTTTCTTTTGACTGCCTGCTTTCTCCTGAGGTAAATACTTTTTATCAGAGGAATATTTATGGTCTACTCCCTTTTCTATATTTTTTTTGTCCCTTGGGCCTCCATTCCCTTTTGTTCTCCTAAGAAATCATTTATTGGCTGATTCATGGACTTCAACTTGCCCTAGTGATGGGGTTCCGGGCTCATTTTTGTAGATGTAACCCCCAAAACTTCAAATTACAATGACCACATGAGTTTCAGGGCTATCCTAAGCAAGGTGACAGGCCTTCACAGTGACTAGAGAGGGAGGTTGAAAATGATGAACAGTGACTTCACTGGCTTTTCCTACACCTGGGAGTAAATAAAACCCTAAAAACTAGGAAAAGGTTAAACTTCAATAGAGTTTACCTGAAAGTGAAAATATATTCCCTTATGACTATAAGGAGGGAAAAGTTTATGAGGAGTTCTCCAAACTAGATTCTCCAAGACTTTTCTCCATGCCTTTCAACAACTCATATGATCTGGAATGCTTTCTTTTCCCACTCCACTGTTAATATTCCTGATTTCCATCAGAGGTCAGCTCATGTGACACCTTCTCCATGAAATGTTTCTTAATGTCTCTATTTGTTATTTCTTCAAATTGCCTCACATATCCTTATCTGTATACAAACAAATAAACCATCTTAAACCATCTCCCTTTAGTAGTATGCAATCTCCTTAAGGGTAGTGACTATTACCAGCATTTAGTACATGTCTTTTCACAAAATAATTCTTTGATAAATGTGTGCTGACTTTTTTTACTTAAGCACTTCAAATTATTCAGGAAAGGTTTTTTTTTTAATGACAAATAGTTAATAGTTCTACATGTCTTGCTAGGGGCACAGTTTTGCATTTCTCTTTAGAGTTATTAGGGAGAACTACAACTCTCATAGAGAATGTCTTGATATTCTTAAATGAAATCTCTTAGCATCTATAGCATATGTTAATTCTGAAGAGATTCTTTTAATAAATACAATTTGTAAGCCCAAGATTTAGAATCATAGTTGGAGTAACTTTAGAAATTACATAGGGGGCGGAGCCAAGATGGCGGCATAGGAGCAGCAAGAAATTGCAACTCTGACACAGCCACATCAAATACCCAAAAAATATGACTCTAAACAAATTCTAGGGCTCTAAAATGCACACAGATATATTTCTTGCTGAAGGCAGCTCTGCTCAAAGAGACCATTTCAACTCTGAGAGCGGAAACCAGCCCAGCCTGAAATGGCAGCTTTTGCCTTGGGGGCGGCTGGACTAGACAAGCCCTGCCTTGCCTGGAGCTTCAGAAGAGCGGATCTGTGGCAGCATCTGCTGTGGCAGTATCCAGAATTATCAAGCCATAAGAGAAAAGGACTAAAGTTAGTGGAACTTGGCTAAAAACTGGGGAAGAAAAGCGGGTCCTGCCAAGCCACCTCCAGGGCAAAGAAGCAGGGAGTGGAGGTTCTGCACCCACCTCCACATTGCCGCTTTAGAGCCCCTGGCCTGCAGACAGGAGGGGGGGCCAAGTAATCGTTCAGAGGCCAAGTGCTCCCACATTGAGCGGCCTGGATCTGGATGGCGGTCTTGGGTGGTGGTCCTGGAGTTTTTTGTTTTTTTTTCAGTGAGCTGGAGCTGGGGAGGGACCTAGCAGCCTCTTAAAAGCCCCAGCAGCTGGGAAAACTCCAGCAATTTGGGACAGAGCTGTTCCCTCTGGAAGCAGAGTTCCACAGAATTAAAAAAAAAAAACCATTGAAAGGCGACCATGAATAAGCATAGGAAGCAAAGTAAGAACAGCAACGAAACCCTAGATTCCTTCTTCGGGGAAAAGAAGGAACAAAGCAGGGAAAGGGAGGAAGACAATGCAGTCAGAACTCCCACACCAAAAGCTTCCAAGAAACATGAAGATTGCCAAAAAGCTAGAGACCAGCTGAAGAAAGAT
>CM053588.1:250453881-250469203 GCA_028646515.1 Pseudochirops corinnae
GCATTTAGCAGTACACATGCATTATATGGAGAGAGGAATAGATAAATATTTAGCTACTCTTAGATAGGTAGGTAGATAATGCATGCTTATTGCTAAATTCAGAGACTTTTTGCCACAGAGTCCTGAAACTAGGTGGCTTATGGGGTAATTTCGATTGGCATTCATCTAATTGACAAATTCCTCATTAGCATTAGTGAAAATGACAAACTATATCTTATTCAAATACATATTCCATAATTTAATTTTTCTTTTGTTAAGCATATCATTTTACCCTCCTTTACAGAAGTCCAGACTGAGAAGTAATGTGGTAAAATGGAAAGAGTGCTCATTTCAGAGCCAGAGGATGATAGGATCATTGGTCTAGAGCTAGAAGGGACATCAGAGTTAATCTTGTCTAATGCCCTCATTTAGAATAGAAAGCTGAGGAGTAAGTGATTCTCTAAACTCATTCAGGTAGGAAATATTTGAGGTAGGATTTGAATACAGGTCTTTTGACTCCAGAGTCAGCATTGTACTAGGACCTCAGTTGAAATCTTATTCCTGTTATTTATTACATGTGTGATCTTGGACAAACTAACTAACTTCTCTAGGCCTCACTTCATTTGTAAAATGAGAGAGCTGGAATGCAAACAATGGAAACAAAACCGCCTGTCCCTTCTACCATGAACTATTGTAAGGAAAAAGAGATAATGAGTTTGAAACATCTAGAACTCTATAGAAGAAATTGTGCTATGTCAATATGACTTTTCCCTAAAGGTGGCTCAATCACAGAAGGCATTCCTTACGGTCACATCTGTCCCTGATCTAACAACTCTAGTTATTTTTTTTCACTCTTCTAATTTTGCATCACCTTCCGTTTAGTATTTGTCCTCATGTGTTTATCTGAAAAGATCTAGGCATATTCTCCATGTACCCTTATGATTTACATGTGGGGATTCCTAGGAATGGTTAGTGCTAGAACAATAGGAAAACAGAAAAAAGTCTTGATTTCATAGTCATCTCTATTAATTTAATTCTTTACTTGAAAAGTTTTCCTAGATCAATTAATTTTCTAATTCCTATCCTGAGAAGTCTTTCCAGCTCATCTTATCTCTTGGCTCCAGAGCAGACTTGGCACCCTGCCAATCAATGTTGATGTTGTTTACTCCCAATTTCTGGTAGATTTTTGGCCTGACTTGCAAAGGTGACAATACTCAAGCACTGTGGTTTTGTCATCAATTTTCCCAATTTATTTAGGTCTTTGCAGATTTCACCTACTCCCACCCATCTGCTAATACTTTCTTTCTGATAATGCCTCTCATTTATACTGTATATATCTTGTATGTACATAGTTGTTTGCATGTTGTTTCTCCCATTAGACTGTGAGTTCCTTGAGGGCATGGACCAGTCTATCTCTAGTATTCAGCACAGTGCCTGGTACATTGTAAGCACTAAATAAATGTGACGCTTCCATTTTTTGGTTCCAGGCATTTTTTCTGAGCTCCCTCAGGTTTTGGATGCTCTTCATCTTCATCTCTGCCTCCTGGATTCTTTTACAACCCAACAGAAGTCTCATCTTCTACAGGAAGCCTTTCCCAAACCCTCTTAATTCTGCTCTTTTTAACTCCCCACTATTTAGCCTGTATATAGCCTGTTTGTACATTTGTTTGGTTGTTGTCTCCCCCGGTAGCTTGTGAGCTCCCTGAGGGCAGGGACTGCCTTTTGCCTCCTTTTGTATCCTCACTACTTAACACCATGCCTGCCACATAGTAGACAATAGTAAAGGTTTATAGGATGACCTCTAACTAAACATAGGTGACATAGCTTTTGTTTGTGTAATTGTAGAAATAAGGTATACCCTCAGGAGAATTCAAGTTTTTAGAAGGAAAAACTGTTATGTTTTTGCTCATTCTCCTCAATGACTAGTAGAGTGCTTTACATATAACTGACACTTAATAAATGCTTGTTGAATGAATGAATACTCTGACACCAAAAAAATAATTCTCTAAACCAGAAGTGTCAAGCACAAAACATGAAGCCCACAACACTCCAAAGTACAGCCCAAACTGGACTGAATTGTAATTGAAAAATATTTAACAGAAGAAATAAAAATGCAATAAAATATAAAAAAATAGTAATATGTGGTTTTCGAAGTCAATATGAAGCCTTCAGGGACCCTTGTGTATAGTTTAGTGGCCCCCATTTCTATTTGAGTTTGATACCTCTGAATAAAACATTTAAATAACTTTGATCATTATTATTTAATATTCTAGTAAAATATTATTGCCTTTGGGATAAGAACAAATCCAAGCTCCTCAGTCTGTAATCTGACTTCCAGTCTGTTTTTCCAGTCTGATTTCATCTTATTCTCCTTGGTGTACTTTCTGTTGCAACTTAAATTGGCTTATTACCTGTTTCAATGTATTGGTCAGTCAGTGAACAAGCATTTATCAAGCACTTACTTTGTTCCAGGCAATACACTTAACACAGAGAATACAAAGCAATGAGGAAAAAAAATTTAAAAATCGTGGCCTCTGTCATCAAGGGAAGGCAACATACAAACAAGTATGTACATATAAAAGAGATATAGTGAGATAATCCGGTGGGTGGGGAGAGTGAGGAAAAGGCTGCTGTAAAAGGTGGGACTTGAGATGAGCCATGAATTGGTAGATATGAGGAAGGGGATCATTCCAGTCACGGGGGATGCAACATTTAACTTCCTGCCTACTCCTTTTGCTCCCTTTGCATAGATGATCCTCTTTCCTTGGTCCTCCCTCTTCATGTGGGTCTCTTAGCATACCTAGCTTCCCTTAAAGTACAACTCAGGTGCATCAAATCCTAAAAATGACTTTGGTTAATACCCTTCTCATTAGTGCTCTTTCTGCCTTGAAACTACTTCATACTGCTTTAGAGCACCGTCTCTGGAGTCTGGAGCTCAAATCCCATACCTATGACTGCCCTTTGTGATCTTGGGTCTCAGTTTCCATGGCTGTAAAATAAGGAACCTGGACTGGTTGGTCTTTGAGCTTCTTTTCCCCTCTAGATTTATGATCCTTTGATCCTGGGTGATATAGCTTCTATTGCCTTATTTGTGTACATGTCATAACCCATCCCCTCCGCAACTCCCTATCTTCCCCTTCCCCTCACACCAACAACAGAAGGTTTTCTAGGATAGCTATAGGTTTCCTTTTGTCTTTGTATCCTAAGCACCTAGTATAATGTTTTGCACATAGTAGGGACTTAACAAGTGTTTGTAGAATCAATTTAATTGAACGCTATTTGTTTTCAACTTCATCTAACCAGTGTCACAAAATCATGAATCTAATTGATGAAGACAAAGCAGAAGGCAATAAAGAGAGCCAACTGGCATAGATTTGTGGATATTTAACCTGAGAAGACATGACAGAAGGATCTTTATTCCCTTTTGGAAAAGAGATATCAGGAAATATTCTAGGACAGGAAGGATAACTACAAAGTCCTTGAGAAATCAGATAGACAAACTATTGCATCAATGTGATTTTCTCCTCTTACTTAAATACAAGGCCAAAAATATTTTCCAATCAGAATTTCCCTGTAAGTGTCTTGAAATAATTCAGTAAGGAAGATTTTAAAGATCTATTCTTATTTAATTGTTATGCCAGTTCATGGCTTAAATATGTATTTTAACTTTTAATAGAAGGTAGCAAACTTGAAGCCTATAGTAAACTCGTGAAGATACTTGTAAGTGGGGCCAGCATACTAACAATGATCTCTCTAATTGTTGTTCTGGGTTCATTTTTTTATGCCTGAGTTTGCTGATAATATCATTGCCCATGGCTTTCGAAAATAGTTGAGAATGGCAAATGCACATAAATTATTTTAATTTATGATATATAAGCAGACATATGGAAGTACACATGTTATATGTGTGACGAAAGCTGCGGATACATGAAGTTACTTTTTTGTGGAGATTTTTCAAAATATAAAAATGAAGAGAGTGTTAAAAAAAATAAAGATTTCTTTTTCTGTGCCATTTCTTACCTTTTTAACAACTGTGACTCAGCCTATAGAAAGTATGGATAACTTTATTATTTTTATTCTCTATCAAGGACAAAAGAAACTGAGGGCTACATTTAGTAGTGTTTTTTTTTTTTTTGCCCTTGCATGACCCAAATGATTTTGAATTTTGAAGAAATACCATTAATTGTAATTAAAAAACATAAGCAATATTTAAAACTGAAAGGTGATATGACATATTGGAACAAGGGTTTTCCTTGGAGTTAGGAAGACCTTGTTTGAAATCATGCCTTTGATATGGACTAGATATGTGACTATGAAAAAAAAAAATCTCCAGACCCACAGGCAACTCTTTAAGAATGAATTTTACAGCAATTGCTGTAAATATTCTCTGGTAAAGGAAATCTGCACACTGGGAAGGATATCCCCCATACTATTGAAAACACAGACCTGGAACGACCATAGAATCACACTTAGCTCTCAAAAGCCATCTAGTGGGGCAGCTAGCTGGCCTAGTGAATAGAGTATTGGACCAAGAGTCAGAGATCCCTGTTCAAATGCAGTCTCAAACATACTAGCTGTGTGACCCTGGACAAATTACTTAAACCTCTGTCTGCCTTAGTCTCCTGATCTGTAAAATGGGGATGATAATTGCACTTACCTCCCAGGATTGTGGTAGGGATAAAATGAGATAATATTTTAGAGCACGTTGAAAACTTTCAAGTTCCATCTAACCCTTCATTTTATAGATGGGGATGTGAGGCCCAGAGAGGTTATATGCATTACTCATGGTCACAGAGAAAGTGATAATGAAGAAATTTGACCCCAGATTCCCTGAATACAAAATTATTGAGATCCAGGGTTTGGATTCTGGCACTGCCACACAACTGTGGGATCTCAAGAGAATCACTTAATAATTCTGTGCTGCCTCAGCATTCTGATCTAGAAAATGAGTGGGCTGGACTAGGATCCTTCCAGCTCTAAGATTCCAGGTGTTTATGTCAGTCTTATGTATACAAATAATATGAATACATCTGAAGAAAAGACAAGTTGTTTTCCTACTTTCTTCTCCCGTTCAAATGTAAACTCCTTCTGAATTGACCTTTTTAATTTATTGTATTTATATCTCCATCACCTTGTACAATTCCTGGTATATAGTAGATACTTAAAAATTCATTTTGATTGGTTCACATAAAGATGGGAAATCAGGGAAAATGAAGCAAGGGAATGTAGGAGCATCAGATAGTAACTTTGTTTATAGCAATTCCCCAACTTTTAAGACCTAGATCCAACAGAGAATATGTTGGTGGTGATACATAATAAAGGGCTGTATTATATTCAATGACATCTCATTGACCTGAAAGAGTTAATGTTCTTTCCAAAGGTGTTAAATGCAAAATGACTTGGGTTCTAGGAAAATGTGGCCCAAAAGATGTTCCGTTATGTATTTATGCTGATATTCCAACCCTAATGGCAGAGAAAAATCTAAAACAATTTTTTTTCTTTCTGGGAAATTGCCTAAAAATATAGGAGAACTATGTGGCAGAATGAAACATTATTTCAACCTTTTTGATTTCTTTCTTAATAGTTTAGTTTTCCCCTTAGCAGCACAGAGGGAATTGCTTCCAGATTGTATACCTGCATATAGTACTTTCATGTTACAGATTGTCTTCCCCCCAAAAAAGCCTTGCAGATTTCAGTCAGTATTATATCCCTATGTTGATGGCAGCTGCAACCAGTCACCAGGTTGGTGATTTGTTTTCTTAGCAGCTCCAAGAGTGGAAAAACTTGACCCAGCACAAACTAACTTTTATAGAGGCTTTTCTTCTATACTCTTGGGCATTTGATTGATGGAAAACTCATGGGATCTCAGTTCACTTTTTCATTTTGTGTGTTGAGAGAGGGAAACAAGTACTAGATAATGTTTGTTCCCTTGTGTAATGTTTTTTAAAATTTAAATTGTAAACCTCTGAATAGCTTATTTCATTTTAAGGATGTAAACAGACCTATGATGTAGCAAAATTTAACAGAGTAAAAGAGGGGCCAATGGGTTTACTTCTCCCCAGTTGTTTGTTTTCTTTTTTTTAAACTTCACTTAACTACCTAACCCTGTAATGTGATGTGAGAACTCTGAACCTGATTTCCGGAGTGTTTATTCTGACCCCACATGCCACATCCACTGTACAGTCTCAATCATGACATGAAACACTGACTCACAAGCTCTTGAATGTTTACTATTTAAAACCTGGCTCTCCTCAGGCCAGAATTGCAACAAAATTCCCTGAGTTTATTCCCCTCCAGCAATGTGACACTTGATTTTGCTTCTACTGTGAAAATTCACAACATAATCATATTGTATTTCCTTTCTGGTCTCTTTAAATATGGCATTGAATCAGATTTTGAGGAGTAATTAAGGCTCATAAGAAGTAGGATTGTTGATAATGTCACAATTTTTCTCAAGGCTTTGAGGCCCTTCAGACCACTCATCATTGACAAACCAAAATGTTTTAGAAGAATTGTTTGGGGGGTGTCTTTTAAAATAACTTGAAAGGACATTGTTCTAAATACTTAATGAGATCTTCTAAAAAACTTCTTAGTCCCCTTCATGGTATTTTTTGGAGGCATTCAGGCCAAGTGATGCATATGCAGATTAATCTTTTTATAATATAAAAATTTCATTTTCTTTAATTAAAAATTACCTAAAGTGTATTTGGAATTTTACTGGAGTCAGCAGTGCTTGAAAATAATATGTGATGTGAGAAAAAAAAAAACATCTGAAACTGAGAGTAATTGTCATGACCCTCTCTCTCGCTTTAATTCCACTATATGCTTATTTGTTGGGTCTCTCACTATATTTTTCGCTGTCAAATGAGCACGGTGCCCTTTATTTGTATTTGAGTGGCCTGCCATTTTGATTATGTTGTCTGCAGTGCTTCTGATGTAAACTACATTCAAATGGCCAAATTGAAACAACACTAACATTGAGCAATCATCAAAGATTAACATCAGTTCATGTAAAATGTGACAAGCAAATTGCAGTTCTGCCAAGGTAATGCTTTAAAACGATAGCAGGGTAAAATCTATCCCCACAACACTAATATAACCTTAAATCATTGCTGTTAGGCCCAATGGAATAGAATATTGTTTCATTAACAAGATGATAACACTCTTGCGCTATGTGAGAAAGGGGAAGAAATTGAACTGTTTCTTACTCTTTTGACATTTAAAAGATTTCTTGTCTAGCAGCCATGAACTCCAACATATCATATCCACTGTTGACAAAATGACTGTTATACATATGCTGAAATGTGTCTTGAGAAATAAATCAGTAACAGCAGCACACTGGAAAACACCTGAAAGATGCTATTTCTTAAAAAATCATAGATAATATATGATTCACACATTTGTGGATTTATTAATGTATAATATGCGTATTTCTCATAAGATTTTCTTCACAGATTCATAATTTTGTTAGATTCTTTCAATCATTTTGAAGAGGCTAGTCTCATTGTTTGAATTGTGATAGTAACTGACCACAGTCCATTGATTCTTAAACTTATACAAAACAAACTCAGAAGATACCATACAATTTGCATGAAGCTTAGGGGTTTTTTAAACCAGTGTGTTGAAACCCATTTATTCTAAATCATAGAAGTTAAGAAGTTCTACTTTCTTTTCACATAGGAAATCAAGACCTTCTCCAAAGGCCTCACAGATTCAGAGGTGGGAGGGATCTCAGAGGGCTCTAGACCAATACTCTCATTTTACAGGAAACTGAGACCTAGAAAAGTTAAGGAACATACTCAAGGTCACGTAGGTAGTCAGTGTCACATTTTATACCTTATGAGAATGCTAAGACTTTACTGGGTTCTTAAAGTCTATGCCAACAAACAACTCTGGCACAGCCCATCAAAACTGTACATCTTCCAGTAAAGGTTGGGTGATGGATTATGTGCCTCTAAGTCAAAGGGATAACCTAGCTAAGAGCATGAAGGCTTATTGCCAGAAGACTGTCCATTAAAATCTTGCAAAGATTCATCAACATAAATGAAGTCACAGATCTTTGAAGTACTGAAAAATTGTGACAATACCATACAATAAGGAATATAGTTTTTTTAAATAATTTTGATATTGTGTACATATGAGATTTAGTTGAAAGATGGATATAGTCTGCATGTTCCATTGTCCATATTTTATTCAGGAGTGAACTACCTTAATTGTTTACAATAAATTACACATAGCTATGTGGTACCGAATTGGTTTTGCAATTACATGATCAAGACCTATTGGTTCCAGACAACTTAGTCTTAATAGTACCTACTTCAATTCAGTTCAATGAAACAAAGCTTTATTAAGTCCTTTATATGTGCAAGGCACTATTTTAGATACTGAGAATACAAATACAAAACAAAACAGTCTCTACCCTTAATGACCTGACCTTATATTCTACTGGAGGGGATGAAACCTATACATATGTAAGTAAAGGCAAAGTATATGAAAAGTAATCGTTAAAAAGTAGTTTAAAGACAGAAAGTATTAATAACTGGGGAGATCAGGAAAGGCCTTTTGCAGGGAAGAAAGTTGAACTGTGATTGGAAAGAAGGTAGGAATTTTAAAAAGCTGAGCTCTACGGGTAATGCTTTTCAAATATTGGAGATCCCCTTAAGGGGAGATAGGACACGTAATATCATATAGAGGGTATTGAGCAGTTTGACTTACATGGAGAGTGTATAAAGGAAATCAATAAGACTGGAGAGAATGCTGGGAAGATAAGTGTGACCTAGGTTGTAAAGGGCTTTAAATTCTATAATGAATTTAGCAGACCTGTAATAATATTTGGATATCCACAGCTAAACACTTGGCAAGTTTTTGGTCAGGTTCATTTTCCTTACAAAATAACGTAGCACCAAAATGCAGATAAATGATATAAACCACAAATATTTGTCATATCTTTTTTTGGGGGGGGAGGTAGGAGGGCAGGACAATTGGAGTTAAGTGACTTGCTCAAGGTCACATGTCTAGTATTAAATGCCTGAGGCTGGATTTGAACTCAGATCCTCCTGACTCCAGAGCTGGTGCTCTATTCACTGCACCACCTAGCTACCCCATATCTGTCATATTTTAAAGATGCTGCCAAAGGAGGCCTGGCTATATGCCAGTGGCTTTAGGGGCCTTGAGTTGCCTGCTATTTTCCACCCCCATTTAGGGACATCAGGAAGTAGTTTTGGGGGATTTGTCATTAGAAATTGGCCTAGAGGATGTGAAGGGAGAAATAAAATGGCAACTAGGATTTGCAGTCAAAGTGGAATGAGGGAACAGTAGTAGTGTTAGAAAATAGTAGTGTGATTCTACTCACCTCCTGCCAGAGAGGATAGGGACTAAGAATGCATAATGAGACATATATTCTGGGACAGTGTCAATGGGGGAATTTGTTTTGCTGAACTATTATACATATTTGTTACAAGACTTTTTCCCTTTTTGTAAAAAAATGTGGGTAGGGGGAAGTAGAAGAGAGATTTAACAAATACTTGTAAAATTAATGTATATGTTTTAAAAGACGGAACAGTAGCGTAAATGTGAGAACAGTAGCATGAGTTTGAAAGAGCAGTATGAGAACAACTATTGTGATAAAATAATTCTTGACTTCATGCAAAGCAAGAACTCAGAAGTGAGTCTGTGTAGAGTCAGCAAAGAATAAATCAGGAAGACTCATCTTACTGAGTGACCTTGGACCACTCACTTAACCCTGCTTGCCTCAGTGCCTCACCTGTAAAATGAGCTGGAGAGGGAAATGGCAAATCATTCGACTATTTTTGCCAAGAAAACCTCAAAGGGGGAGATGAAGAGTCAGACACAACTGAAATGACTGAATAACAAGGTAGGGGAATATTTGGGGAGAGGGAGGAGAGAAAGGGTAAAAAGGTAAACTCAAAGCTTACCAGTCAAGGCCATGCATGAAGCTTTGACCTGAAAGGACACTTTATAGCAATCTGTGTCCTGTCTTCCCCTCTCTGACTCCATGCAGATGGGTGGTAGGTAGGTAGGTAGGTAGATAGATAGATAGATAGATATAGATAGATAGATAGATAGATAGATAGATAGATAGATAGATAGATGGTGAGAGACAGGTGATCAAGCAAATGACAGTGGGCAGAGAGATGTTAACAGTCTTCCTGTCCTTCCCCTTCACTGATTCTACACAAGAATAATCCTGGATAGTAATCTGATGATTCAAGAGAGTTTACTACTATTATTCCATAAACATTAGAGGAACAGACATTACCAAACCTCAGAATGCTGCTTACTGTCTCCCTCACCACCTAATCAGCAATTTGGGGTTATTGTAGGATGGAAGTCTTCTAGCTGAAGTCTTGGAATCTCCCAAGTTAAACACACTAGTGTGATTATGAACCTTGTCCAGTTTCCTACTCATGTAGATCCCAATTTAGGTGGAAATTTGTTTGTAGCATTAAAATGTTGACTTTAACAATGATACATGTTAGTGTGGAGTTATAAATCGAATTATAATTTACATTTCTTTCTGATGGTATACTTTAGAGGACTATTCAGTTCCACATCAAAATGAAGCCATAAATATACAAAACCTACAGAATTGATTGAAATTTTGTCCTGTGGTAACCAGAAGCCACCAAAGACTGGGACGTCCCTATCTCATAGGATCTATCCTGAAATCTTAGGTCTTGGCTATGATCAGAGCAGTTTCCAGAAATGGTTCTAAGTGACTTCCCATTCACCTCACTCAGTTCTTTTCCTCATCATTCCATTTGAAAAAAATAGGCATAAATAATACCACATTTCCTTCTGGAGGGGATCAATGTGACCTATCTTCCTTTCAAGGGTATATCCTACCTTAGGATATTCTGACATTGTGGAATGGTTTATGACTAGAGAACTCTTTGGCAACACATGCATTCAGCAACTTCACTGCCTAATTCTAGATGCTATAGTGACTTTTTTGTGTGAAGGAGAAAGAAGGGGAAATAGAAACAAAAATGGGGTTTCTTATCTTATTATTTAATCAGAAGCTCCAAAAGGAGGTGATTTACTGTACTGTCCATAGAAAGAATCCAAATGAAACAACTGGTATAGCTTGCAATTTGGCAAGATAAATATGTGACTTGGTAAGAGGCTTTCTGGCCAAAAGGTGAATTCTTTTCTTCTTTTTTTTTTTTTTTCACTTTTTACCATTTGCACTTTTCTGTTAAGCAGGTCCTCTAAGCCCAGAGAGCAGAGTAGGACATGCTGACAAAGCTCGAAAAGAAAACCTAACTAAAAATAAAGTTTCTTGAAATACAAAAGAGCATGTGATCCCTAGTGTTTCAAGCTGGGTATAATTTTAAATGAATTAGGATCTCATGAAGAAAAGTGGCTTACAAAATACATGTGACAATTTCACAGGCAGTTAATGAGGGAAGAATGAAGGCAAATGAGAGAAAAAAGAAAGACAGTGTCCATTGGCAGGCGGCCAGCAGTCACTGCAGTCTTCCAACTTGTAGAGGCTGAAAAAGATACAGTGATAATTAATGTAGGGTGACTTTACTGGGCAGGAGAGAGTATCCTGATGGTAGGAGGGTGTGGGGCATATGCCTAAGGAAAACAGAGAGAAAATAGAGTTATTTTTGCTTTCCTAACACTTAATTAAATTAAAATGAAAATAAAAAAAAGTAATAGCATGTTACTGATTCAGTACTGTCTGGCCAGCTGCCTGAGCACAAACAGAGAAGTACAAACCCTGGTCTGAGCTTTCTAAAATATGCAATGAGAGCTAATTATCTTCCACAAACAATCTTTGTGCTTTCATACACAAATATTTCCTAAACAATTAAATTATCTATGACTTAATGGCAATAATATGATTTGATGGTTTTTTTTTTTTTTAATATTTCATTGAAAACAAGCTTTAACAGGTATATGGGTATCTGAGGCTTTGGTTTGTAAATCTCTAAGAAGAAATGGAAAGAACACGGAACTGGCCCTCAAGAGCCCTAGGTTCTAGTCTTAACTCTGCCATTACTCAGCTCTGTGACCTCAGCAAGCATCTTTATTGCTCAGAATTTCAATTTCCCTGTTAATGCAAGTGGTTGGAGTAGCTGAACTTTAAAATCCCTTCTAATTTTGACATCTGATGACTCTAAGTGCCGTTAGGTATATATGCATGTTTGTTTGTTTTTGACAAGAGGTCTGGGAGAAGGAAAGACCACTATGTGGAGCAATGGAAAGAATGCTGGATTTGGAATCAGATCAACAAGGTTCAAATACCGTGTGTTAATTATTCCATGTGTCACTTTGAGCAAATTACTTACCCTTTTTGTTCCTGATTTTCCTTGACTGTAAAGTAGAAGTGTTCATCTAGATTATCTTTGAACTTCTTTCCAGTTCAATGATCCTATGGCTTCTGATTTCATTGGTATAAAGAATTACTCTACCAACACCGATCAGTTCCTGACCTGCAGTTTCTACCCTTACAGAATTGCCTGTAACATCAACAAATTAAGTGACTTACCCAATGTTGCACAGTGAGTATGTGCCAGAAGTAGGAGTTGAACCATATTGTTTCTTTTAGTTTGACTCTGTCTACTAGCTTTTTATAGTTATACATATACCCTCATACAATTCCATATCTAGAAAGAATTACAACCTCCCCTCCAGAAATGGCTGATCATAATTAGATGGGCATGGAATAATCTTGGTAGGAGTGAGTGGTACATGGAATTGGATCCCCATATTTTATAGCTATTTCCCCTGAGAAGCCAGCTAACCTGGGGCAAAGTCATATGCCCATGAGATGAGGAAACGACACCAATGCTCCCTTTGGCCATCAGCCTAAAAATGGAATTAGGCTGAGGGTCAAGTCACTCTTTGTGTCACCACTGATTCTTTTTATGCCATTCCTAGGCTGCTCGTCCTCTCTTCTGTGTTGCCGATCACCTCTACTGCTGTTAGCAGTGAAAGCTGAGAGGGTATCATAGAGATGGCCAGGGCCAGCACCCAGCATTCCAAGAGTCTACTCTTACAATTCTACTTCTCTTGTTAATGAGCATCTGGCACTGAGTGCATTACAAAGAAAAAGAAGCAAGTCCAATATTAAGTTTTAAATATGTTCTATGCCATCAACTTCCTTCCATTTATAAAATGCCATTTCAACAATTTTTATCATCTGGGGAGAAAGACTAACCTTTTATTTATCAACAAGTGATACAATCCTTTAGAAAGCAAGATCATTTAAAAAAAAGCTTATTGATTTAAAAAAAACCATTAATTACTTAAAATATTTTTTCTACCCTTTAGAATCTTCCCAAGGAACAAAGAACTACACATAAGCAAATCTAAAACACTGAGAATGTCTCAGCAAATATTCGATTTACACACTTCTAGTCCACCATTACTTTACTAAGACCAGTTCTTTTAAAACAGTATTGTCAAACTAAAACATAATTTGGGGCCACTAATCCATATATAAGAATACCTGGGAGGGGCATATATTGATGTCATTTTAAAATGTAATATATTCTAAGTCTTATTGTATATTCATTATTTTTGTTATATACTCCATTAATTATGTTTTAATCTGATTTGTTCCACTCTTGGAAGTGTTGTGGGCCCCCATACAGTTTGTAGGCCCCACCCATCATGTGGGCAATATGTCTGAAATCTCGGTTTTAAAATACTGAGTTTCACAAGTCCATATAAACCTTCATGATAAGTTAATAATTGGATTCAATTAATCAAGCATTTACAAAACATTTTTAATAGGCACAATTGTGTTAGCTAAGTGATAAAAGCTATAATTTTCTTACCCTCTGGGAATTTGCAATCTAGTTGGGCAGAGAGGAAAAACAATGAAATCTGTATAGATTAAACCATATATATATGTAAGTAAATTTTATATATATTCAATGGCAACTTTTTATTTTGTTCATAATTTTGTCTACTATGTCAGCTTTTGTGGGGTTAGGCTAAACATGGAAGGATTTGTCATCTTTTCTAGCCTTTATCACCTATATACAAAGTACTTAACACATTTTCTACCCAGTTATACAAATCCAGGCAGTTTGGATAAGTGACTACTAAAAAGAATATTTAAATTATATCAAATTAATATTTTATCTATTTTATGCTATAGAATTTTTGAATATTATATTAATAATTCTTAGTAGCTGATCAGAAGTCAAAAAAATATTTGCTTGTCCAGTAAATTTGTACTTTCCTCTCCACTGCAGGCATTTGATCATTCCTGCCATTTTCTTCTTCCCTTTTTAGGGATATTATTTAAAAATAAGCATTTAAGAAAAAATAATCTCTGAGGACCTCTCCGCCACCCACAAAATGAACATATTTAAAAAAAATACATAACTACAAAATGCCACAAAACAAATCACTACATTAGCCATGGCAGGAAAAAATTTCTCTTTTTCATTTTAAGTTCCTCACCGTTTTATCAGAAGGCGAGTTGTTTGTTTCATCTTCATTGTTTTGGACTCAAGGTTTATCAGACTGCATTGATTAGAATTCTAAAGCCTTCCAGAATTGGTTTTCCTCTGTGTCATCATTAACATCATATAAATTGTTCCCCTAGTTCAACACATTTCTTTTTTGTATCAATTTATAGAAGTCATCCTGTTTTTCTTTGAAATTGTCCATTTTTATCCTATCTTATGGCAAAATAATATTCCATTATATTCATATATCTTCATTTAGTCATTCTTCGACAGTACCTTAGTTTCCAGTTTGAGGCTACCATTTAAAAAAAAAAAAAGCTTCCATAAGTATTTTTGTACCTGTAGATAATTTTGTTCTTTCTTTCATTTCTTTGAGATATAGGCCTACCGGTGAGATACCTGGGTCAAAGGGTATGTACAGTTTGATAACTTTCAGGGAAGGGTTTGAAATTGCTTTCTAGGATGACTCCACCAACAGTTTATTAGAGTTACATGTATTCCCATAGGCCGTCCAGCTTTTGTTATTTTTCTCAGTCTGATAGGAGTGAGGTAAAACCTCAAATTTGTTTTCATTTTCCTTTCCCTAATTATTATTTGAAGCATTTTTACATATGATGGGCAAAGCTTAGATGTCTTCCTTGGAAGACTATTGTTCATATTTTTTGATTATCTACTGGGGATTGGCAACTGTTTTTATAAATTTGAATCAGTTCCTACATAATCTTGGGAATGAGACTTTTATCAAGGAAATTTGTTGCAAAAATTCCCTACCCCCAACATACTTTCTTTCTACTTTTTACTACATTAGAGCTGTTTTGTGAAAAAAAATTAATATAATAAATATTGTTCAATGTAACTTATATGATCTTCTCTATTACTTTAATTGT
>CM053588.1:250475711-250497006 GCA_028646515.1 Pseudochirops corinnae
ATGGAATGATCAGTGGGAAAGAGGAAACAAAGCAAAACAAGAAAAAGAAACAGAGCAAGTAGTTTGTTTCAATCTGCACTCAGACTCTGCATCTCCTTCTCTGGATGTGGATATCTCCTTTAATCTTGAGTCTTTTGGAGTTGTCCTATAACCTTGTATTGCTGACAGGGGCACAGTCTATTGAGGTTAGTCATCAGATGTACATTGTGTCTGTGATTGTGTACAAATTTCTCCTGGTTCTGCTCTTCTCACTCAGCATTGGTTTATATAAGACTCTCCAGGTTATTATGAAGTCCGTCTGCTCCTCATTTCTTATAGCACAGCAGTGTTCCATTACATTCATGTACCACAACTTGTTCAAGCATTCCCCAATTGATGGGCATCCTCTTGTTTTCCAATTTTTTGCCACCACAAAAAGAGCTACTATAAATGATTTTGTACATATGGGTCCTCTTCCCACTTCTCTGACCTCTTTGAGATATAATCCTAAAAGTGGTATTGCTGGGTCAAAGGGTATGCACTTATTTATAGCCCTTTGGGCATAGTTCCAGATTGCTCTCCAGAATGGCTGGATCTGTTTGCAGCTCCACCAACAATGCATTAGTGTTCCAATTTTTCCACATCCTCTCTAGCATTTATCATTTTGCTGTTTTGTCATCTTAGTGAGTATGGCTGGTGAGATGTGGTACCTCAGAGTTGTTTTGATTTGCATTTCTCTAATCACTAGTGATTTGGAACATTTTTTCATATGCTTATAAAATGTCTTTAATGTCATCTTCTGAGAACTGCCTGTTCATATCCTTTGACCATTTATCAGTTGGGGTCAAATGTGTTTCTTGCAGACAACATATTGTAGGATTATGATTTTTAATCCATTCTGCCCTCCATTTCTGCTTTATTGGAGAGTTTATCCCATTCACATTCACAGTTATGATTGCCATCTGTGTATTTCTCTCCATCCTATCCCCCTATTTATGATTTTATTTCTCCTTTCTCCCTTTCCCTCCTCACTGGAGTTTTAATTTTCACTACTACCTCCCTCAATCTGCCTTTCCTTCTATCAAGCCCCCCCCCCCCCATTTTCTTTCCTTTTTCCCCTTACTACTTCTTTCTATCCCTTCTGTCCGTCCCTTTATCCCTCCCTACCTTTTCTTTCCCTTTTCTCCTACAACTGCCCATAGGACAAGTTAGATTTCTATACCTCATTGAATATGTTATTTCCTCCTTGAACCAAATCAAATGAGAGTTGAGTTCAAACAATGCTCATCTCCCTCCCTTCCTTCTCTCTACTGTAATATATCTTTGTGCCTCTTCCTGTGATGAAATTTACCCTTTACTACCTTCTCCTTTTCTCCCATTACAATATTTTTTCAGCACTTAATTAGGTCTTTTATAATCACATCAGAATTGACTTAAATCCATCCCTTCTGTCTATGTATTTCCCTTCTACATGATGTAATAAAGATACAGTTCTAAAGGGTTGTAAGTATCATCTTCTCATATAGGGATGTAAACAGTTTGTCCTTATACTGTGGTTCTATGATGTTTTGATTGTTTCTTTCGGGCTGCTTTTCTCTTTGATCTGGCAATTCTGGAATACGGCTACAATATTCCTTGGCATTTTCAATTTTGGATCTCTTTCAGGAGGTGATTGGTGAATTCTTTCAATGGCTATTATACTCTCTTGTTCTAGGACCTCAAGGCAGTTTTCCTTGATTTCTTGAAATATGCTGTCCAAGTTCTTTTTTTTATTATTATGGTTTTCCATTAGACCAAAAATTCTTAAATTATCTCTCTTGGATCTATTTTCCAGGTCAGTTGTTTTTCCAATGAGGTATTTTATGTTTTCTCCTATTTTTTCATTCTTTTGATTTTGTTTGACCAATTCTTGATGTCTCACAGAGTCATTAGCTTCCACTTTCCTAATTCTAATTTTTAACAAATTATTTTCTTCATTTAGCATTTGTACCTCTTTTCCAATTTGACCAATTTCACTTTTTAAGGAGTTGTTTTCTTAGGTGTATTTTTTTTTCCATTTTTCAATTGTATTTTTAAAATTTTCTTCTGCTTCTCTTATTTGACTTTTAAAATCATTATTGAGATCTTCCAAAAAGGTTTTTTGGGCTTGAGATCAGTTCATATTCTCCTTTGAAGCTTCAGATGTGGATATATTGACTATGTTGTCCTCTCCTGAATTTGTGTTTTGATCTTCCCTGTCACCAAGATATTTCTCTATGGTTATTGAGTTTTTAAAATTATTCTTGTTCATGTTGTTTGCTTTTTTTGGGCTTTTAAATTTAATCTCTGCTTCTAAGGCCCAGCTGGCACTGTCTCAGACTTCTTGTGCTGGGAGCAGGGGCCTGGTTACTGATTTTCTCTGCTAGGGCCTTAGTGCTGGCAACTGGTTGTTTTAGTTGTCTGGTAGTTTACGTGGTGCTGAGCTAGAGCTGGTGGCAGTGGCTGGTGTGTGCCTGGTGTTGGCACTCGTCTGCTCCTCCATCCTGGAGCTCAGAATCTCCTGTTGGTCACTGAGGTGGTGCTTACTGCTGGATTACTGGGATGCCTCCCATCCTGTACTGGCCCCCTTTAGCCACAGCAAGAGAAACTTTTCCTGTTAATCTCCCTAGTCTCCCAAACTAAAAAATTAGTCTTTCTGCTGGCTCCACTATTTCAGAATTTTTCCTGGGGCAATATTTTCCGAGTTTTTCAAGGTCAACAAGGGAGAATAAAAGCCACTTACTGCTTACTCCACCATCTTGGCTCCTGAAAGCTTAAATATTTTCAAACATTTTCAAACATTCAGTCTATAGGCTGATAGCCCAAGGAGCAGTTGCCCAACAATACCCTTCCTGCTGCACTGACAGTTCTGGGTATTGCCACTGCTGCCAATGATTCAGTCAGCTGGGGTCTGCACCAGCTTTGCTATGGTCAAGTCTGAGCTGGTACAGCTTGTGTGCTACACTGTGATCCTATCCCAGTCTGGTGCCACAGACCCTTCCTGTCAACCTTCCATGTTGTCTTGGGTTGCAAATCTGCCACACTTTGTCTGTTTGTGGATTCTGCTCCTCTAGAATTTGTTCAGATTCACTTTTTAGAGGTACATAAAGGAGTTTGTGGGAGAGCTCAGGTGAGTCCCTACTTTCACTCCACCATCTTGATTCCACTTCCATATTTTTTTCTTTTTCTTTTTGCTTTTTGGAGGGCAATTGGGGTTAAGTGAGTTGCCCAAAGTCACATGGCTAGTAAGTGTGTCAAGTGTCTGAGGTCAGATTTGAACTCAGGTCCTCCTGACTTCAGGGCTGGTACTCTATTCACTATGCCACCTAGACGCCCCAATATTTTTTTCTTAAATGGTAATATTTTCATGTGTATGTCCAACTTCACTTTCCAGATTGTAGAAACTTTGAGGTCAGAGGTCACATCTCATTACCCTATTATATAAAAGCATTGATGGCAAAAGCAGCAGGACAGATCTGGTCAGATTTGGAGATTTTGGTGCAGGAGCAAGGAGAAAGTTAAGAAGACATAAGTATAATACAAGCCCCAATACAAATCAAGACATTGCAGCAGAACCCTGGAAATCCATGGATTACTATGTGAACAGAATTAGAATTTGAACTCAGATACTCTGACTCCAAATTTGAAGTTATTTATTGAAGTTATTGATCGTGGACAAGTTACTGAAGCTCCCTGACTCTCAGGAGGCTATCTAATAAATTGCAATTAATAAAGTAATCAACTAATAAATTGCAGATGGATTGACAACTTTTTTGTGCTCTACCACTGAAATCATGCATCCTGGATGCATTTATAAATTCATTTTATTTATTTGTTTATTTTGTTCACTTACATGTAAACATTTTTTACATTCCCTTTTTAAGATATTGAGTTCTAAATTTTCTCCCTTCTTTCTTCCTCACTCCCCACCTTGAGAAGGCAATTTCATATAGATTATACATATGCAGTCATGCAAAATTTTTCATATTAGCCATGTTTCAAAAGAAAATGCAGACAAAAGTGAATAATAAAGTTAATATTATTAACTTTATAATAATAATATTAAAGAATAATGAAGTTAAAAAAAAAAGAATGCCTAAATATCTCCATTCAGAATCCATCAGTTCATTCTCTAGAGATGGATAGCATTTTTTTTTTTTTTTTGGTAAATCCCTCAGAATAGTCTTGGATCATTGTATTGCTGAGAATAACTAAGTAATTCACTGTTGCTTACTGTACAACATTGCTCTTATTGTGTACAATGTTCCACTGGTTCTCACTTTACTTTGCATCAGTTCCTCTATATCCTGCCATATTTTTCTAAAAACATCCCATTTGTCATTTCTTATAGAACAATAGTACTCCATCAAAATCATATGCCAGGGGTGGCTAAGTGGCACAGTGAATAGAGCACTAGTCCTGGAGTCAGGAGGACCTGAGTTCAAATCTGAAATCAGACACAACATTTATTAGCTGTGTGACCTTGGGCAAGTCACTTAAACCCAATTGCCCTGCTTTCTCTCCTCCAAGAAGCAAAAAAAACAAAAAAATCATATACCACAACTTTTTCAGCCATTCCCCAGTTATGGCCATTCTATCAGTTTCTAATTCTTTGCCATCACAAAAAGAGAAGTTATAAATATGTTTGTGCATATATGCCCTTTTTACTTGTGTTTGATCTCTTTGAGATACAGACCTATTAGTGGCATTGCTGGGTCAAAGAAGATTCACAGTTTTATAACACTCTGGGTCACAGGTCCACATTGCTCTCCAGAATGGTTGAATCAATTTACAATTCTGCCAACTGTACATCAATGGTCCTATTTTTCCCACATCCCCTCCCACATTTGTCTTTTTTCTGTCATACTAGACAATCTGATAGCTCTGAGGTGACGCATCAGATTTATTTTATTTTGTGTTTCTCTAGTCAATAGTGATTTAGAGAATTTTTATATGACTTGCAGATAGCTTTGATTTCTTCCCTATTCATATCCTTCAACCACTTATCAACTGAAGAATGACTTACATTCTTTTGAAGCTGACTCAGTTCTCTATGTATTTGAGAAATGGAACCTCTATCGGAGAAACTTGTTGTAAAAAAAAAAAAAATCTCCCAGTTTCCTGCTTTCCTTCTATTCTTGACTTCATTGGTTTTGTTTGTGCAAAACCTTTTTAAGTTGATGTAATCAAAATTGTCCACTTTATATCCCATAATGTTCTCTATCTTTGGTTTTTACATAAATTCTTCCATTATCTATAAATCAGACAGGCAAAGATTCCATGCTCCCCTAATTTGATCATTATGTCATCCTTTGTGTCTCAATCATGTACCCATTTTTGACCCATATCTCAATATATCATGTGAGGTGTTGTTCTATATCTAATTTCTACCAAACTGCTTTCCAGTTTTCTTAGCAATTTTTATCAAATAGTGATTTCTTGTCTCAAAATCTTGAATATGTCAAACACTAGATTATTATGGGCATATATTATTATGTATACTGGGTACATATGTGTGTATATCTACTGTTAATCTTGGCAGTTCTCTGATGTGAAGTGTTGCAAATACTAGTGACTATTGCTACCTGCCATGCAATTTATATTCTTAAAGAGTTGCCAGGGATTTGCTGAGGAGTTAAATGAGTTACTAAGCATCACACAAGAATAAACTAAAAGCTCAGCTTAAAACTTGATCCCAGGTCATTCTGACTTTGAAGGCAACTCTCTGTAATCAATAAGTATTATTGGCTAGACTCAAGTTTGAATATACTATGCACATAGGTATATATTATGTAGATTTTTCCTCTTGGGTGTCATTTGTAGATTCTTTTTCAATGATTATCTTTACCTTTGTGTTATCTTCCACCCCACTACTGCCCATCAAGTATATAGGATTTCAATATATTTAGCACTATCTGAATTGCTCTAATGATCAGTTCATCACAGTACAAATTATTTAAGTGTAGGAGTTGTAGATTAAGAGCATTGGGTATTGTCTTTGACAGTTGCAAATACTTTGAAGTGTTTTATCTAGACTTCCAAGATGTCTCAACAGATCCTCAATCTAAGAAAATCATGCCAAAATAACCTAGCACCATGTGTATATAATATATCTATACTAAAATTCCTCATCAAATTGTTTTATAAGGAACCTTATAAGTGAAATAGCTAGGACGTGCTTTCTTAAAAGTAGAACTAACCATGGTAATTTATTTGCCATTTTCAGATAGCAAAGGGTAAATTATTAGTAATTGTGCATAACCACTAAATTTTCCATATATATAAGAAAGAGTTTACTACAGGAGAAAAACGTGACTGCTTGCTAGATAACTTATGGTAAATATCATCATCATCATTATTAATTTTTCCTGTACCACAAAACATGTTTCCTTTGCACCCAGACCACTAGCAGTGTTAAAATTCTAAGACAGTTGACTGTATCTAGCACGAACCTTGCAGTGATGGGGAACCTGCAGCTCCAAGGCCACGTGTGGCCTTCTAGGTCCTTGGGTGTGGCCTTTTGACTGAATCCAAGTTTTACAGAACAATTCCTTTTATTAAGGAGATTTATTCTGTGAAGCTTGGATTCAGTCAAAGGACTGCACTTGAGGACCTAAAGGGTCACATGTGGTCTCAAGGCTGCAGGTTCCCTACTCCTGAATATATTCATCATCTACAGTGAATCAGCTATTAAGGACAAGAAATCAGTATGAAGGGGATGAAACTCAAGAAGAGCCACAAGGGGTAGTAACACAAGCCATACAGTTGGATTCTAAGCTAAGGGCTGGTAACCCCCTATTTCAACCATTTTCTTTCAACTACTACATGAACTATCAACTACTCAATGAATTGAGTTGATAAATAGATCAAAAGGAATCAGCAGGACTTGATAAAGAGTAGCAGGCAAGAAGGGTTTTTCCTCCTATCATTTTTTGGCACAGGGTACTCTGAAAGGTTAACTTTAATGATAAGGCAAATGGAAAAATTGGGCAACTGTCCAGAAAACTGAAGCAAAATGGGTCAATTTTAAAGATAATTGACAAAATAAAGTAGTTAATTTGAATTATCCATGTATTTGATGCAATTACCTATTTATTCTTGCCAATGGAGGCATGACACAAATTTGCCCTGATGGTATGAAAATTGAAAAAAGACAAAGGTGTTATCATTGGGAGATTGAAATGATGGAATAAAAATTTCTTTGAGTTTGTCACTGATTTAATCACCATAGTATACTTAAAGGAATACTAGACGTGCAGTATGAAAACCAGGGTTCCAATCCCAGCTTTGATACTTGGTGGCTATTGAGGTTTAAGGTTTAGGGGTGCTTGAGATCCCAAAATACCAACATGCCAGGTCCTGCCAAATGAATTTGACTCAAGTCTTCTCTCAGCCAAAGTAAAGCAAAGTTTATTAAAAATTTACCATAATGAGTAGACACTTAAGGAGCCTAAGTATCTGTGATGCTCACATTAGACAAGTGGGCCAGAATAATCTGACACAGAGTGAGTCTGTGCTACATGATTCTTGGCTACCTCCTAGAGGTAAGATGGAGCTTATATACAGAAAGATTGTGGGAGGGTTCTAGAGGTGATATAGAGAAAGAGATTGGGGAGGGTCCTCAGGAGGAGTCAAATGAGGTCAGATTCCAGTAATGAGAGATTAAGTGTGGGAAATAGCTGGAGGCTACCTGGGAATGACAGAGAATGGAGGGCTAGGCTAGTTTAAGGGTGACAGATTTGGGTATAGATATTTTGGGAAGATCAAGGTTAGGGAGCAGCTGGACAATGGAGGGTTAGGCTAGTAACAGAGATTTGGGTCTAGTGATAATGAAAGGCTTATGGCCTCAGGCAAATGCCTCATCAAGTGGGAAGATTCAAGGAGAGTTCAAGGGAGTTGCCAGAGCCTGTATCCCATCATTCCCCCCTCAAACAAATGGGACCCAAATTCCTTTGGGGTTTAGGGCAAAGATCTCAGATTCTGAAAGTGCTTCCTGCTGGCAAGGGGTGTAGGGCTGTCCCTGCCTCTCTGGGTCCTGTTCAAGGGGTCAGACTTCACTTAACTTTTCTGAGCTTCTGATTCTCAGTTTCCTCATCTTCATATTTGTACTGTTCTATAGGATTATTGTGAGGAAAGCATATTTTTAACCTTGAATACTATCTACAAATGTGAATTTTATTTCTACATCTTCTGTTTTTCATTGTTGTAGTTTTTATCTAGACCTGTGATTTAATCAATGTAGGAAATTCTGTGCATGGCAATTCTCTTCACCAATACAAATTAGTCACACACTTCTAACTTGTCTATAAGATAGTTGCCTGGACCATTGACAGTTATTTTCTCATCATCATGTTGATTGTTGTCCTTCATGTTTGAAGAGGACCAAAATGACATTATTATGTTGGAGTCAAGGTATGGTGTGTATGACTGTGGTTGAGCCAACCAATACAAGCTTAGAAGGCTCTACCACAAGTTGGGCACAAACAGTCCAATGAACATTTGGAGTGGAAACATCTTTAAACTTGTGCATCTTTTATTTCTCTTAAACTACTCCAATTCTGCTTTGCTCATAAAACGTAGCATCTTCTTTCATTCAGGTACACCATACAGCTTTGCTAAGTCCCTGGGATGGATTAAAATCAATTTAAGTTATTGACCCAGTGGAAAAAATAGGAATTAAAAGAATTTCAGAGCACAAGTTAGATAAAAGTTTAGACTGAAGCAGCAGGTAAAATGGCAACAAGTAAGAAAGCATTCATAAAGAAGATTTTAAATTGCGTATAATATCTCACACTAGATTATTGAGTATAGGGCCATGCTGGAGCCTTCTTATACTAGCCTATGATAGACAGTTATTCAATTTTCATTGTAAGCATTTATACCGCAGAAGTTGGTAAATACTACAAATTGGAACTTGATGTATTACTTTGTTGATTGTCTGTATTTAAGAAGGTGATGGAGAAAAGGTTAATAATATAATTTGAACATATATATATATATATATACATACATATATGTTGTACATACATTTTTAAGTGAGTCAGTTAGTAAACACTTAGCAGTATACCATTGGCTGGGTGAATCTGGCTAGGATGTGCATCACAAGGGATCTAATATAGATCCTCTGGCTATCAGTCTAAAGAGATGATGAACAGATCATTCCTATACTGATGAAGTTAAACATTGTGGCTGAAGAACAACAGAAGACCACAAAGAGTAGCTCAGTAGAGACATCCAGTAAAGAGAGTAGCATAAAGCAGAGACATGAGTTGCTACAACCATGTGTATTCCCTAGTCATACCTGTTCCCTATAAATGTCTGTTTTGCATGATCCTTGTTCCCTACATGTGCCCCTCCACATATGTTCTCAGATAATGTGTATGTTTCCTGTATGTTTCTTTCCTACCCTACTGGCAGTGTGATCAACTATGGAATAGTGTTTCCCAATGTGATTTTTGCTTTGAACAAATATGTCTTCTCATTGACCTAATAAATGTAAAAATATCTAGAGGAGCTTTTAAGATAAAATTTTGAATATGTGCTGACCTGCAAAGTACCTGAAACTTTGTAGCATTTTATAGTGGCCTGCTGGCCAACTTCATTAATGAGTTGGATTAGTTGGATTTTCATTGTACCTGACAAACACTACGTTCATTCTATGGCTTTACCTATATTATAACTCTCTGGTTTTCTCACATCTAATCATATCCTAGTCATCTTGAGTTTTGTTATGGTGGTTTAATATCATGTCAGTCATGTCCAACTATTTGGGACCCTTTGGGAGTATTTCTTGGCAGTGGTGTTGGGGCGGTTTTTCTCTTTGGATCATTTTATAGATGAGGAAATTGAAGCAAACAGGGTTAAGTGGCTTGCCCAGGGTCAAACAGCTAATAAGTGTCTGATGTCAGATTTGAACTCAGGTCTTCCTGACTTCAGGCCTAGCACGCTATCCACTGTGCCACCTAGCTGCCCTGATCATTTTGGGTAATCCAGCTCAAATATAGCCTTTTCCTTCTCAAATGTCTCTGATTCATGTTGATCTTTCCTTTCTCTGATTCCTACTATATTTATTGTCGAAATCAAATAATTTAGAATTTTATATGTTGTTTTGTTGTCTATTTGGGTTTAGTTTATATATTACCTTCCAAAATATGTCTTAAGGTCCTTTGAAAGAAACCATCATTTAGACATCTCTTACAATTCTCACAGCATCTGGTATTGTGCAATATACATAGTAAATATGCAATCCTGATTTCTTCCTAAAACATGTGAGTTGTCCCATCTTAGAGGCAAGGTGTTTTAACTCAGGGTAGAATCTTCATATTAATATAAATTGTATCTTTGGTCAAGAAGACAAAATTATTTTCTATTTCAACACTTCAAGGATTCAATTCACCAGACAGGGAATTGTGATGTCATTCATGTGGTAGCCAACCCTTATTTAAATTACAGTCCCTCTATACCTTAGTAAATGACCTTGATGATTGATGTAGCTGATGAGGCTCATCACATGGTGGCTAACTTTCTGTTGATATTACAACCCCCTGGACTTATTTAGATGTTAGTTGGTTCCTTTAATGACAGACATGCAATTTATCTCCAAAAAATTAAAAGATGGAGCTCATTAAGTGCCAAGCACTGTGCTAAGCACTGGGGAGACATAGAAAGTAAAACGCGTGGTTTCTGTCCTCAAGGAGTTCATTGAGAAGGAAATATGCAAACAGCTATGTACATACAAAATAGATTAGATAGAGAATCCATAAGTAGATAGATAGATAGATAGAGAGAGAGAGAGAGAGAGATAGATAGATAGATAGATAGATAGATAGATAGATAGATAGATACACAGTATAAATGGGAGATAATCCCAAAGGGAAGGTAATAGCAGTGGCAAAGATTGAGAGATGGCAAGATAAGGAAAGGCCTCTTGCAGAAAATGACCTGTAATCAATACATTTCCAGTTTGGTAGAATCTGACAGAGTTTTAGTTCCACTTATTTAGATTTAGAAAATCCAAAATCAATTCCAAAATGAGGCAACGCAATAGGGCTTTAGTGGAATACATTTGTCTTTTAAAAATGTTGCTCTGGTTGATCTATGGTAGTTTAAGCCCTTCCAATACCATTCTTATCTTATTTTGCTACCTGAAAGGAGAATATGAATTTCTTGGACTTCACTACAAAGAACTAGTCTAGGAACTATACTGGGCATTATAAATTACCCACACAAGAAAAGAATGGTTTTGTTTTTACTTATTGACTAGGTTGTAATTTATACTTGAAAAAACCTAAATCTGAACTTTCCTCTGAGCTTCAACCATCTCTAAACCAATGCCATATGTGTCAGAAACTTCAAGAGATTTAAAATTATTTTAATGGTTTAGTTGGTAAGGAAAAACCCCTAAAAATGATTTTATCACTGGTGTCAAAACTGTTTGGGCTTATCAGTGTTAGAGAATAGTATTGATGAGGGGTCTTCAGTTCAATTATGGACTGGTGGAATTTAATGGAAAGAACACCAAACTGATATGCAGTGTTCAAATCCCATCTCTGGTACTCTCTAGCTGTGTGACTCCAGGTAAATCACATAACCTTTATAAGCCTTAATTTTTTTGCATTCATAAAGCCTTTTTTTTAAATAGTTATGATTCTCAAATAACAAGGGAGGAAAAGGTCAAAACAAAAAAATCAACAAGAAATCGATGGTCTGCTAGTATCAAGGTATGAAGGAGAATAAATTTATAAGGAGTAAACTTATTGAATTAAGTAAAATATTTCTATTTAACTTATTAATACTCAAGCCATATTAACTGAGCAATATTTTCAAAATGTTAGAGATTATACAATTTGTTGCACTGTCCTTCCTCTTGAAAATGGATGTGTTATTTTGTACAGGTATGTCAAGACAAGTTGTCAACAAGCACTTGCTTTGTGCCAGATACTGTGTTATTAGGCATACAAAGAAAGGCAAGACAAAAACAAAACAAAAAATTGTCCTTGCTCTAAAGGAGTTCAAAGTGTAATAAGGGAAACAATCTGAAAGGAATTAAGAACAAACAAGACATATGCAGGATAAGTTGGATTTGATATCACAAGGAAGGCACTAACATTAAGGAATATTAGAAAATTATCCTCTTGCAAATGGTGGGATTTAGCCATGACTATAAAGGAAGCCAGGAAGTGGAGAGGAGATAGGAGAGGCTTCCAGGCATGGAGGATAGCCTATGAAAAGGCATTGAATCTAGAGGGTTAGAATATCCTGTATGAAAAATACCAAGAAGGCCAGTGTTACTGGCAAACAGAGTACATGAAAAGTCGGTAAGATTTAAGAAGACTGGAAAAATAGAAAGGGTCCAAGTTATGAAGGGCAAAACCAAAGGATTTTATATTTGACATTGGAGTCAATAAGGAGCTCCTGAAGTTTGAGAAGTGGCTAAAGATATGGTTAGACCTGTATTTTAAGAAAATCAATTTGACAGCTTAGCAGAGGATGGGCTAGTATGGAGAGAGAAGAATCAGGGAAAGCTACCAAAAGCTGTTGAAATACTCTAAGCATGAAGTAATAAGGGCCTGTACCAAGGAGGTGGTAGTGTCAGAGGAGAAAAGGTGTCATTTATAAAAAATTATATAGAATAGGCAGGACTTAACAATTGATTGGACATGATTGTGAAAAAGTAAGAAATCAAAGATGAAACCTAGATTACAAGCTTCACCACTAGCAGAGTGGTGGTATGTTCAACAGTAATAAGAAAGTTAGGAACTAGGAAAGGTTTAGAAGGAAAGATGGTGAATAGCTTTGGATGCTTTGAACTTAAGATATCCATGGGATATCTAATTAAAGATATCAGTAGTCCCTTAGTGAGACTAGGAGAGTGGTAGGGGCTAAACAGAGGGTAGAGGTGATAATTAAATACACAGGAGTTGATGGGATTCCTAAGTGAAAGAGTATATAAGGAGAATAAAGGAGGACCCAAGACATAACCTTCGAAGACACTCATGGTTAGCAGACACAACCTGGATTAAGATCCAGCAAAAGAAAATGAAGAACATTCTGACAGGAGAGAGTAGTGTTGTGAAATGTAGAGTGAAGAGAATATCAAAAAGAAAAGGGTAATCAACAGTGTCTAAAGCTGGAAAAAAGTTAAGACTAAGGAAGACTGAGAAAAGATCATTACACTTGGCAATTAAGAGATCATTATAAATTTTGGAGAGACTATTTTCAGTTGAATTATGAAGCTGAAAATCAGACTACAGATGGTGTGTAAGGAGGAAAGGAAGTGGTACCACTGTTTGTAAGTGACTTTTTTCATGGAGTTTAGCCATGAAAGGGAGGAAAGATATAGGATACCTAGTAGGAGTGGGTGGAGCATATTAGGGTTTTTTGAAGCTGGGAGAGACATGAGCATATTTGTAGGCAATGGGAAAGTAACTGGTAGACAGGGAGAGATTTTAAGATTAATGAGAGAGATGGAGTGAAGGAGTAGATAGTTGTAGAAGGCATCTAAGTCTGAATGATGTGAGATGAGGAGGAGATGAGAAGGAATTCTTAGTAAATGGTCTGAGTTTTTTTTAGTGATATATGCGGCAAGATTATCAGACGAGAACGTGAAAGGGTAACTATGAAAAGTTCAATGAAGATAAAATAGTTTGGAAAAAGCCTTGTGTTGGATGGGATAGTGAGTCAGTTAGGGAAATGTAAAAAGATTGGCTTGACACAGTGAGGGCTTAGATAAGATTATGTAACATGTATCAAAACAAATTTCCAGTGGAATAAGTCTTCGGATTTTAATGTTTTCTCTAGCTCAGAGCATTCACTGACAGGTGAAGAGGAATGAACACAGTGGATGGTGGTACTAATCTAAGGCTGAGGCTGAGCAGGGTAAGAGCAGTATTAAGAAGGTGTGTGTTTGGAAGGGGGGATGCCAAAATCTGAGAGAAGACAGCAGTATAGATCAGCCAGTATACAAATTGCCAATGAAATTAACCTGTTGATCAAAGGAAAATTATTCAGGAATAGGATTAGGCCCGGGAATTTGAAAGATCTGGGTTGCTGGTGTTGCAACTGTCTGTTTTGAGAGTAGAGCTAAAAGGGTTCTTAGAAGTCATCTTCTCCAACACACTCATCCTACCTACAAGGAAACTGAACCCCAGAAATTTTAAGAGACTTACCCAAGATAATACAGGTATTAATTGGGAAAAAATATAGGCTTCAATTCAGATTCCCTGACTCCATAACCCCTGCTATTTCACCTTACCATACTGTCTGTGCTTTTGGCTTTCAACTTGGAGAATTTTGAAACTGCAAACTCCAAAACAATTGAACATTTTGATAACTCCTAGAATAAATGTCATGGTAGGGAGCCAACTGCAAAGGTGTCAAACTGTTCACCTCCAGTATCTGTTCAAGGTAGGGGAGAATCATTACAGTTGGTGACATTTCTGACAATGTCACAGGTAAAATTGACTATAATATAACACTTGCAAAGAAAATATCACAGAACTATGAAACTGTAAAGGTTCTCAGCTTATTTTAGTGAGGCAAACGTTACTAGTGAAGCCCTGAATAGATAACAGAAAGAAAAGCAAAGGGATGTAATCAACAAGTTCATAGTTTAGTAATATCAGAACTGAGCACTTAAACGGGTGTCCTGTGGTCTTCCTTACTGTTTTTAGCAAACTGATTTCATTTTTATTTGGGAAAATATCAGGCAGTTCAGATCAAAAAGCAAAATGCAACCAGTCCCCAAAATTCAGGGGAATAGAAGTTATTTTTTTCCATTCTATATTAAAATCTAAATTTTACCTGGATATGAAGAAATTTTCCATTGGCATGCAAACGACTTCAAAGGTGCTTTGAATAATGTACCACTTTTAAATGTTTTATCAGAATTCCATGGTAACAAGGTTCTTTTTCTTGAAAGTAGTAGGAAAATAATTTTATGAGCAAGCAAATGCTTGGCAGCAATCCAATGTATGCAAATTCATTGGCAAAGCACTTGCCAAACCAGAAAATATTGAGGCAATATTAGTTATTGATGCCTGTAGAGTTAAATCACTCCATTATAGCCCTTCCTTATTGTCTCCCACCTCTATCTCTAAGCAGTGCAAAATGTGGATGATATTGTATCTTTTAAAAGCACATTTATTAACAATGATCTCATGAGGTGCCTAGTGCAAGTATTATTATTCTCATTTTGTAAATAAGGGTACTGAGACTCTTGACTTGCCTAAGGTCACACAGTTAGTAAGTGGAAGAATCAAGCACTGAATACAATTCTTAAGATTTTAAGGTCAGCATAAGTATGACTGCACTACAATGCTTCCTTTAATATTAACAGACATTTATAAAATCATTAGGCTTTCCAAAGTTCTTTGTAACTGAAGATTAATCAAGGAAGCAGGAAACATTCATTATTTACCTACTATGGCCCAGGTACTGTGTTAGGCCCTGAAGATACAGAAACAAAAGAAACAACCCCAAAAAAGATCTCGTGTTTTATTAGGCGAGACAACATATATGTGTACATATTCATAGACATACATATATATATATGTCTATGAACATATGTATATTAACATATATTAGTATATATTATGTGTTATACAATATATTCTATATTAGTATATATATTCAAAATAAATATCAAATAATTTCGAAGGGAAGACACCAGTATCTAGGATTCCAGAATGACAATGTAGGAGGTGACTCGACTTAAATTTGGAGAAAAAAATAGGACTTCTAAGGGTAGAGGTGAGGAGAGAGTAAATGTTCTTTATACTATCTTGGTAGTGAGCTAATCAGGGGAATCATCATCGTCAGACTTTTGACTGCATTTCCTATAAAGGATATGGGTCTATAAATTGGCCTTCCAGGAGGGTAAGTTAAAATGCCTTTGAGCTGTCCCTAAGACTGATGGACTTGTTTAAACTAAAGGAGACATACTTTAGTCAGAGGAGTTTCCCTTGCAAACTTTCTTATAAGGATAGTCATTATTTAATAATGGTGCTTTTCCACCTTCTCCTTTTTCTACCTTTCTAGCATATAGGAGGTAGTGAGAAAAAGAGGAATATTGCAAGTATTCCCCCACATCCACGAGCAGAAACTGCTAATGACTTCCTTTCATGAGAAGTCTACAGCAAGCTACCTGTGCTTGCCTATGTGGCCTGAGAATAGAGTTCCAGAATGGACAACTCTCAGAGGAAGAGAAGGGAGATTTACCTTTGGCCACAGTATAATCAGAAGTTGTCTTGTACATAACTCCAGGTTCAATAGTTCTGGGATTCAACATCATCTAAGGGGATGTGTGTGTGTGTGTGTATGTGTGTGTGTGTGTGCATGCAAGTGCACATGCATAGCAGTGCAAATTCCCTATGCAGCATTCTTATGGGCAAATGAGAAGACAATTCAAATGGTCCTAAATAATTGAAAGTGTAAGGAGAAGGGAAGGGGAGAAAAGGAATAAGAATATACATGTAGAACCTACTATTTGCCAAACACGTAAGTACTTTTTTACAAATATTGTTTCAGGGGCCTGTTGCAACAATGTGGTAAAGGAAAAAACCTAGACATCTTTCCTTGCAATTACTTAAAATTATTTAAACAGTACTAACCTGATGGGAAGGAGTTTCTTTCTCCAGCAGCCTCAATTGTGTATCCTTTCTGGGGAAGTCAAATCCCAGAGAGATTGTGTGGGATGAAAGATTCATGGGAAAGTCAGCTTTTTGCCTAGCTTTATGGGTTGCTATTTGTCTTTCTCTAAGACAGTGGTTCTCAACCATCCTAATGCCGGGACCCTTTAATACAGTTCCTCATGTTGTGGTGACCCCCAACCATAAAATTATTTTCGTTGCTACTTCATAAGTGTAATTTTGCTACTGTTATGAATCGTAATGTAAGTATCTGATATGCAGGATCTTTAGTGTTTATACAATGCCTGGGAACCCTATTACCTCTAGCTGTAGAAACTTCGACATAAGAAGTAGTCAGAAATGTTCTCAAGTAAGCTGTGGGTGGCAATAAGTTACATTTACAATTCAGTTTTGCTTAAGGAGTCATTTAATAAATTAGTGGTTTGAGAATACCTGGTTGCATTTAGTTGAAAATACTACTATAATCTCAGGAAATCATTTTGACCCCATATAGAATTTCAGCAAGAAAAACTGTACACTCATTTTAGACATCCTTCTAACTTTATCCCAGCAAAATGAATTAAATGCAAAGTAATTATGTTAAAAGAATGCAAAGGAAGCATGTCAGCCAAAACATTGAATGTCCCTACTTTGCTCACTTTGTTCCATGTATTTTATGTTATGTAAGTATGGTCCCTTTGTACTTTATCCCTCCCTTTCTTATTGTGTTGGTAAGTAAATGGAAAGGCTGCCTCTGGGAGAATTATAAAATGATTGTCTGGGAAAATACTTTTCCATAATTAAGCATTTCCTTTAAAGATAAACACCATGTATTATGTACACAATTATACTCCCTTAAGCTCCTACACTCCATTGGGTAAATCTGTATTCATACATAAAAAACCCCACACCATTATTTGCTAAGTAGACCAGAAATATTATCCAATTCAACATATCAAGAAAATATGTATTTAACTGCACATTCGCTGCATGAAAGAGAAGTCAACTCTAGCTATCAGTTGTAATATATAGATAGAGATATACATATATAGCATATTATATATTTTTAAAATTTCATTCACACTAGATCATTTTCAAAGATTATTCTTTTAAATAATTAGAGATTAATTAAAAGTGGTTCTCTTTGAGAGATTATACTCTAATTGCCTTAGTCTACATGTGTGTTTATTGATGTGTTAGAGCCAATGCACAACTATTAGCTAGAAATGAAAGTAGCGAGGAATTTTCAGCATTGGCCAAAGTGATCTCTAGCCTGAATGTTGTACTTATGCTTGTATAAATATATAATGATTTATAGTAAAGTAATTTAATGGAAAAATACGGCTAAATGCAGAGAGATGGTGATGGGTGAATAAATCAAATGTGCCTCTCCCCTCCATAATCAGAATGATGGCAGTACTCTATTAACCCCTGTCTTCACTATCAGTGAAGGTTACAGCCTGGATATCAGCTCTACTCCTCCTCTCACTACATACTGTCCATCAGGCTTTGAACAAAAAGTCTCCTCAGGGCTTCCAACCCAAGAGAGACAATCTACTCAGTGATGGAGCCGGCCATAACTGACCCAGATAAAGGTGAATACCACAAATGTGGTTTCATCCTCTATAAGCAGACTGGTCACTGGATTCCACAGGCCTCTCACTTGACTATCCACCAGCATGAACAAGTAAGCATTTACTGCATCTAATTTTAAGAAATTACATGGTGTAGTGATTTTAAAGTAAAAGAATTAATCTAAATTCTAAACCTTTCTGTCTACCTATGTGACGTTTGGCAAGTTACTTAACTTTTCTGGGCCTTATTCTCCTCACTTATAAAATGAGAGAGCTAAACCAAATTAATTCTAAAATTCTTTTTACATTTTTAAGTCTATAATTCTACATTTATTATCATATAGGGGAAAATCCCACAATTGACTTTTTTTTTTCCATTTTCAACAAGTTTTGAAGCTGTGTGTATATGACAATGAATGATGAACTGAAGTTTTAAACTATGAACCATTTTCTATTTCCTCCTTGCATAAGAGATGATAGTTTGGCCATTTGAAGAGCTTAAAGAATGCTTTCGGATTCCTACTTTATAATAGAGTTTGAAATATGGTAATATTATGTCCTGTTATTTTCGCTTTTCTCACACCTGTTATTTCCCTTAAACTTCTAGACCTTTTGTTCCTCTAAATGAAGATATATTATTTTTCCTAGTTCTACAAAGAATGCTTTTTACTTTTGCAGGAAGATGGATGCCCTACCATTAGCATTTTAAAAAATTTGGATATAAGAAAAGAAATGAGCTGAACAAGAAAAATGTAATAGAGATTGACACTGAACATACATTAAAATATCTTCCTTTGTAGTGGTCCTATGAAATTTCATTCAAATATACCAAGAAGATGTGTTATCTTTTCCCCTAACCCATTATATCTAGAAAAAGTCCCTCATTTATCTTATTTTTGTTCTTTATAAGCATGTCAAAATTTCTGAAATTAATGTAATATGTAGAAGTAAGATGCAATGAGCTGTTTAGTATTATCAGAGCTTGGCCTAGGAATTCAGATTCAACATTGGACAAATTCTCTAAATATTAATTTAGGAAGAATATAGTAAATATCTAAAGTTGTTAAAGATATTAGCAATACAGAATACTAAGAGTAACTATAGAATTATACCCAGACTAAGGAAGTAACAAAGAAGTCTTCTAGTGATGAGTCAAACATGGATGTAAAGACTTAGTTACATAGAACTCCCTGTTTCATGTGCTAAGGCCCCAGCAGTGGCGAAACTACAGCCTTGAAACCACTTGTGGCCCTCTAAGTCCTAAAGTGCAGCCCTTTGACTGAATCCAAACTTACCAGAACAAATCCCCTTAATAAAAGGAACTGTTCTGTAAAAATGTGGACTCAGTCTAAAGGCCACACCCAAGGACCTAGGGGGCTACATGTGACCTAAAAGCTATAGGTTCCCACCCCTATACTAAGCTATGCTGTTCTTGAAGAGTTTTCTAATTATTATAAAATTCTTTCTAATATTCATCTGAAAACTATCTCCCTGTAAATTCTGTCCATTCATCCATTGAAAACTAAAATCCATATCAATATTAGAAATTGGTAAATTTAGACTAGTATAATCCTTGATTCATAACTGCAACATTGACCTCTGTAATTGATTCCAACTCTTTAGGGGAAATGGTTAATTCCCTTGGGATCTTCCTGCAGATGCTGACTACCAAAATGATGGTTCTTGGCACAGAACTGCAGTCTCTGGGATCTTGGACACATCTCAATGGTAACTTGATAATCTCTGTGACTATTTGTGCTCCAACCCAGGAATCCCAGGGAATATCTGAACTTGGCTTTTTATTAGTTTTGGGGTAGACATTTTTAGTTCACCTATAAGCATCAGAATGTCAATAAGTATGTAAACACAGAACTAGCTTATTAAAAAGTACCAGAAAAGGGGACTCATGTCTAAGAAGAAGTAGCAATAGAAAAGCTATAGCCTATCTTCCAGTGAGTTATATTTCCTTCCTCCTTCAGCCTCTGGTTTAGACATCACAGCCCATATAAAATCCACAGCACCAATTACTCAAGTCCCTGCCTTATGAATTATAAGAGACCCTAGGGCTGGTCCATTTTCAACTGCCCTCCTCTTCTCTACTGCCTTTATCCCAATTCCCAGCTACCACTATGAGCTCTTTAAGGGCAGAAACAACATTTTTGCCTTGTTTTGTATTCCCAATTTTTAGCACACTATCTGGTGCTTAATAAACACTTAATAAATGCTTTTTTTGATGGATTTATCAATATCGATATAACATTAAATGATTATATTACCTATATATAGATTTCCTGCCACACTAATTCAAATACTAAGAAAAAAGTTACTTTGTAGAAGAAAAATAATATATCTTCATTTAGAGGAACAAAAGGTCTAGAAATTTAAGGGAAATAACAGGTGTGAGAAAAGCAAAAATAACAGGTATTAACATTACCAGATTTCAAACTCTATTATAAAGTAGGAATCTCAAAACATTTTATATTGGTACAAGACAGGAAAAAAAAGAAATATATGTAATGGAATAATGAAGCAAAACTTAGAAAGTAATTGAATATAGAAGTTCAGTTCAGAATTTCATAAATTTGGATATATAAGCTCCTGAGGAAAGGGCTCACTATTTGTTTAGACTTACTAGGAAAATTGGAAGGCAGTTTGAAAGAAATTAACATTACACCAATATGTTGAAGTAGTATGGTATTGTAGAAAGAGCACTGATTCTGAAGTCTACAAAATCTAGGTTCAAATCCTATCTATGATGCTTAATTTACTATACTTATAACCTAGAGCTAGTCACTTAACTTCTTTTGACCTCAGCTTCCTCATCTATAAAATGATAGTTTGTACTAGTATGGTGAAGGCTGCCTTCCCACTAGACAAGGAGGTGTAATTGTTTGACTCCAAGAGAGGCAGAATAGATGCCTCTTGCTTCTTCTTCTCCCACCCTTTGTAGCAGCAAGCACCCTAGCATACCCAGGGTGGCTGCTGGCACAGGTTCTTAGATCTGCTTTTCTAAAGGAAAGCAACTCAAAATGGGTTGACAATCTTACTTTAATCAATCAAACGTATATCATTTACCTAGTTCAGGGGAAAAAGTCA
>CM053588.1:250497506-250523013 GCA_028646515.1 Pseudochirops corinnae
ACTATTAAAGATCTTCTCATCCATCACCCTCACATTACAAACCAAGACCCAGAGAACTTAAGTGACTTCCTAAGATCTCAAATCAAGTGTGTGTTAGAGCTGAAAGCAAAATTCAGGTCTCCTAACACTTAGTCTTTCTACTGAACCCATCTTGAAGAAATCTCATTTCTTCCAAAGATTCCAAAAAATTTGCCACGTGTATAAAATGGTAATATTGCCCTTGGTTATATTTGCATGCAAAGCAAACAATGGAGAATATGTATTAACACATTGTGGCACAGTCGGTAGAGTACTAGAGTTGGTAGAGAAGACTCATCTTCCTAACTTCTAATCCAATCTCAGACATTTACAAGCTGTGTGACTGGACAAATTACTTAACCCTGTTTGCTTTGGTTTCCCTGTCTGTTAAAATCAATGAGCTCTAGCTCATTTTATGAAAATGGCAAACCCCAAGAAAACCCCAACTTCTGTCAGGAAGAGTTGGAACAACAACAACAAGAAAAGTTAATTACCAACTGAATCAATCAGCCAACCCACCAAAATCCAAATCAGCCTGAAACAGAACCATGCATACATGGTAACATCATTCCTGATTTCCTGATAGCCCACTCTTAATTTGAAAATCATATGGTATCAGTAAAGCATCAGGGAAAGGCAAAGGGCACACACACACATACACACACACACACCTGTACACACACATACAAATACACAATACATATCCAGTAACTAGAAATACCTGGTGTTTCATCTTGAGGGGCTTTTCATTTCACCATACTTGTAGTCTTCCTTGATTCACTTTAAATCAAGTTGAATTTAAGTTGGAAAATGAAATATTGGCAAGTAAGTGTATCATAGTTTACTTTCTGGAATGAAAACCAACATGTCATCTAATTTCAAGAAACAGATGATGAAGTGGCATTTCTACATGCAGCATGGCACATGATACAAGCAAGGTAAATAGTCCTTCAGTCTTATCCTCCAGATGGACTCAGTGTGGGAGGGAAGGAAGGAAGGAATGAGGGAGAGAAGAAGGGAGGGAGGGAGGGAAGGAAGGAAGGAGGAAGGAAGGGAGGGAAAGGAAGGAGGAAAGTAGGGAGGGAAGGAAGGAAAGAAGAAAGGAAGGAAGGAAAGAAGGAAGGAAGGAAGGAAGAAAAGAAGGAAGGAAGGAAAGAAGAAAGGAAGGAAGGAAAGAAGAAAGGAAGAAAGGAAAGATGAGAAAACCCTTTTTCTCCTTATTTATTTCCTACTGTTACTTGTAGTAACAAACAAAACAATTCAAACAAAAACCAAGGAACTATATGATATAGCGGATTAAGTACTGGAGCAAGAATTGGAAAGACCTAAGTTCAAATCCCTCTTCAGATACTTAATAACTGTGTGACACTGGGCAAGTCATTTAATTCCCCTGTGCCTCCATTTCATCATCTGTAAAATGAGAGGGTTGAATTCGAAGGTCCCACCCAGTGCTAAATTTATGATCCCTTGATCCTTTACTTTAGTCCCTAAAGTTTATAGATAGGAGAATGGAGAAGAAACTGTGAGTTTGCTATGCATAGTCAGCCAGGTAGGAGAGAAAATCTGGTTGGAAGCATTAGCAGATGCAGGATGTGGAAAGGGCAGCAGGTAGAAAGGTGGAAAACAATTCCATAGACTATTAGAAAAGGAAGGTCATCATAATGGTGTCAGGTTGTGGCCCAGAACTGTCCTCAGAGTTTTATACTAATGTGAGACCCCAGCACCCATAGCTCTTTTACTTCTTTTTAGCTGACTTTTTAAAAATTTGAGTTTTTAAAAACTCACATCAAAAGTTGGGGGACAATTGACACATATAAGTTACTGAGTTGGTGGAATTTCTTAGCTTCACTCATGAAGTGATTCAACCAACATTCTCCCTGAGACTTCTATCCCAGCCCTACTTTCCCATCTGTGGCTTTCCTATTGTCTTAAATCACTCACTGGTTTCAATCACCCAGCTTTCAAACTCTACTACTTGACATTCCTCCATGGTACAGATACTTGGCTCTTTCCTCTACAGCCTACCCTCACTGATATCTGATAATCAATGATACTCTACTAAATCAAAGCAGTCTGGGCCTTGCCTGGTCAGAATAATGCCCTAGAGGCCTGGAACCCACAAATGTTTGGCCTGCTCCCATCTAAGTTATAGAACACACCACTGGTGGTTTGAAGCAGAGGTACTTCAGGTATGTTTTAGGTGATACAGGCTTTTGTGGCATATCCTGGGTACCAGCACCACAATCAGCAATTATGGTGCCCAGAGCAAAAGTACCAAGACATTCCCTAGGCTAGGCATTACAGGGAGTTTGGTTGGAGGCAAAAGGCTTCAGACCACAGAAATGAGACCTCCTGAAGGGGTACAAATGCTGTACCTCCAGATTTGAACCCTATGAAACAAAGCCTCATTATCCCATAATAGTGCAACTCTGCCAGAACCTATCTATTATTTATGATGTTTCATTTGGACCTTGAATTATGGATTCCTAACAAATAAACAAATGAATTCTGGAAACAATGTTTTCAGAAATTAAATGCTACTTTTACTTTCTTAACTATTTGTTTGGTGCCTACATATTAGTCAAAATAATTAAGATCTCTAGGCATGCTATATTTATCAAACACTATAGATTGAAAAGTTCTTAGCTTTTTTTCTAGGGACATAAGAGGTAATAAGAGAAGAAAGGAATTTAATGTTAATTTTTTGAGAAGATTGAATTTCTGGTTATAATGTCTTATCCTTATACTAGTTTCCTTCAAGATTCCACTCAAATCCTACTTTCTGCTGGAGGCTTTTTTCTCTCTTTCCACAACTCTTTGGAATTTGTCACTATGTCTCAGTTGACTTTTACCTTGGGATTTTTCTCGGTGTCTGGGACCTTCTTACCTTGGAACCTCCCTTTTCCCATTGGTGGGTTCCTTTTGTGAATTCCATTTTGGGGAAAGGCACAGGCCAGCCAAGCTTCTTACTCCCAGTTATGGGTCTGACTCTCCTGACTTTTCTCAGCGGGGGACCTTTTCTCTCTCCTCAGCTTCATCTTCAGGTCCCCTTTATAGATTTTCATCCATTATTGGAATGTAAAGTCCTTATGAGCAAGAAGTTCCTTTCTTTTGGTTTCCGTTTGTATTTTCAGCACTGAGCACAGTGCCTGGAATTTATTAAATCTTGTTGCCCACCAGGCTGCTAGTGTCTTCCCTCTGAAACTACCTTCCAAAGACCAGTTATACTTTTTTAATATATTTTCAATATCTACTTTGTTAATATGAGATGTAGCTGTGTGACCTAAAACTAGCCACAAAATTTCTTAGGGTCTTCATTTTCTCACCCCTAAAATGAAGGGGTTGGACTAGAGAAACTTTAAGGTTAATCCTAGTGCTGACATTCTGGGATCCTACACACAACTACTCCTCTCTAGGCTACAGCCTGTAAATAGCACCTGTATATCCTAGACAGGGCTTCAAAATATTGTACTGGGGTATTTGATCTTCCCTACAATGCATGGAATTTGATATCCCAAAAGAAATACCTCTCAAAAGCAGCTGGTGGTACAATCGATAGAGCACTGGCACTGAGCTCAGGAAGTCTTGAGTTAAAATTGGAATTCAGACGTTTGCTGGTGCTGCGTGACACTTCACTTCTATTTGCCTCAGTTTCTTCAATGACAAAATGGAGATAACAGCCTCTCATGGTTCTATGAGGATGAAATGAGATAATATTTGTAAAGTGAACTTAGCACAATCCCTAGCACAGAGTAGGCACTATATATTTACTTATTCTCTTCCTTTTTTTCCTTCCCTTCCCTCTGTAGCATGGAAAATAGAATTTTCCACCATTAAAAACACCCACATTTATTTTTCAAAAAATCATGTCTTCTGATGTCCTCCCCTGCTTGCTATATAGCAGCCTACCTTGAATACACCTACACCTAGTTGCATAGCTGCAGATAGCCAGGATTTTGCCAAAATGTGCCAAAATTCTGAGTATGAGGAACATTTATGCTCTTGTAGCTGCATTCAGACAGTTCAGGCTTTCTTCTGTCTTCTGAACCCTAAATGCACTTCTTCCTTCCCTGAAATAGACTCCCTGTATCCCAGAGTCTCTGCCCACAGGGAAAGTATCCTGGAGTCTTTTTATCCCCGTCTATTCATTCTGTCTCAAAAGGTTAATGTCAGAGCCCCAGGTGGGCCCAGATTTTGTGAAGTTTTTCCTAGGTACAAAAAAATTGCTGGTTACAGCTCTGTTTCACCTAATTCTTCTCTACGTACCTAGTCATGACCCTTATTCCTTTAATGGTGGCCAGTGACGTTTCCCTAGAGGATATTATAATATAATAAGAAAATCCCAGCCCCCAGCCTCACCTTTAAGGTCTATATTAAAAGATTGCCTTTTTTTATATCTTCTGTTCTCTTCATTTTCCCATTTAATTATTCTCCCTTACCTTTACCAATATTCTGAAAATAATTAATTAAACATATAAGCAAATAGATGAATAAATAAATAAAAGAATAAATAGGTAGATACGTAAAAATGGATAGATTCCCAAGTCTCTTGATATCCTAAAAGGCAGAGTAGAAACTTTTTGCTCAGACTGAAAAATCATGGGATTTATCCCACAGGAGCCCATATTTCAACAATTTTATTACCCCAGCAATTATTATTACTTGTTTCCTTTTCATTCCTCACACCCACTTGTTTTCCATTGCCAAATGCTCCGTGGCTGTTTTGATAAACTGCCTTTCATCACAAGCTCAGGAGGAGGTTTAAATTATTCCCATTTTACAAGTAGGGAAGCCAAACTGAATGGAGAATCTGCCTCAGGAAATAGAAACCAGGCTTACCCTGTCTTCATCCCAAACATGCCTCTGGATTCTCAACTCCTGGCAATTAAATGCTATGTGATTCTTACCCTCAGTTTAAATGGTATTAAGTGAGAATTCCCCTTGTGACTCATTTCTCCTTCCCCCTCATGCTACTAGAATGATTCCTCTGAACTGTATTTCCCTAAGATAAGTAATGAAGAGTCGACAAGCATTTTTTAAGCACCTACTATGTGGCAGGCACATGCTAATTCCTGGGGATACAAATAAAAGGACAAAAAAATAGTCCTTGTTTTCAAGGAGTTTATAGTCTAATGGGGGAGACAATCTGCAAACTGCTATGTACAAACAAGATACCTACAGGTAAATTGAGGGGAGTCTCAGCAAAGAGGCAGTAAGATTACAGAAGAATAATGCCTTCTTACAAAAGGCGGAAATTGAGCAGAAACTTAAAGCAAGTCAGGAAAGCCTGGAGGTAGATACAAGGAGGGAGAAAGTCCTAGCCATGTGGTGCAACTGGTGAAAATGCTCAGAACTGGGAAATGGCATTTCTTGTGTGAGAAACAAGAAAGTCAGTATCATTGGATTATAGAGTAAGTGGAGGGCAGTAAGGGGTAAAGAGATTAGAAAAAGGTAGAAAGGGGTCCAGTGACCAAAGGCTTTGATACCAAAACATTTTGTATTTGATCCTGCAAGTAAACAGATAGTGTGACTAGCATCTTCAACCTGATTGGATGGTTGTGTATTCTAAAATAGTCTCCCTTTTCTTCATTTAAAAAGAAAGTGTTGTTCACAGACCACAGAAAAAGGAGTGAGGTAGGGAGATATTATCGAAAGAACATTAGACTGGGATATCGGCCACCCGGATTCTAATTCTACCTATGCAACTGGGTAAGACATTTGACCTCTCTGAACATCAAGAACCTCATCTATAAAATAAAAGTGTTGTGATATACTCACTAAGGTGCTACCTAAATCTAACATTCTCATCATATTTTAATTTGATTATGTGATTGGTCATAATGTGCAACTCACTGAAGAGAATAGACAGTTAGCTTCTAGAATTTATACAATAAATATATAATGTTTCTATAACAGTGTTAAATATATGTATATTTGTGTATGTGCTATGTATAAATGGATAACAGTGTAAAACATTCCATACCTACACATATGAACATCTAGAGCTGAATTTGACATCCAAGAATTAGAATTCTAATCTCAGCTCTACCTATTTACTCCCTGTATGATCTTTGGCAATTCACTTAATCTCTATGGGACTCTGTTTCCTCATTGATAAATAAGACTACAAAACTCTCTAATGTCCTATCTAGTGAAAATCCTATAATTCTATACCTTGCCTTCAGTCTTACTATGTGTCCCTTCACTTGTCATTCAGAATATTTTTGCATTTTGCCAGTTCTTTCTTCCTCCTTCATACATTCTTCAAAACAAAGATGAGGAATGGCAGAATTTAATTAAGAAAAGAAAAAAAATCTTTATGAAAAAAGCCAAATACAAATGTTCTAATAGATGAGATATGATAATTTCCAGGACTCAGACAGTGGAATCTCAAAGTGTATTCTTCTTACCTGTATTATTGTATTGTGGTTGTTTTGGTGGGAAAGGTCATAGCATATACATTAATATGTGTGTGTGTGTGTGTGTGTGTGTGTGTGTGTGTGTGTGTATGGAGAGAGAGAGAGAGAGAGAGAGAGAGAGAGGACAAATGTTGGACATAGGGTGGAAAGACCATTTCTGTTTAACAACTTTTAAAATCATATGTTTTCTGCCTCTTTTTGAATGGAAATTTCATGAAAAAAATAGGTAACTCTAAGAATACTGTATCTACTTGGTAAGCCATAGACTCTTGGAGCTGAAAAGACCTTAGAAATAATCTATATCACTGGGTATGATTATGCATGCCTGCAATACCTTCCATCTTCCACACTGGAGACATGGTAGAATGCTTGAGCTTGGGGCTATAGTGGGATAAATCAGAAAGGGAGTCTACAGTAAATCAGGGAAGAGCATGAGAAGGAATGGGGGAAGAAGACCAAACTGCTTATGGGAGAGGGATTCAGCCTAGGTCAGAAATGGAGTAGGTGAAAGCTCTCATAGCAATTGACATTTACATTGGACTTGTGAGTAGGTGCTGTGCATCCAGCTTCGTGGGAGAGAGACAGGAATGGGAGGACAAAAGAAGGAAAAAAGGAAAGCAGGAAGGAAGGAAGGAAAAAAGGAAAGAGGGAAGGAAGGAAGGAAGGGAAAAAAAGGAAGGAGGGAAGGAAAGAAGGAAGGAAGGAAGGAAATAAAAAAATAAATCCCTCTCCTCAATTTTTTATTTTACCTATGAAGAATTGGAAGCCCATGGTAAATATGTAATAGGTCCTTAAAACTCCTATTCCCTTACTCTTTCCACTATACTAACCAATTAGCTTGTTATTAATTGAGGTGGACATATAGGGAATAACTCATCCAAGATAACAAAAGGAACCAGTAACTAAGCCAAGATTATAACCAGGAATGTGATGGAAATAGATTCTACTGGCTCTTAAGAATTGATTGTAGTAAGAGAAAATTTTAGTTATGGGGATAAGTCCTAGAGATGAGAGATGTTGCATCGTAGATTAGGAAGTACTATTAATTCAGTTTGGTTAGAATGCAGAATGCCAAACGGGAAATAATACATAAGGACCTGAAAAGGTAGGTTTGCGAAAAGCTATGAAAGATTTTAGATGTCAAAAAGGGTAGTCTTTATTTGATTTTAGAGGGAATAAGGAGTCACTGGAATTTGTTGAGTAGGAGAATGGTGTGGTCATACCTATACCCAAGGAAAATAATTTTAGCGGTTGAATTGGAGTTAGGAGAGACTTGAGGCAAGGAGAAACTTGAATAAGGGAGAAAAAGTAGGAGGTTATTCCAATGGTCAGGTGATGCAAGCCTGTGAAGATAATGGCTAGTGAGAAAAGGACAAGTGAAAAAAATATGGAAGTAGAAATGTCATGATAGGGTACATTACTGGATATGGGACATAAGGATAGGGGGAAGTTAAAGATAACAGTGAAGTTGTAAACCAAGAAAGAAATGTCAAGTTCAAAAGAAAAATGGGTTGGGATTTGGGAGGAGCAAAAGATAATGAATTCTGTTTTGGACATGTGTTTAATGTACCTATAGGATACATGATTAGAAATGCCCAATAGACAGTTGGTGATTAAGGATTGGAAAGCATTAGGGTTGTATATATAGATCTGGGAATCATCTGCATAGAGATGATAATTATCTGTGGCACTTTATAAAATCATAAATGAAAGAGTGTAGAGAAAGAAGAGAAAAAAATAGAACAGAATAGGACCCAAGACAAAATCCTTTTACAAAGTACTAGTCAAAGAAATAAATGGAAATAAATTAATAAAAGTTATCATGGTAGAAGTCATAAAGTCCTGCATCTAATACACATGTATATATGTATAGGTACAAATACATGTATGTGTACATGCACATACATTTGCATATATATCAGCTATATAACCATATATATAACCATAAGTCACTGAACCTCTCAGTGCCCTCAGGCAACTCTTAAGATTATAAGTAACAGAAAAATTCCTGCTCTATCTGGAAAGAAGTTTCCATACTTGGAGTTCCCTACACTGATGAAATCACGGGTCTTAAACACCCCCTCTACTCCTCTCACTCATAAAATGCCCTTTTTGGCTAACTCTTCTGCATGAGTTGGCTTTTGCATGAGAAAATTTCTCTCTGAAATCTCTTCTATGCTTAGTTGTTACTGTGAGTTCCTGCCATAAAAGGAGCCATCCCTTGAGTACTGGTCATTTTGCCCATCAGAAGACACTCCTGTTGACTGATACTTTTCTCCTTACTTAGTCCTGGGATTTAGCATGCTTCTACTAACATTCCTGCCTTAATACACTTGGGAATTATTTTTCTATTTTCATGACAGCTATGACTTAGCACAAGGCTGACATTTGCGGGTCTGAGAAGGAGGAGACAAAAATTGCCAGTAAGACAAAACAACTGCGAGACATGTAAGCATCTTACTTTAAATTCAAACCCGTGAAAGCTCCCATGAAATATTTATACTTTAATGTCCCCAAAGTAGTTTAATCTGATCTACAGAATCACTGCTCCAGCAATATAATATGTCCCACAGCCAGACATTGTGCTGAAGTAAGCAGGCAATGCTCCGACTCTGAGGCCAAGAAAGTACTGACCTGCAAGCCACAGTACAAAACATCTGCCTTAATTGTTAGCTCTTCATTCCCTCCAGAAAAACTAGGGCTTCTCTCTTTGGGACTGCTAGATTTGTTCATACTTGGGTGATATTACAAACAAAAGAGATGAGATTTAGCAATATTGTTTTATGTTACCAAAACATGATTCATTTGCCATCTATTGGAAGCAGCATGGTACGATGAAAAGAAGGCTGGATTTGGAGTGAGGTTTGGATAGCAACTTGACCTGTGTAATATTACACAAGACCCTTAAACTCTCTATGCTTTAGGCTCATTGTCTACAAAACAAAGGGATTAAATTAGGCCTTGAAAATCTCTTTCAGCTCTACAACTATGAGCCTATGGACTCTAAATCTATAATCCTGTGATCCAATTTTGAAACTCTACTTAAAATAATAACTTCAATATATATTCTATGTAGCAAGGAGCAGCAATATAGAATGAATGCCAACTTTTGGTGACAAGGTCAGATTATATCACCTTCTGCACTCAGAGTTAAAGTTAACTCATAAAATGAGCTAGCCTCAAAAATAACCTACCCTAAAAGGAGGGCTAAATCTTTATCAAAGAAGTCAAGGTGCCTCCAAAATCAAGAGACTAGATTGTCTCCTAAATCTCATCAAGGAAACTAAAACATAAGGAATATAAATATGAGTTATCATCTAAATAATTGCAGTTACTACAATATACTTTTAGAGGGGAGCACTAGTGTGTGTGTGGGAGAAATAAAAGACCTCAACCTGGTTTAGCCCATCTGCCACCATGATTTTACTGGGGTGAGGCCGCTGTGCACACTACATTTCTTGGAGTCACAGGTGAGAGTTGGGTGACAGGTGGACACCAAAGGTGGATGAGCAACCCTGAAAAGGATTTGGCAAACCCTCACAAAGAGGTGCTAGTTCTCCCTGAATACATTATATCCTCCATATATTAAAATAAGATAAATAAAGAAAAAAGTGAAAGGTAATCTTAAGAGAAGTTAGAATTTATAAGGGTTCATCTAACTTTGTTCAGAAGATCAGGTAGCCTAACTAGACAACCAATATATTCTGTGCTGCTCAGCAGGCACAACCCCATAGTGAAGAAGACTATCTGATAATAACAACAGCTAGAATTTATATCATGCTTTAAGGTTTGCAAGACATTTTACAAATGTAAACTCATTTGATCCTCACAACAGCCCTGAGAGATAGGTGCTATTATTATAATCTCAGTTTTACAAGTGAAGAAAATGAGGCTGAGAGTTAAGTGATTTGCTCAGGATCACACAGCTAAGCAACCATCTGAGTCAGGATTCAAACTCAGATCTTCCTAACTTCAGAACCAGATAATTATAATGATATCCTTTAACATGTCAATTCAATTCAACAAACACTTGTTAAATGGCTGTGTGCAAGGCATAGAGAGTGAGTAGAGCTCTGGAGCTGGAGCCGAGCACATCCAAATTTGAATTATTCATATGACTCTTACTAGTTCCTTAACCATAGACAAGTCACTCAACATCTTCTAGTCTCAGTTTCCTCATCTGTGGATTGGAGATAATAATGCCAGTAGTTTCTACCTCATAGAGTTGTTGCAAAATTCAAATGAGAAAATGAAAGAAAACCACTTGACAGGTGTTATCACACTATATAATATCAATATTGATTGTATTTTATGTTATGCTAAAACACAGCTAAGTGACTCAGTACACAGAGTGTTGGACATGGAGTCAGAAAGATCTGAGTTCAAATCCTGCCTGAGATACTTTAATTGTCTGATTCTGAGCAAGTAGAATGGGAATGGGAATTTGAAGATCTCTCTGCCCTTTAATAAGCCTAGGTGAATTTGAGAACCTTCCCTGATTTGAAAATATACTCTGCTCCCTAATAAGTTGAATGTGGTCACATGGAGCCTGTGGTAGGAAGAGTTTATTGAAGGGTGGACTAGAGCCCAACAGGAGAAGCTTGTTTGAGGGAGGTTTGTTTTTCAGAAGGACACAAATTTTGCTGTTTTGAAGTCAAGTGGATCATTAGGGTTATGATGCTCTCTGACCCTGGGGAAAGCTATATGTACCTCTGAGGCAAGGTTTTGCTTTGGGGCTCACTTATGGGAAGAGTTGTGTGATTTAACTAGATGAAACTTTGCGCAACCATTGAGCCAACCCGGCTTTGAAAACCCAGCTGTTGGTGCTTCTCTCTCTAGTAACTAACTGTAGGTATGTGACGATCAGATAGTTAGAAGCCCGTCTGTTGAAGTACGTTATTTTCTCTGTATTTTTTTTGTTTGCTTATAATTTCTATTCTTATTCTCTGAAGTTCAAGGTGCTTCCTTTTTCCCCTGAACTAGGTAAATGCTATATGTTTGATTATGATTTATGTTTGATTTATGATATATGTTTGAAGAAAATGAGGCTGAGAGATTAACTCCTTTTGAGTATCTTTCCTTTAGAAAAGCAGATCAAAGAACCTGTGCTAGCAACCATCATGGGTATGCTATGGTGCTTGCTACTACAGCAAGTCACGTTATGTTTTTTGTGCCTAAGTTACCTTATCTGTAAAATAGGGATAAAGATCACACCTACCTCATAGGATTAATGTGACAGTGAAATGAGATAAACTATGTAAAGTACTTTGCAAACCTTAAAATGCTACATAAATGTTAGCTATTATGGTTATAATTATAATTCCCTCAGATGCTGGGAAAACAAAAAAGAAAAATAGTCTCCAAAGCCTTCAAAGAATTCATAAGCTTATAATCGAATAGGATCATAAACTATCAAAGATACAGAGCTGGAAAAGATTTTAGAGGACTGAATGCTGGACCTGGAGTTAGGAACACCTATGTTTGAATCCAGTCACATTCACTAGCTGTGTGACCCTGGACAAGTCTTTAATCTCTGTATTCCTCAGTTTCCTCATATCTAAAATGGGAATAATCATAGCACCTACCTCGCAGGGTTGTTGTGGAGGATCAAATGAGATAATTGTAAAGTGTTTAGCACAGTTTAGCATAGTAAGTATAACATAAATGTTACCTATTATCATTATTTATGGAAATTTTTTTTGCAATTGTTGTAAGGCATTGTATTGTTATAAGATAGAATTTAATAAGTATGAGGGAGGGTGTCTAGACAAAATCTATAGGAAATATGATGAGGGACAAATCACTTCCAGCTGGAGGAATCGGATTTGTATGCACTGTCAGGAAAGACAAATATGAAGAATTCAGAGAAATATGGCAAGATTTGCACTGATACAGAATTAAAAAGGTAGAGTAAAAAAATTATATACACAACAATTATAACAATGTTAAAAAAAAGTAACAAGGAGAAACAACAAAACTGGTCAAATATGGTCACCAATTTCAGTATTTAATTCAAGAGTAAAAGAATATATCACTTATTTTTGTAAATAAACAATAAACTTAATGGTTTCAGGAAGGATGACACTTACTGTCTAAAGGAGTTTTTTTGAGTTTTTGTTTAGAATTGTCTGTTGAATCAAAGGAAAATGTACCAATACATTTTAAAAATAAATGTACAAGCTGTATTTCAAAGAGATGATAAAAATGGGAAAAGGACCCACATGTACAAAAATATTTATAACAACTCTTTTTGTGGTGGCCAAGAACTGGAAATTGAGGTGATGTCCATAAATTGGGGAATGGCTGAAGAAGCTGTGGTATATGAATGTAATGGAATACTATTGTGCTATAAGAAATGATAAGCAGGCAGATTTCAGTAAAAAAAAAAACAAACAAACTGTAAAGACTTACATGAACTGATGCTGAGTGAAATGAGCAGAACCAGAACATTATACACTGTAACAACCACAGTATGAGAGGACTGATTTTGATAGATTTAACCTTTCTCAGCAATGCAAGGATCTAAAACATTTCCAAAGGACTCATCAGGGAAAATGCCATCCAGATCCAGAGCAAGAACTATGGAGTCAGAATGCAGAGTGAAGCAGACTGTTTTCTCTTTCTTTTTTTTTTTTTGTTACATTTTGTTTTCTCTCCTCTGGTTTCCCTCATTTGTTATATTTCTACTATGCAACATGACTAATGTGAAAATGTATTTAATAGGAATATAGGTATAGGGCCCATATCACATTGCATGCCACCTTGGGGAGGGAGGGGGGAAAGAGGGGGAAAAAATTTAAAACTTATGAAAATAAATGTTGAAAACTGAAAACAAATAAATTAATAAATTTAAAATAAAATAAAAAATAAATGTACATGATAAAAGTTTCAAAAGAAAATAAAGTTATATGATTCCTTCTGTCATTACCTGGTTATGAGAATAGTATTTGGGGTTTAAAAAAAAAATCAGCCTTAATTGGTTTATCTGTTACTCAGAATAACACTGTGATAAACAATTATCACCTAAACACAACTGGTGTACTATCATCGTTGCAATGGCATTTATGACATATTATCAATGTACATAGCTTAAAAGCCTACACATGTTCCTCCCATCTATGTAATCTAATCAAAGGTGCAAAGCCTGGTTATGTGCCAATAAAACCCTTTGTTGTTGTACAGTTACACTAGCCTGGTCCATCTGGACTTACTGTTCTGCTTGATGTCACATGACAGATCTTACCTGCATGGAAGATGAAAGGATGTTCAGGCCATGTGTCTGGGGATGACAGTTTCCTTTGTGATGAACCACAGAGTCATAGCTTGTTAAGTAAGCCTGTGACAGTGATAAAAGACAAAGCCATCAGTTTATAGCAGAATATGGCCTATCTACACATGACAAGCCATACTATCTCTACTCACACATGCTGACATCTCATAAAGCATTCCCACAAGTGGTGGCCAGAAATAGTCCCTGAAGACAGCCCCACTAGAGAGTAATAGCTTGCTGCTTATCTTTGAGCAAATGAATGGAAAAACCTGGAGAGCACAATGTAGTTCTTTTAGCATCCCAGATAAAGGTTGCTTTCCATCTTGAACATTTTGTATAGTGGGTCTATTTCATGGAAGTTCAAAAGGCTTGAGCCATGACTGAAGGATGAGTAAAAGTTGTTCATGTTTTAAATGGCATACTGGTGTTAAATCCTCTGAATGTGGTTCCCTTAATTACAATAAGTTCATAGGCCCAGTTTGAAAAGTGTGTTGGCACTAATGCAGACAATGAGCTTATTGTACAATCCTACATTTGGAAAGGTCCTTAGAGATCATCTAGGCCAAATGCCTCATTTTTCAGAGAAGAAAACCCAGGCCAGAGAAGTGAAGGGATTTGCTCACATCCCAGAATCGAGAGAACCTCGATAAGGCTTCTTACTTCTGACTCAAGGCTCAGACTGATCATCAAGTGTCCTTTTAATTTTCTATGCCTGGCTACCTGTATTTATGAGTCTTGCAAATAATGAATAGGGTAGGCATTGAAGTATCTCCAAAAAGGAAAAACAGCAACAATGTCTAAAGACCCTGAGTTCAAATCTTAGACTGTCACTCACTGCATGGGTGATATAAGTCAGTTCATCTCTCTTGGCTCCAGAGTTCTCACCTATAAAAGGAAAAAATATTAGACACGTGATCTCTAAGCTCCCTTTGAGCTCTGAATCCTAGGAATCTAAGTGAGATTTACTGTCCTGGAGACATATCTTTGTATCTCCCACAAGTGCCCCACATTACACTGCCCAGTGTGGATTCTAATAAATTTATGTAGAATTAAATGAGTATTGGAAATGACATATTAAAATCCGGTTGATTACTTTGAGGACTTGCTGGAGTATTTATTTTTACATGTTTATTCCCAAAATCTCATTTTCATTTGTGGAATTTTATTGCCAAGTAAATGAGTTTAAACAAGGAAAAGTGTTAAGTGTTCCCCAATCTACAGACCCTTACTACATGCCTAACTGGTATATTTCCTATCCTCTGATGAAAGGAGCAGGGAAGAAATAGGGCAGGTACTTTTTAGTCCCACTCTATTACTTCTTTCTTTCTTTCTCATTCCTGCCCTCTTCCTCTGCTTTCTTCTTTTTCTTCCTCTTCTAGGGAAGGGACCAGGTTTTCTATTCCTTCTGCCTTCTCAATTAAGCTAAGTTTAGCAAATACATAGCAGATTATCTCTAAACATTTGTAACATTGAATTGAATTGTTTGATATTATCAGTGCCACTTGGGGCAAAAGGAATTGCTACTCTTTGCTATAGAAGAACAAACAACCTAACATTTCAGATCCTGATTTGAGTTCCCCATTTCCTAGAGCAATTTGTCTGGATCTTTGCTTTTCCCCTTTACATCCTACCTTGAAAGAAAGTTATTTGTATATGCCATACTCCTTCCCTTACTACCCTTAAGGAAAAGGCCCATACTGTTTTGCATCATCATAGGGCTCAGTACAACACCTTGAAGGTAATAGGGATTTAATAATAAAATGCAAAGGAATTGAAATGAAATGTAATTCTTTTTTACCTCTAAAAAGTTCTCAGCAAATTATTATTTTTATGCAGTAGTACTATATATTTTTTATTGATTTTAACTTTACAATACCTGGACTCATCCAGTAAGTACTCATATACGTATAAATATGTGTTTACAATTATAGTGAAACCTTTTTTGATAATTTTAGGATAATTCAAGATAATTAAAACTAAAGACATTATTAGGAATGGCAAGGTCAGTTCAGTTCAGTTATTTCTGACTCTTTGTGATCCCATTTGGGTTTTTCTAGGCAAAGACAGTGTAGTAGTTTACCATTTCCTTCTCTATCTCATTTCACAGATGAGGAAACTGAAGCAAATAGGGTTAGATGACTTGCCCAGGATCACACAGCTCCTAAGTGTCTGAGGCAAGATTTGAACTCAGGAAGATGAGTCTCCCTGACTCCAGGCACAGCACTCTATCCACTGCACTACTTAGTAAGGTCAAGTTCCAAAATTATTCTTCTAGTTAGTACACTTGACAGATTTCATCAGAAAGAGTTGGTGTATTTACAAAGTACATCATTTAAATCACTCCCATGTACTATGCAAATTCTCAGCATTCTAAATTACATTTTTTTTCAACTGGAGAAGCAAAGCAAGTACCATTTTTCATGTGATCCATGAAATTGATATATTTGAAATTTCTCCCCCCTTAAAAGGTTGGAGTTCTTGGTGAATGGATTCAGAAAATAGCACAGCATTTTAGACTAGAGCAAAGAGAGGACAGTGAAGGAAGAGAATACTGGAGATAGGGCAGGATCAATGTATAATACCTTTCCCAGAAGTCCTGCTGTTTCCTTTTTGCCAGTCTTGTTCTGTCATCTCCAGTCCCAAATAAATGGTAATATGGAGAAAATGGTGCATACATGTGTTCAGCCATCTCTGTGTCAGTCTGTCTACTAGTGGAAGAGAATAGTGGGCATGGGAAAGAGTCATTAACAAAGGTGTAAAATCAAATAGCAAACATTTATTAAGATTCTCCTGATATGCAAGGTACTGTATTAAGTGATTGGGGGAGGGAAAGTTTCAAAGTATGAGATGAAGTTATGTGATAACCTAATTGCAATCCAAAATAGGCAGGGCATACAGTGAATAGAACACGAGACTAGGAGTCGGGAAAACCTAAGTTCAAATTCTGCCCAGACACTTAAGAGTTGTGTCACTTAATCTCTAAAGGCCTCATCTGTAAAATGGGGATATTAATAGTATTTACCTAATAGAGTTGTTGTGGGGATCAAGAGAGATAAGATGCTTTGTGAGAGTTAAAGTGCTAGCTATTAACAACGATAACAATGATAATAATAATAAAGATATAAAACAGACAAACTACTTAAGAGGTCACAGGTATCAAACATGACAATATTTTTAAGGCTCAGAAAATTCCCTGTTTATTTGAAACTGTTGAACACTAGCTATGGAAGAGACATTATGTAGGTGTTGGAGAAAGAAAATAAGAAATAAGGAAGACAAAACAGTGGTTGTTTCCATTAGAAAAAGCACTTGGACTAGAACCCAGCACTCTCATTAATGACATCAGTAAATCGTAGAGTCTGAAAATACTTTAATAACTATAATAGGTAACCTACCAATCTCAGGCAGTTATGGTAAGGATCATAGATTTAGAATGGGAAGAGTCCTTAGAAGGCATCTACTCAAACCCCCTTATTTTGCAAATGAGAAAAGGGAGACCCAGAAAGGATGAATAACTTGCCCAAGGTCACACAGGTCAGTAAGGGGTAGTCAGAATTCCAACCCAGGTCCTCTGGCTTCAAATCTAATCCTCTTTCCAACTGCATCACATCAACTCTCCAATGATCACCTGGTCTAACTCCCTCATTTTAAAAATGAGGAATCTAAGGTCCCATAATATCTGTCTGAACCTCATTTTCCTCATCTATGAAATTAGGGTGTTGAAACAAATGTTCTCTAAGGCATTTTAGAATAAAAATGATTAGCATTTATATAGCATGCTAAGATTTGAAAACTACTTTACAGATATTATCTCCTTGGAATACAGTCAAAATGGTAAAGGCAGGGACTCACCTAAGCTCTCTCCCAAACCACTCCACAAACCCTCAAACAGTGACTCTAAACAAATTCTAGAGCAGCAGAACCCACAAAAAAGATGAAGAGAATATTCCAGCTCAAGACAACTTGAAAGATCAGGCACCAGCATGATAGCAGTTCAGTACAGTCCAACAAACCCAGAGCTGGCCTCAGGGCAGCTGAATCAGTGGCAGCAGTGGCAGTTTCTAGACCTTTGAGCCTACAGACACCAAAGACAAAAGGTCAGTAGGAAAGGTCTATCACACCTGGGGGAGAGTAGAGCACAGGCCAGAACGGGCCAGGCCAGCACAGATCCAGCCCCAGTAAACCAGGTTTTAGGAACCATTGAATCAGTAGTGATTGCTTCCAGAGCTCTCAGCCCATAGGTGGTAAGGAAGTCAAACAACTGGTCAGAAATAGATGACAGGGTCTCTTTGCTGGCACTGGGGGTAGGACTCTGTTGCTTTCCCCATATTCACATCCAGGTCCCAGTAGTGGGTAGTAGTGCCAGGGTGAGGAGGAGCACTAGCATACCAGAGGTTGAGGTCCCACTGCAGCAGAGACCCTCCTCACAGTTCCAGGGACGAAAAGAGTGCTTGTTGTCACTCACAGAACATACTGCAGGCCAGGAGAGTAGTAAACAAACCTCTCCTTAGAGCAGTGGTTCTCAATCTGTGGGTCACAACCCCTTTGGGGGTCGAACAACCCTTTCACAGGGATCACAGGGGTCACCTAAGACCATTGGAAAACACATATTTCCGATGGTCTTAGGAACCAAGACACCACTCCTCTATCTGTCTCCAGGCGGGTGAGCCCACATGTAGATATGCCCAAATATGAGTACTAAAGGGTCGCCACATTAGGAAGGTTGAGAACCACTGCCTTAGAGGATACCACCTTGGAAGAAGTGAAAGCTTAGAGGTCCCAAGTATCTCTGAAAATAGCTGCAAAAAACCTCTAAGGCTTGGGACAGTGTGCCGTCCACCCTAGAAGTAGAACCCTACTTTAACAAAGAGTTAAAAGTCAAGTAATAAGCTGGGAAAATGAACAAACAACAGAAAAAATATTCTGACCATGGAAAGTTACCATGGTGAACAAGGAAGATCAAAACATATACTAAGAAGAAGATAACAAAGTGAAAATTCCTACATCCAAAGCCTCCAAGAAATATATGGATGGTTCTCATGCCATGGAAGAGCTCAAAAAGGATTTTGAAAATCAAGTAAGAGAAGTAGAGGAAAAAATGAGAAGAGAAATGAGAGTGATGCAAGAAAATCATGAAAAGAAGAGTCAACAACTTGGTAAAGGAGACAGAAAAAAAAGTGCTGAAGAAAATAACACCTTAAAAAATAGACTAGGACAAATTGTAAAAGAGGTCCCATTATGATGGAAGATAATGCCTTAAAAAGTAGAGTTGGCCGAATGGAAAAAGAAGCACAAAAATTTACTGAAGAAAAAAACTCCTTAAAAAGTAAAATTGGCCAAAGGGTAAAAGAGGTACAAAAGGTCTTGAAGAAAATAATACCTTAAAAATTGGAATTGAGCAAATGGAAGCTAATGACTTTATGTGAAATGAAGAAATAAAGATAACAAAACCAGAAGAATGAAAAAAATAGAAGACAATGTGAAATATCTCATTGGAAAAAAAACTGACCTGGAAAATATGATGAGGTTCCAGTTAGGTTGTGGCAGGTCCTGTCTAAAGAATTACAAAGGGATGGCTAGGTGATACAGTGAAGAGAGCACCAGTCCTGGAGTCAGGAGGACCTGAGTTCAAATCTGGCCTCAGACACTTAACACTTATAAGCCATGTAACCTTGTGCAAGTCACTTAACCCCAGTTGCTCTGCCTTCCCATCTCCAAAAAGCAATTTGAAAAAAAAAGAATTAAAAATACTTAGGTTGATTCCAAGTCAGTTGGAAACATTTATTGAAGTTTTGAGGATTCTCACTCTGGCAAGTGGCTAAGTCCCTTAGAGGAAATTAACCACTTCGGTAAGGCAAGAAACATAATTTTATAGAGCATATGATACTGATTACATAATCATGATTTATATAATATTATGATTAATATTAGAAGGGTAGGAGGGTTTTGTTGAGGGATTATGTAATGGAGGAGGGGTCCCAGCCTTGGCATAACTGTGCATGTGGTTACCCATAATACATATAGTTAAGGGGCATGTATATATGGTATTGATATTATAATAAGCCTCTCTACATCATAGGTTCACTCTAGGTCAGTTCTTAACTATTACTGTGCAGGCAGTAATGTAGGGTGGGCCCCTTCTATGGTCAGGTGGTCAAGCATCCTGCTTTACATCCTGGTGGTGCTGTCTTCTGATAGGTTAGCTATTGTGATCTTGTCTTGTCAAGATGGATAGTTAGGTATTGTGGTCCTGTCTTGGACTAAATGGATGATGTCCTTGTGACTGCACACCTGTTCTTGTGGGAAAGTGTTGGGTTTCTATCACATGGGCATGCCTAATGTTTCTATGGAAACTAAGAGTTCAGGGATGCATTTATTGTTCTAGTGAGCAGTGAGGCATGAGTTAGGACATTGACGGGGGAGATGGTATTGGTAGATACAGTGGGCCTTTAGTGAAGTTTGGATATTGGGGCTGGGGGCAGTTCTGTTAGGACTCCATCAAATAGATCCAGGAGAGATAATTTTAAAATTATTAGACTGCCTGAAAGCCAGGATCAAAAAAAAAGAAGGGTTTAGACATCATCTTTCAAGAAATTATCAAGGAAAACTGCCCTAATATTCTAGAACCAGAGGGTAAAATAGAAACTGAAATAATTCACCATAACCTCCTAAAAGAGACTCTAAAATGAAGACTCTAAGGAATGTTACAGCCAAATTCCAGAGCTCCCAGGTCAAGAAGAAAATCTTGCAAGCAGCCAGAAGGAAACACTTCAAGTATTGTGGAGCCACCGTCAGGATAATGCAAGATTTAGCAGCTTCTACATTAAAGGATCATAGGGCTTGGAATATGATATTCCAGAAGGAAAAGGAACTAGAATTACAGCCAAGACTCAAGTACCCAGCAAAACTGAGTATAATTCTTCAGGGGGATAAAATGTACTTCAATGAAATAGAGAACTTTCAAGCATTCTTGATAAAAACACCAGAGCTGAATAAAAAATCTGACTTTCAAATACAAGACTCAAGAGAAGCATAAAAAGGTGAACAACAAAGGTAAATCATAAGGGACTTAATAAAGTTAAGCTGTTTATATTACTCCATGAAAAGGTGATACTTCTAACTCATAAGAACTTTCTCATTATTAAGGCAGCTAGAAAGAGTATATATAGAAAGAGAGCACAGGTGTGAGTTCAGTAGGAAGGAATGATATCTAAAAAATAAAATTAAAGGGTGAGAAAGAAATGTATTGGAAAGGGAGAGGTAAATTATCTCATATGTTTGACCATATAAATATCTCATATATATCTCATAGAAATTATCTCATATAAAACAGGCAAAAAAAAAACCTTTTACAGTGGAGGGGCAGAGGGAGGAATTGAGGGGAAGTGAGTAAACTTTACTCTCATCAGAATTGGCTCAAAACCTGGAAAGACTTACATGAGCTGATAGAAAGTGAAATGTATACTGTGTACAAAGTAACACTAATATCATAGGATGATCATTTGTGAATGAATTGGCTATTCTTAGCAATACAATGACCCTAGACAACTCTGAAGGACTCAAGATGAATAATGCTATCCCTAGAGAAAGGACTGATGGTGTCTGAATATAGATTAGAACGTGTATTTTTTTACTTTATTTTTCTTGGGGTTTTTTTTTGTCCATGTTTTCTTTCATAACATGACTAATATGGAAATGTTTTGCATGAATGCACATGTATACAACCCCATAGTGAATTGCTACCCTTCTCAATGTGGGGGAGGGCTGGGACAGAGAAGGGGAGAGACTTTGGAACTCAAAGTTTTAAGAACAAATGTTGAAAATTGTTTGCACATGTAACTAGGGGAAAAACTAAATAAAATGTTAAAAAGAAAAGAGAAAGCTATTATCTATTCACAACAAAACTGGAAAATGACCGCCATTGATATTTCCATTTTACAGATATGAAAACAGAGGGCACACTGAAGGAAAGTGACTTGCCCAGGGTTACACAACTAGAGCTAGTCCAAGACAGGATTTCAATTCAGGTCTTTTTGACTCAAGGTACAATTCTAATTGTGTCTATGTTTCTGTGTTTTAATGAAGTCACTTGTTGTGAAAGGTATATCTCTTTTCTCCTTAATCTATGAATGGGTGGTCTAAGACAGACTATATCACTAGCATCCAACTTATGTGCTGCAAAAAATAGAAAAAAATCAGTATCTTCCCCTCAATTAACCTCTTCCATTTGGGGAACTCATCCAAATCAACATTGTTCTTGGCTTCAGATGTCTTTCTAAAATCATATTTGAAGTGATAGAACCTTTTGTCTGTACTCAAGGCTGAAAATAGCATTAAACTCAAACACAATTAATGTACATTATCATTTAAAAGGATTTTGAAAACACAGAAGTTTTCAAACCATTTAAAAGCTCTATTTAGCTTGTTGGTGATGATAGGACAAAAGGTCATGATATTAGCAGAGGTGGGGGGAAAAAGGAAAGTACTTAAAGCATCAAAAATTTTAAAACAGAACTTTTTTTATAACTAGAATCTTTCAATGCAATTTGTCTTCCCCAAAATCAAATCTGTTTTACAGTGAAATGCCCCACACATTTATCACCTGAAATGAATGAACATGGATAAGGATTTCCAGCTTTTTCCCTCAAAATTTCCTGTGAAGCCCTGTGAGTATTAGATGTAATCATCAATGTTGTCTTTATGGTCCAGTATTAACTAAGTGGTTGGAAGACACATTGGAGTATACTGAACACTGGAACTTGGTTGTATCACTGCTAAATACTGTGACTTATTCTTGAACATTCCGGGGTTCTACAGAAGGCCCCCATAACATTCTGGTATGCTAGTGTTTCACAGAATTGAAAATGCAAGAATCTCTTATGTAATATTTCTGATTTATGGTCTTTCAGTCTCTGCTTCAACACTTTTTGTGATGAGAACAAGTTCCATACAATAAGGGATGAAGGAAAAATTAATTTCAGAATTTTGGGTCTTATGGCATTGGTTTCAGAATCAGAGCATCTGTATGTAGCCCCCCCATAGGATGTGACTAGCATGAGCTACATATGACTACAAGATTTGCTTTTAACACTGTCTCATTGGCTGCTAGGGGGCACAGTGGATAGAACCTAGACCAGGAATCAGGAAGATTTAAGTTCTAATCAGTCTCTCACACACTTACTAGCTGTGTGACCCTAGGCAAATCATATTACCTCAATTTTCTCTGTTTCCTCTTCTGTAAAATTAGAATAAGAATATCTACCTCCTAAGAACATTGTGAAGATGAAAGGGATAATGTTTGAGAAGGTCTTTGAAAATCTTCAAGTGATATATAAATATTAGCTGCTGCTGCTGCTACTACTACCACTACTACTACTACTACTACTACTACTACTACCACCACCATCACTACAACTACTACTACCACAACTATTTTTTTTCAGTTTACTTATTTTTAGTTTTCAACATTCATATCCACAAGATTTTGAGTTCCAAATTATCTCCCCATCTCTCCCCTTCCCTGCACCCCAAGATAGTGAGCCTACTGAATACCCCTTCCCCTAATCTGTTCTTTTGTATATCCTCCCTCCTCCCCACCCCCAACTTTCTAGTAGGGCAATATGGATTTCTATACCCCAGTGTCTATATATCTTATTTCCCAGTTGCATGTAAAAAACAATTTTTTTTAACATTTGTTTTTTAAAAGTTTGATTTCCAGATTCTTCCCCTTCCCTCCTTACCCATCCCCACTGGTAAGACAAGCAATTCAATATAGGTTGTACATGTGTAGTTATGTAATAATAATGGGATTTGAAGATCTTCCATGCCCCTTGAACTTGCTGATGTAGCAGGAAGGGGTGGAGCAAGAGGAAGCCGAGCCAAGCTAGAGTCCATGCAGTTGTGACTGGAAGCTGCGGTTGCCAACAAACCCCTTTTTCTTTGAGCCTCCCAGAATCTCTGCTAAGGACTCCTGCTAAGGACTGCCAGGGACAGCAACTGTAGGGAGCCAGAGCTGCTGGGCAAGCTGCCTGGACACTGAGCAGTTGTGTGAGTGAGGAGAGGAGGATCTTTGCTTGAGATAGCCTGTCCTGTTTTGAAGGCTTGAGAATGTGGGTGTTTACTACATTAACTACATGTGCCAACTTCATAACTAATGTGTTGGCTTTGACTTTCTGGTTTTGGGACGCAGTCTGGTATTTGAATAAATGCTCTAGCTATATTTCCCATGTAGAGAGCCTGTTACATTTTGTGATTAATAACCATATCAGCATACTTATAGTTACTGTAGGCATTGTGAATACTGCATTGTTGATACAAGTTACACAAAATGTTTCCATAGTAGTTGTATTGTGACATAACAACATTCACAGACACCTGCCTGGCCAAATCTTAGAACACTTTTTTTTTAGTTTTGATATACCCAACCCTACATTATATTCACAAGATTACTTCTTTGAGAGTGCCAACACCTAATATTTATAGACTGTCTAAAAATTCTTTAATTCTGAGTACCCTCTCTGCTATTTTCTACCATTCTCTCTCTGTTTCCTATAAAAGTGAAAGTGGATTACAAAGGACTAAGGAACATTTTGTGTTGTTTTTTTCTTATTCCTATGGTTCTCTGTGGCCAAAGAATTCACTACTTAGTTACCACACTAATGTTGATGAGCCTCTCCATATGTACTGGTCCTTGCAAAGAAGGCTCAGTTTCTCACCAAGATCACACTCAAAAACCTGTGTTCAGCTGGCATAGAATTTGAACATGATGCCTGAATAAGCACTTACTAAATGTTTATTTATATCTGACTGACTACTTGGGTAATTTAGTACAACAAAAGTTCAATTAACCAGAAAGGTAAAGTTGTATTATTTTGGTTAGTAGAATTTTCTAGGTAACTATGGGTTATTCCTCAAATCCTTTCTATTGTTACCTATAATCTTTCAAAAATATGTGAGTACACTTGCTTTAATGTGGACAGTATATTGAACACATTTGAATCTTACATTTGCAGAATCTTGACTAAATGTAAACATCTTGAGTAATAATTACTCCAGGCATCACAGTACAGCTGTAAAAGGTATAGATTAAAGTGAAACTGTAATGTGACCAGAAAAAAAAACAAACAGTTGAAGTATATTAACTCTATGATCACTTCTAGTTTTAAAATTGTTTGACATTTTGGATATCGTTTTTAATAAATTCCCGACATATACCTACTTTCATATTATTGCCTTCATTCAAAAAGTAAGATTATAGAAAGAAAAGTTAGGTATCTGGAAAGCTAAGTTAGTCAGATTTCAATTTATGGATGCATTTCTGTGGTTATAACTTTATAACCAATGGTCTGACTCAATCAACTTCCTAAAATGCTTAGTTTATGTTCAGCAAACATGGGAGTGGTTGTCATTTACCTACCTAGATTTTATTCATGATCCACGTTATTTCTTCATTGAGTCCCAAAATTTTCAAATTTGGCCTCACAACTTTATTAAGACCTAGTACATTTTTAAAATTGTTTCCAGGCAGGAAAGCTTATTTTCAAAAACTACTGCTCAAAATCCTAGATACTTTAAAACAGGTATGCATGTGCTGACTTTTCATCTTCTCTTTTTTATGGTCTCTGCAAAATTACTTCCTAATATAGCATCCTACAATTGTTTGCAATGTTTAGACAAAAATCTCATTTCAGCTTCTTACTAGCTACACTGATACCAAAGTCAAAAGCAGTGGTGACACAAGTTAATTATACCATCCTCCAGGAGTGTCAGAATACTGGGTAATGTGGGAGGAAGGACACTT
>CM053588.1:250529987-250546045 GCA_028646515.1 Pseudochirops corinnae
TTTATTCTCTGACATGTGACCTTCTTATTTATTGAGTATTTCTTTATTCTCTACATTCTTCATGGAACTAAAGCTTCTAAACCTATTTTGTATTCCTTTTTCTGAACAGTTTCTATGTTGTTGTCCTGCATATCTTGCCCACTGGTCTTCTTTTTTTTTCTGTTGTGTTTCACTTTTAGAGCTATCAGTTCCTGCAAGTAATAGAGAGGATATTGCCTCATGGTAGGATTTTTTTCTATGCCCTGATTATGGGGCTAATTGTTGACCTTTGCCTGCCACTTGATAATTTTCCCCCTTTCGACTCAAAATTTCTTAGCTGTGTTCATGCTTTTCCATTCCCCTAGGTGTCAGTTGCCCCTAGGGACTTTAATGTTCCTTCTCCTGAGGCAAGTTGGATAGTCTTTCTAAGCACAAAACACTGCAGTCATAATATCCCCTTGTTCCTTTATAGCAATGGTTCTCAACCTGTGAGTCACGACCCCTTTGGGGATTGAACGACCCTTTCACAGGGGTCACAGGAGTTGCCTAAAACCATCGGAAAACACATATTTCCAATGGTCTTAGGAACCAAGACACAGCTCTTCTATCCATCTCCAGGCAGGTCTGCCCACATGCAGATAAGCCTACATACAACTATTAAAGGATCGCGGCATTAGGAAGGTTGAGAACCACTGCTTTATAGAATATTTCCCTTCCCAAATAATGCATTAATCAATAATAACCCCTCCTATCATTGAACAAGATTTATTTTCACTTTTCTTTCCCCTTTTTGCAATCTTTCTCTTTATATCCTCACTCATTATGATATAGACTCTTTTCTTCCTCAGAGACTATGGAGAATTATTTTCCCTTCATTATTAGCCTTTGATTTGATTAAGGTATTTTACATATTCCTCTCTGTCCTCTTCCTCTCCTCTTTTTTTTATGCACCACCCCACATTGTCACCTGTAGGTAGGTGTTGTGATTTTTAATCCATGATGTTTCAGTCCTGTTTTCCTCCACTATCCCTACCTTTTGGATTCTTGTTTCACCTTTTCCTCCTTAGTACATGTATAAAGAAATCTATTTTTCCTCAGTGGAATTGTTGTATTTATTTATTCATTCATTTTTAGTTTTCAACATTCTTTGCTATAAGATTTTGAATTCTAAAATTCCATCCAATTTCCTTCCTTCCTCTCCTTCCATCCCTCCAAGATGGCATGCAATCTGATAAATACATTTTAACTTTAATCATGTTGTGAAAGAAGAATCAGAGCAACAGGGAAAAACCATGAGAAGAAAAAAGGGAAAATAGTATGCTTCAATTTCCATTCAGACTCCATAGTTCCTTCTCTAGCTATGGATAACATTTCCATCATGAGTCTTTTGGAATTGTTTTAGATCATTGCCTTGTTGAGAAGAGCTAAGTCTAATATAGTCAGTGATTGAACAATGTGGCTGTTACTGTGTACAGTGTTCTCCTGGTTCTAGTCACTTCACTCAGTATCAGTTCATGCAGGTCTTTCCATGTTTTCCTGAAACACCTGCCCACTATTTGTAATGGCAATGGGAATTTGAAGATCTTCCCTGTCCTTGTATTTGCAATCAAATAGGTATTTAGCACCTTGTTCCAAGTTAATTACTGTGTCAAGTATTAAGATCCAGAAGTTGGGAATCCCGTCGTGGGATGGACTGGTTGACAAAACAAGAAGGGGCAGAACAGGGAGGAACTAATACAGTATATTAGGAAAAGCTCAAACTAAGAGAGGCCAGAACTTCTGGGAGCAAGCATCATGGAGGTAGAGCAGCTACTGCTAGAGAGAAAGAGTGAACTGCCGGGAGAGAACAGAATAGAAAACAGAACTTGTAGTGCCAGAACTTCTCCTGAGAACTTCTTCTGAGATCCAGATTGAAAACTTCTGAGAAATGAGAAGAGAGGAGAACTGGGAGGAGGCATGTCTGTGGTATTGGTACTTTGTCTGTCTGTTTTGATGTTACTTTGTCAGATTTGTCTACTGATAATGGATGGTGCTGTTGTTACAGAAGCCCTGGAACGTTGCTGCTGGTTGAGAAGCCCTGAAAGATGATTTTCTTGTTGTATACTTACAGAAATTGTGGAGGAGGGTCTTGCTGTGATTTCAGAAATTGTGGAGGAGGGTCTTGCTGTGATTTCAGAGGTCCTGGGACTATACTAATGATTTGTGCTAGTTCCTCAGATCTTGTTGTTGGGTCCATATTGATTTCACAGGCAGAAAGTGAATTGATGAGGATGCTAGCAACGTGCATAAATGTTATTGTAGCTTTGCTAAGTTTCGTCTTCCCAGGAGCAGAAACTGTGAAGGATTTGAGGTGGACTAGACACTGTGAGATTCAGTATGGAACAGGAACTGGACAAGGAGCTGGACAAGAAGGAGCTGGCAGGAGCTGGGACCATGGAAGGGGAACCATGGAAGCTGAGAGCTGGCCTAGAGTCAAGATAAAAAGAACTCTCTTTGGGTATTTACTGCAAATTGAGAAGATCATGATTTACCTGGGGTGGAGAACTCTGACCTTTACATTTAAATGATTGAGTTAAGGACTTAATAATTAAGGATGATTGAAAACTAATCTCCAATTGAGAAGAAAGAAGACTTTTTAATTGCAGAGATTAAGACAATGTGACCCTAGGGGTGGAGGACTTTGAACTTTGTACTTTGTGTCAATTAAGGAGGCTTGACTCCTTAAGGATGATTGAATTAAGGACTTACTAAATAAAGAACTTACTAAATGAATGTTATCCTCTGCTTAAAACTATGTGACAACTTTGGTGAAATCTATATGGCCATTTTAGTGATTAGTTGTTATGCCATTACATTTGGAATGCTGTACTTTGATTTCTGTGAATGTTTTGTCTTAGTTTGTTACTGATTAAATAGAGAGTTCACTATACTGTGTAATCAGAACATTGAAAGCTGTTCAGAGCAGCAGTCCTCTGGAAAGCTGCTTGTGCTTGGCTTTATACTATCTCTTACTGGAAAAATTGTATTCCATTACATTCATGTACCACAACTTTTTCAGCCATTCCCAAGTTGATGGGCATCCCCTCAATTTACAATTCTTGGCCACCACAAAAAAGAGCTGCTATAAATATTTTGGCATGTGTGGGTCCTTTTCCCATTTTTATGATCTCTTTGGGATACAGATGTAGAAGTGGTACTGCTAAATCAAAGAGTATACACAGTTTTATAGCCCTTTGGGCATATTGCTCTCCAAATTGCTCTCCAGAATAGTTGGATCAGTAAAGAAATCTCTTAATGAACTCTTTGTAGTTGTTTTAGTTTTTGCTCTTGTCTTTATTTGCTATACTTGTTTACTCTTTTTGTATTTCTCTTGCATAGTGTATTTGAGAAACAAATAATTTAAGTTCATTTTTTTATCTAATATTTGGAACATCTCTCTTTCAATTGAATATCCATCTTTGCTATCTATGGTTAGGTTCAGATTTGCAAGGTAGGTCAAAGCAGCAGCTTGACTTCCTTTACAATTCCTATTCATTTCCCTACTGATATTTCTGGTGGATTATTGTAATACAGAGACCCAAATCCCAGGCCACTGAACACCACCTGATTTGTGGCCCACCATTAAGCCTCCTTTAAATTTCTGTCTTTGTCCCTATCCTATATCCTGTCATAGCTTGAAACTGCTTAAGGCATGTCTGGACATCATTGCTCAAGTCTGAGCAAAGTTGCTCAAGGCGTAGTCCCCTGTCCCCTCCTTCTTTAGTTAGCATTTTATATCTTCTCCTTCGATTATTATAGTGTATAAGATTCATTAGGGTGCAAGAAACTTATCTAGGGACCAACCTGTCCTGTCGCACTGACCAAGCAGGGCCCCCACCCTCTTTGTCCAGAACATGACCTAGCCTGTTCTGGCAAATTCCAGCCCCCTTTGTCCCCATGACCCTCCACCCTGCTCTGGAAAGCGCTGACTATGGCCCTCCACCCTGTTTTAGGAGGAACCTCCATGTCACAGGAAGGTTGCACCCTTGTACTCTTACGCCATATTCCCAAATTAGCCCTGAGCTATAGAGCTGACCAATGGCTGTTTTTTGCTTCTGTATGTCATGGCTTCTGCTAGCTCCCCTCCCTGATTTGTGGTTTTTGTGGTTTTGGCCTGTAGCTCCCAGAAAATCACTGCCTGATTTGAGTTTACACTCTAGGTGGTTACATGCTTGATCAATAAATCCACACCTAAATTTATCTTGAACCCACGTCTCGGCTTGCTCTTATTCTCTGCACAACATTATTATCTTCCATTATTCACATTTTCTTCCATTTATATTTAAATTTTTTCTTCTGGATGCTCACAGAATTTGTTGATTGTTAGTAGAATTATTAGCTTTAACCGCTTTCTGTCTTGGATTTTGTAGCATAGTTTGTTTTTTTCTTTTTCCTGGAGGTTATTTATATATACTTTAAATTGTACATTTTTTTCTATGTTCAAAAAATCTGAAAAGCTTTCTTGTATTAATTCTTGCATTTTGGTGTTCAGATTATGGGGTTGGGGTTGGGGTTTTTGTTTGTTTTGGGTTTTTTTTTTCCTGTCATGTTCTTCTGTGAGCTCTGGAATGCTTAAATTATCTCTATGCCTCTCCCCTGTTTTCTAGATTAACATATTTTGTTTGTATTGAGGTCATGTTTTTGTTTCTCTTCTTTCATTTCCCTTTATTTGTACTTATTTCCATGCTCAATTATACTCTTTTATTTCTTTGGTAAGAACTGACATCATCAAATGTTCAAGTTTTTCTATTCTGTCAGTTATTTCTTTGCAGGCCATAGATTCTGTTTTCATAATTCTTATTTTTCTTTTAAATATCTCAGGAATATCCTTCTTCATTTTCATGCACAAGTTCCTTTGCTTCTTAAGGTATCCATTCATTTTGTTTTGTCATATAAGATTTATTCATAGATGTTTGAACTCTTTTTATCTGTCCTGAAGGACATATTCCCTTCTGCTATTAATATCTTCCCTGTTGGTTTATCTGCTCATGCTCAAGGTCTTTGATTGAATTTCCTTCCTCCTGAGATCATTGTAATTTCAATTATTTCCTCTTTATTTTCCACTTTTGCTGACTCCCTGCCCTTTCATAGTGCTTTCCCTAGGTCCTCAGTCTCTTTGCATGCTGGGCAATTCACAATTTGCCAGCCTTAGTTTCTGCTGCAAGTGACTTCTTGGGGGACAGAACTAACCCTGGCTAAATGCTGGGCTCTTTCCCCCAGGCATTATGAAATGAAATACAGCCACACTCACATGTGTTCAGACCCAATTACATTTAGTCTTCTCTTCATTGGCTAAATTCTGTTGGAGCACAGATGATTGCCAGCTGATATTATAGCCTGAACAAATTTCTGTTCAGTCTACTTCTGTAGTTCAGATCTTTATGGTACTTGGAAGAAAGAAGGGAATTAGAGAAATAGAATTGAGTTCTGTTGCATAGTGGTTGTATTGTAGGTAGATTGGCTTATAGCCCTACTGCTGGAAGTATGGTGAGGATTTGGGAAAAGTGATGCCCAGTGAGTGCACTAAAGGTTTGGGATTCTTTTCTGTTGTTAATTCATTGAGTTTGTACCTTCTTTGGGTTATTGGTGTTCTAGAGCACAGAAACATATGAATTTGTTTTATTTCTTGTGCAAAATTCCCATTTTACAGAGGATGGAGAGGTCATTAGAAGTTGAAGAAAATGTCTAATTCTCTATCACGTTGATCATGTAATCTACTGCTTCCCAAACTGCATTTTAAAAAAATCAAAGGGAGTCTATGAGGTGGAGGTAGTGATAGAATGTTTTTATTTTGTTTTATTTTGAGTATGAGCCATGTGGAAGTAATGGTGATTTATTTAGAAAAAGAAGGGTTTGTCATTTTAAGCTTACTACTACAGAACTGCTTTTTGATTACCTCCCTCCATATCACAATGTCTTGTCACAGTAAACTACCCAAACAAGTGATGAGGCTAATAATTATCTATTCTGTTCTTGTCAGCTATTTCCTCAAGATCAAAGACAGAATTAACCTGACTGCACTTGCTTGGCCCATTCTTCTCCAGAAGAGCTCCAAGTTGGTCCCCTCATCCTCATTATCTCTTGGGGCTGCTGAGCATGCTGGCTCCCCAACAACTCTAGTATTCTTCAGTGATTGAGGAGTCCAGGAGATAAAAAAAAGTCAGGGGAAAAATAACACTCCCAGGGAGGAGTAGCTGAATGACATGAGTAAGATGCTTAAACCTCTTTGTGCCTCAGTTTCTTGACATTTTCATGCTTCTCTTGATTCTTGTATTCAAAAGTCAGATTTTCTGTTCAGCTCTGGTCTTTTGATCAAGAGTACTTGAAAGTCCTCTATTTCATTAAATATCCGTTTTTCCTTCTAAAGTATTATACTCAGTTTTGCTGGTTAGGTGATTCTTGGTTTTAATCCTAGCTGTATCAGCCATTGGATCCTACACCATCTTTGGGCCCAGAGCGCTGGAAGCAGCCACTGCTGCTGCTCCTTCTACTACCACAGCTGCAGCAAGCTGAGGCCAGACCATTCACACTTCTTTCACCCAGGTCCCACAGAGTTCCCCCACTGACCTTCCATGCTTTTCTTGGCATTTGTGGGTTGAGAAGTCTGGGAATCCCCACAGCTGCCATCAATTTAGTCACCTGAGGCCTGCTCCAACCTCCTTGTGCCCAGTGCAGCCACCACCATACTGCTCTGTGCTCCCAGTTCAGTGCAATATACCCTTCCTGTTGGTCTTCTATGCTTTTGTGCTGGAGATGTGCTGCACTCTGTCATTCTGTGGGGTCTACAGTTGTAGAATTTGTTTAGACTTGTTTTTAATACATATTTGGAGGCATTTGGGGGTGATCACAAGCAAGTCCATGTGTGATGGAATGTTTTACAAACATCAGGGACGGCCAATGTACATGTACAATGATGAGAAATGAAGTATCATATGTGAGAGACAAAGATAAAGCTAGTTTGTCTAACAAAAGAGACTAGTGTCCAGCTAAATATATAGATTAGTACTAGGTTGTGAAGGACTTTAAGAGCTAGTGAGAGAAGTTTATATTTTATCCAGAGGCAATTGTTAGCCATTGGAGTTGATTGAGTAAGGTAATGGCATAGCCAGATAAGTCCTTAAAGAAACCTTGATGGCAGTGTGTAGGATGAATAATAAGAGCAAGAGAGTGGAGGCAGGGAAATGTATTAGGAAACTATTGAAATAATGTAGGTGGGAGGTAATGATGGTCTGAACTAACATAGTAACTGTGTGAGAAGAGAGAAAAAGTCAGATGAAAGAGATGATGTAAAAGTGGAAACAGCAAAATTTTACTATACACTATTGGTTAGATTTATGGGGTAAAGGTGGAATGTCCAGGATGATGCTGAGGTTATGAACCTGGGAGACTGGAATGACAATGTAAACCTTCAACAGAAATAGGTAAGTTTGTAAGATGGAAGAGTTTTGGGGAAAAGTGAGTAAGTTGCATTTTGGACATGCTGAGTTAAAAATTGCTCAAGGTTATTTATTTCAAAATGCCTGAACAGTGAGTAGTAAAGTGAAATTTAAACACAGGGGAGATACCTGGGCTAAGATATCTGTGTCTAATCTGTATTGTCTGTATCAATTTCTACATTCAACCATTAACGTGATTTTCCTAAGATGCAAATCCTATCATTTCACCCCCTACTCAATAAACTCTAGTGGCTTCCTATTGCCTCCAGGTGCAATATAAAACCCTCTATTTGGCATTCAAAGCCAATCATGCTGTGGCCCCCTCCTACCTTTACAATCTTCTTACACTTTTCTCTGCGACACATATTCCTTAATCCAGTGACAGTAGTCTTCTGTGTATTCCATGAACAAGACATTTCATCTTTTAGATCCAGGCATTTTCTCTGATGATCCCCCATGTTTGGAATGTTCTCCCTTGTCTGCTCCAGCTATTTGACATTTCTGATATCCTTTAAGTCTCAAAGAAAATCCTAAATTGTGAAGAAAGCCTTTTCTAATCCTTCTTAATTCCACAGTTTTCTTCTTTTAGTTAATTCCTATTTAACCTCCTGTAAAGCAAAGCATGAGCAACTTTCCAGAGGACTGCTGCTGTGAAGAGCTTTCAAGGTTCTGATTACATAGTATAGGAAATTCTCTATTTATTCAATAACAAATAAGAGCAAAAAATTCACAGAAAATCAAGATACGGCATTCACAATGTTACAACTTATCACAGAAAATCAAAATTCAGCGTTCATCATGTCACAACTCAACAACTTATCACTAAAATGTCCACATAGTTTTCACCAAAGTGGTCACATAGTTTTGAACAAAGTACAATCATTTAGTCAATCAGTCACTTAGTAATTCAATTATTCAATCATAAAGTACAAAAGGTCAAAGTCCTCCACCCTTGGGGAACACTAAGTTATAAATCAGTCACTATTGAATCATCAGTCACTACTCAGTCATTAGTCACTACTTAGTACCCTTTTAAGGAGTAGTGGAAAATACACAGCCATCCACCCCTCTGTCACAAGCAAACCACAATTTCATCAGTCCCTGCTCAGTACCCACAGAAAGGTCTATTCATCTTGACTCAGGGTGGGTTTTCAACTTCCATGGTCCCTCTTCCATGGTCCCAGCTCTCACCCAAATTTAACCAACTGCCACCTGAGTTCAAAGGCAGACAAATCCCAGCTCCTTGTCCAGCTCTTCATGCAATTCGTGCTCCATATTGTACCTAACACTGTCCAGTCTACCACAAGTCCTTCCCAGTTTCTGTTCTGGGAAGAGAAAACTTAACAGAGCTACAGACAGTCAAAGTACCAACACCACAGTCATGCTTCCTCTGCAGCTCTGGCTGGCCCTGGGAAATCCTCAGTAGCTCCTCAGAAGCTCTGGCTGGCCTGTGGAAGTCTTTAACAGCTCTTCTCAAAATCAAAATCACTTTCTCCCATTTTCAAAATCAAAATCTCTTTCTTCCATTCTCAAAATCAAGAAATTCTCTCTCTGGCAGAAGCTCCAGCATCCAGATGCTTGCCCCAAGAAAATTCTGACTTTCTCAGCTTGTGCTCTTCCTTATATAGGTATTAGCTCCTTCCTGTTCAGCCCCTTCCTGGTACATCAGAAAGAGAGGTTCATATCTTCTGTTTCTTTAACAGAGGCTTAATTTGAAACTAGGTGCTAAGTACTTGTCAGATTCCAATACAAAGGGATCTTCAAATTTCATTACCAGTATACCTGCACATAATTTATTTTGTACATATTTGTTTGTATGTTGTCTCCCCCACCAGATTCTAGGCTTCTTAAGGATAAGGTTTGTCTCCTGCCTTTTTTTTGTTTTTAATCCCCGATGCTTAGCACAATGCCTAGAACACAGTAGATACCCAATTAATATATGTTGATTGATTAATTTATGTTAGTCATCTGCATAAAGATGATAGATAAAATCATGGAAGCTGATGTTGTTACTAAGAAAGGATGTGGAATAGGAATTCTTAGTCATTTTTAATGTATTTTATATATATATATATATATTATATATATATATATATATATATATATTTAATATATATCATGGACCTCTTTGGCTGTCTGGTAAAGCTCATTTCCCCTTTCTCAGAGTAATATTTTTAAATACATAAAATAAATTACATCATTACAGAGAAAATAATTTTTGCTAAAATAGAGTAACTAAAAACATTTTCAAAAATAAGTTGAGATACTAGATTTAGAATCATGGTATAGAGGGAAAAGAGAAAAGAACTTAAGGCAAAACTTGGGAGAAGATATATAAATAGAGAGTTTGATATCTGTCTCCTTGGACCAGAAGAAATATAGAATTGGGCGAAGCAGGAGGTTGTGATGAAAAAAACACCATAAACATAAAATGAAAAAAATGTGAATCAAAATCTTGATAATACTGCTTATTAGGGAGGTGGCAGTGGTTAAGACACTTAATGTTCTTGAGACTCAATTTCCTCATCTTCTAAATGGGGATAATAATAAACTAATGTGGGAGACTCAAAACGGAGAAAGAAAATTATAGACCAATCTCCCTCATGAATATATGTAAAAATTTTAAATAAAATATCAGCAAAAAGACTACAGCAACTTATCACAAGAATAATACATTTGGATTAGGTTGGATTTATTCCAGGAATACAAGGATGGATCACACCAACAATAAAACTTGCAAAAACCATATGATTATCTCAATAGATGCAGAAAAAGCTTTTGACAAACTGCAACATCCATTCCTAATAAAACACTAGAAAGTATAGGAATAAATGGAGTTTTCCTTAGAATAATAGGTAGCATCTATTTAAAGCCATCAGCAAGTATTATATGTAATGGGGATAAACTAGAAGCATTTCCAATAAGATCAGGGGTGAAGCAAGGATGTCCACTGTTATCCCTCTTATTCAATCTGGTACTAGAAATGTTAGCAGTAGCCATTAGAGGAAAAAAAAAGAAATCAAAGGAATCAAATTAGGCAAAGAACAGCCTAAGCTATCATTTTTTGCAGATGATATGATGATATACTTGGAGAATCCTACAGATTCAAGTAAAAAACTTCTTGAGACAATAAATAAATTTAGCAAAGTTGCAGAATATAAAATAAACCCTCATAAATCCTCAGCATTCCTACGTATTTCTACAAATCCAACAGCAAGAGATAGTAAGAGAAACCCCATTTAAAGTTACTGTAGACATTATAAAATATTTGGGACTCTACCTGCCCAAACAAACCCAGTACTAATATGAACACAACTACAAAACACTTTTCACACAAATAAAATCAGATCTAACTAATTGGAAAGACATCAATTGCTCATGGCTGGGTTGCGCTAATATAATAAAAATGACAATTGTACCTAAATTAAATTACATATTTAGTGCCACACCAAAAAAATTACTTTATAGACCTAGAAAAAAAGAGTGACAAAATTCATTTGGAAGAACAAAAATGTTCCAAAAAAGAATATCAAGGCAATTAATGAAAAGAAATGCTAGGGAAGGTGGCCTAGCCATACCAGATTTTAATCTGTATTATAAAGCAATAGTCATCAGAACTACTTGGCACTGGCTGAGGAATAGAACAGAGGATCAATGGAATATATTGGATACAAAAGACTCAGTAGTCAACAATTATAGTAATATACTGTTTGATAAAGCCAAAGACCCTACTTTTTGGGATAAGAACTCACTATTTGAAGATGGTGGAGTAAAAGCAGGAGAACTCTGCAGCTTCCCCCACAACCACCTCAAATACCTATGAAATATGACTCTAAACAAATTTTAGAGCTCCAGAACCCACAAAATTACAGAAAACCACATCTCCCACTGAAGGCAGCCTGGCAGGTAGATGGGAAGGACTCATATCAGAGTGCTGGGAGCCGAAACCAGCCTGGCTGGGAACCGTGGCTTGGTCCTGGGGCAGCCAGGATAAGCCCAAACTGTAACACTCAGGAGAGTGGATCACCGGCAGCTGTGGCAGTTCCCAGAATTATCAACGCATAAGAACCAAGAACAGAGTGAAAGGTCAGTGGAACTCAACAAAATTTGGGGGAAAGAAGTGAGTCCAGCCACCAGCCTCCAGAGCAAAAAAGCAGCAGAAGCCACCTCCACAGGGCTACTTCAGAGCTCGTGGCTCCTTCAGAGCTCGTGGCTGGCAGATTGCAGGGGGGCCAAATGATCATTCAGAGGCTAAATGCTCTTGCATTAAGCTGCCTGGATCAGGATCATGGTCTTTGTGGTGGTGCTGAGGTGTGTGACCAGTGAGCCAAAGTTGGTGGGGGCTGCAGAGATGGTGGCCTACTAATAGTTCTGGCAGCTGTGAAAACCTCAGTGATTTGGGACAAAGCTCTCCCCCCGGGAAGCAGAGATCTACTGTGGCTCACAAATCAAGTCAATTGACTGGCAATATGAGCAGGCAAAGAAAGCAAACTAAGCTCAGCAATCCAACTTTAGATTCCTTTTTTGGGGACAAAAAGGATCAAAGCATGGAACAGGAGGAAGACAACACAGTCAGAACTCCCACACCAAAAGCTTCCAAGAAAAATGTAAACTGGTTAAAGGCCATACAGTAGCTTAAGAAGGATTTTGAAAACCAAATAAGAGAAGTGGAAGAAAAATTGGGGAGAGAAATGAGAATGATGCAAGAAAATCATGAAAAGAGAGTCAACAACCTGCCTGAAGAAAATAACCCTTTAAAAACTAGATTAACTAAAATATCAAAAGAGGCCCAAAAAGTCAATGATGAGAAGAATGCCTTAAAAAGTCAAATTTTCTGGATGGAAAAAGAATCTCAAAAGCTCACTGAAGGAAATAATTCCTTCAGAATTAGAGTGGAGCAAATGGAAGCAAATGACTTTATGAGAAATCAAGATACTATTAAACAGATCCAAACAAATGAAAAAATGGAAGGCAATGTGAAATATCTCATTGAAAAAAAGCCACTGACATGGAAAATAGATCAAAGAGAGACAATTTAAAAATTATTGGACCATCTGAAAACCATGATCAGAAAAAAAAAACTGGAAATCATCCTTCAAGAAATTCTCAAGGAAAATTGTCCTGATATTTTAAAACCAGAGGGCAAAATAGAAATTGAAAGAATTCACTGATCACTTCTTGAAAAAGATCCCAAGAAGAAAACTCCTACGAATGCTATAGCCAGGTTCTGGACTTCCTAGATCAAGGAGAAAAATATTACAAGCTTCCAAGAAGAAACAATTTGAATACTGTGGAAACACAATCAGGATAACCCAAGATCTAGCAGCTTCTACATTAAGGGATCGAAGGGCCTGGAATATGATATTCAGAGATCAAGGGAGCTAGGATTAAAACCAAGAATCACCTACCCAGTAAACCTGAGTATAATGTTTCAGGGGAAAATATGGTCATTCATTGAGGTGGAGGGCTTTCAAGCATTCTTGATGAAAAAAAATAGAACTGAATAGAAAATTTGACATTCAAGTACAAGAAGCATGAGAAGGTAAGCATGGAAATCATAAGGAACTTATCAAAGTTGAACTATTTACATGCCAACATGGAAAAACGATAATTGTATCTTAGGGAATGTTTCTCAGTATGAGGATAGGTGAAGGGAATATAAATGTATATATGTATGTATACATATATATATATGTATACATACACATATGTCTATATAGGAGGGTATATATATGCATATGAATACATATGTGGGTGTGTGTATATATGTGTATAGAGACAGAGGGCACAGAATCAATTTAATAAGAAGGGATGATATTTTAAAAAGGTGAAATTGAGAGGTAGGAGAAGAATAGAATGAGAGGAGACAGGTAGAGAAAGAATGGAGTTAAGCATCTCATATAGAAGAGGCAAGGGATAACTGTTACAATGGAGGGAAAGAACAGGAAGTCAAAAGAGAATGGGTCAACCTTATTCTCATTGCATTTGACTTAGGGAAGGAATGACATACACTCTAAATTGGGTATCTTGCCCTACAGGAGAGTAGGGGGGATGGGGATTAGAGGGGGATGATGGAGGGGAGGGGCAGGGGGAGGGGGAGGATTACTGGAAGCACACACTTTTGTAAAAGGACAGGGACAGGGTAGAGAATAGAACAAGTGGGGAGCAGAATAGGAAGGAGGGAAATATAGTCAGTCTTTCACAATATGTCCATTGTGGAGATGTTCTGTGTAATACACATGTACAGCTTTTATTGAATTGCTTGTCTTTCCAGTAGGGTTGGGTGATGAGGGAGGATGGGAAAGAATCTATAATCTAAAGTTCTGTAATTAAATGTTAAAAATATATGTGTGTGTGTTATTAATTACATGCAACTGTGAATTAAGATATACAGGCATTGGGGTAGGGAGATCCATCTTGCCCTACTGGAAAGTCAGAGGGGTGATGGGGGAGGACATAGGAAAGAACAGATTGGGGGAGGGAGTATACAGAGGGATTGCTGTTTTGGGGTGGTAGGTAGGGGAAAGATGGGGAGAAAATTTGTAATTCAAAATCTCATAGAAATGACTGATGAAAACTAAAAATAAACAAAAGTTAAAAAAAAAGAACTCACTATTTGACAAAAACTGCTGGGAAAATTGGAATATTGTATGGCAGAAACTGGGCACAGACCATCATCTAACGCCGTGCACCAAAATCAAGTCAAAATGAGTATATGATCTTGATATAAAGGCTGATACTGTAAGTAATCTGGGGAAGCAAGGAATAGTTTAACTCTCAGATTTGTGGAATAGGGAAGACTTTATGACCAAAGAAGAGTTAAAGAGCATTATAAAATACAAAATGAACCCTCTTGATTACATTAAATTGAAAAGTTTCTATACAAACAAAACCAATGTAACCAATATTAAGAGGGAAGTGGGAAATTGGGAAAGAATTTTTACAGCCTGTGTCTCCGATAAAGGCCTCATTTGTAAAATATACAGGGAATTGAGTCAAATCTATAAGAATACAAGTCACCCCCCCAACTGATAAATTGTCAAAGGATATGGACAGGCAATTTTCAGAGGTAGAAATTAAAGATATTTATAAGCATATGAAAAAACGCTCTAAATCACTATTGATTAGAGAAGTGTAGATCCAAACAACTCTGAGGTACCACATCTCACCAGTCAGATTGGCTAAGATGACAAAAGAGGAAAATGACAAATGCTGGAGAAGATGTAGAAAAATTGGAACACTAATGCATTGTTGGTGGAATTGTGAACTGACTCAACCATTCTGGAGAGCAATCTGGAACTATGCTCAAAGGGCTGTAAGTAATTACATACCCTTTGACCCAGTAATACCACTTCTGGGATTGTATCCCAAAGAGATCATAGAAGCATTAGGAAAATCCATATGTATAAAAATATTTATTGCAGCTCTTTTTGTGGTGGCAAAAACCTGGAAATTTAGGGGATGCCCATCAATTGGGGAATGGCTAAACAAGTTGTGGCATATGAATTTAATGGAATACTATTGTGCTATAAGAAATGGGAAGGAGATAGACTTCATATTTCCCTGGAGAGGCTTATACAAACTAATGGTAAGTGAGAAGAGCAGAACCAGGAGAAATATGTACACATTCACAGATGCATAGTATGTGTGAGGACCAACTTTGATAAACTGGACTCTTCTCAGCAACGCACAATTATTAGACATCTCTAAAAGTCTTAGGATGAAAGGAGATGTCTACATTCAGAGAAAGATCTAGAAAGAACAGAGTTTAAATGGAGACTGAAGCAAACTCCATGCTCTCATTCTTTTCCATGTTTGGTTTTGTTTCTTCTTTCTCATTGTTCACTCCATTGGTTATAGCTCTTCTTTACAACCAGACTAATGTCCAATGTGAAAGTATTTGCAGATCCTACACTTGATTGCAAGCTGCCATGAGGGAGGGAGGGAAGGGAGAAAATTTGAAACTAAAGGTATTGTGAAACTGAATCTTGTAAACTAAAAGGAAATAAACAAATCAATTTAAAATAATAATAATAAACTAATGTATAGTGCTGTTATGACAAAAGGCCTTTTCAAAGGTTCAAGGTGAATGGCTGTTCTTCTTATTGGTGAATGACAGGCAAGTATGGACTGCAAATGAAAAGTAGCCTGAGATCCCTAAATCATGAGAAATTGTCAAATTTTTTTACAGCAAGGTGTGTGAGACATAAGTCTAACTGGGATTCAAATATTCTATTATTTCATATTGGGTACAGACCTTCTTTAGAAATATAGTTGTTTTAAGTCAGCCACTAAATACCAACCATTATTAATGATCTATGCCAACAGTTCTCAAAGTATCATCTGAGGGTCCATAAGGCCAAAACAATTCCCTTTTGTAACAGCAAGCACCCTAGCATACCTAGGGCGGCTACTAGCACAGGTTCTTAGATCTGCTTTTCTAAAGGAAAGCAACTCAAAATGGGTTAACAATCTTACTTTAATCAAACATATCATCATTTACCTAGTTCAGGGGGAAAAGGCAGCACCCTGAACTTCAGAGAATACAAACAGAAGTTACAAACAAACAGAAAAACAGATCAGCAGATGGCTTCCAGCGTCTGA
>CM053588.1:250546545-250568819 GCA_028646515.1 Pseudochirops corinnae
CAAGAAAATCATGAAAAGAGAGTCAACAACTTGACTGAAGAAAATAACACCTTAAAAAATAGATCAACTCAAATGGCAAAAGAGGCCCAAAAGGCCAATGAGGAGAAGAATGCCTCAAAAAGTCAAATTTGCCAGATGGAAAAAGAATCTCAAAAGCTTACTGAAGAGAATAATTCCTTCAGCAGTAGAGTGGAGCAAATGGAAGCAAATGACTTCATGAGAAATCAAGATACTATTAAACAGATCCAAACAAATGAAAAAGTAGGAGGCAATGTGAAATATCTCATTGAAAAAACCACTAACCTGGAAAAATCCAGGAGAAACAATTTAAAAAATATTGGACTACCTGAAAGTCATGATCCAAACAAGAACCTAGAAACCATCCTTCAAGAAATTCTCAAGGAAAATTGCCCTGATATTTAGAACCAGAGAGCAAAATAGAAATTGACAGAATTAACTGATCACCTCTTTAAAACAATCCCCAAAAGAAAATTCCTAGGAATGTTATAGCCAGGTTCTAGAGTTCCCAGATCAAGGAGAAAATATTACAAGCTTCCAAGAAGAAACAATTTGAATACTGTGGAAACACAATTAGCATAACACAGAATCTAGCAGCTTCTACATTAAGGAATTGAAAGGGCCTGAAATATGATATTCTGGAGATCAAGGGAGCTAGGGTTAAAACCAAGAATCACCTACCCAACAAAACTGAGTATAATGTTCCAGGGGAAAATTTGGTCATTCAATGAGGTGGAGGACTTTCAAGCATTCTTGAGGAAAAAAACAGAACTGAATAGAAAATTTGACATTCAAACACAAGAAGCATGAGAACATAAACATGGAAAAGAAATCTTAAGGATCTTATCAAAGTTGAACTATTTATATGCCAACATGGAAAAATGGTAATTGTAACTTACAAAAGTTTTCTCAGTATGAGGATAGGTGAAGGGAATATAAATGTGTGTGTGTATGTGTGTGTGTGTGGATAGATAGATAGATAGATAGATAGATAGATAGATACACATATAGATAGATAGGGTAAATATGAATATGAATACATATGTGACTGTGTGTATGTATGTGTACAGGTATACATAGGCAGAGGGCACAGGATTAATTGAATAGGAAGGGATGATATTTTAAAAGTTGAAATTGAGAAGTGGGAGAGGAATAGAATGAGAGGAGACAGGGAGAGACACAATGGGGTTAAGCATCTCATATAGAAGAGGCAAGAGATAACTGTTACGTTGGAGGGGAAGAACAGGAAAGCAAAAGGGAATGGGTCAACCTTACTCTCAATGAATTTGGCTTAGGGAGGGAATGACATACACTCTAAATTGGGTGTCTTGCCACACAGGAGGGTAGGTGGGAAGGGAATGAAAGGGGAGATGATGGAGGAGAGGGCAGGTTGTGGGGGAGGGTTGTTGGAAGCACACACTTCAAAGGGACAGGGACAAAGTAGAGAATAGAACAAGTGGATGGCCAGATAGGATGGAGGAAAATATAGTCAGTCTTTCACAATATGTCCATTGTGGAGATATTCTGCATAACTACACATGTTAGGCCTGTAGTGAATTGCTTGCCTTTCCAGTGGGGATGGGTGAAAAGGGAGGAAGAGAAAGAATTAAAGTTCTAAAATCAAAAGTTGAAAAAAATATAATAATAGTAATTGTTATTTTTATTATTATTTTTGTTATTATTTACATCTAACTGGGAAATAAGATATACAGGCACTGGGATAGGGAGATCCATCTTGCCCTACCAGAAAGTCAGAGGAGTGATGGGGGAGGATATAGAAGAGAGCAGATTGGGGGGAGGGGGATACAGTGGGATCGCTGTTTTGGGGTGGGTTGGTAGGGGAAAGTTGGAGAGAAAATTTGTAACGCAAAATCTTATGGAAATGAATGATGTAAACTGAAAATAAACAAAAATTAATTTAAAAAAAACTATGGTTTTGGTTTTATTAAGGCAGCAATAAGATTTTAAAAAAAAAACAATGATTCCCCCAAACAGGTCACACATTTTTGTTTTCCCATCTCTGTATCTTTATACTGTTCCCTGTACCTGAAATAATAATGATGATGATGATGATGGTTCACATTGGTCTATATATCATGCTAGTTCATTCATATTTCTTTGCCATTTACAATCTTCTGAGCAGTCATCTTCCAAGGTAAGTACGTCTTATGAATCCATTTTACCAGTGAAGAAATAATCAGGTTTGTGAAGTGATTTGCTCATGATGACACAACATCATATGAAAGAGTCCTCTTCTACATATTAAATTTGACAGTGTCTTCCTCAGAACACTCAGGGTCCTTCTTCTGTTGATTATTTCCAATTTATTCCACATATAGGTTGATTGAGCATACTTGTTTGCAAACCTTCTCCCCAATTAGATTGTGAACTCCTTGACGGCAAAGCCTGTCTTTTGTCTTTCTTTGTATCCAAACTGCTTAGTCCAGTGCCTGGCACATAGTAATAAAAAGACTAACTGATTGACTCATAGGACTCTTTTATAATTATCCTATCCTAGTTTGCACTGTAGTATTCTGTACCTGTGTTACATCTTCTGCTAGATTCTAAACTCCTTTAGAATAGTGACATATGTGTGTTCATATATATTAAATATTTGAAACTGAGGCTCAGAGTAGTTAAATGATATATATGTAATTATGCATATATATGTTTGTATATATATACGTATGTATGTATGTATGTATTTCCACAATGTCTTACACACAATAAGAATTTAATAAATAGTTCTGATGATAATTTCCACATGAACATGAGAAGGTAATTTCAGTTGTCTGCGCCTTAGTTACTTCATCTGTAAAATGAAGATAATGAGACTTGAATTATCTATTTTCATTTGTTGATTCACTCAACAGATATTTATCAATGACTTAATTGTGTAAGACACTTTGCTTGACATTGAGAACACTAAGATTTTATGTCATAGTCTTTTTTTCCCTGTAAGAGTTGTTCAATTATATATTTATTAAAAATCCTATGGTAAACCCCCGGGGATATACAAGGTAAGGAAAAAGACAAACCCTGTTCTCAAGGAGCTTACAGTCAAAGAGGAAAAATAACATGACAACTATGTACAGAAAAGCTATATAGCATCAGAGGGGAGGCACTAGAATTAAGGCAAATTTGGAAAGATTTCCTGTAGAAGGTGGTATTTTTGCTGTAGCTTGAAGGAAGCCAAAGAAACCATGAGAGAATATTCCAGATCTGGAGGACAGCAAGAGGTTTATAAGCTATTGATAGAGGGGTGGCAAGGAAAGGGAGACATGTACACAAAGAATTATTATGTAAACAAGCATGATATACATATCTGGTTATAAAGTATTTTAAACTGGGAGGGTCAGTGGATACTTCACAAATAAGGTAGAGTCTTGGAAGGAAGAGAGATAATCAAATGGGTGGAAATGGGGTTGAGGTGGAGTTCATTTCAGGTTGCGTGACTGGTATGATGAAAGTCATGGCAGGAATGTGGGTTGGAAAAGAGTTCATTTTGACTGAAATGTAGAAGTTGAGAAGTATTATAAAACAAGGCTAGACAATTGACTAGAACCAGATTGAGGAGAACTTTGAATTTGAATGCCAGCATCATAAGTTTATACTTCATTGAACAGGCAAAAAACAACAACAACAAAAAACAAAGATAAGAACTATACTGAAGAGTACACAAAGGAGGTCCAAGACAAAGGCAACAATTTTGAGGACATTGAAGGACTTACTCTCAGTATATTTGAAAGAAGACGTGATATAAAATGCTTGAGGAAAAATAACACATCCTTTCCCATAGTTGAAACAATAACCATATTGATGCTGAAAAATTAGATGTAGTTAAAAGAATAGATATACTGATCTTTCCATTTCCTATGGAATTTTTTTTTAAAGTAAAACAGTTGACACAATGAGGAAGCAAAGAGAACCTAGAAACCACCATGTCTAGGAAACACTTGATTTCATTTGCAAATGACGAGAAAATCAATTATAAGGAACTCTGGTCTAGAATACAAACTCATTTTCAAGTTGATCAAAGACTATAAGTAGCATCACCTCAAAAGCCAGCCTGAAGTAGATGAGTAATAATTTCCTATAAAGCTTAGTGAGTTCACCCTCAAAACATTTAAAGATAAAACTGAAGGGAAGACAACAGAAGATAAATGAAAGTGATATGCTGCAATTTAGAAAAGCTACATCGCTCAGTTGGAAGCATATTGAGACTTTCAGTATCAAGATGGAAGAGTGAGGAAGGAACCTTCAGAAACCCTCCCAAATTCACCTCCAAATAACTAGAAAACCACCTCAGAATGATCTAGGAACAGGGGAGCAGTTTACCAGCATGTGGGGAAAGGTCTGTCTCGCTGGGGTGGGAGGAGGAGGAGGTTCAAGAGCAGCAGCAGCCAGCCTCACAGCAGGGGGCCTGCCACAAGGCTCTAAGCCAGGGGCAAACCACCAGTGGGGCCCCATCCTCCAGCAACCCAGAAGCCCATAAGCAAGTGAGCAGTCTATGAAGAGCATCAAAACCTGACCCCATTGACCCCACCCCTAGCACAAGTTACCAGCAAACTCCATTGCTGACCAGTAGTGAAGCCTCACAGCAATCATAGTGGTTAATATGACAGAAAAGGAAAATGACAGATGTTGCAGGATATGTGGGAAAATTGGGACACTAATACACTGATGGTGAAGTTGTGAACTGATCCAAACATTCTGGAGAGCAATTTGGAACTATGCCCAAAGTGCTATGAAACTGTGCATGCCCTTTGATACAACAATACCACTGCTAGATCTATATCCTAAAGACATACAAAAAATGGCAAAGGACCTATTTGTATTTGTGCAAAACTATTTAGAGCAGCTCTTTTTATAGTGGCTAAGAATTGGAAATCAAAAGGAAGCCTATCAATTGGGGAGTGGCTAAATAAGCCATGTTTAAACTGGGAGGGTCAGTGGATACTTCACAAATAAGGTAGAGTCTTGAATTGGAAGGAAGAGAGATAAGCAAACGGCTGGAAATGGGGTTGAGGTGGAGCTCATTTCAGGTTGAGTGACTGGTATGATGAAAGTCATGGCAGTAATGTGGGCTGGAAAAGAGTATTGCAATAGTATTATGCTAAAGTATTATCCCTATAAGAAATGACAAGTAAGATGATGTAAGAAAAAAACCTGGAAAGACTTAAATGAACTGATGCATAGTGAATTGAACAGAACCAGGAAAATGTTGCACATAGTGATAGAAATATTGTTCAATAAAGAACTGTGAATGACTTATCTATTCTCAGCAATACAGTGATCAAGGATAATCCCAAAGGACTAGTGATGAAGCATACTATCCACCTCAAGTTAAAGAAATGATACTGATTGGGGGAAAAGAAAGCATATTGAACTTAAGCCACAGGATATGAGTCTAAATCCAAAATTTTCTTTATTACTACTTCTGTACCTACAGACAAGACACTTAACCTTTGTAGTCCTCTGTTTTCTCATCTGTAAAGGATTGTGTTTAGACTAAATTATCCCTAAATCCCTTTCCAATTCTGGATCTATTATTATTTATTTTCTATAGCAAACTTATTTCCTCATCAGTAGAGCCACCATATTTTGTCTTTAATCCCATGTCAAACAAATCATTATTGATTAAAGAAACACAAATTAAAACAACCTAGAGATATCATCATATACTTATAAGATTGGCTAAAATGCTTGAAGTGAAAAGCAACAACTGTTGGAGGGGATGTGGAAAAATTGGAACATTAATTCATTATTGGTGGAACTGTGAACTGACCTGGTCATTTTGGAAAGCAATTTGGACTTATGCCCAAAGAATTATTAAACTACCTTTACCTTTTGAACATAAATACTAGGTCTATTTCCAAAGATGGTTAGGGAAAAAGGAAAAGAACCTACATGTTCTAAAATGTTTATAGCAACTCTCTTTATGGTGACAAAGAACTGGAAGTTGTGGGGTTGTCCATCAACTGTGGAATTTCTGAAAAATTTATGGTATATGATGGAATACCACTATTCCATAGGAAATGATGAGCTCATTGATTGTGAAATGAGAACTAAGAGAACATTGTATATAGTAACAGCAATATTATTTTAAGAACAACTTTGAGTGAATGTCATTTTGATTATTACAGATACCCAAATTAATTATAAAAGACCTATGAAGGAAGATGCTATTTGCATCCAGAGAAAGTGCTGACAAATTGAAGACTACATAGAATGATTTTACAGATAGATAGATGGACAGATACACACACACACACACACACATATTTGTGCCTAATGTAGCCATTTCTAGGGTGAGTGGGAGAAGGAAAAAAAAAGTTATATAATATCTTTATTTTATATTTAAAGAAATAGTAAGTTTTATGTATTTGATTTCCTATTCCATGTATAATCATCTTTTTTAAAATTCTATGTTATGGAAATGCTTGTGTTATTTAATAAATTAAAACTAAAGAAGAACCCTTGAATAGTCAATAAAAATTTGACAGTAAAAATACTGTCAGTCTAAGATATGTTGCATAAAGACAGAAAAGAAATATGGGAAGAGTAACTGAACAGATAACAAATAATAATATTAACAATAATAATAGCTAACATTAATATAGCAATTATTATATGTAAAACGCTGTGCTGAATGATTTTACAATTATTATCGTGTTTGATCCTCACAAAAACTCTGGCAGGTAGGTGCTATTATTATCTCCCTTTTATAGATAAGGAAACTGAGACAAACAGTAGTAAGTTGCTTACCCTGGATAACGTAGCTGGTAAATGTATGAGTACATATTTGAACTCAGAACTTCCTGACTTCTATCCACTGTGCCACCAAGCTATGCATGTGGGAGGAGGCATGATTTTATTTTATTTTTCCATAATAGTAATGTTGTGAAAGAAAAAAGACAAAAATTAAAAGCTCAAGAAAAATAAAGTTTTAAAGAGTATATAAAAATGAAGAGGTTACCCACAAAGAGGGTTAGGGTTGCCCAAGACCCCAAAATACCAACATGCTGGGTCCTGCCGAAAGAATTTGACTCAAGTCTTCTCAGCCAAAGAAAAGTAAAATTTATTAATAGTTCACCATATGGGGTAGACTCTTAAGGAACCAGTCTATGCTAGGTCATTCTATGGCGCTCTCACACCACGTGGAGGGAAGATGGGGTCTTATATACAGAGGAATCTAGGGGTGGTCTAGAGGAGGAATTTGGAGAGAGTCTTCAGGAAGAGTCAATGAGGTCAGACTCCAGTAATGAGTTTGGGGAGGGTCTTCAGGAGGAGTTAATGAGGTCAATGCAAGGGTGGGTTGATATTTTGATAGGCTCAAGGGTGGGAAGTAGATGAACAATGGAGGGCTAGGCTAGTAAAAGAGGTTTGGGCCCAGCCACAATGAAAAACTTATGGCCTCTGCGAATGCCTCATCAAGTGGGAAGATTTAATCAGACTTCAAGGGGTTTCCCAGAGCCTGTACTTCAAAGATTCAAGGAAAGCTCAAGGGGGATCCCAGAGCTTGCACTGCATCATTCCCCCCCTCAAACAAATGGGACCCAAATTCCTCTGGGGTAAAGGGCAAAGGTCTCACCTTCTGAAAGTGCTCCCTGCTGGGAAGGGGTGTTGAGCTGTCCCTGCCTCTCTGGGTCCTGTTCAAGGGGATCAGACTTCACATCCAAGGGTCAGACTGTGGAACACGTCTGATGCCAGGTCCAGTGGGTTAGAGAACTTGGATTTAGTCAGAGGTTGGTACAGCCTGAGTGGCCATCTGGAAGTTGATAGCTTGAACCCTAGAGGAGACAAACTTGGCAAAAAGGTTAAGCAAACAAGGACCAAAACAGGCATAAAAAAGTATAGAGAAAGAACAATTTCCCTGGTAGGAATTAAAGATGACTATGGCAAGGCCAAAAGGAAAAGGGCAGATATAATTTCACCTCTTTTTATCCTTTTTTGTTGGAGGGGTCTGGGGCCTTTTTAAACAGTCCTCCAAGGGCTCACTGGTATATTATGGAGTCTCTGAGGGGGAAACAACTGGTTTAATCCTACAATTATGAGTCTAGCTGGGGAGACCTTCAAGTTTTACTGCCATTGAAGTGGTGAGCATGAGTTGATCGGGTAGACCCAATCTCCAGGTTGTACTGCAGCAGGACATTCCTTTTTCATTGCCAAGAGGCTTTGGGAGATACTTATTGGTGTATTCAGTTAGAACATTCCTGACAGCTCCAAACTGATTTGCAAATTGGGTAATTAAATGCTGTTCTGGGTCCACCAAGATGTCAAAAGTTAGGAAGGGCTTCCCATACATGAGTTCAAAGGGACTAAGTTTGATATTTTCCCGAGGTGTGATTCAGCCCCTGAGTGGCCCAATGGGGAGATTCTTAACCCAATCTTCTCGGGTTTCTATGCATAGCTTAGTAAGGACCCACTTAAGGGTATGATGATTCATTTTCTCTACATTACCAGAGGATTTTGGATTCCAGGCTGAATGGAGATGGTAAGTGATTTTAAGTGTCTTTGCCACTGCCTGGGTTATCTGAGAAATAAAAGCTGGGCCATTGTCACTCTGTAAGGAGACAGGCAAGCCAAAATGAAGTAGAATTTCCTTTAATAGGAACTTTGATATCTCCTGATCCTTTTCAGTTCTGCAAGCGGAAGCTTCTACCCAATTAGTAAAGAAAGGTGTCAACAAAAAACAAAAGAAATTTGAAATCCCTGCATGGGGGCATATGTGTAAAGTCTATCTTCTAGTCTTCACCTGGGTAGGTACCCTCCTCTGAACAGGTTTTAAAAAGGGAGGAGGTTTGACTGTCCCTTTGGGATTCACCTGAGCACAGGTTGGGCAGGCCCAACAGACTTGTCTGATATATACTTCAATCTGTATTCAGACACCATCAGTTCTTTTTCTCTGGGAATGGATAGCATTTTTCATCATAACTCCTTCAGAGTTGTCTTGAATAATATTGTATTGCTAAGAATAGCTAAGTCATGCACAGCTGATCAGGTTACAATATTGCTATTTCTTTGTACACAGTACATTTTACTTCCCATCAGCCCATGAAATTCTTTCCAGGTTTTTCTAAGAGCATCCTGCTCATCATTTCTTAGAGTAGAATACTATTCCATCATAATCACATACCACACTTTGTTCAGCCATTCCCCAATTGATAGGTATCCTTTCAATTGCTAATTCTTTGCCCCCAGAAAAGAACTGCTATAAATATTTTTGTACATATAGGTCCTTTTACTTTTTGTTTTTGGTTGTTTTTTTTTTTTAATCTCTTTTGAGATACAGACCTAGTAGTGGTATTGCTAGAACAAAGTTATGCATGGTTTTGTAGCCCTTTGGGCATAGTTCCAAATTGCTCTACAGAATAGTTGAATCAGTTCACAACTCCACCAAGAGTGCATTAATGTCTCATTTTTCCCACATCCCTTCCAGCATTTGTCATATACCTTTTCCATCCTATTAGTCAATCAACTAGGTATAAAGTATCTCAGACTTTTAAAATATATTTTTAAAATGTATTTTTATTTTCAACATTCACTTCTATAACATTTTTTATTTCCATGTTAATCATGTGGAAGAATTAGAACCAAATTAGAACCAAAATGAAAAACCATGAGAAACAAGAAACATTAAAAAAGAGAAAATAGTATACTTCAATATGCATTCAGCCTCCATAGTTCTTTCTCTGGATGTGGATAGCATTTTCCATCATGAGTCTTTCAGAATTATCTTAGATCGTTATATTGCTGAGAAGAGCTAAGTCTATGAAAGTTAGTGATTGCACAATGTTGCTATTACTCTATACAGTGTTTTTCTAGTTCTGCTCACTTCACTCAGCATCAGTTCATGTAAGTCTTCGAATGTTTTTCCAAAGTCTGCCTGCTCATCATTTCTTTCAGAACAATAGTATTCCATTACATTCATATACCACAACTTGTTCTGCCATTCCCCAGTTGGTGGGCATACCCTCAATTTCTAATTCTGGCCATCACAAAAATAACTCATATAAATATTTTTTTTTATATGTGGATCCTTTTCCCATTTTTGTGATCTCTTTGGGATATAAACCTAATAGTGGTATTGCTGGATCAGATGGTATGCACAGTTTTACAGCCCTTGGGACATAGTTCCAAATTGCTCAGAACTGTTTTAATTTGCATTTCTCAAATCAGTAATAAGTTAGAATATTTTTTTATATGGCTATAGATAGATTTGATTACTTCTTTTGAAAACTAATCATATCTTTTGATCATTTGTCAGTTGGAGGAGTGGCTCTTATTTTTATAAATTTGATTCAGTTCTATATGTTTGAGAAATTGGGCCTTTATCAGAAAAACTTGCTTCAAACTTTTTTTTCACAGTTAAATTGCTAACTCTATATCCTTCCATCCTATTTCCCTTTCTGTTTATTCTATTCTTTTTCTTCTTTTACTCTGTCCATCCTTACAAGGGTTTTGCTTCTGACTACCACCTGCCCCAATCTGCCCTCCCTTCTATCACCCCACCCATCCCTCTTCCCCTCCTATTTTCCTATTGAGTAAGATAGATTTCTATACTGAATTGAGTGTGTATATTATTCCCTCTTTGAGTCAATTATGATGAGAGTAAGGTTCACTCACTCCCTCTCACTTCCTTCCTTTTCCCCTCCACTGTGAAAGTTTTTCTTGCCTCTTTCTTTATGATAATTTACCCCAATCTACCTCTCCTTTTCTCTTTTCTCCAGGACATTCTTCTTTCACCCCTTGATTTTATTTTTTAGATATCATCCCTTCTTATTCAACTCACAACTGTGCCCTTTGTCTATATATACTCCTTCTAACTACACTAATAATGAGACAGGTCTTATGAGTTACACATATCATCTTCCCATGTAGGATGTATACAGTTTAAGCTTATTAAGTCCCTTGTGATTTCCCTTTCCTGTACACCTTTTGAAGCTTCTCTAGAGTCTTGTATTTGAACATCAAATTTTCTATTCAGCTCTGGTCTTTTCATCCAGAATGATCGAAACTTCTCTTTCTCATTGAACATCCATTTTTTCCTCTGAAGAATTATATTCAATTTTGCCAGGTAGGTGATTCTTGATTGTAATTCTAGCTCCTTTGCCTTCTTTAATATCATATTCCAAGCCTTATGAACCTTTAATGTAGAAGCTGATAAATCTTGTGTAATATTGATTGTGACTCCATGACATTTGAATTGTTTCTTTCCGCTGCTTGCAAGATTTTCTCCTTGAATTGGGAATGCTGGAATTTGACTGTAGTATTTTTGGAAGTTTTCATTTTGGGATCTCTTTCAGCAGGTGATTAGTAGATTCAATTTCTGTTTTACCCTCTTTTTCTAGAATATCAGGGCAGTTTTCCCTGATAATTTCTTGAAAGATGATGTCTAGGTTCTTTTTTTGGTCACAGATTTCAGGTAGGTTTTTTTTTTAAAAGTTATCTCTTTTGGATCTATTTTCCAGGTCAGTTGTTTTTCCAATGAAATATTTCATATTATCTTCTACTTTTTTATTCTTTTGGTTTTGTTTTATTATTTCCTGATTTCTCATGAAACCATTAGTTTTCATTTGCTCCATTCTAATTTTTAAGGAATTATTTTCTTCAGTGAGCTTTTACCATTTGCCCAATTCTGCTTTTTAAAGTGTTCTTCTCCTTAGTGACTTTTTGGACTTCTTATATCATTGGCCTAATCTGTTTTTATGTGTTTTTTTTTCTTCAGTATTTTTTGTGTCTCCTTTACCAAGCTGTTGATTCTTTTCTCGTGATTTTCTTTTATTCTCATTTCTCTTCCTCTACTTTTTTCCTCTACTTCCCCTACTTGATTTTCAAAATCCTTTTTGAGCTCTTCCATGATACAATTCATATTTTTCTTGGGTGCTTTGAATGTAGAAACATTGGCTTTGTTTTCTTCTGAGTTTGTGTTTTGATCTTCCTTGTCACCATAGTAACTTTCTATAGTCAGAGGATTTTATTTCCCATTATTTGCTCATTTTTCCAGCCTGTTACTTAACTTTTAACTTTTTATTAAAGTAGGGCTCCATTTCCAGGATGGAGGGCACATTATACCAAGTTTCCATGGTTTTGTGCAGGTGTTTTCAGAGATACTTCTAAGGACCTATAAGTTTTCAGTACTTCTAATGTGATATGATCTAAGGAGGGGTGTTTACTCCTTTCCCAGCCTGTGCTCTAGTCTGTGCACTCTTTTCTGCCCTAGAATTGTGAGAAAGATCTCTCTTCCACTCCTGCTACAAACTCTACTATGTTGCTGCTCCTCCTCACCCTGAGACTGCCAGATTGGGCTACTTGGATCCAAGTATGTGCAAAGCAACAGAATCCTGACTCAGTGCTAACAAAAAGACTCCTGTAGTTTCCTGCTGACTTGTTGTGTGATCCCCTTACCAACTGTTGAGTGAGAGCTCCAGAAGCAACCACTGCTGCTGCCACTGCTGATTTACTCACTCTCAAGACCAGCTCCTAATTTTCTGAAGCCAGAACTGTTTTAGTCTAGCCTGTACTGGACTGTGCTCCACTCTCACCCAGGTTGGACAGACCTTTTCTGATGAGTTTCTAAGTCCTCTTTGGTGTCTATGAGCTGAGAGGTCTAGAAACTGCCACGGCTTCCAGTGATTTGGTTGCCCTGAGATCTGCACCTTGTTTGCTGGGGCCCCAAGTCTAAGTTGGTGCTAGATTGCACTCTTCTCTCTCCCTGGTTCAACAGACCTTTCCTTCTGACTTTCCAAAATATCTTGAACTGGAAATTTGTTTCACTATATCGGTTTGTGGGTTCTGCTGCTCTGGAATTTGTTTAGAGTAATTTTTAAAAGATATTTGGAGAGGTTTTGGAAAGAACTCAGTTGAGTCCCTGACTTTACCATTTTGGCTCCTTACAAGAGGCACAATTCTAAACAAGCTGAGGAATATGTTATTAAAATATTTTGTAAGATGGGAAGATACTGATTGTTCAGGGTTTTTTCTCTTTTTTGGGGGGGGGGTGCATATTATTACAATGAAAAGATTCTATTGAGAAGATAACAACAAATACCAAATCATATATCTATTTTCTCACTCGTACAAAATCTTTATAAGAATAATCTATATATGGATCTCCTCTATAAAAATATGAGAAAGTAACAAGCAAATTTTTATGAATGAAAAGTTGCAATAAGCCACATCTTTTCACTCACATAATTGAATGATGCAGAGAATACAGAATCCTGCTAGATTTACTTTTGTTGATTATTTTAAAAAAATAAAGTCTTAAAAGCTTTCTTCAATGAGACATCTTCTGTGTAAATATCAGGACCAATGCAATATTCTTCACTAGATATAATGAGAAAGAGAACTATTTAATGAAGCTCTGATTATTATTATCAAGATGGTATATAAATCAAGGAATTATGTTTGCCAGAGGGAAGATGTCTACCACAGAGTCCAAATCAAAGATGAATCCCCTGCAGATGTTGATGTTCCCCAGAACGTTTTGTTTGTGGTTGGCATTCTGCTTATTGCAGGAAGCTCCATAACAGTGCAGACTCTTAAATTCATCTGAAATCACTGAAAGAGTTCAGTGTAAAATGTACAGATGAAAGAAATAACTGAAGGAAATACATTATCCAGATTGATCTAGAACTGGAAGAATGATCCATGGAGTAAGTCTATAAATATATAGTTACAAATGGAAAATGAGCTGTCCATATAATCAAATAGGAGAGAAAGAGAAAAGACAGAGACAGATGGAGGGAAAGAAAATGGATAAATGCACATCTCACTAATTAGTGGAAGGTTTACACTTCTTTGGGACTGACCAAAAATTTGAAAAGCAGTATGGTTTAGTGTAAAGGGACTGCAGTAGAAGTTAGGGCATACAGACGAGTATTTTGTCTTGGCTGTGCTAACTGTGTGTCATGTTGGCAGATCACTTTCCCCATAAACTGCACCTAAAGCATGTATGAAAGTCAGATCCTGAAGCCTACCTACTTTCTTTTAAGACTACAATGAGGCAAATCAAGGAAGTAACTCACCTATCTCTAGAAATTGGCAACAAAATACATCTTTTAAAAAAATAAATTATTGCATTTGTTAGTGTCAGAGAGGTATGGGAATCACCTGATTTTCAATGACAGAATCTTCTTTCGATCTCTCCACTCAGGTAAATTAAATTTGGGAAGTTAAAGGTGCTTTGAAACCAGTGACAGTCAGGTTTGATTTTGAGTTTGATTTTACTTGAGTGAAGTTAGTCTTTTCCTCGTAACTTTTCTGACAGTCCTTTTTTGAAACTCAGCAAGGTTTGAGCATTAATTCCATTCCTATTCATCAAAGTCTTAATTGTAAATAAAGTTTTGAAAAGACAGACTTTATTGCCATTATCGTACAAGTGATACAGGTTATTTGAAGATCACACAGGTCTGTTTACTTTTGCTGATACATCTGACTTTTAAAAAAAAAGTTTTTGCATATAAATTGTCAAATATTTTCCAATTAGGTATAAAAAAATTAACATTATTTTAAAGTTTTGAATTCTACATTCCCTCCCTCTCTACCCTCCCCACTCCTTGAGAAGGCAAGCAATTTGATATACATTATGCATGTGCAGTCATGCAAAATGTTTCTGTATTAGTCATGTGAAATGAAACACAAACAAAAAAGAAAAAATAGGTATTTTAAAGTATTCTTCAATCTGCATTCAGAGTCTGTCAGATTTTGTTCTGAAGGTGGATCAAATTTTTCATCATAGGTCTTTCAAAATTGTCTTGGATCATTGTATTGCTTAGAATAGCTAAGTCATTCACAACTGATCATCATGTAATATTGCAGTTACTATGTAAACTGTCCCCCTGGTCCTGCTCATTTCACTTTACATCAGTTCATATAAGACTCTCTTGGTTTTACTGAGAATATCCTGTTCATCACTTTTAGAGCACAATAATATTCAATTACAATTTTATGCCACAACTTGTTCAGCTACTTCCCAATTGATGGGCATTCCCTCAATTTCCAGTTCTTTGCTACCACAAAAAGAGATGTTGTAAATACTTTTGTGCATAGATCATTTTCCTCTTTTTTTAAAATGTCTTTGCCTGTTCGTGAAGTTGTGGACTGATTCCATTCATTCTGGAGAGCAATTTGGAAGTATGCCCAAAAAGCAATAAAACAATGCATACCATCTGATCCAACAATACTCTGGTCTACTCATTCCCAAGTGTGACTGATCTTCCTACTTCCATGTTGTCTTGGACCAGAAAATGTCTTACCCCCATCCTTTTGTGGTTTTTGCTGCTCCAGAATTCATTTTGAGATGTTATTTTAAAGTTGTTTCTAGGGGTATTAGGAGTGCTTAGATGAATCTCTGCCTTTTATCTACCATCTTGGCTCTACTATATATACATTTTCACTGGCTGTCCATCTTGTCATTCTTTCTTTCCTCATCTCTACCTCCAGGCTCCTCTGGTTGCCTTCAAGTCCCATTTAAAATCCCATCATTTACAAAAAGCCTTTCCCAAACTCCCCTTGATATTAGTGCCTCCTTTGGGAAATGATCTCTAAAGTATCCTGTATACATCTTTTTTGTACATAATTGTTTGGATTTTGTCTATTCCATTAGAATGTGAACTCCTTGAGGGCAAGGACTGTTTTTGCCTTTCTTTGTACCCTCAGTATTTAGCACAGCACCTGGCATATAGTAAACACTTAATGGATTTTTGGCTTGATTTGACAAGTGAAAAGTCACTGAGTTGAAAAATGGAATGCTATTTGTAATGAATAGCAAGTAGTCAATTGTCACTGCGTTATAGAGTACATAAAGGGGATAAAGTATAAGAAAAGGATTATTGCAGTTTACTGAATGGAAGGGGTGATTTGGTCAAATCTGGAAAATAGTAGTCCTTTTTAAAGTAATAGTCAAGTTTGAATAGAGAAGGGTTTTTTTGTGGGGAATGGAGATGTGTTCTCTTTTATTTTTTTTTTAAATTACAAAAATTTGTCTTTATTAATTTGTTTACTTTTAGTTTACAAAATTCAGTTCCACAATCCCTTGAGTTTCAAATTTTCTCCTCTTCCGTCTCCTCCCTCACACCCCCACACCATGGCGGCATGCAATCAAATATAGGAGCTGCAAATACTTTCACATCAGACATTAGTCAGGTTATAAAGAAGGATTGTAACAGATGGAATGAACAATGAGAAAGAAGAAACAAAACCAAACAAGAAAAAGAAAGAGAGCAGGTAATTTGCTTCAATCTGCGTTCAAACTCTGTTCTTTCTAGTTCTCTGAATGTAGACATCTCTCTCTGTCATGAGCCTTTTGGACTTGTCTTATAGCCCTGCATTACTGAGAAAAGTCCAGTTTATCAAAGTTGGTCATCACACATATGTTGTGTCTGTAATTGTGCACAGATTTCTATTGGTTCTGCTCTTCTCACTCAGCATCAGTTTGTATATGCCTCTTCAGGTAAATATGAAGTTTGTCTGCTCCTCATTTCTTATAGCATAGCACAATAGTATTCCATTACATTCATATTCCACAACTTGTTTAGCCATTCCCCAATTGATGGGCATCCCCTTAATTTCCAATTCTTTGCCACCACAAAAAGAGCTGCTATAAATATTTTTGTACATATGTGTCTTCCTCCAACTTTTATGATCTCTTTGAGATACAACCCTAGAAGTGGTATTGTTGGGTCAAAGGGTATGAAATTGTTTATAGCCCTTTGGGAATAATTCCAGATTGCTCTCCAGAATGGTTGAATCAGTTCACAACTCCACCAACAATGCATTAGTGTCCCAATATTTCCACATCCTCTCTGGCATTTGTCATTTTACTTTTGTCATAGTAGCCAATCTGACTGGTGAGATGTGGTACCTCAGAGTTGTTTGGATTTGCATTTCTCTAATCAATAGTGATTTAGAGCATTTTTTCATACACTTATAAATATCTTTAATTTCTTCCTCTAAAACCTGCCTGTTCATATCCTTTGACTATTTATCAGTTGGGGAATGACTTGTATTCTTATAGGTTTGACTCAATTTTCTGTATATTAAAAATTCTTTCCCAGTTTTCCACTTCCCTCTTAATTTTGGTTACGTTAGCCTTGTTTGTACAGAAACTTTTCAATTTAATGTAATCAAAATTATCCATTTTGCATTTTATAATGCTCTGTAATTCTTGTTTGGTCATAAAATCTTCCCCTCTCCATAAATCTGACAGGTAAACTATTCATTGCCTTCCCAGATTGCTTATAGTATCAGCCTTTATACCTAGATCAGGCACCCATTTAGACTTGATTTTGTTTTATGGTGTTAGACAATGGTCTATGCTCAGTTTCTGCCATACTATATTACATTTTTCCAAGAAGTTTTTGTCAAATAATGAGTTCTTATTCCAAAAACTGGGGTCTTTGGGTTTATCAAACAATAGATTATTGTCGTCACTGAGTACTGAGTCTCATGTACCCAATCTATTTCATTGATCCACTACTTTATTCCTCAGCCAGTACCAAGTAGTTTTGATGACTGCTGCTTTATAATACAGATTAAAATCTGGTATGGCTAGGCCACATTCCCTAGTATTTTTTTCATTAATTCCCTTGATATTTTGGACCTTTTGTTCTTCCAAATGAATTTTGTTACTATTTTTTCTAGCTCTATAAAGTAATTTTTTTGGTAGGTTGGTTGGTATGGCACTAAATATGTAATTTAATTTAGGTAAAATTGTCATTTTTATTATATTAGCTCGACCCAGTCATGAGCAATTGATGTTTTTCCAATTAGTTAGATCTGATTTTATTTGTGTGAAAAGTGTTTTGTAGTTCTGTTCATATAGGTCCTGGGTTTGTTTTGGCAGGTAGATTTCCAAATATTTTATAACGTCTACAGTAATTTTAAATGATATTTCTCTTTCTATCTCTTGCTGTTGGATTTTGTTAGGAATATATAGGAATGCCTACGATTTATGTGGGTTTATTCTATATCCTGCAACTTTGCCAAATTTGTTTATTGTCTCTGTAGTTTTTCACTTGATTCTCTAGGATTCTCTAAGTATATCATCATATCATCTACAAAGACTGATTGATAGCTTAGTCTTTTCTTTGGCTAATTTGATTCCTTTGATTTATTTTTCTTTGCTACTGCTAACATTTCTAGTGCCATATTGAATAAGAGGGGTGATAGTGGACATCCTTGTTTCACCCCTGATCTTATTGGAAATGCTTCTAGCTTATCCCTATTACATATAATACTTGCTGATGGCTTTAAATAGATGCTACCTATTATTTTAAGGAAGACTCCATTTACTCTTATACTTTCTAGTGTTTTTAATAGGAATGGATGTTGTATTTTGTCAAAAGCCTTTTCTGCATCTATTGAGATAATCATATGGTTTCTGCTAGTTTTATTGTTCATATGATCAATTATACTGGTGGTTTTCCTAATATTAAAACATCCTTGCATTCCTGGGATAAATCCTACCTGATCAAAGTATATTATTCTTGTGATAAGTTGCTGTAGTCTTTTTGTTAATATTTTGTTTAAAATTTTTGTGTCTATAGTCATGAGAGAAATTGGTCTATAATTTTCTTTCTCTGTTTTATCTCTTCCTGATTTAGGTATCAGTACCATATTTGTGTCATAAAAAGAATTTGGCAGGACTCCTTCTTCAGTAATTTTCCCAAATAGTTTGTAGAGTATTGGAATCAGTTGTTCTTTAAATGTTTGATAAAATTCACTAGTAAATCCATCTGGCCCTGAAGATTTTTTCCTAGGGAGTTTTCTGATGGCTTGTTTGATTTCTTTTTCTGATACAGTGTTATTTAAGTAATTTTCTTCCTCTTCAGTTAATCTGGGCAATTTATATTTTTGTAAATATTCATCCATTTCACTAAGATTGTCAAATTTATGTGCATACAATTGGGCAAAATAATTCCTAATTATTCATTTAATTTCCTCTTCATTTGAGGTAGATTCACCCTTTTCTTTTTTGATACTTGAAATTTGGTTTTCTTCTTTCTTTTTTTTATCATATTGAATAAGGGTCTATCAATTTTATTGGTTTTTTCATAAAACCAGCTCTTAGTTTTATTTATTAATTCAATAGTTTTCTTAATTTCAATTTTCTTAATCTCTCCTTTGGTTTTCATTATTTCTAATTTAATATTTATTTGGGGATTTTCAATTTGTTCTTTTTCTAGTTTTTTCAATTGCATGCCCAATTCATTGATCTCCTTTTTCTCTAATTTATTCATGTATCCACTCAGGGATACAAAACTTCCCCTAAGAACTGCCTTTGATGCATCCCACAAGTTTTGGTATGTTATCTCAGTATTGTCATTCTCTTGAATGAAGTTACTGGTTGTTTCTATAATTTCTTGCTTGACCCACTCATTCTTTAGGATTAAATTACTTAGTTTCCAATTAGGTTTCAGTCTGTCTTTCCATGGTCCTTTATTGCATATGGTTTTTACTGCATCATGATCTGAGAATGATGAATTTAATATTACTGCCTTTCTGCATTGAATTGTGAGGTTTTTATGCCCTAGTACATGGTCAATTTTTGTGTATGTGCCATGTACCACTGAGAAGAAGGTATATTCCTTTTTATCCCCATTCAGTTTTCTCCAGCTCTATCATATCTAGCCTCTCTAAAATTCTATTCACTTTTTTAACTTCTTTCTCATTTATTTTGAGGTTAGATTTATCAAGTTCAGAGGGGGGAGATTGACATCCCCCACTAGTATAGTTTTGCTATCTATTTCTTCCTCTAATTCCCTCAACTTCTCCTCTAGAAATTTGGATGCTATACTACTTGGTGCATACATGTTAAGTAATGATATTGCTTCATTCTCAGTGTTGCCTTTTAAAAGAATACAGTTTCCTTCCTTATCTCTTTTAATTAGATCTATTCTGCTTTTACTTTATCTGAGATAAGAATTGCTAAGCCTCTTTTTTTTTTACTTTAGCTGAAGCATAATATATTCTACTCCAGCTTTTTACCTTTACCCTGTGTATATCCCCTTGTTTCAAATGTGTTTCTTGTACACAGAATATTGTAGGATTGTGGTTTTTAATCCGTTCTGCTATCTGCTTCCCTTTTATGGGACAGTTCATCCCACTCACATTCACAGTTATGATTACTATCTGGGTCTTTTCCTTCATCCTATTCCCTCCCGTATTTATGTTTTGCTTGTTCCTTCTCCCTTCCCCTCCTTAAGAATTTTCCTTTTGACCACTTCCTCTCTCAGTATTCCCTCTCTGTGTTCCCCCCCCCCCCACTTTACCTACCTCTTCCCCTTACTACTATTTCCTTCCCTTCTAACCACCCTTCCCCCTTTTAATCCCCCCTTACCCCTCCTACTGCCTGTAGGGCACAATGGATTTTTATACTTATGTTATTCCCTCTTTGACTCCAAACCAATGAGAGTAATTTTCATACAGTGCTCCTCTCCCTCCCTCCTTTCTTTCTATGGAGTTGCTGTGTCTTTTCATGCTAGAATCTTAAACTTAACTGATTATGTTGATATCTTTTTAAACTAGAACCAATGAGAATAAGGTTCATATGATGTTCATTTCCCTCCCTCTTTCCCCTCTATTATAGTATGTTTTTATGCCTCTGTGTGGCATAATTTACTTTTTTCTGCCTCATCCTTTCCTTTTCTCTCATTATAGTCCCTTTGAACCCCTTAATAAGGTTTTTTTTTTATCATCAGATTAATTCATTTATACCCAAGCCCACTATCTAAATATATTCCTCTTAAATGTTGTGATAGTCATATAAATTTTGATATTGACAGGTATCAGCTTCTCATATAGGGATGTAAATAGTTTGCTCTTGTTGAATCTCAACATGTGCATGTGTGCGTGTGTGTGCATGTGTGTGTGTGTGTGTGTGTGTGTGTGTGTGTGTGTGAGTGTGTCTTTTCCTTGTTTACCTTTTTATATCTTTTCTGAGTCTTGTCATTGGAGATCAAATTTTCCATTGAGCTCTGGCTTTTTCATCAGGAAAGTCAAGAAGTCTCTTATTTCCTTAAAAGACCATTTCCTTGCCTGAACGGTTATGCTCAATTTGGCGGGATAGTTGATCCTTGGTTGCAGTTCCAGTTGGTGTCTGTAGATTCTCCTGGTGGTGCTAAGGCACACCTGGGTTTGTGTTGTTAGCACTTGCTGGCTCCACCACCCTGCGCTTTGGGAGCTCCTGCTAGTCAGCTGAGGTGGGATTTGTTGGGACCCCTCCTGCCCTTCACTTCAGGCTCCTTACTAGCTCAGTTACACACTTTCTCAGTGACTCCAATGTCTGAGGCTATTTCCACTATTTCAGGATTTTACTCTGGGTGGGACACTTATCTTTGGGTTTTCTGGGTCAGGGATGGAGAATAGGATTTACTTTGCCATCTTGGCTTCTGGAAATTCAGGTAGGTGAATTTTAAACTTCCAGGCTATGGGCTGATAGCCTCAGGAGAAGTTGCTGTCTGCTGCAGGCCCTGTACTTTCTCTTACCCACCTCCAACTGATCTTTAATCCTGTGGTGAGATGGCTGTGAATTGCCCTTGAGGTAGGTGAATCTGCTGGCTGGGGCTCCTTCTCACTCTATTGTAGTCTACTCTCTGGTCCACACTGTTGCAGCTCCCATGTGCTCCTCACTCCCCCTGCCCAGACCTATGTGGACACTTTCCTGGGCTGGGAATCTGCTATGCTCCATCTTCCACTGGATTCTGTCACTCTAAAATCCATTCAGATTCACTTTTCAAAGTTTAGTGACAGAATTCATGGAGGACCTTAGAAAAGTTACTGCTTCTGTTCCATCATCTTGGCTCCACCCAAGTTCTCTTCTCCATTTGCTGAAATTAATATGTCTATGGGGCTTCTGACTTGAGATGTCCAAGAAGTAGTTGGTGATTTCAGATTGTGGCTCTAGAGAGAGTTAAAAATTGGATATATAAATCATAGAATCATATGCATAGAAATGGTAAGTGAACTATGGAAAATTAAGAGATCATTGAATAAGATAGTGCATTTCAGGTGTCCTTAAACATTTTTGTGTCATGGGGCCATTTCGAAATGTGAGCAGACCATGGACCTCTATCTTCAATAAGACTTTTAAATCTATTAAGTATAATAAATAGAATTGCAAAGGAAACTAGTTGTGTTGGGTATAGTTTTTTTTTAATTAAAACTTTTATTTATTTTAGTTTACATCATTCATTTCCATGAAATTTTGAGTTACAAATTTTCTCCCCATCTTTCCCCTACCCACCACC
>CM053588.1:250569319-250585515 GCA_028646515.1 Pseudochirops corinnae
AGGATGCTTTCTAAGTTCTGTTTTTGATCATGGCTTTCAGGTAGTCCAATAATTTTTAAATTGTCTCTCCTGGATCTGTTTTCCAGGTCAGTGGTTTTTTCAAGGAGATATTTCACATTGCCTTCTATTTTTTCATTTGTTTGGATCTGTTTGATAGTATCTTGATTTCTGATAAAGTCATTAACTTCCAATTGCTCCACTCTAATTTTGAAGGAATTATTCTCTTCAGAATGCTTTTGAGAGTCTTTTTCCATCTGGCAAAGTCGACTTTATAAGGCATTCTTCTCCTCATTGGCTTTTTGGGCCTCTTTTGGCATTTCAGTTAATCTATTTTTTAAGGTGTGAATTTCTTCAGTCAGGTTGTTGACTGTCTTTTCATGATTTTCTTGCGTCATTCTTATTTCTCTTCCCAATTTTTCTTCCACTTCTCTCATTTGGTTTTCAAAATCCTTCCTAAGCTGATCTCTAGCTTTTAGGCAATCTTCATGTTTCTTGGAAGCTTTTGGTGTGGGGACCTCTGACTGTGTTGTCCTCCTCCCGCTCCCTGCCTTGATACTTCTTTTCCCCAAAGAAGGAATCTAGGGTTTGGTTGCTGTTCTTACTTTGCTTCTTATGCTTATTCATGATTGGTCAGTCCATGATTTTTTTTTTTTTAGCTCTGTGGAACTCTGCTTCCAGAGCGGAAAGCTCTGTCCCAAACTGCTGGGGTTTTCCCAGATGCCAGAGCTTTTAGGAGGCTGCTGGGTCCCTCCCCAACTCCGACTCACTAAAAAAAAAAAACCCAGCACCCCTGCCCAAGACCACAATCTGCATCCAGGCCGTTCAACGTGAGAGCATTTGGCCTCTGAACGATCGCTTTGTCCCCCTACGGTCTGCAGGCTGGGACCTCTGAAGCGGCAGTGCAGAGGCAGGTGCAAAACCTCCTCTTCTGCAGCCTCCTTGCCCTGGAGGTGGTTTGGCCAGACCTGCTTTTCTCCCCCCCATTTGTCTGAGCTCCACTAACCTAATTCTGGGAACTGCCACAGCTGCTGCAGATCCACTCTCCCGAAGCTCCAGCCAGGGCTCGGCTCCTCTCGTCCAGCCACCCTCAGGGCAAAGCCACAGTTTCAGGCTGGTCTGGTTTCAGCTCGCAGAGCTGAGATGGTTCCTTGTAGCCAAGCTGACTTTAGAGGAAAGTATATTTGTGTGTGTTTTGGAGTTCTAGAATTTGTTTAGAGTCATATTTTATGGGTATTTTGAGGTGGCTATGTGAGAGCTGCAATATGTTGCTGCTCCTATGCCGCCATCTTTGCTTCGCCCCCAAGAACTGATTTTTCAAGCAATGAGCTTATCTGACTTCTTGCTTGAGCTTCCTTTCCTCCAGCTATCTAGTCTAACTCTATGTGTTGGGTATAGTTACATGATAGATGATTAATTGGACCCATATTTTATTCTATTCAGTATTAATGAGTTTGATATGATTCTGTAGGAATAGTGATTGATCATAAGTTCTGCTATTAGACCTCAGAACCATGAACTGTAGATTGTTAAATTTAGTTGTTTAGTCATAGGAAGCTAACTAAAAGACCTCCACCCTTGTTTTTTCCTTGTTATGGTGATCAATTCCAGTATGATAGAGGTAACTCAATAACATGGAAAGTCCACCAGGTATTTTTGTTGCTCCTCTATACCTTGTCATCCCTCTCTTGCTTAACATAGGGAGGTAGTGATGAGCATTTGTCCAATAAGTGACCCTGTTCATTGACCTGTGGCCTGCCTTTCCACCAGCCTATCAGTGCACTTAGATGTTTTGACATCTATTTATCACACTAGCCTGTAGGTCTGCTAATTTACTTGGTAGGACCTCCTGAAAGGTCAAAATATGTTTGTCAAGGTCTGCTCATCAACTCATTTGTCAACAAGTGGGAATCTGTATTTTGTGCATACCCCCCTGATATAGACCCTATGATATAGATTCTCAAGGTCTATAAACCAGTGATATTCTGTATTTTTAATTGGTCTCATCTGTATTGTCTGAGTATCAAGCACTATAAAACTAAGGTCCTGGAGGAAGGGGGCATCTCAGAGTATGAGGAACAGCTGAGATTCACTTCATTAGAAAGTGACATGGACCCTTTAATAAAGTGCTGTTAGCTTCAAACTCTGCCTCAGTGATTTTTTTTTTGCAGATTGGACAGTTTTGGACCCCACAGTTATATTCTGTTTTTAAAAAATTATAAATCCCTCTGGTATAGAGGGAAAAGAAAAGAGGAATGAGAGCCCAGTAGAGATTATTTAACATAAGTTTGTAGTGGACTTGATCAGCACAGCTTTGCAAATTTCTCTGATTCTATTCAGTAGCTTGTGACTAAGAGTAAAGTTGTCCAAAAGTAGGAGTAAACAAAGGTTAGGATTTGACAAATCATGATATAGGTAGTAGGACAAAGAGCAAGAAAATCAAGTGTAGACAACAGTATGAAATCGCACTCATTAAGTCAGAGAGATTGAGATATGAGAGTGTAATACTCCAAGAATGGCATTTATATCCTATGAATGAAAAAGTAGAAGGAATGGAAATAATAGTGAGGATGGAGGGCAGGGGTACTGGTCATCATGCAGAGGGAAAACTGGGATGACTAAAAATTATGAATTGATAAAGGAATTTCATAATCTCTAAACAAGAAAGTGGAAAACTTGGAAGTGATGACTAGATAAGTGGTATGAATATCTTATGTAGAATGGAAACGTGGTTCATTGGAAATTAATATATTGAGGTACTAGGGAGTTAGGGTACTTAAGGGAATGTCAAGATATGTGTTAAAATCCTCTAGTATGAGGGAAGGAATTGAGGTAGAGTCAGGCACTGAACTTATTGAAGAAGAAAGGAGAATGTCCTAGGATTCTGTAGATGACAGGTGCCATTAACTCAACAGGTTGATAAATTCTGATTAAATTGACCTCAGAGAATAAGTTACTTGGTAAATGTGATAGAGTAAATGTCTGGAAATGGAAATGGGGAGTAAGGAGTATGTTAATTCCCTGACCATGACCCCATCATTCTGAGAGAAGATGTACAAGTGAATACACAAACAGTATAGACATGGTATCTGGGGAAGTCCTGCTTTTAACAGGGAGCCTTGGCTCATGAAAGAGACTATGGGAATATATTCCTGCTAACACACTGTTGATGGCATATGAATTAGCCCAACTATCCTTGAAAACAATTGGTAATTGTGCAAAAAAATTGTTCTTTGATCCAGCAATCTCAAACAACAGAAACAATACAAATGTAACAAAATACTCAAATTCAAAATATTCAAAAAGAAAAAAATGAAACAAAGCAAAAATAGAAATCAATTTCCCCATTTACTAGAAGATGTCAAAACAAATTATGGTATGTGAAGGTGATATAATATTACTGTACCATAGGAAGCAACACATATCAGGAATTCACAGGGGAAAAAAATAGGAAGACTTCCATGAACAAAATAAGAAAATTAAAACAAAAATATCTGTGTGTGTAATTTAATTGAAAAATAACACTTAGTGTGGGCATTTCTGAAAACTCTGTCCTAGACTCTTCTTTCTCTTTCTCTCCAGCTCCCCTCCCCATCCTGCCTCCTAGGACATGTTATCAGATCCTATGAGTTCAATTATTTTCTATTTACAAAAACACCCAAATTTCTGTTTTGACTCTATTTTCTCACCTAAACTCCAATCCTATGTTGCCAGTGGCCTGCTGGAGAGACAACCCTACTCTGATATGCTATAAGCATATCAAATTTATATCTCTAAAGTGGATTAGAGAAATTATTATTTCTCTCATATAATCAATTATTGAATTTAGAAACAGGATTTTTTTTCCCTTCCTATTTCCTCATTCAGAAACCAAAAGTCTGTAAGTTTTTCATTGTCTGAAGAACCTTGTTGGTGGATGAAATTGCCCAAATCCCCAGGGTACGTGTTTTTCCATTCTGAGTGGGAGACCCTGTTCAATTAGAGAACCTTACAAAGAATTTAATCTAAAGTGAATTCTGGCCTGTTATGTTCTACCAGAGGTTACAAACTTATTTGGCTTACTGCCTCCCTTTCAAAAAAGAACTAGTACCCCCCTGGAAATCTACTTTGTTTAACCCTTTAACAGTTTTTAAAAAATTTGCATCACTTAATATATATTTTATGTATTTACATCTAAATATATATTAAAAGATTATACATATTAAATGACACATCTTAAGTTTAGAAATTTGTTGTAATTTTTTTATTTTTTCCTGCATTGAAATTTTAATGATGCAATATTGTGTCATATAACTATAGTATTATACTATAAACAAATCATTACATGCGTGTATTTCTGCCAATGCATGCTGGACTTCCTGATGATGCATGACACACCTGGATGCCAGTACTTACTAGTTAAGACCTGTTGGCAGACTTGAGTGCTGATCAGTTATAACTTGCATTTTGTGTGTTTATTTGGAAAATAATATAATCATTATGATGTTAACTCTGTTACACAGTAGATGAAACATGTATGAATGGTTTTTCAAATTTTTCTTATCTTCTCTTGATTCCTTATGCTTGTACCACCACCTTATTTTTATTCAATCCCCCCGCCAATTGTATTGGAAGCTATTGCTCCCTCCCTGGATTTTTCCAGTGCCCCCTAGGGACAGCATCACTCACTTTGGGAACCTCTATATTCTACTTAAACTTGGGGAGTAGGGGTAGACCTTTGGTCTAGATTGCCTGAGACTGGAGGTAGTCTGACTTGAGATAATCTCTCTTTGTCCTTGAGGGACATAATCAAAGTCATGTCACCAAGCTGCACATTGGAATAGGTCCATCTCATCATATTCATTTTTTCTCATTAATCATTGACCAATCAGAGTTTATTGCCATCTTTTGGCAACATCCACTCTTTGAAGAGCATATAAGTGTTAAGAAGCCACCATAATCTGTCTTTGGTTTAGGATAGAAGACCAGATGACCATTTTATTACTTATCCACCAGCCATAATTAATAAATTGATTAATTGCCCAGGAATTATCTCTAAAAACATTTATACATCCCAGTGGAGCTTGTTTTATTTTCTCAAAAACATTTTAGATCTCCCAATTTCCTTATTTCTGTTTTGTGTCCATTTTTCCAGTCACTCAGATCTACAACCTTATAGTCAATCTTTATTAATTTTATTTTCTTACCCCCTCACCAATATCCCATCAGTTGCAAAGTCTTGCTGATTCTACCTGTGCAACACATTTCAAATCTATCCCTTTACCCCAAGCCACCACCCTAATTCATGTCTTCATCACCTCTCTCTTGGATTATTGCAAAAACATCCTATTGATCCCTCTCCCTTCAGTCATCTTCAAGTCATCCTCCACATAACAGGAAATAATCTTCCCAAAGCACCTGTGTGACCATAACATTTCCCTGTTCACTAATCTTCAGTGGCTCCCAGTTTCCTTGGGGTGGGAGTGGGGGGGTGGGGTGTGGAATATTCAGCAATTTAATGCCCTACACAATTTGGCTTTCATCTACCGGTTCAGCCTTTTTTTTTTTTTCCATATTACTCCACCTAATAGAGTCTTCACTCTACTCAACCTGACTTTTTAGCAGTTCCCCATAAGAAATACTCCATCTCCCAAACTATGATTGCCGTATCTGGAATGTATTATCTCCTAACCTCTGTCTCTTAAAATTTTTAGCTTACTTTAAAGTACAACTTAAATATTCCTTCTAACTAAATATTTTTACTTATCTCCCCAATTAATTGTTAATTCTCATTCTCCATCTCTCTCTGTCTGTCTCTCTCTCTGAATGTAAACTCCTTAAAGGCAGAATCATTTTTGTCTTAATTCACATAGCAGATAGTGAGCATTTATTGATTGTTTATTTATTAAATGAATGAATAAGTATTTGAACTCAAATTAATTGCAATGACAAATTTTGATCCTTGTGAATAGGTAATGAAACACATTTCCCTCTTTTTGTTAGAGAAGTGAGGATTTATAGGAACAGGATGTTGCAGTCACTTTGTTGATTTTACTTCATTTTCTTTTTGTTGCAAATGAGGGTCTAGTAGTGGGAAGAATAGATTATAAAGTAATTGTGGTGTTAAAAAAAAAAGCATCAATAAGATTTTCTTTTCTTTTTTAAGTCCTAGAAGTGATGTAAAAGAACATATGTTTTGTTTATACTGTTTATTTTTTGCATATCCCTACTGCCCTGTAATAGAAATGGACCAAATAGAGATTTACAGATGAATGAAATTTCCAGCATACCACAGTGCCAACTTTGCTTTTTCTTGTATTAGCCAGATGGCAGGAATTAAAATGGGGCAAAGCATGCTGGGAGGTTTCTGTGCAATGTAAAAGTCAGCTTCAATCTGCTCCAATTTAGGAAAGTTGGGTGAACCCTTTGGCCTTGTGGCAAGTTATTTCAAAGTCAACAACTATTCCAAAGATTAAACTTTCTCTAGATGTTAATATGAAAGTGACTAGCCTATGCCTGGTCTTTACTTGGTAATTCATCTTGCTGTTTACTGAAGGGTTTTATGAAAAGTTTTCTTTCATATTAATAGACTTTGCTTGTTGCAAAAACAGCTTTGTCATTACCAGTCTTTGCGTTTTTTCATGTCATTGTCTCTGATCTTAAATTTTCACAAAGCAACAAATATGCTTTGTTGTCTAAAAGCACACGCGAGACACAAACCTGCTAGAGCTTGCTTTTTTCTTTAGTGTCACCTATGAACCATTCTTACATTCTCTAGCAAGACAAGGTCACCACCAGTAGCAGCAGCAGCAGCCTGGAATATAGCCAGTCTAGCAGCATTGAGTCAGTCAAAAGTGGGAATTAAACCACCGCCTGTGTCTACACATGCATTTAAAGAAAAAAAAAAAAGATCAATTCAGTTTTTTTATTTCTTAGTCTATATGACAACTATCAAGTGCCTTCAGTGCCTGTCCTCTCTCCAACCAAAATAAATATTGTTTTTTGTGTTATGTTATGCAGACAATCTATTTGATGGTCACAAACTAAGTCAAAATTTCAAAAATCATTCCTTTGATTACAAAATAAAGAACTACTTTACACGTGGGAAGGAATCTAAGATATGCTAGCTAGGCCTTCTCACACGACTGGTTCAAAAAGCAGATGAGTTGGATATATAGAAGCAGAGATGAATAACTCATAAAGAAATAGTCAGCACCCTGAATTTTATTAAAATAACTAAAGGAGTGTTTATAATATATTGGGTAGATACCTAATGGAAGATTGAGAAAGCAGCTTGGTGTAGTGTCAAGAGAAAACTGGATTTGGAGTCAGAAGGTTCAAATATCAGTTCTGCCCTTACTATATAATCTTGGCAAAGTTGTCCTACTCCTCCTGACCTCAGTTTCTAAAATGAGAAGATATGACTAAATGACCTCTATGGTCCAGTCATGAATGTTGTTCCTATGACTTACAGGAAATCATTGACAAAAATTTGCCTTTGTTTTATGACCATCCACATAGAAAAGACCAAGTAGATGAAGAATGTCTATTGCTTGGATTGTGACAGGTGATTGGATGGACAGCCTACAGACTTTGTCTTTCACATGTTTATATGGGAGAAGAAAGTGAAGCTGATGACTTTGCACAGTCCTACTGCACTTAAATACAATTCACTTGCAAGTCATGGCATCTCCTTCCTGATGTCATAATCCTCTTTAAGAATGAAGAACAGCAGGAGCCAAGATGATGGAGTAAGAAGTAAATCACTCTCCCTCCCTTATTGACCTCTGAAAGCCCAGAAAATATCACCACAGGAAAAATCCCTGGAACAGCTGAGGCAGCAGAAAGATAGGGTGCAGCAGCCTTGTAGATCAGGAAATTTGGGGGATTAATGGGAAAGGCCTCACTTGCTCTGGGGGAGGGGGAGCTGCACAGGATGGGAGGCATCTCAGCAAGCCAGCAGCAAGCCCCACTTCAGCAAACCAGGGGGAGATCCTGAAGCCTAGGGTGGTGGAGCAGCCAAGCAACAATGCCAGGACACTTCAGTGCCTCAGCACAGGCAGGGGAACCAGTAGACACTAACTCAGAAAAGGACCATGTCTTCCAGCATTCTCCAGCAACCAAGTCTCCTGGTGCTTCAACTGGTGCTACAACTCCAGGAACCACAACTCTAGTAGGCATAGCCCTACATTGGCAGACATGCTCCAGTAGCCAAACATTTGAGTACAAATATATGAGAGATATGCAAGAGAGAGTCAATAGCTTGGAAAATGAAGGACAAAAACTGACTGTAGGAAACAAGCCCTTAAAAAATATAATTGACTATAAGCTAACTGGGAGAGCAAGGAATAGTTTATCTGTCAGATTTATGGAGAACAGAAAAATTTATGACCAAAACAAGAGACTGAGAATATTATGAAATGCAAAATGAATAATTTTGACTACACAGAATTAAAAAGTTTTTGCACAAAGTCAATTCCATCAAGATTAGGAGGGAAGTAGAAAACTGGGAAAGAATTTTTATAATTAGTATCTCTGATAAAGGCCTCATTTCTAAAATACATGAAGAACTAAGTCAAATGTATAAGAATACAAGTCATTCTCCAATTGATAAATGGTCAAAGGATATAAACAGGCAGTTTTCAGATGAAGAAATTAAAGCTATCTATAGTCATATGAAAAAAATTCTCTAAATCACTACTTATTAGAGAAATGCAAATCAAAACACATCACATCCATCAGATAGGCTAACATAACAAAACAAGAAAATGATAAATGTTGGAGAAGATGTGGAAAAAATTGGAACACTGATGCATTCTTGGTGGAGTTTTGAACTGATTCAACCATTCTGGAGAGCAATTTGAAACTATGCCCAGAGGACTATAAAAGTACATACCCTTTGACCCAGCAAAACCACTTCTGGGGCTGTATCCTGTAACAGTAAGCACCCTAGAATACCCAGGATGGCTGTTAGCACAGGTTCTTTGGTCTGCTTTTCCAAAGGAAAGTAACTCAAAAGGGGTTAACAATCATAGTTTAATCAAACATATATCATTTACCTAGTTCAGGAGGAAAAATCAGCACCCTGGACTTCAGAGAAGATATAAACAGAAGTTACAAGGAGACAAAAAAAATAGACATAGAAAGTAACACAATTAAACAGATCAACAGACAGGGCTTCTAGCTGTCTGACCCTCACATACCTACATAGTTACCAGAGAGAGAAGTACCAACATCTGGGTTTTCAATGAAGTTAGACTCAACAGCTGCTTAGAGCCTCATCTGGGCTAATCACACAACTCTTCCCATGAGTGAGCCCCAAAACAAAATCTCACATCAGGGCATACACACACATACACATACATATAGATATATATGTATATGTATATATATAGATATAGATATATATACACACACATATATACATATATCTCAAATATATACAAATATCTATCCATATCTATATTTATAGATATGGATAGATATAGATATAGATAGCCTTCTCCAGGGTCAAAAGACATCATAAACTTTGTGACCCACTCTCCTCTACCCTACCTTCCTCTTTCTCTTCCTCTCTTCTCTCCTCTCTCCTTTGCTCCCCTCTCCCCTCCCATTCCCTCTCTTCCTGTTCCCTCCCCTCCCTTCTTTTCTCCACAATCCACATATGGTATAATAATTCCCTTATCTGCAGGTGCTTTATAGGAAGGCCTGTAAATTTCACTGATAAAGACTCAAAAGATATATTGTGGTTGAAGAACAAGATTTCTTTCTTAAGGACCGTGCCTTAAACCCAAGTCATTCTGGCTCTCATTGATTGGCCAACAATGGGCCCAATCCCAAGCCCCACATGGTCACCATTGGGACTGGATGGCTCAGAGTGAAGGTAAATACCAATTGTTTCTGTTTTGGCCAGAAACCCTAAGGGTCTTTTCCTCCCAGATTTATTTACTTTTTGACTGGGTAAAAAAGGCCATTCTTTGCCTCATTTCTTACCTAGTCATAATCACTGAATGGGCCTTGCCCCAGTCAAACTAACCTGACCCATTTGACTCAGAAAGAAACTAAATCTTGTTAAAAGGTACCATAGACAATAAAGTAGTAGCAATACTAAACATATGGTATAGCATCCAAATTCTTAGTGGAGAAATTGAGTTACAGGAAGAAATAGACAGCAAAACTATCCTAATGGGGAATTTCAACCTGCCTTTCTTAGAACTAGATAAATCTAAACACAAAATAAACAAGAGAGAAGTTAAGAAGGTGGATAGAATTTTAGAAAAATTAGATATGATAGACCTCTGGAAAAAAATTGAATGGGGATAGAATGGAATATACCTTTTTCTCAGCAGTACAAGGCACCTCCACAAAAATTCATCATGTGTTAGGGCATAAAAACCTCACAGGAAGATAGATTAAAAAATTAATTAGAAACTAAGTATTCTAATTCTAAAGAATGAGTGTGTCAAACAATAAAACATAGAAACAATCAATAATTACATCAAACTGAGATCTGGGTAAAATCTTAGCTTAAAAAAGACCAAGGTGAGTTGGGTTCATAATTGAACAGAAGGGGAAAGTAGATTGGATTGCCTTTAGAAAATTGTAAATCTCAGACTTCTCCCAGAAACAAAAACCCATCTCTCAATATCAATAGCCTACCAGTGTAATTGTATACCTGCACGATATAGAGTATAACAGTCTCTTTAGCCAGAAATTCCTTCCTCACACTGCCTACATTAGTTTTATTTCACTTTGCCACACTGCCCGAAATTCTAATAATGAGAGATTCATTTGAGTTAATAAACATGTTTGATATTTTTTTCCAATCACATGTAAAAACAATTGCTAACATTCATTTCTTTTAAATTTTGAGCTCCAAATTCAAAATCTCCCCTTATTAATAGAAAAACTCAGGATCATAGATGTAGAGCTGGAATGACCTCAGAGGCTATCAGATCCATTCCTAAAGAGGAAACTGAGACTCAGATAAGTTGTGATTCACCTATAGTCACACAGGAGAAGACACAGTGTTTGCGTTGAGATTTCAGTCCACATCATTTGATTTCAGAGGCACTGCTTTTTCTGATGTCCGTTTCACCAATATATTTAAAGACAAAGACAGCATGGTATAGTGGATAGACTGCTAGAGTTTGGTGTAAGAAATATAGCTTCAAATACTGCCTCAGATACTTTCTAGCTATGTGATCCTTGGCAGATCACTTAAACACTTTGAGGTTAGTTTCACCTGTGACATATGGTTAAAAGTGTTTACTTCTAGGGTTGTGGTATGTATAAGAAGGAAAAGTATGTTGGAAACAAGCTTTATGATCTTATATTAATGTGACCTATTATAGTAAGTCATTCATACATTAGTGTGAATTAAGTAAGACAAGATCACTCTTACATCCAATATCTAACTGAGGTGCATTGCCAGCTATCCTGAGAGAGTAACAGTTCTTTTTTTTGGGGGGGGGAGAGGAGGCGGAGTGGGGGTTGGATTAAGAGGCCAAAGATGATTTTAGATTATTGAGCCCATTAAGGTTTAGGACACACCTGCAGTTAAATAATGAAAGGTTTACAGTAGCATGAAAGCCCTGGGAGACTGATTCATTAAATTGTGGAGAAGGGATCATTGTTGTTTGTCTTTCTTATCTTTCTTTCTCTTTCCCATGACCATCAGGGAGGTGATTCCATGACATGCAAGTGAATTGGATTTAACTGAGAGGGGGCTGTGCAAAGTCACCAGTCTTACTTTCCCCTCCAGAGCCATCTGGTCCAGTGGCAAGATACAAATCAGGATGACTGGAGATGGCCCTGGATGCAGTGAGAGACCTTGGCCTTTTTAAACTAAGTTCTTTCTCAGGTCTCATTTTGACTGAGGCAAGACCCCTTCAGTGATTAAAACTAGGTAAGAACCGGGGCAGCTCGGTGGTGCAGTGAATAGAGCGCCGGCCCTGGAGTCAGGAGGACCTGAGTTCAAATGTGACTTCAGGCACTTGACATGCTCAGTAGCCTTGTGACTTTGGGCAAGTCATTTACCCCCAACTGCCCTCCAAAAAAAAAAAAAAAAAAAGCAAGAGTAAGTAAGAAATGAAGCAGAAAATGACCTCTTTTATCTATTAAAAAAAAAAAATCTGGGAGGGGAAAACCCTCAGGGTGTCTGCCCAAAACAGAGACAATTGCTGTTTGCATTTACTCCTAGCCAACTTAGGCCCAAATACCAGGTGGGGCTCGGGCCCCAGCCTATTGTTGGCCAAACGAGAAAGCCTGAGTGATTTGGGTTTAGGGCACAGTCCTTAAGAAAAACATCTAGCTTGCAAAACCCAAGATATCCTGGGAGGTTTCAGTAATTAAAATTTACATCCCTTTCATCAGAGGGGTCCTAGGACTGAAAGTTCAGGCTAGTATTATTAGCACTAGAGTTCAGCTACATTGAAAACATTAAATAGCTCAAAAGGATCTGTAAGGTAACCTAAAACCACCAAACTGTAGAATCATTTCTATATGAGAAAGTATATTTCAAGATCCAAACTTTGTTGTTAAGTGTCTGAGGCCAGATTGGAACTCAGGTCCTCCTGACTCCAGGGCTGGCCCTCTATTCACTGAGCCACCTGGCTACCCCTTGGCAACTTCTATTTAAAAGAAACAACAAAGCAAAGCAAATACCATATCTACCTATGCTAAATGTTGATGGTCCAAGGCTTTCTGTAGCTCTAATAATTATTCAAATGCGTCTTTAAAAGTCAAACAATGAATGGAGAGGGGGGCAGTAATAGAAGGGCATCTAGATTCAGAGGAATGCGTGCATAAGGGCCAATCTCTGGAGGGTAGTAGGCTAAGTGATAGGAAGACAAGGCAGCAGGTAGAAGCAAAATAGACGAGTCAGGAGGAATAGGAAATGAGAGATACACACAAATATAAAATAAATAGGAGTAGAGCTTATTAGGGAAAAAATCAGGGATAGTAATCATGATAGACAAAGCTAAAGTTAAAGTAGATTTAATCATAAGACAAAAATAGGGAAATTACACTCTGTGTCAACCATATTAATCAATATTGTTTTAGACTGTCTAAAATACCTAAAATACCTAAAATAAAATACCTATAAGATTGGAGTAGTGCTATGTTATAGGAAATGATGAGTTAGGAAAATATGGAAAGACTTTGACTTATGAAGGAAGAAGTTATCCACCCTCAGAGAAACAGAAGACAAATAAGTACAGTATGGTCTTCCATAAAGGCATATGAATGTATATCTATGTGTGAGTATAATTATGAATATTTAAGTATGTGTATATGTATGTATCTTTGTATGTATATGTAAATATGTATAGGAATACCTGTGTATATGGATATGTGTCTGTGTATGTATATATACATATGTGTGTAGATGTAGGTATATAGAAATATACCTATACATATATGTGTGTGTGTGTTTGTGTGTGTGTGTGTGTGTGTGTGTGTGTGTGTACTTAATTGTAGCCTTCTTGAGGAAGGAGGAAGCAAGTGGGAAAAAAGAACGAAGTGCAAGCAAAGAACAAAAAAACTTACAAGGAAGCAAAGAAAAGATGCACAGCTCTAAATACAATGTGTAGTATTTGTTATATAGATTTTCTTTAAATGAAAATTTATTGCTGTATATTTCAAATCCTCTCTGACATTTTGCTGTGTGCATGACATTGCTTTTTTTTCTTTTCATATTTAGTATTTAAGTTTTAATATTTGAGTTTATGTTTCTTTTTCCCTTTTTTTTATTATGTTGAGGTTCAGGATTGTACCATAGGATTTGTATCCACATCAATTATGTATGTAAGTTTAAAATAAATGAATGAAAAAAAGTTAAACAATGACTTGAGAAATCACATTGTCTAGTACATAGAAAGTGAGTCCAAACTCTGAAGACCTAGATATGAGTCATGCTTCTGACACAAACTAGCTTTGTGACCATGGGCAGTTAGTTCATTTAGCCTCTCCATGACAGATAATTAAGATTATAAATAACAGGCCAATTGCTGATCTGTTTTTGTGGAAGAAGTAAAATCCCAGGACTGGACTCACCACTAAAAACAAAAACAAATAAACTAAAAAGAAGCCCGGTTTAGATCACGGGACTAGTGAGTCTTATGCCAATAATACCCTCAGTGACATTTTATATAAGGGGGAACAACTCTATGGTAATTGAGATCAGGGAAGGGTCATCATGCCACTTATTTTAACCTTCTTATTTTAGATATGAGGAAAATGAGCCCTCATGAGGTTAAATGGCTCACCCATAGTCACACGGGCAGTAGGTGACAGAGTCAAATTAGATATTTTGTGATCACCAGAGCTTTCCTTTCCACAATTTAGGCTTTAACCATTCTGCCTTAATGTTTATGACAATGTTTTTTTCTCAAAGTTATAACCACTATCTCCCAGAGGAAATTTGTTAGCTATCTTATTAATACAAACAATGAAACATATACTACATACCAAATGCTAAGTACTACCCTGGCTCAACCTAAGTTCAAATATGGCCTCAGACACTTACTGTGTGACCCTGGGTTTAACTTCTATTTGCTTCAGTTTCTTAATCTGTAGAAAGGGAATAATAATAGCACCTGCCTTTCAGCGTTGTTGTAAGGATCAAACGAGGTCATAATCGTAAAGTGCTTGACGCATAGTAAGCAGTATAATTATTATTATTATTATTAAAAGTGGAATGGACTTCCCAAGGAGTTAATGCTATCTCCTCACTAGATGTCTTTAAGAAAAGTTTGAATAAACACTAGGAGGGAACCATAAGTGTTAAGTATGTGACAACAGAGGGTTCTCAACATTCCTGAGTGTGCCCTGAACCAGAGTTAAACGTAATTGATAAATATTTAAGAAAATAAATAAAAATATAATAAATCATAGATAACATTAGATTTTTTTTAAAATTAAGTCAATATGTATACTATAGGGCTCATTATGTACGGTGTAGTGGTCCCTGTTTCTATTTGAGCTAGACAGCACTGTTCTAGACCAGAGTTTCTCAAACTTTTCATCTTAGGACTCCATTATACTCTGAAATGAGAACTCCACACTCCCCTCCTCCCACGAGCTTTTGTTTATGTGAATTATATCTGTTGATACTTACCCTATTAGAAACTACAGCATCTTAGTATTATTAAGAAAATAATTTTAACCTCATGGACCACCTTAGAGGGTCTCAGGAATCCTCAAAAACTAGGGCTCTAAAGATGATTCTCCTTCAGATTCAGGTTGGCTTAGATTGCCTCCAAGACCCTTCTAAGCTTCGTGATGTTGTGGTTCCAGGAAATCTGCAATTCATGCATGATTATAAACCACCTTCTGAAGCAGCAGCTCACTTTTTAAACTCTCACTTCTGAATCCCTTAAAATCAGTAAACGATAGTGATTTTTAAAAGTGACAACCAGACAAATTAAAAAAATAAAAGCGAGCGAAGACCTGAGAGCAGAGCGCTGCAGACTGGGAAGCCCCACCCAGCAGACTCACCCAGGTGGAGGCTTCTGCAGCCCTCTCACTGCCCAGGTAAGGACCCACGGAACTGGATAGGAGGGAACGAAGGGCGCGTAGCAGGGTCAGAGGTTTTTCCTGGGGCTAGCAACCCACGGCCTGGATTCTTGAAGCTACATGCCCAGACTTTCAGAAGTTGGGATGGAGGAATGAAATCTAGGGGCTCTCATCCCCCTCCCTGACACACAAAAAAATCAAGAGGTAAAAGCCCCACCTAGAGTACATTCTTGCATTAGTGGAAACAGCCCCAGGCTTGGAAATTACTGAAGAAGGGGGAAGGGAGATTGTACTGTATGGAGCCTAAACCCAGGTGGGTGGAGCCAGCGAGCGCTAACAACAAAAGCCCAGGTGCGCTTTAAAACCACCAAACCACCTGGCCAATCAGCAAACTACAGCCCCACCCTTATACTACAGTGAGCCTGCCTGAGAAGCAGCCCAGAGAAAGAGGTGGAAACCTGAAACAGACTACCCCCGACCTCAGGTAACTCAGGGGAAACACCGAGATTTCCTGGCCCTGGCCTCAGTCCACATACTCAGAGGCCACAGCTCACTAAGTCAACAACCAAACTCCTACCTCTCAGCCTGAGAAACTCACCCCAGAAGCATATATCCACTCTAAAAATACAGGATATAGGCAACCACAATGGGGAAGAAGGAAATTACAAAGGCTAGAACCATCAAATCATTCTATAGTGAGC
>CM053588.1:250586015-250602215 GCA_028646515.1 Pseudochirops corinnae
ATCCAGCCTCAGACACTTAACCCTTACTAGCCATGTGACCTTGGACAAGTCACTTAACCCCAATTGCCTTGCACTCCCCTGTCCAAAAAGCAAAAACAAAAAACTTAGCTCAGAGGATGTGCAGGAAATAAAGATAAGGGGTGCCCTTCCACAAAGCAGATCAGTATATACTAACAAATTCTCTCCCTCCCCCAAACCAACAAATAGGAAGTAGGCAGCTGCCAGGAGCAAAGTGGGTTGGAAACATCTTTACTTGTATCTGTGAATGCCATTTTTAAAATGAAGGAAAATGAGTTTAAGGTTGGCTTATACAAGTAAAACATACTTCTTCCTCAAAATGTAAGGGGATGTTGAGAAATGCATGAGGGAAAGGAAAAAATGTGTGAGTTAATATAGTGTTCATTGGATGCCAAGAAATGACAAGAGCAGACAAATCAACTTGGCACGCAGCAATTAGAGATGGATGGCTCATTTAGCACAGGGGTACATAGCAGCCTGCAAGGAAGAGAGGCAAATCCCTGACAACTAGCTCTGTACACTCCACTGTGCCTTCAGTACAAAGGGCAACGCTCATTTTTTGAAAGGACATGAAGAGCTCCCAGCTACCCATTTCTCTCTCCAGCTATTGCTCTTGCCAAAATCAGCTTCACACATGAGTTTGGCTACAGTTAAGGTTATTTTGCTTATTCAAATTTTTCTCCTAGATAGCGGTTAAAGTCAGTTTCAAGTCACAAAGGCCTGGTTCAAGTTCCACTTACTGGCTGTGTGATCGTAGGTAAGTCACTGACTGAAAGCAGTGCCTAAATCAACTCTCTAAAGCTAAGTTGCTCAGCAGATATCAATATTCATTAGTAGAAGATATTTCCTTTTTGGGACTTCTTTCTACCAATGAAATTACAATTCTAGTCCTAAATTTCTTCTCATATTTTGGAAAGTGTATAAGGTCAGTTGAGAAGGACTGCCTAGACAGTGATCTATTGATGCATGGAAATCATCTTTTTATCTATGACCATTTGGTGCTTCAAACACATGCCAACATGAGTTTGTGTGAATCTCAAAATACAGGGGAAATGAAAACAGTGGTTATATTTCATCATTCTCTGGTACATGTGTAGTTGTTCTATTATTTGAAAATGTTTCATGATCTTTTCTTGAAGTCCAAACACTTTTAGCTTTGCTAGTGAAATCATGTAAGAAAAAGAATCATAAGAATAAAAAATGAAATAATCTTATCACAAATGCAAATTGTCATATATTTATTGAACATCTATATCATACTTAGCATTGGACTAAGCAGCATGGTGTGTAGACAAATCACTTGACATAGAACCAAAGCTGGGATTGATTGCTGGCCCTAATATTTGTTGGTTAGGTGATCAAGGAAAATCATGAGACTATTCTGACTCAGTTTTCTCATCTGTAAAATGAGAGTAATAATATTTTCATTGCCTTGTTCAAGGCAGAAAGTGCTTTGTAAAGTATTTAACAAATGGAAGTTGTGGTAGTTGTTTTTACTTTTTATTACCTGCCGTTGGCTCTGCAAAAGAATGGAAGATGCTCTATCTGCCCCCAATTTTCACTGGGGAGAAAGGATATATATATATGATTCCTTCGAAGTGTTATCTACAGACATAATACTTTGCCTCTGCTGACACATGACTGTCAACTCTGGATTCTCCCTTATCCCTGTTTTTCTTGCAATGGTACCCCTCATGTCATCTTCCCCCTCAATTTCTCAAGGTGGGGTGGTACAGAGGTCTGACTACCTCCTTTCCCAGAGTAGAGCACATTTGGTCTGACTGAGCATGTGATTTGTCTCTCTACTGCTATCTCTGGTCCTACCCTTGAGTTATTAATTGTATCCTTAAAACTCTTCTTGTCTCTCTATTAAATTCTTCCTCTCATATTTCATTATGGTTTTATGATGCCTCAAAATTTCTGAGTTGAAATTCAACACACCTGAACATCATATCACACACCTGAACAAAAACCCTCTTTATATTGTAGCAAACAACTGGGTATCTTATCTTTATTTGAAAATCTTTTGGAAGAAGAATTCATAGCAACCAGAAGTAGCTCATTCCAGTTTGAGATAGTTTGGAAGTTTTCCTTAACTCACGTTGAAATTTACCTCTCTATGATTTCTGCATATTTGTCATGTTCTTTCTTTCTGGGATTGAGCAGAATAAGTGCAATCTCAGAGCTGTAACCCCAGATCTTTGACTTATTAGCTCTGAAACACTGAGCAAACCACTACCTATGACCGTTTTCTGCACTTTTGAAATAAGACATTGTGGTATAGTAGAAAGAGGACCAGATGTGATGTTACAGAACTCAGGTTCAAACCCCAACTCTGCCACTTACTAACTATGTGACCTTTGCCTTCTGTTACCTATTTTTTTTTTTGTACCTGATAAAACTTTTATATTACCTGTTACAACTCAGCTTGAAAATTTTGAGCTGGGAGAGAGATTGGTGTGGGCTGTCAGGGTTAGGGAAGGATTATGCACATAAGTGTGACTTCAACTGGGCATTGAAAAATTGGTAGAATTTAACTAGGCAGAAAAGAAGTATGAGGGTACATCAGTTGAGAAGACTAGCATGAGCAAAGATGTGGAAATATTGAATGAGTAAAGCATGTTTTGAGATAATGAGCAGACTAATATGGTAAAAATGAAGTTTTACATTAGAGTATAGTAGGATGTAGGGTTAGAAATATAATTTCAGTATCATTTTTGAATGGTTTGCAATGCCATGCTAAGGAGTTTGGGATTTGTTCTCCATGAGTAGAGAGGAACTATTAAAGATTTTGGAGCAGAGCAGTATCAAAATTGATCAGTTAATCAAAAGCATTTTAAAGCACCAACTATGTACCAGACTCAATACTAAGCAGTGGGATTATAAAGACAGAGAGGGAAACAGTTCCTCCCCTCAAGGATGTTATAGTCTAAGAGGAGAGAGAACATGTACGTTTATAAACATATACATATACATATATATATATATATGTGTGTGTGTGTGTGTGTGTGTATGTGTATGTGTATGTGCGTATGTGTGTATATATATATATATATATATATATATATATATATATATGAAACATGTAAAAAGTTATTTCAAGGAAGTTTGGGGGAGGGAGTAGACTAGTAATTGGAGGAGGAATCTTTATATACATGGTGCCTCAAAAATCTTAGTACAGTTTTAAGTTAGTAAAGCTTACATATCCCGTATAAGGTGGTACACGCTTGACTCAAGCTCACTTCTGGTTATGGGGGAAATATAATGAATCCCCTTTTGGATATGTTAGAAATTCCTATAGTATATCCAATTCAAAATGCCAAGTAGGAAACTGGTGATATGGAACTAGAGTTCTGGAGACAGGAGAGGACTAAATATGATTAAACTCAAGAGAGTTTATGAGTGCTCCAATGAAGAAGGGGATGATAGAGAAGGGAAGGAAATAAGCATTTATTAAGGACTTACTATGTTCTAGACAGGGCTCAATGCTTTATAAAACAGCATCTCATTTAAGATAAAGAATAGAGAGAGAAAAGAAGAAAGACTAGAACAGAACGTTCAGGGAACACCTATGGTTAATGGAAATATTGTGAAAGAATACTGACCTAGGTGAGCATGCAAGTAGAAGTAAAACTAAAAGAAAGCATTACTGTAAAAACCTAACACTTAAACTCTGTGATTTTGTGAATTCCTGAGGATTCAATGGCAAGTTGCCCCCACAGAGTTTAAGATGACTTCTAGATATAAGTATCTCTCACTTGGAGGGAGCTGGGGGGATGCCAAACCAAGGATCATGGGCAAAGAGAATTTAACTGACACTCAACCTGTTGCTCTAGGTGCTGATTATTCCACAGATTATTATTTCAACCCCTGATTTATCAGGAATATTCCTAGACTTGAATTATACACGAAGGCTGGAGGGAAACTGGAAATGCTTCTTGTCCTGCCAGAGTGACTCATTTATTCTCTCCCATAAGTTTGCCAAAGAAAGCCAATCCACTACACTGGAACCTTTCCTAAAGTATTCTTGACATTATAAGGATAGTAGCAGAACATAAAGGCTTTCCATTAACTATGCTTTACTCTCATTAAGTGACCAGACTATCTTCTTTTTTAGTCATACATTTCTGTTCATTGAGAAGATCTGGTGTAGAAACAAAGTCAAAAGAAGGATTCCCTATACATGATATAGTCCTCTTGAAAAGGAAATGAACTTGAGGTTGGTAATGGGGTAACTGCTAGATAATCCCATTTGTCAGTAACATTATCCTGGTTATAATAAGGTATAGAGCATCTCCATAAATGAGTACTCACTTGGTATATTGCCTAAATCTTGTTATATGATTACTTTATATGTCTCTACTCCATCTGATGTAATTCTGTACCATCATCTTCTTCATAAGGCAAGAACGTTTTGGACAGATCTTTAATTTAGATAAATTCTGTGCTCCTCATTCCCACGCTGTAGTGATGGCATTGTCAGTGAAGAGAAGGGGTTGTATTTGAGAGATGTTACAAAGGTAAAAATCAACAAGCCTTGGTAAAAGATTGGATGGAGCTGGGGTTGAGAGAGGGTGGAGTCCAGGATTTCTCCTAGGTTTTGAGCCTGAGGGACTGAGAGAATGGTGTTGCCAAGATGGAGAGAGTAACTTTAGAGGGAAATATAATGAATTCTTTTTTCAACATGTTGAATTTAAGAAGTCTACTGGACATCCAGTTCAAGATGTCTGAAAGGCAGTTGGAGGTTCAAAATTGGAGGTCTGCAGAGAGGTGGGAGCAGGATAGATAGATTTGAGAGTCCTTAACATATAGATGGTAATTAAATCCATGGGAGCTGATGGAATCACCAAGTGAAGTAGTACAGAGGGAGAAGAGAGACAATGCAGTACAGAACCCTGAGGGACACATATGACTAGAGGGCATAATCTGGATGAGGATTCAGCAAAGAAGATTGAGAAGGAGCAGCCAGATAGGTAGGAGGAAAACCAGGAGTGACTGATATAAAAAAAAAAAGTAAAGGGAAGAGAGTAACAGAAGGAGAGGGTGATAAAAAGTGTCAAAGGCATCAGGGAGGCCAAGGAGAATGAAGATTGAGAAAAGGCCATTGGATTTGGCAACTAAAAGATCACTGATAACTTAGAGAGGGCAGTTCCAGTATTAAGGCCAAAAATGGATACCTTTTCAATGAGTTTAGCCACAAAAGGCAGAGCAGATATAGGGCAACTGGATGTTAGAGAGGTTGAATTGGGTTTAAGAAAGTGATCTATAGAGGGAATAGATATGGTCAGACTGTCAGATGGGAGTCCCTGTTTCTCCACTACTCTTTGCTCTGAAGAGTGGAGATTAGGCAGTAAAAAGGCACAATAGCAGATGGAGATCAAATGTGCATAGCAGAAGATGAAGTCCCATTCCCCACCAACTTGTCTCATATTCTTCTCTCAAAGGGCAGGTACAGCAGGTTATAGAAGCCCTGAAGTCAAAGGATAGGTTGCTCTTCTTTGCATTAGAGGCTCTCCACATTCCAGTTGGAAGATCAGACTTGTAGCAGGATGTGGGAGTTGTCTTGTGCTGACACAAATGAAACTCATTGCTTTAAGGCAAGGGGAAATTCTTCAGGGCATATGAAAGACATCCACCTTCCCTCAGGGGACACTGCCCAAGAAGAGATAGAAGGCACAAAATACATGGTCAGAGGAATTATGGCTTCTCTTCTCACCTGAAGAAGCTGGTGAGGAGGTGGTAGCAGGAAGTTGTGGAGTCGACTCCCTGCACAGAGAAAGTCCTTTGGAGCAGATGAAAGATGACACTCAGTCTGACTCCTTGCCACCTTCCCCTCAAGGGCCACACTGCCCAAAAGAAAATGGAAGGGTGCAATCAGAAGAATTTTGGGGTCTTGTTTAAAATAGCATCTTAGCATATATTTGAAATTCCTCTCTACTCCTTCTAGGGCCAACCTATTGTCATTCAGTAAGTGCCAAGAGACCAATTTTTACTCACTACTCTGTTAAGATTTTATTTGATGATAATTGGGAGGCTATCCATAGCCATGACAGGATTTTGGTGTTACTGAGTCCTCATATCTAAATTCTCCTTCCATAGAGCTATTTAAATAAATGGCCAGGTCTTCCAGTTGGGAGTTATGTTTAATTCTGTTTCTATGAAAATAGTGGGACAGTTGACCCTGATCAGTTGATGCCAGAAGCCTCATTCCATGAGTCATCTGATTGATGTCTGCTACTTCAACTAGTGGTAATAGATTCAACTGCCTTATTTTATAAGAGAATCCAGGTTCTTTGAGGGAGGTGTAGCCATCTTTTTTAATTGTTCTGTCCAAGATTTTGAGGACACTTCTGGGTACCTCACCATTCTTAAGGTGAAATGAGACACATGGTAGTATTTACTGCATCTACCAATGATTAATGAGCAAGAGCATTATAGCTATGATATATTTTTTTAAAAATGAAAGCAAGTTTTTGATAGGAACATATGTGCCTTACCATGTAAACTCCCTGCTCAAAATTTTTCCATTGATTTGCCATTGCCTGCCAGGTAAAGCACTTATTGCTTGTCATGGCCTTTCACAATCTGATCTCTCCCCAACTTTCAAGATTTATTTCACTCTACTTTCTTTCATGACTTCTACCTTTTAGACAACTGGGCTACTAATGGTTCCCTGAACTCAACATTGTTACCTCTTGCTTCTATATATTTGAATGAGCTATCTCATGTACCTGGAACGCACTCATTCTCACCTCTCAAATCAGTTTTGGCTTTTTTCTATGCTCAGTTTGCATTTTCCATACAACACAAATCCTTGATCTCCCTCCCTCCCTTTTACCTTTCTTTTCTGACCTTTTCTATCATTATTGATCTCCCCTTCTCAATTCTCCTTAGATTATATTTATTTGTAAACACATTGCCTCTGCCATGTAAAATTTAACTGCCTTAAGGACAAGGACTCTAATTTCTGTCTTTGTAACCCTTAGTAGGCAGCCATGGTAGAGACATTTCATGTTTGTTGAATTGAATTAACAGGCTACTCTATTTTAGGGAGAGATGATTCCATTTGTTGAATTTTAAAGTTTTGATTCTGTTATTTCTGCTATTTTATTTATATACATATGGTGTTTGAGCTTAAAAGAAAAAGAATTAATTAAGCTTCAAATTAGAACCAAGTTTTAGTGCTCTGTGACAGATAAATAAATAATGTGGTGTAACATGGATTGGAAACAGCAAGCTTAACATTTGCCCACAGTTGTAGAAATACTCACAGAAGTCTATTAAGAAAAAAAAAAATCTTGCTTTCTCAAGTGAAAACATGAAGACACAGCAGTGTGAAGGAATTTAAAGATGAACCACATGAGCAGAAGGATTACAAAATACCCAGCAGCCCTCCATGGGAAGTTTATGATCCAAGAGAAAAATAAGCATGAGATGACTTTTCTATCAACTGTGAATGGAGGGTTTTCAGAGATGAATCAGATGTGCTCTGCTAAACCTTCAGAGGGGAGCAAAAATATTTTACCTTGGGCAAAATGATTTGCTTCATCTTCAAATAAATACTAATTGCTTTATTACTGAGATATAAGCATTATAGACAAAAGGGAGTTAAAAATTTGGTATACCCATACCTTTACAATCAAAATTCTTTTTTTTCTGAGCCAGTCTTTCATGGGAACACTGTGAAGAGGGAAGTTTTCAAAACAATTAGTTTCTGTTCCATAGTATCCATGCTGGACAGCTAGGTGGCATGGTAGATAAACTGTCAGACCTGGAGTTAGGAAGACTCATCTTCTTGAGTTCAAATTTGACCTCATATACTTAATAGCTGTGTGACCCTGGGCAAGTCACTTAACCCTATTTGCCTCAGTTTCCTCATTTGTAAAGTGAACTGGAAAAAGAAATAGCAAACTGCACCAGAATCTTTGCCAAAAAAACCAAGAGTGACATCACAAAGAGTCAGCTACAACTGAAAAACAATAACAAAAGTATTTAAGAAAAGTATTCATGCTAATTGTAATAAAAGCTTATGATTTCAAGAAGTGGCATCAAAATGTTTTTTTCTATTATTTGAGAATATTCCCTTTTCTGAATACCAAATATCTATCTAACCCGTTGACTGAAGATCCTCCAGCCTCCAAGGTCCCCATACACAATTATTTTTCATTCCCCAAGAGGCTAATGTTTCCTAGGAAATAATATGCCTTCTCTTGTTAGAAGACTGGGCTCGAAGATCATGCTACACATGAAACATTACTCTTCAGCCCATCCCCATCCATACCCTATCTGTATCCTTATTCAATACCCATCTAATGAATTGTGTTGCTTGAGGCTGCTTTGAGAACCTGAGTACCTCCTTTGTGCATCAGATACCTGGAAAAGTGCATCTGTTCTCAGTTATTACTGGCCTTACTCTCAAAGTGAAAACTAGAGAGGTCAGAGGAGCATGAAGTTAATGCTCAGGAAGAAGAAGGGGATCAGAACTGTCATTTCAATTGATGTAAAAAATTCCTGGGTGAGGAAACTCTACCAATTCAGAATAGCACCTTCTCTGCAAGTAATAGCCTTCTGTGTGTTTGACACTTCTGGCATGGAGTACTAAAAGGTGAAGTGATTTTGTAAGGATCATATTGCCAGAATGTATCAATGGTGAAAACTGAACCCAGATTCAAGGCCAGCTCTCTATCCTTTATGCCACACTGTGGTCTTTAAAGTGAATGTATACACAAGCATGTCCACCCTAACATTCCCTTTTTTCCCCAAAATACATTAGGTGAGACAACGTTTTAGAATGTTTCCACAGGAACAATGTTTTGCAGTTAATTGGCCAAATAACTTCTCCTTGGGGTTTGATGATAACAAATGAATAATTTTTGTGATGCACAGTGTTGAAGTGAAAGTATTGCTTCTAAAAATATATTTCAAATCCTTGGGACCCACATCCAATTTACTACTGTTGTTAACTTGGGGGAGTAACTTCACCTATTTTCTCATCAGTAAAATGATGGGAGTATGCTAAAAAAAAAAATTTAAGTTTCCTTTAAGGTTACCAAATCCAACAGTTTAATTTCAGACTGAGGAAAGAACTGTAAAATTCTTTGTTTCTAAAAGAAATAACTTCAGGTAGGGCAGTGTTATATGTTTTAGGCTTTTAGTTATCTTTCTTAGATTCATCCTTGTTTGGTCATGACTTATGGAAATTTCTCTGGAGGCAATAGATCATCTTTTATTTATATTCTTAAAATTCTTCTTGCTCATGTAGATGAACATTATAATTGATGAAAAGGGAAGGAAAAACCTCCATAATAATGTTTTGGACTGGACCTGTAGTTTAATTAGTGTGGAATACCATTCAGTCAGTCAACAAGGATTAGTTAATTGTACTACTCTGTGCCAGACACTGTGCTAAGTGCTAAGCATGCAAAAAATTCCCAGTGAAGAAACTCTCTCTATCAAAATAGATCAACCCCTTCTGTGTAACTAATAGTTTTAGAAAGTTGTCTGAGGCACTGAGAGGTTAGGTGACTTTTCCAGCGTCATACTTTCAGGATATATCAGAGGTAGGATTTGAAGTCACTTCTTCCTAGCTCAAGGTCAATTAAGGATATGATGGTAGAGGTGGTGATGGTGGTGGCAGTAACAGTTACAGTTATGTAGTACTTTAAAGCTAGTAAAGCCTTTTACAAACATGCTTTCCTCTGAGTCTAACAAATCCACAAAATAGATACTATCCCTACTTTACAGATGAAGAAACTGAGTGTCAGAAAGGTGAAATGGTTGTTCATGAGGTATTCAAATCTAGTAATTTTGAATCTTCTAACTCTAAAATGTCTAAGCCTTCAAGGGAAATCTTTATGGAGTATTTATTTATTTTTCTTATCTAATTTTCTTATGAAGTGTCAAGCATATCAGAACTGGCCTCTAACATGCGGGCGATCAGAGATGAACAAAGCAGGCTAGAGAGAGGAGTCAGGAATCAAGCAGAAGTTTAATTTCAGACTGAGGAAAACAGGTTTGCGAACCAAAGTCCTCCTGAGAATGAGGGCCTGTGGCTTGTAGTAGGGGTAGGGCTTTTAAACATGAAAACCACAAAAAAGGTGGGAGCTGAAATAGTCATTCTTAGGTCTTAAGTAAACAATTTCCATAGCAGGCCCGTGGATGCAGGCATTTTTGAGACAGTGCAGGCATTCTTGGGACCTAAGTCATTAGAATCATTGAGACTGGTTGTCTCAAGTTTTAAGGGTCATTGAGCCATGTGATTATTCAGTAGGTTACAGAACCAGAGTTAGTGTGGTGGGAACAGTAGGGTAGTCCATGGTTTGGTTCACTTAGCAGTTATATGCATGGGAATTGTTCAGAGTGTCAGAAGATGTAGCTCCAGCTCTCAGGCCAGTATCCCTTGAGAAATAGGGATAAGTAGTTAAAATCACAATTCCCAATTCTGGGGTTTTGCTGTGGCTGAGATCACCCATAGGGTGAGTGCAAAGGATTGTTGTTATGCCAAGCTCAGAGCATGCCTTGCTTGCTGGGCCTTAGCTCTGGAAAACAGGGTGTCTCTTAACATCTTGACAGAGAGAATGGGCTTCTAACCAACATGTTAATGAAAAGAAAAATGGGGGGAAAATAGCCAGAGCTGGGCTTAATATACACTTAGTAAGCTTTTAATTTGGCCTTTGACTCCACAGTAGATAAATGTACCTTCCCTTTTTGACGGGTGGATGGAGGCCTTGAATTTAAGCTAGAAATTTTTTGCATTATTTCCCTATGAGCTTCATTACCAAACCTATCTTTTCTTGGGAGAACTTGGAAGTGAGTAGGGACAGAAAGTCTGTCTTTATCCTGTATTCTTACGTATCAATGCTAGCCAAGAAACAATGCAAAAAAAAAAAAAAGTGACACTAAAAGAAGTGAATCTGGGTCAGGAATGAATACATAGTCACAAATACCTAGAAACATTTAATTTATGGCATTCTAAAGAGATGCAGGGGAGGTGGGGAATCTCTTGTTGAATTTTCAGCTTGCTTTTGCTGAAGCTTTAAATTTGTCTCCATTCAAGAACCTAATTTCATAAATACCATCCTGCACACACAGACTGGCATTTTGCTACATTTACTTAATTAGACTTAGGAGCTCAATGATAGGTGAGATGAATGGAAAAAACAAATATTCAGCACACTTACCAACTTCTTTCTCTTCACTTCTGCTGCTTTTCCTTGGTTTATAGATATCAGCACAGACTTTTTCATTATAATCTCATCAGAATGTTTCTTACTTTCCTTTTATTCTACTTGGTATGTATAAAGCTACATAAATAGTCTTTGATTAGGATATAAGCTCTGGGTAAATTTTTAAGATTTCTCTTTAATGTAGACCTATGAGGTCCAACCAGCTTAATGACTTGGAAACCAAGGACAAAGACAACTGGCACTGAACCATATTTAGGTACACATATATAGCAGTCTATTTTGTTTTTGTAGGTGATACCAGTAGGAGTAGGAACGATGGTGATACTAGAAGTAACACCAGCAGCAGCAGCAGCAGCAGTAGTAGTAGTAGCAGTAGTAGTAGTAGTAGTAGTAGTAGTACTAGTAGTACTAGTAGTACTAGTAGTACTAGTAATTATCATCACCATATCATCATACATTTATTTAGGGTTTTACCATTTAAAAAACCCTTTCACATGCATTAACTCATATTAACAAATTATAAGACAGAAAGGACAGCTATAATTTTCTCCTATTTTGTGTGTATAGAAACTTGGCCTCCTTAAGTTTAAATGACTTGCCCAGGGTGATACATTTAATGAATACCAGCAGAAACAAGATTCAAATATATTTTACTGTATAGCAATGTAATAGAATTATTTCTATAACTCAGTATTGTCCATATAGGGCAGTGGAAGTAAGTTTACAAATAGTTTCATATTAATAACCCATTTAGTAATAGCTACTTCCCTTCCCCTCATTTTTATCAACCTGTTAAACCCTGGTCTGACTCAATGGACTTTACTGATTAGTTTAGCCTCTTTTTTTCTTTTTTGTAAAATGTAATTGGATTTTAACCTCCATTTTCAAGTGAAGACATTTAAATACATTAAGAAGAACACTAGCATAGTGATAGAGATAGAGATTGGACCAATGAATTGGTCTATGATTTGGTCTTCTACCATTTATTGAGTTATAGTTTCTGAGTTCAGGATTTTCTATCTCAGAAGCTAACTTTTCCTCATGAGGGACTTCTTCTTCTAATAGAGGTCTATATCTTCTCTGAAACTTAGAATCCTAAAGAATCTAGAAGTTAAATGACTTTCGCAGGGTCGAATACTTTAGTGTCAAAAGTGGGGCTTTAACTCGGTATTTCCTGACTGCATGACTGTCTTTCTACCACTATACCATGCATAAGAAAAAAAAAATAAGAAAAGTGAGCATAGGAGAGGGAACAAAGCAAATCTCCCATGAGGCTGTGATTGCCCAAAGGCATAAACTCTTTTACCATCTGTTAACTCCACCCTTAAAAGATGTGAATGCTGACTTACTTTAACATAGTAGAAACAAGAATGATGTCATGTTTTCTTTTTCTTTTTTTACCTTCTTCAGTGAGTATAACATGTATTTGTTTCTGTGATTACTGTGTTTAATTAGATGGTTTATGACATCAACTTCAACTGTATAAACTTGACAAAACCCCACCCCTATGCCTCATTTTGACATGGAGATAGGTGACCATGAGTTTGAAAGCTCTGTTGGCAAAGTAATAGCGTTGACATACTCTATCTACCATACCAGAAAGATTTTGAATAAGATAAATTAGACTTTTATAATAATCAGACTAGCTAAGTTGAGAAGAGGTCATCTGCAAAAGGCTGAACAGGAACTAATGAGTTCCTTTGATCTTCTCACTCCATCCAAAATAGCCATTGGTCTTGTATGGCCTTCTTCTTCTGCGTTGACAGTTACAAATAGGGGAGAGTATGATATAGGATGCAAAGAATCTAAGAGTTTTTAAATCCTAAACATTAACTTGGCTGCAGTTTGGCTTTTTGAAATGCAAAATCTGTCCAATGATCTAAGAATTAGTATGCTGATAGAAGAACTGAAGCATACTGACAGGGTTGACAGTTTTGTTATAAATTAGAGAGTTTTAACTTTTTTGTGTATCCCCTTTGGCAGTTTAGTGAAGCCCAATATTCTATATTCATAATTGAAAGAAATGCTAAATTTCAGTTAGAAGTCAGTGAAAATAAAGAGGCATTTTCCCCATCCAAATTCATAAACCCTCTGAAATTTATCCATGGATTCTTTGAGGATCCATAGGCCCCAGATTAAGAACTCCTGCTATAAGGATGGTTTCAGAAAAAAAAAAAAACCTGAAAAGACTTGTATGAAGTGATGGAAAATGAAGTGAGTAGAACCAGAACATTATACTCTGTGCAAAGATACTCAACTACGAAAGACTTAGCTACTCTGATCAAGACAATGTTCCAAGACAATTCCAAAGAACTCCTGATGAAAAATACTCTCCATCTCCAGAGAGAGAACTACTGAACTCTGAGTACAGATTGGAGCATACTTTTTAATTTCTTTTATTTTTCTTACGTGTTTTCTTTTACAACAAGGTTAATATGGAAATGTTGTATGTGAAAAAAATTAAGAATTTTTTTTTTTAAAAAAACCTCCTTTGTTTAAGTGAAAGCAGAAAACTAAAGGAAATTGCACCTAAAAAGAATGGCTCACATGTTTGCCTTGGAGAGTCAAAGCAAAACACCACAAAAGTTACTTTAATATGCAACCAAAGGCCACAAGAAGCATTATTTAATGAGATATATGATCATTTCCTAATGCAGTACTCATAATGGGCATTGCAAAAAATTCTAGCATGAAGACCATTGTAACTGTTGAGCTAACATATGATGTAAAGGATACGATGAAAAAAATCCCGCAAAGAACTTGATAAGACCCTCTGGGGCCATCTCCAATGGTTTTGATCTTTGTCTTTCCACTAAACTTCAGTGACTCTGGAGGAGAGAATGAGGGTGAAGTCTTTGCACAGTTCTGCCTTACTTAAATCCAATCCAGTGCAAGTCAAGACATCACCCCGATGATGGCATTGGTCCTTTCTGAGAACAAAGGACAAACAAGAAGAAGACTCTCCACATTAAATCAGCATTTCCTTTTACCGCTTAGTAATATGAATGTGTAGATAGGGTTAAAGGAAAATGGTAAAAGTTATATTAAACAATATTAATGAAGATTACCAAGAGAAAGAGAAAGTCCAAAGCTCTGGAAACTGTAATACCTTCTGGATTATATGAATACAATTATTTTCTTCAAAAGTTAAAGTGCTGGACATAGTGAACAACAAATAGCAACACACACACACACGCACGAATAGTACCTAAAAAACAACTTTATTATTGTGTTGGAGCTATTTCAGAATCAACTATCCATGTGCAAGTTACACCATTGACTTAGTACAAAATAAATCAAAAGCAGGAATAAAAACAAATGGTAAAAGTAATCCTTAAACCCAAGTCTTCAAAGTTCAGAACTCTTAGCCATATACCTTACTATTCTTAGTTTTGCTGAACTTCGATCAGAAAGTCTGGCTTTAAAATTACTTGTGTGATTTCATTATCTTGAATGCAATAATAATAATAACTCACATTTGCATTGTGTTAATCAGTTGACAAAACATTTTCCTCATATATCACCTGGAGGCCTTTGAGGAACCCCCCTTCCCAGAGACAGTCATGCTCATATTACTTTTGAGTGATTGTGTATTCAACACTATGGCTCATTGGCTTCTACTAATGCTCCTTTTACCAAATCATATTAGATGATCCTAAATTCCAAGTAAAATCATTAAATGCAACAGAATAACTAAGCAAAAATACGTAACTGAACAAGATAGAAAAGTATTCACAAATGAGTGTTTCCTCTACTTCTCTTCCCCAAGGAGGGTTCATCTCAAATCTCAACTGCCCGCTCTAACTACCCAGTAGAATAGGAGAGGGATATTTATGTCACTCCCAGAAAGCAGCTAGGAAAACTCACTGCAGCTCTAAGGAAAATGAACTTCAATGCACGAGAACTAAATGATCACAAAACCTCAGGTGTGTTTTGAAAGCACTAACTTCTTAGCAGAAACCAGGCAAGATGCCATTGCTCAGGAGAAAGCCACCATTTTCTATCCATCTTTCCCCTTCTATATACCCTATGCTTCCCCAGAATCAAATCTTGTTCATTTTCCAACTTTTTCTACAGCTCCTTAAATCAATAACTACCACATGAAGTAGAAGGTGAGAGTATCATTATCCTCTATGGCTAATGAAGAATGATGGTTCTTCAAGGATTGACTTTTTGACCACTAAGAAATAAGATTCGGGGGTGGAGCCAAGATGGCGGCGTAGCAGCAGCAACATATCGCAGCTCTCACATAGCCACCCCAAAATACCCATGGAATATGACTCTGGACCAATCCTAGAACTTCAAAACGCACACAAAGATACTTCCCACTAAAGTCAGCTCGGCTACGAGGAACCATATCAGCACTGCGAACCGAAACCAGCCTGGCCTGAAGCCGCGGCTGTGCCCCAGGGGTGGCTGGGCAGGAGGTGCAGAAAAGCCTCTGAGGTGAGAGTGATCAGCAACAGCTGCGAGTGGGGATCATGAAAGGGGGAGATAAGCATCCCGCCGAAAGGTCTCCAGAGCGGAAAAGCGAAAGGCGGAGGTTTTACACCCGCCTCCACGTTGTAGCTTCCCGCCCTCAGCCTACAAAAAGCAGGGGGACTGAGCGATTGTTTACAGACCAGTGCTCTCGCGTTGAGCCGCCTGGATCCAGATCATCATCTTGGGCCTCGTCTTAGAGTCTTCATTATCCAGTCAGCCGGAAGTCTACGGCAGCCGGGAGGACCCCAGCGATTTGGGACAGAGCTTTCCCTTCTGGAAGCAGAGCCCCACAGAGACTTTAAAAAAAAATTCACAGTCTGAACAACCATGAGTAAGAATAAGCATAAGAAGCTAAGTAAGAACAGCTCCCAAACCCTAGACTCCTTCTTTTGGGAAAAGAAAGATCATGGGAGAGAGAGGGAGGAGGAGAGCGCAGCCAGAGCGCCCCCACCAGAGGCCTCCAATAAACATGAAGAATGCCTTAAAGCTAGGGATGAGCTGAAGAAGGACTTTC
>CM053588.1:250602715-250628368 GCA_028646515.1 Pseudochirops corinnae
ATGAAACTTAAGATAAATTAGTCATTCAGAGTTGTTCTCTCAGGACAATATTTCTGTTATTATTTACAATGTTCTCCTGGTACTCTCATTTCACTTTTCATTATTTCATGCAAATCTTTCCATGTTTTCCTAAAATCAACCAACTCATCATTTCCTATAGCACAGTAGTATTCAATCATGATCATATATATGACAATTTGTTTAGCCATTTCCCAATTGAAGGGCATTTATCATTCTAGTCTATATGATAATTGTAAGGTGATAACTCAAAGTTGTTTTAGTTTGCATTTCTCAAATCAAGAAAAATTTTTAACATTTTTCCGTATGACTACATACAGTTTTGGTTTCTCCATTGAAAAACTGTCTGTTTATATCCTTTGACAACTTATCAATTGGGGAATGACTTGTATTCTTATAAATTCAACAAAGTTTTTAATGAGATGTTTATCTGAGAGGCTGTCTATAAAATTTTTTCCCCAATTTTCTGCTTTCCTTCTAATTTTGACTGCTAGTGTTATTTGCACAAAAACTTTTTAACACAATCAAAAATATCCATTTTATACCTCACAATGTTCTCTATCTCTTGTTTATTTATAAGTCATTCTCCTATCCACAAGTCTAATATTCAATGTTCTTCTAATTTTCTTGTGATATTTCCCTCTCTGAATTCTCTCTCAAGGCTAGAGACTTCAATTGACCCATCTGCCCTGAAACCAAAACTGAAACTAGGCATTCCACTCTCTTGCAAATGCCCACAGGCCATGGGGTCTTGACCCTTTTGGTACCACTCTTACCTGGGATGAGCTTGCTCCTCCTCACTTATAACCACAGTCCAGGACCATATCTGGCCAACACTTCTGTACCTAGCATCAAGCAACTGCTGGGGGAAGTGTCTTTCATTTCCCTTGCTCAACTGTCTGACACCTACACTGTTCCTGAGGTGAAAATTTCTGCTGCCAGGATTGCCACCTGTCCCCAGGGCTTGTTGTTTGGTGATTCAGCAGAGTCTGCCTGGTGGCATTTGCACTTTATTGTCAATTCAGCCAGGTCTCTGCCTCTGGAGGTCAGATTTTCCTAAGGTTCTCTCAAGGTGCCTTAGAAGAACAACTACTTTACCATGACTTTTAATTATTTCTGCCATTCAAAATTCCCTTTTAAGGCAACATATTTATTATGTTTATAAGACAATTTCAAAGAACCTGGTGTTTTCTCATCTTACTCCAACATCTTCCCAGAATCTTCTCCTGGGAGAAGTATTTTGTAATTGTGCTTATATATAGTTCCTGGACTTTTCTAGGCAGGTAGACTTCCAAGTATTTTATATCATCTATAATTATTTTAAATGAAATTTCTCTTTCTATCTCTTGCTACTGGCTTTGTTGAAAATATGTAGAGATGCTGATGATTTATGTAGGTTTATTTTATGTCCTTCAATTTTGCTAAAGTTGTTAATTATTTCAATTAGTTCTTTTAGTTGATTCTCTAGGATTCTCTAAGTGTAACATATTATTCTATGCAAAGAATTATAGTTCTCTTTCCTCTTGCCTACTCAATTTCTTTTTATTCTCTTATTGCTCCTGGTGTGGAGGAGGCACTGTTCCAATCTTCGTTCATTGTGGGCTATAAGCCCTGGCTTCTTGCCTGCTGTGGTCAGGTTCTTTTTGTTGTTTGCTCATTTTTCTAGTCTGTTTCTCAACTTCCTATTAAAGTTGGGATATGCTTCTAAGGTGGAGGGGGAACTGTTACAAGCTTCAGGAGGTTTTTTTGTAAAGCTGTTTTCAGAGCTAATTCTTGTTTTCAGTTCTTCCATTGTGATACGATCTAAGAAGAGATGTGTTTACTGTTTTCCTGACCTCTACCCTGGACTGTGAGTGACAACAAGTACTCTTTTCTGCCCTTCATCTGTGACCTGTGTCCTTACTATCCTGAAGCTACCAACACCTCTGTGCTATTCTTTTTCTTTGCCATGAGACTACAACCTGGTACTGTGATTCAGAGCTATGTATGGGCAATGCAGCAGAGTGCTGCATCCAATGCCAGCAAAAGGACCCTGGTAATTTCCTCTTGCCTCATTTTCCAACCTTCTTAATATTTGTGGGCAGAGAGCTCCTAAAGTCACTGCTGTTCTTTGAATTTTCCCCAAGGCCTGCTGCTGGCTTTCTGGGACATAGTCTGTATTGAACTATGCTTCACTCTCATCCTGGTGTGATAGACTTTTGATGCCAAATTCCTAAGTTGTCTTGGGCTGGAAAAGTGTTTCACCCCATACTTTTGTGGGTTCTGCTGCCCCAGAATTCATTTTGAAATGTTGTTTGCAATTTTTGGAGGGGAATTTGGGTGAGATCAGGTGAGTTTCTACCTTTTCTTTGCCACCTTGGCTCCATCCCTAAGTATTGCTTACTCCCAGTGGTCCTCTTTTAAAATATGTGTCTATACTATACCTTGGGGCAGTGGGATAATAGAGTAAATCCCCTAATATATTAATGTGAATGGATTTATCATATCCATTTCCTTTTAGCCTTGGAGAACACATTGAAGCCAGGATAACTAAGAGAGAATAAGCACTAAAATGAGGTGGTACAAAATGAGGGTCAAATATGAAGCAAAAAGAAAAGAGAAAGTGATCAACTCAAATGCATAATTCACAATTTAGTCTGTGGTTATACCTGCTTAATAGCATTATTTTAAGAAGTAGTTTAGCAATAAGCAAACTTTCATCTGCTAAATTATAATACAATTTAGAGTAATCAGGAGAAAAGCAAATCTGATTCTTTTTTTTGCATTTGTAACCTTAAATGCACAGCATCTAAAAACAAAAGGCTAGTAAGGCTTCCCTTGTAGTAATAGTCTTTTGGAGACTTGGAGACTTGATGAGTGATGTGACTAATTTGATGAAATGATGAAAATAATTTAAAATTAGGTTATTTTTATATGTAAATGGATCCTAATATATGTCAGGTATCTGAAAACTGTTTATTCTTAAGTGTTTTCAACATTTCCCTGGCAAACTTACTTATACAATTAATTTGCCTCAACCATAAGGAATGAACTTTATTAAAATAAACTTTAGTGGAGACCCAAGGAAATGTAATTAAATGATTACAAATGGGAAATTAGTGGAGCCATAATAAATACAGCTTCATAATGAATAGCTGGACTATTCAGGTAAACCTCTAGTCCCTCATCCCACTCTCTACCCCCACAATTATGAAACTTTAGATGAAAAAAGATTCTGGAATTGGGAAAGTCATCCCAAATATCTATAATATTTCAAAGGACACAGTAGTCATGTGTAGAACTCTTCTTACTTTTTATACTGGTTTTAGTGCAGAATAGGAGAGAAGTAGCAGTAGTTATGAGATGCAAAGGTGTAACCAAAGGGTGCCTAAATGGCACCTGAGGACAATGTGAGAATATAATAGCAATGTCGTGCTTCTCATTTAAGGCACTAGCTACCTCCATGAGGATGATCAGTTGGATATTTAAGTGATCAGATCAAGAAAACCATCAGCCTTCAGAGCTTCTATCTTTTTTTACTTTATTTCCCCATGCCAGAAGTGGAGTGCAATCCAGAGTCCTCTACATTTTCACTTAATGACCAGGCCTGATAAAAAAAGTGAGTTGGATTAATGAGTTTTGAACTATGTTTTATTGTATCAATTCCTTTGCCATTCAAATGACAACTCAGCATTTTTTGTAGAACTTCTGGGATCAAGGATACTTCTGCACCATCTGGGCAATTCCAGGGTTGAGCAGAAGTTAGTACAGCCATTCAGTACATGTTTTATTATGTATTATTTTGTTGTTGTTGTTGTTAGATGTTGTTTAGTTTTTGTTGTTGTTTATATAGTTCATGCCAAGAATAAGTACTTGGAGTTAAATGTTTGCCTGCTTCTATGGAGAGTGGACTTTTTTTTTGCCAAGATCACATGGTTGGAGCTTAGAAAATTTAATATGTTCAGTGATGAGCTCAGGGTGGGTAGAATTAAGGGCTTGAAAGCTAATTTCTGATTAACCTAAATCTACTCTTAAGTATAGATAACCATTCCAAACTTTCCTAAAAAGTGAGGTGAAGTTGAAAGATAAAAGTTTGTTCACTCTGACAATGATAAAGAGCTTTGGGCTTCTTTACTACTGCTTAGTGAGATGAATGTGCTTAAATGCTAGATTGGTTTGGGACCACATAATTTGGATCTTTACTATTGAATAGGATCAGGATAGTACATAATACCACCACCTACTGTTAGAAAATAAACAATAAACTTTTTTCCTCTTTTTTTCATCCCCTCAGATTAGTTTAACAACATTAGGATTATGCTTATCCAACCCCTCACCCCACACCCCAGTTTGTATGGCTGCATTCATATAAACAGAATAATCACATGAGTAGATGAAAAAAAATTGTTAATGGCAACATTTTTCTGTCCATAAATTTGATCTCAAAATGCCCCTCGAGAGTTATTTATTTATTTATTTGTTTATTTATTTTTAGCAAAAGTTGAACTCAAATTCCGTTATGGAGGGGCACAGTAGAATTGGATCAGAGAGAGTTAATCTGGAATGTGGGTGGAGAAAGGTTCTACCTGGTAGCTTCCAATTTTAATTATTTTTACTAAGTGCCAAACTTTATTGTCTCTACAATATTACAGGACTGCTAGTGCTAGAATTTAGAATTTCAGTGCTTTAGGGTAAAGTTTTAATAACCCCACCCTATTTAAAATTCTATATTCTGGCTATATAAAGCTACAGAGTAAAAACTATAGGAAGGTGAAATAGTAGCAATGCACACTACATAGGTCGATACTTTTAAGACTTCCATATCCAAAGATGCCATCATCTAGTAGTCAAGTTATTGACATTAAACTGCACACACCACTAAGCTGCTCTAGACAGCAGACACTGTCACTGGCACTGTACTAGAAGCCTTTATAGTATGTAATTCATGTCAGAGTTAGCACTTCAAAAATCCAAGGACAATTCCATGCCATGATGAGATATCAGATTAGGACTTTTATTGAGGCCAAATATGCATAAGTAAGGGCAGGGGGGGAGAATGAAAATTCCAGTGATATTAGCCAAGAGTTTTCTAGAAAACTTTAAATGTTTGTTCACACAAAAGAGAGAGGGGGTGAGGGAGGGAAGAAGGAAGAGGAGAGGAAGAAGAAGAAGAAGAGCAAGAAGAAGAGCAAGAAGAAGAGCAAGAAGAAGAAGAGCAAGAAGAACAAGAAGAAGAACAAGAAAGAAAGAAAGGAGGGAGGGAGGGAGGGAGGAAAGAAAGAAGGAAGGAAAGAAAGAAAGAAAGAAAGAAAGAAAGAAAGAAAGAAAGAAAGAAAGAAAGAAAGAAAGATTCTTTTTTAGTCTAGAACTATGATTACATTGCTGTAGGAAATCTTGGTTTGGAAACTCCTTTGACCAGTGTAGATTACAAATTTGTATATAACTTAGATTCTTGAAGATTTACCTCTTAAAGGGATTTAAAAAAAAAAAAGATATACTTCCCCATTAACATTTTGTTGTAATAAGGAATTTTGATTATGAAACCCATGAAAGCATGTTTTTTAAATATCATGCACAAAGCAGTGGCTCAGTAAACATTTGTTAAATTAATGGTGAATCAAATTAAGAAGTTTCAATTGTCACAGACTGTGTTATATGTGCGAGGCAGGGCATGCTGTGGCACAATGTTAGTACTTTATTCCTTTTGCCTTTGGGTGCCTGCATCCATATTCTATGTTGCAGTGTTCTCTAGGATGGGATTTTGCCCAAAATAGTTGTGCAACTATGAAAGGATTGCCATTTGGAGGCCTGTTTATCCCTTGCCTGCCTGGGGGATAAAATATAAACTCTTCTATTTGACAGTTAAAGCCCTTCACAATCTGGTTCCAACCTATCTTTCCAGACAGATTGCACATTACTCTTCCTGATGCATTCTGCTTTACATTCCAGAGAAACTTGTATTTTTTTTACTATTTCCCATACTTTCCATTCCATCTCCCATCTCAGTCGCCTTTACACAGGCTCTCCCCCACGCCTGGAATTTTCTTTTTATTCACTTTGGCTTATCGCAATCCTTAGATCTCTTCAAGACCCAGATGGAGTTTCACCTCCTCAGTGTAACTTTTCATGATTTCCCAGTTGTTAGAGCTTTCTCCACCCTCTAAAATTACTCAGTATATAGTTTGTACTTACTCATTTGCATATATACTGTTTATCTCCAGAAAAAGTCAAGCTCCTTGAGGGCAGGGACTGTTTCATTTTTTTCTTTTGCTTTCCCACAGTCTAATAATACAATTCTTGGCTCCCATTAAGCATTCATTAAACATCCCCTTTTTGAGATCAGGAGATATGTTTTGCTTTTAGTTTTAACCCCAGTGCTTAGCACAATACTTGGCACATCAAAGGAAAGAAGGAAGGAAGGAAGGAAGGAAGGAAGGAAGGAAAGAAAGAAGGAAGGAAGGAAGCAAGAAAGCAAGGAAGTAAGCAAGGTAAGAAGGAAGGAAAGAAGGAAGGAAGGAAGGAAAGAATGAAGGAAGGAAGGAAGCAAGGAAGCAAGGAAGTAAGCAAGGTAAGAAGGAAGGAAAGAAGGAAGGAAGGAAGGAAGGAAGGAAGGAAGGAAGGAAGGAAGGAAGGAAGGAAAGAAGGAAGGAAGGAAGGAAGGAAAAAAGGAAGGAAGAAGTATTTATTAAGCAGCTAATATGTCTCAGCCACTATGCTGAGCACTTTAAAAATATAATCTCATTTGATCCGCACAATAATCCTTCTAGGTCAGTGTTGTTATTATCTCCATTTTACATTGAGGAAACTGAGGCAGCCAAAGGATAAATGATTTTATCATTTATTTATCATAATTTTATCATAAATTTATCATAATTTTTCATTTAGCCCAGGGTCTAAAAAGTGTCTCATATCAGATTTGAACACATTTTCCTAATTTCAGATCCAGTGCTCTAGCCACTGTACTACATGACTAACTAATTGAATTAAATTACTGAAAACCTATATTAAAAATATTGTGATTAAATTAGCATTTTATCCTAGGTAAGTCAGAGCCCTTCTCTTAGTCTCAGTTTCCTTAACTATTAAATGAAATATTTTGGATTATGCAATGTCTAAGTTTGCTTCTAGTTCTCGATCCTGTGATCTATTTTGAACTGTTGAAAAAACTATGTCAGCAAACTTGAAGTTAGTGCTTGGCAAAGTAAGTATACCAGAATATTTTACATTATAAGTGATTTTGACATAAATTATAGTTTCATAAAATACGTTCTATTTTTTTTATCATTTTTCTGTCAGAATTCTCTACATATCGAGAAGAGGGGGACATGTGAGCACTAGACTAGAAATTTGGATACTTGAGTTCTAATCCTGGGCTTTCTATGAATTAACTGTAAGAAACTTGGGCAAGTCACTTAGATCTCAATCTTCAACAATCAACAATTACTCTTTAATGTTAAAGGGGAATACCACTATAAGAAAATATATACATTTAAATGTATGCATTGTAGCATCCTTATACTAGAGTTAATTATAAATGTTTCCATTCATTAATTCATTCAACAAGTAACGAATACTAAAAATGTTTAAAGAACTGTGTATAGAGGAAACAAAAATAATTGACTCTTGAAGGAGAGATAAGATTTGTATAAAAATGTCTAAATATGTGATTGTAGATCATTGAAATATACTTCCCTGTCATTGACAGAAAAGTAGGAGACCATGGGCATAGAAAATTGCATACTTTTCCATTTTAATAGCTATACAATGACAATTGACAGTTATGTTTAACTATTTCTGTTTTTTGATGAGAGTACTATATTGAATGGGCTGTTGGGAAGAGATTATGTAAAAATCAAAATATACTAATAAAACTTTTTTTTAAAACATTGAAGTAGAGATTGATGTGGTGACATGTTATTTCAATAGAACCTCCACAGATGGGTAGAGAGTTAGGGTTGGAGAGAAGAGAAGACACACTTAAACCTTTGATTTCATGTTAACATTTATGTCTTATGTGAAGGACTTAAAATTTTAAAATCAGCCTTTGATCGGCATAGTCTTGAAACTGACTACACATTCTCTTCTTTGGATTCCAGTGTACCCAAGAAGTTATTTTAGGTACATGTGTTATCACACTGCCACCTGGTGGCAATAAATGAAGGAAAGGTAGCTAAACTAAGTAAAGATGGCTGACTGCTTGAAAAAAAAAATGTCAGCTCTCTAGGGCACAAATAAAGCCTGGTATCAGAAAGAATAAAGGCCACATAGAGAAATAGGCATTGCCTAGTAGGTACGTATAATTTTCTTTTAAATGAATTAAAAATATTTTAGCAGGAAAAACAAATAAGTTTCTCACTGAATGGATGAAGACTCTTTGGAGACATCCAAAATATCCATGCTTATCATTACAATCTCAAACTGAGCTGTTTGCTAATAAACACATACCTTCCTTGTTGAATAAAATTACTTAAAATATTTAGTTGTTTGGGACATTGTGATTCTATCAGAAAGATACTAATCATCAATATCTCATCTTAATCATCCAAACAATTTGCAAATTTTTGCATGACAGAATTTTTAATTCTTCAGTTGACTTTATTTGATTTAGTCACTTATAACTTAAAACTGAAGAAGACTTTAGAAATCATCCAGCTTAACATATCTTCTCTATTTGATATAGACACCCCCTCTTTTCATAGTTAGTAGGGTTTTTTTGTTTTTTTGTTTATTTGGTGCAATACAAGAGAGCCTAGAGGAACTTTTAATTTCACTGCTCTAGTTTAAGCAGCCAGCTCTTTATGTTCAATTGTCCTATATGCATTGGGACATGGCTGATAGTCACATTCTGCCTATTTGATATTTTTTGAAGGCCAGACACTCAATCTCCTCCTCGGCATTAGTTTTCAATCAAAAAACACAATAAGTCATTTGATTTACTATTATTGAATTTATTCTATTTCCTCTACCATTTTTAAAGCCCTTTCCTTATAATCTCAATATACATTCAGCTTTGGCTTTTATATCCTATTCCGGAAATTTTCCAAGATATCTTGCCATGTATTACATGGCTACAAAAAACTCTTTATCTATGAATAAATGGGCTCATAGCCTTAATTTTTAAGTACTTTGAGATTTTTATTATAGTTACAATTAACTTAATTTGGACATTGTGAAAATGAACTGCCAAGACATTAGAAAAAAAGCAAAATTTTAACACACGTATGGCAGAGGTGATTACTGGAATACCATGGAGGAAATATCTTGCATAAAATATATTCTTTTTTAGTGACCCCTTGAGCACTCCTTGATGTCTGGTGCCCAGGTCATATTACCTACTGATTAATAAAAATAAGTAAATACAATTCAGTGTCTATGAATGTAGATACTTTTGTGATAGAGATTTATACTCATTTTTACTCAGTTTAAGAAATATTTAAGTTCCTTCTGTATACCTATCACTCACAGTGAATAGAGGAGTGGGCTTGGAATCAGGAAGACCTGAGTTCAAATCTAGTCTCAGACACTATGTGATCCTGGGCAAGTCTCTTAACCCTCCCTGTTTGCCTCAGTTTTCTCATCAGTCTAATGAGCTGGAGAAACAAAAGGTATATCACTCCAGTATCTTTGCCAAGAAAACTCCAAATGGGGTCATGAAGAGTCAGACATGACTTAAACGACCAAACAACAACAAAGCTGAGGTGATTAGATGAGCACAATTCATCCAAAATGTATGTCTCATTTAAATAAACCAACAGAAAGTGCAAAAGAAGTGACAGCTCTGTTTATCGATTGTATAATTCCTGTTTGTTCCAGTTTTTTTTTTAAGAGCATGCATGTACGGATCACTGAACCAACATCAATATGTAAGACATATGTTTGCATGCAATGGAAGAGAGTGAGCTCTGTCAATAACTAAAAATGCGAAAGACAATATCAGGTGCCACAAAATCCTCTCAAATGTAGTACTGAATCAGAACACGTTGGGGAGGCTGGAATAGCATCTATCGAACAGAAAAGGCAAGTAGCATCCTAGTAATGAGTGTGCAGTAGAGCACAGAAGCAAACAGTGTTGATCAAGATCAGAACTGACACACATTGTGAAGGAGAGAGAAGTAGAGGCTTGGAGAGAAACTGGTCTCCTGAGGTAGCTCAACCTTTGTAAATCTTTGATTTGCATTTAGATATTTAGAAGGCTATTTCTATAAAATGTAAGTGGACAAAAGATGTCAGTCATTTCATCAGGAAACTAGTAAAATGATATTGATAAAGGCCATACACACACACACACACACACACACATACACGCGCACACACACACACACACACACACACACACACACACGAGAAAATGGGAAATGGAACAAAAGCCCTGGGCAAGTTCTTAAACAAATTCTAGAATAGTGTATATGTATGTGTACTACATGGCATATCTTCGTATGGATATGGACTTACCAAAACCAATACATATGAAAATAATTATTTGCTTTGCAAAAATTATCCATCATTCTTGAGCTCTTCTGATGCATTTAAAATAGAAGCAGATTAATAAGATTTCAATTTACCAATGACATTTCAAGAATATACATATTAGAAAAAGTGAAATTCTTGTAATACACACTTTCTCAGAAAAAGCCATACAATACAATGTTTATACATCAATTTTTCCTGTAGATAGGAATTCAACCTATTAATAAATAACAATTGTAAAGAATACTGGCTCTAGAGAAAAGAAGAAATCAGGGTTGTAGTGGTGAATTCCTTCCCTGTTGTTTACTTCTAAAGGATGTAACCTCTTAAGGACTCAGTTTTTTTCCACTATAAGTTTAAAGGGTTGGATGAAATTATTTTTGTGATCCTTTCTAGCTCTAAATCCTTTGGTCTTGTGTGAATATCCCCTGTTAATCATACAAATTGGAGGTATTGATTTAGCACATTTACCCTTTCCACACTCCCAGGCTTAGCCTCAGTCAAATAGGAAGACTTTTCATTGTATGGTTGTACTGTTGATTTAGATATTATGCCCAATTCCTACTAATCACTTGCTATCTAACTTGCCCTTGACCACCACAGGAAAGACAAGGAAATGCAAACAAAGATTCTTTTCTTTCACCTTAAAAATATTCTTATGTTCTCCAAGTCTGGAGAAGAGAAGATTTGATCTGCAAGAGAGCAAGGAAGGAAAAATTTGATCAATTTTTCTGCAAGTATTTAAAGGCTTTCAAAGAGAAAAGGGATTATATATATTCTACTTGGTTCCAAAGGGCAGAAGTAGGAGCAATAGGGGGAAATTACAAAAAAGACAAATTTAGACCTGATGTTAGGAATAATATCATACTTTTGTATTGTACTTAACAAAGGGCTTTCATATGCATTGCATCATTTGATCTTCATTCAATTGTTATAAGGCCAGTCTTCATTTTACAGATGAAGAAACTGAGAGCCAGAGAGGTCATATAATTAATTTAGCATCAATCACACAGCAAGAAAATGGCAGAGCCAAGAATAGAACTCTCTTCTCTCTCTACTATAACATCTTGAATCATAAAATTCCATCTTTTACTAGAAGAAATTTATAAATTCAATGAACAGTTTTGCTTAAAAAGAGAGTAAGATATTTTAATTGCCTCCCAAAGAAAATGAGAACTAATAGGTGGAAAAGCTCACACAAATACAAACACATATATCCCCCAAAATAAACTAACAATCAAAAAACAGGAAGATTGACAAATCAAAAAAAAAGATGGAAAAATATTTATGAAGAAAATTGAATGAATCACCAGAAATTGGGAAATTGGCCTAACTCAACATGTCCAAAACAGAACTCATTATCCTTCCCCCTTATCTCTCCAAACATCCTACTTTCCCTATTACTGTAGAGGCCAACATCCTCCCTAGTCCTTCAGACTCAGAACATAGAGTCATCCTGGACTTCTCACTATATCTCATAGCCAGGATTTTTTTTTACCAAAAGCAGTCAATTTTACCTTTGCAGCATGTCTTAAATATGTCTCCTTCTTTCCTCTGATACTGCCACCACCTAGAGAAGGTCCATATCACCTCATGCCTGAACTATTAGAATGGCCTGCTGGTGGGATTTGCCTGCCATAAGTCTCTCCCCACATCAATCCATCCTACATTCAATCCTCAAAGTGATTTTCCTAAGTTGCAGGTCTGTACTTATCATGTACCCTCCCTCTACCTCAATAACCTCTCGTGGCTTCTTATTGCTTCCAGGATCATATGCAAAATGTTCTGTTTGGTATGCAAAGCCCATCATAACCTATCTCCTCCCAACCCCACATACACTTTTCTAGCATCCTTACACTTTACTATTTGCCATGTACTCTTCAATTCAGTGACCCTGGCCTTTTTGTTTTTCCATGAACAAAACACTCCATCTCTCTGCTCTGGACATTTTCTTTGGTTGTTCCTCATGTCTAAAAGGTTCTCCCTGCTCATCCTCCTTTAAGTCTCAACTAAAATTCCATCTTTTACTAGAAGAAATTCTAGTGCCTATTCTCTATTAATCATTTCCTTTTTATCCTGTATCTATCTTGTTTGTATGTATTCGTTTGCTTGTTGTCTGCTCCATTTGATTATTAGCTCCTTAAAGCAGAAACTGCATTCCTTTCTTCCTTCTTTCCTTCCTTCCTTTCTTCCTTCATTCCTTTCTTCCTTCCTTCTTTCCTTCCTTCCTTCCTTCTTCCAAAGTGGCTGGCATGCAGTGGTTACTTAATAGATGTTTAATGATTGACTGATATTATTCTGGGGAGCAGGGAAGGGGATGCTAAATAGATCAATAAGTAAATGCAAAAAAAAATTAATTTAGTCCAGACTTGGTATTTCATTACTGTAGTAAAATCCAATGGGAAAAATCATTCTATTAATGCAAATCAACAATTAATAACTTTTCTTGGGACATCAACAGATTGACAGGTCCAGGATCATATAGCCTATATATGTCAGAAACAGGATTAGAATCCAAATCTTCCTAACTGAAGTCTGCCATTGTATGATATACATATAAACAACACACATGCATATATAATGTACATATATAAGCATATGTGTATATATGTATTTATACATATGAAATGTAAATATAAATAAAAATGTGTAGAAGGAAAATAAACATTTGTGTAGGAGGAAATAGAAATTAGTGAAGACCTATGTTCAGAAGCAGTACCTTGACTGATCCTCAAAGGGAGTTGAGAATTTCTTGATACAGAATAAGGATGTTAAATATATGTGGTATCTGAGGAACATGGAAGATGTGAATGGGTTATTATATGTGAAGAACTACGAGCAAAACAATTTGGCTAGAAGGCACTGTTTTACGGGAAGTGGTAGAATCAGCTTGCAAAGACTGTTTGGAGGTAGATTGTAAAGGTGGATCCTTTTTGTTTTTATTAACTTGTCATCCAGAGTAACTACTTTAGAGTTTATGTTAGCTAGAGATGTTGATTAGTTAACATAATCACTCTGTAAGCATTCTCACAACATTCTTAGCCAGTGATCTCTTGATTGTTTTGTTGAGTAGCTACTACTATGGTACCCCCTCTGTGCCATTCTTCATCTACTTGGTTTTCCCCTTTTATGAATGGTTAAGGCAAACTCTTTTTTATAAATTATCAACCAATGCAGGAGGTTTTGTGATATTTTGAACTTGACACAATGACCATGATGGCACAGGCAAACAAGTGCATTTAGAAATCCTTCTCATTGATCGGGAATCCTATTTTCATTTCAAACCTGAACTAGATCTCCTCTACCACAGTATCAAATACCTATGGCAAATACACATTTTCCTGTTTCATGAGTCTCCTATTTTATTAATCCAAGGACCACTTAGTAAGTTTACTTCTGTTAAATTGTCCAGACTACAGAAAATGCATCTAGATGAAAAATCTGTACTGCCCCCTCTTCCCCCACTGACTCATCTCTCTATTTTGAGGTCTAACCCATTGTCTACATAAGTGACAAACTCACATTGCCAAGTATCATATCTGGCATTGTCACTCTCCTGCTTAAAAAGCTCCAGGAGTTCTTTCTATATTGCTCTTAGGATAAAGTCTAAAATACTTTTGGCATTTAAAGTCCTTCATGATCTACCTCCAAACAGTCTTTCCAAGCTGATTCTACCACTTCCCCTACAGATTGTTTTACGTCAATATGTATCTAGGCCCACATACAAAATCCTGTTTGGAGTTCAAAACCTTTCACAATTTATCCTCCTCCCCAACTTTTCTAGTCTTCTAACACCTTACTCTTCTCCATGTGTTTCAAACTAGTGACAATGACCTCCTTGCTCTTCCACGAACAAGACATTCCTTCTCTCAGCTCTGGGAATTTTCTTTGGCTGTTTCCCTATGCCTGGAAAATTCTCTTTCCTCCTCTTGACCTACTGACATTCTTGACTTCCTCCAAGACCCAGTTAAAATCTAATCTTCTACAGGAAGCATGTTCCAATTTTTCTTCATTCTAGTGCATTCCCTTTATCTATCTCTCTATCTCTCTATCTATCTGTCTATCTATCTTACTATTCATTCACTCTATATATATAGTTTGTCTGTAAATATTTGTTTGGTTATTGCCTCCTCCCTTACATTGGGAGCTTCTTGAGGACAGTGACTGTCTTTTGTCCCTTTTTGTATCCCCAGAACTTAGCACAGTACCTAGCACATAGTAAGCATACAATTAATGCTTATTGACTGACTGTGGACAGACAGCACAAGTGAATAATAAGTTGAATCCAGAATTGAAGAAGAGGCAAAGAACAGGTTAGATAGTCTTTGGGAAAATGTAACATTCTTTCAAAAGTCAGTTTTAAGAATACTAATATTCTTTGATTCACAGAACAGCACTTCAGATAATTAATATTAGTTATTAATAATTAATATAGTTATCAGCCAGAGGATAACAGAGAGGTGGAAGGTTGTTGAGATTAGACTACAACATAGTACAAAGAATTATGGAGGAAAAAATCAAGATTGTCAGCCAAGAAAGAGTGAAAACAAGAATGAGCTAATCACGTGTTAAATGCAATGACTAATCAGTCGGCAAGCCAATACGATCCATTAGTATTCTTGCAATGTAACAGGAAGCAAGAAAGTCCCCTGGCATATTAGACCTCATTACAAACTTATGGGAATAAAGGGGCAAGATGTGCTAGAAAGGAATGACTGGATTTAAATTTGCTTAGTTGGAGGGAATACCCTTATCACTGAGATATATCTGTTTGAGTACTTTGAGTATTCTTATAGAAAAGCCTCATTTATGTAACTTTAAAAACTATTTTTATCTACTGCTGAAAGTCTTTAGTCTTATAGTTTAATTTAAACTCTATGTATTCACTGGAATGGGAGCACCATGTTCCCTATGAGTGCTTCTTTCAATATTAATTGAGCATTAACTGAATTAAGCATTAACTGCATTTCAGAAAATGAAAATAAACAAAGTCATCATTTAATGAGCTCAATTTGTGTCTATGAAAGGTTACATATACATTTAAGCAAAAAGAAATTTAGGTCACACAAGGCTTTAATCTTAGGATGACAAAAAAATTGTTGCAGTTTTGCGTCCACTATCACTGGAAGGGGTGTTGGTAACTGGAACATGTAATACTTTTCACTCATCATTTGCACTCTCCAAACCCCTTGCAATTGCAACTTCAGATTTTGAAATCTGTCCAGAGCTTTCTGTAGCTCTTTTGCATCGAGTCAAACAAGAAACTGGAAGAGAATCAACATCTCACAGTATGTGAATACCATAAAGCCTCTAGTTTCTTTTAGAGCCAAACTCAGAAAAGTGCCATGAAAATAAAATGAACCTTTTTAAATTTGAGTTAAATAGGGTTTTTCAAGCCTTCACAATGTGAGGTATGAATTTGGAGTGATTGATCTAATCTAGTCAGTTCTTGTTTCAGCTGAACAGGTAACAGCCATCCTCAACGAAATTATGAAAAGATAGATGTCAGAAGTCCCAGCTCACAGAGCCAGCAGAGTGCCATGATGTGTGGTAAAATTACCAGTACATTTTTCTCTAATTCAGTTCCCATGCCACAGAGAAAGCCTTTGGCGCTCTATTCCTTTTTGGGGTTCTACTACACTCCTTCATCTCTTGGAAATTATAGCAGATATAGCCGTTTAGCTGACCAATTCTAGGTGTTTTATCCTTTGTTGCTTGCCAAACATTTGATATAACTACAAAATCTCTTTAAATTATAGACACCTTTAACTCTGCTTGTTCTCCTGGGAAGCAAGGCTTTCTTCCAGAATACCCATCTCTTCTGACTTTTAGCCAGCTCTTCTTTTTTCAATTTCCTGTCATTTTAAATAAATGAGAAATAAACTATTTTGTTCCTCTTATCTTGAAAATTCACAAAAGACTCTGCCTAATGGTTTTACCCCAACTGGAAAGAGACAGGAAGGGGCCAATTACAACTGTTGAAGGCAGACTGAACTCAGTTTTTCTGGATAATGAGATATGGCGAACACTTACCATCTGTACTATGGTGGCACTACTCACTGTCAAATTACATTTAGTACAATGAAATTAAAGAAAAATCAAATCACACTCTATGTGTATCTCCACTAAAGTTACTTACATTCCCTTACTGTCTTGGCTAATAGGAAAGAGAATTAGTGAGAACTTCTCTCCTGCTTGCCACTGTTTTAAGATTAGAACTGTGGTCCTGAAAAACCAACACCTTGGATACATAAAGTTCATAATTTTAGCTAATACATCCCTCTGAATGTTGTACAAAGTAGGTAAGCATAGTTCTGAGGAAGCCATCACCTAACACCAGAATGAAAGACATGATGTCAGAACACATAAAAGTTTCACAGGAGACAAAGTTCAAGTCTAGACCTATGATTTTTATTTCATACCTAAAAATTGTCTAAGAAGCATGCTCGGACCTCAAAAATGAAAAGACCTGGAAGCAAAACTTCCTGAAAATAATATACAATAGAAATTATTTTTAAAGTATCTTCATTAACCAGGAGGCTTGTAGCTTTTAGTTCAGAATTATGGGTTGGAGAAAGAAAAAGAATATAAATGTTATTTAATATAGATGTTATTTAAGATCAAAATTACTGGGCAGTTTTACTCTGTACATAGTGTTTCCTTTCTCTTATTCATATCTTTCCTTTTCTTCTCCATGCAAGATGACTGGTGGTCCCTTGCTCTTACTCCATCTTGCCTACCCAGGATATCTTATTATAATGTTACACCTGGGTCAGCTGTTTCTGTACCTTCCATGAAATGCCCTGTATTCTGGACCTTTTCTTTCTCTCTTCAAAACTTACTTGTCTTTTATCCTATTTCCTAAGGAATTTGTTTTGCATTAGGTACCAATTTAACCTGAGAAACTGAACCAATTTGTCAATATGTAGAAATGATACATTTGGTTTTTATTTGACTTTCTGGAGAAAATGTCTTACTTCTATAATTGCAATAGGTGAAATATCAGGCAAAAGGTTAGTTGGGGAGGGGGAGATAAAAAGACAGGGGATTTTCTCAGTAATATGCAAATTGTGCCATTTAGGGCCCTGCCTAAAAGCCCATGTTAGGTGAGAGAATGAGTAACAAAACTGTAGTAAAACTGAAGAAATACATGATACTAGGAAAGCTTATAAATAAGAAATAGTTCCAACCCAAGGGAATAGAAATCTAGACTTAATGTTGATTTCATTGAGTAGCTTGAGCCATTGCTTTCCTCAACACATTTCGGTTTCTATTGAAGACAAATATTTACTTTTTAAACTCTAGAAGTTGCTGCCACTTTATTGAATTGTGATTTTTCTCTTCTCTGCTATGTAAAATATAAAAAGTCTAGTAGAACAGATTTTTTAAAAAATCTTATTACCTCATTCACAAGAATATTTCACTTAGGGCTTATTCTTTTTAAAAAAGCAACTTTTTTGATGTGGAGACAAGATGGCAAAGTAAAGGCAAGGAATTGCCTGAGCTCCAAATCCCTCTAAGTCCCTCCAAATACCTTTAAAATTACTCTAAATAGATTCTAGAAAAGCAGAACCCACAAAAATATGGAGTGAAAAAATTTTCAGTCCAAGACAACTTGAAAGGTTGATAGGAATGGCCAGTTGCACTAGGGTGAGAGAAGAGTGCAGGTCAGCACAGGCCATGCCAGCACAGACCAGACCCCAGCAAACCAGGAGCATGTCTGCTCCATTGAATCTCTTGCAGTAGTGGCTGTTTCCAGACCTCTCAGCCCCCAGACACCAGAGACAACTTAGAGAGTTAGCAGGAAATTTCTATTGTACCTGGGTAAGAGTGGAGCACAGTTCAGCACAGGCCATGCAAGCACAGTCAAGGCCACAGAAAACCAGGAACAGGCCTTGCAAGTAACTAAATCAGCAAATCAGCAGTGGCAGTGGCAGCAGCTGCTTCCAGAGTACTCATCCCACAGATGATAAAGGGGTAAAACAGCTGGTCAGAGGGAGATTGCAGGAGTCTTTTTCCTAGCACTGGGGCAGGACTTGATTTTCCCATACTTGGATCCAGGTCCCAGTCCTGGGTGACAGTCCCAGGGTGAGGAGGAGCACTAGAATAGAAGAGCTAATGGCCATAGTGGAGGGGGAACCCTCCTCACAATTCCAGGGTGGAAAAAAAAGTGCTTATGGTTGCTCACAGACCAGAGTCACAGACCACAAGAATAGAAAACATACCCCTCTTTAGATCATATCATCTTGAAAGTACTGAAAACTTACAGATCCCTAGAAGTATCTCTGAAAATTGCTGCACAAAACCCCTGGAGGGTGGGACAGTGTGCCCCAGACCCATGTTTTAACAAATAATAAAAAGTCAAAGAATAGGCTGGGGAAATGAACAATGGAATAACTCTGACTATCGAAGATTACTATGGAGTCAAGGAAGATCAAAACGCATACTCAGAAGACAATAAAGTTAAAGGTCCTACATCCAAAGCCACCAAGAAAAATATGAATTGGTCTCAGGCTGTGGAAGAGCTTAGAAAGGACTTTGAAATTCCAGTCTGAGAAATAAAGGAAAAATTGGGATGAAAAATGAGTGATACCAAAAAAAAAAAAAATCATTAAAAGTGAGTCAACAGCTTGATAAAGGAGACACAAAAAAGAAATACTGAAAAAGGACACCATAAAAACAGACTAAGATAAATTGTAAAAGAGGTTAAAAAAGACAATGAAGAGAAGAATGCCTTAAAAAGCAAAATTGGACAAATAGAAAAGGAGATACAAAAGCTCACTGAAGAAAAAAATTCCTTAAAAATTAGAATCGTGCAAATGGAAGCTAATGACTTTATGAGGAATCAAAAAACAATAAAACAAAACCAAAAGAATGGAAAAAAATAGAAGCCAATGTGAAATATCTCACTGGAAAAACAACTGTCCTGGAAAATAGTTCCAGGAGAGATTATTTTAAAATTATTAAACTTCCTGAAAGTCATGATCACAAAAAGAAGCCAGACATAATCTTTCAAGAAATTATGAAGGAAAACTGCCCCAATATTCTAGAAGCAGGGTATAAAAATAAAATGGAAAGAATTCACCAATCACTGCCTAAAAGAGACCCTAAAATGAAAACTCTTTGGAATATTGAGACCAAATTACAGGGATCCCAGTTCAAGGAGAAAATATTGTAAGCAGCCAGAAGAAACAATTCAAGTATTATGGAGCCACAAACAGGATAATCAAGATTTAGCAGTTTCTACATTAATGGATCATAAGGTTTGGAATATGATATTCTGAAGGGCAAAGGAGCTAGAATTATAACCAAGAATGACCTATCCAGCAAAACTTATTATAAGCCTTCAGGGAAAAAAGTGAATATTTACTGAGATAGAGGACTTTCAAGCATTCTAGATGAAAAGACCAGAGATGAACAGAAAATTTGACTTTCAAATATAAGACTCAAAGAAAGCATAAAAAGGTAAACAGGAAAGGTAAATCATAAGAGATTTAAGGTTAAACTGTTTACAACATGGGAAGATGATATTTGTAACTCATAAGACTTTTCTCATTATTAGGACAGATAGAAACAGTATATATAAATAGAGGGCACAGGTTATAATTATTTGAAACATGACTAATATTCAATATGAAGGAATTATATTTAAAAAATCAAATTAAAGAATGAGAGAGGAATGTACTAGGAGAAAGAAGAAAGGAGAAGTGAAATGGGGTAAATTACCTCACATAAAAGACACAAGAGGAGAGGAAGAGGAGGGGAAGTAAGTGTCAGTGAATGAATCCCATCAGAATCATCTTAAAAAGGGAATAGCATACACATTCAAATGGGTAAAGAAATCTATTTTACCCTACAGGAAAGTAGGAGGAGAAGGGGATAAGAGAAGGGGGTGGGGGCTGACAAAAGGGAAGGCAGATTGGGGGAGGGGGTAGTGAGAAGCAAAATACTTTTGAGGAGGGGCAGGACGAAAGAAGATCAAGAATAGAATAAATAGGGAGGTGGGAATAGGGTGGAGGGAAAGACAGTAAGCAGTAATAACTGTGAAAAAATTTTGAAGTTTGTCAGATAAAGGTCTCATTTCTCAAACATATAGAGAACTGAGTCAAATTTATAAAAATAAGAGCCATGGCTGAACAAGTTGTGGTATATGAATGCAATGGAATATTATTGTGCTATAAGAAATGAAGAGCAGGTGAACTTCAGAAAAACTTATATGAACTGATGTTGAGTGAGGGAAGCAGAACAAGGAGAATATTTTACATAGTTACAACCACATTGTATGATGGCTAACTCTGATAGACTTGGCTCTTCTCAGCAATGCAAGGTTCTGAGACAACTCCAAAAGTCTCATGATGAAAAAAGCTATCCACATCCAGAGAAAGAATTATAGAGTCTGAGTACAGTTCAAAGCATACTATTTGCTCTCCATCTCTTTTATTTTGTTTCTTCTTTCTCTTGATTCATTCCATTGGTTATAATTATTTGAAACATGACTAATGTGAAAATATGTTTAATGTGAAGGTATATGTAGACCCTATATCAAATTGCATGCCATCTTGGGGAGGCAGGAGGGGATAAAGGGGGAGAAAATTTAAAACTCAAAAGCTTGTGGAACTGAATGTCGTAAACTAAGAGTAAATGAATGAATTTTAAAAAGAGCCATTCCCCAATTGATAAATGATTGAGGGATATGATCAGTTTTCGGATGAAGTAATCAAAGCTATCCATAGCCATATTAAAAATATATATATTCTCACCCTTGAGTGGAAAAATGCAAATTAATACAATTCTCAAGTACTGTCTCATACCTCTTAGATTGGCTAATAGGACAGAAAAAGAAAATGACAAATGTTGGAGTGGATGTGGGAAAAATGAAACTTTAATGCACTGTTGGGTGGAGTTGTGAACTGATTGAATCATTCTATAAAGCAATTTGTAACTATGCCCAAAGGACTATAAAAACATGCATACCCTTTGACTTAGCAATACCACTACTAGATCTGTATCCCAAAGTAGAGTTAAAAGAAAGGAAAAGGACCCATATGTACAAAAATATTTATAGCAGCTCTTTACTGGGGAGGGGGAGTAAAGAATTAGAAGTTGAGGGGAAGCCCATCAATTGGGGAATGGCTGAATGAGTTGTGATATAAGATTATGATGGAATACAATTTACTATAAGAAATGATGAGCAGGTTGCTTTCAGAAAAACCTGGAAGGACATGGGCTGATGCAAAGTGAAATGTACGGTGTACAAAATAACAGCTATATTGTAAGATGATCAGCTGTGAATGACTAAGTTTTCTCAGAAATACAGCAATCCAAGACAAGTATTAAGGACTTAGAATGAAAAATGCTATCCATCCCCAGAGGGAAAAAAAAACTGATGGTGTCTGAATACATATTGAAGTATCATTTTTTTAAACTTTATTTATTTTTCTTAAGTACTTTTGTCTGTTTTCTTTCACAACATGACTATTATTGATATGTTTTACATGACTACACATATATAACCTGAATTGCCTGCCTTCTCAATGAGGCGGAATGGAGGAAGGGAGAGAATTTGAAACTCAAAGTTTTAAAAAGAAATGTTATTTGTTTTTACATGTGACTGGGGGGAAATAAAATACCAAATAATACTGAAAAAAGAAAAAAACATTTTTACTCCAAATTCACTATTTTCATTAGACATAAATTTATCTAAGTTTCTGTGATCTCAATATTAGCTTTGTATGCCAAACTGATTGATGTTTGAATGTTCAAGCATCTGAGAAAGTTATTTGGTGTGAGTCTTCTAAAAAGTACCAGATTGAAATCCTATTATATACTCTTTTTGTCCAGGAATGAACAATTCTATATTTTCTACAAAGTCTCCATCAGGTATTTGCAGGGTGTCCCAAAAGTCTTATAGCTTAAAATCACAAAAGTAATTTTCTATACCATGTATAACCCTAAAGACTAATTCTGTTAATTAGCATGTCTAAGTTTCATACTAAATAATACTAAATTATCTTTATGAAGGTATCCATGAAAACAACTTGACTCATGAGTGGGGAAATAAGTAAGATTTGGAGTCAAACTGCCTGGTTAGGGGTCTTGACTCTACCACTTAACAAAATATCTGACTTTTGACAATTCTGTTTCTGAGCCTCATATACAAAATCCATAAAATAAGATCAAAATAATTATTTTACTGCTTACCTCACAATGTCATTATGAAGAAAGTGTTTTATCGTTGTAAAATGCTAAGGAAATATAAATTAATATTATTCTCAAAGGCTTACCTGAATTCTTTGCCTATGACATCTTCAGACATATATACTATTCTTAGATAATCTGAACTGATTAATCCTTTTTCTGCCTTCTCTACCTTATTGTGAAAATATTATTGTCATCTTCTAAAATTCAAAACGTGGATTTTTTTAAATACTCACTCGTCATCTCATCACATCTTCCTTTGAAATGTATTTGACATTTATCTCTCTCCATTCCTTAGTCCCTTTTTACCTCACACTTGGATTCCTGTAATTTTTTTTTAGTAGATTTTGCTGACTCAGTCTCCCCCTCCCTTCAAACATCCTGCATTCTACAGTCAGATTGATCTTCCTTTAACATTCCTTTTATCATGTCACTCCCTTACTCAAAACTTGTACATGATCTTTTCCCCCTAACCATCAAATGTGTACTTCTCTACCTGGCTCTCAACGCCCTTCATAATCTATCCTCAAACAATTTTTCCAAGTTTATTTCCCATTCCTCCTCAGGGAACACCAAACTTTAATCAGTATAGCCTCTGAACTCATCTATTGTATCCTCCCAGTCTTTATTCTTCTTGTTTGCCCAAGCTGGAGTGCTTTTCTCCTTCTGCTTCTCCAAGTCCTACTTAGCAGCTGGCATAAATTCAGTCTCCATGTAGGAAGTCTTTCTCATTCCAGCCCATAATTGTGTTCCATTTCTCTGAGTGCTTTTAACATTTATACTCTGTTCTATATGACCTAATACATAATGTCTCATGTGCTTTTTAAAATGTTTTTATCTTGTCCCCCTCCTTTGTCCCTTACCCACATTCAGTCTTCAAATCCAATTGATTCTGTTATCACAACATCACTATAAGGTGTTCCTTTATTTCTTCTCACATTCCCACCAACATAAATTCTGGTCCTCTTTAGCTTTTGCTTCTTTATTACTATCCCTTGCCTCCAGTTTCTTCCACTCTCCAGCCCATCATTCATACTATTGCCAAAGGGGGAGTGAGCAAAAGGATAAGCATTTATTGTCTACTATGTGCCAAGTACTGCACTAAGTACTTTTAAATATATTGCCTCATTTGATCCAAATCGGCTTTCCCAGTGCACAGATCTGATCATACCATTTTGTTGCTCAAAACTTTCAGTACCCCATTAACTTCAAAATAAAATGCAAAATTCTTTGACTTGGTTTTCAGGAAGCCAAACAATCTGACTGTAACCTGATGTTTTAGTCTTTTTCATGCTATGTTCTTCTATTTTCCAGTCAAACTAGATTACTCTGTTTCCTTATTTCATCCTCTCTCCTCCCAAAACATATTGTCAACAATAAATCTCCCATAACTAAAACACATTCATGTTGCATCTAATGTAGGTTTTTTTTTAAAAAAAAGCTTTTGAGGGGTGGAGCCAAGATGACAGAGTAAAAGCAGAAACTTGCTTGAGCTCCTACACCAACAACCTACAATACCTGTAAAAAAAAATGACTCTAAACAAATTTTAGAGATACAGAACTCACAAAGTGACAGAGAGAAACAAATATCCCACTGAAAGCAGCCTGGCAGGGCTGGGAGTAGAGCACAATCCCACATAAGCCTTATGGGCCCAGACTGAGGGAGGCCACAACCAGTGGCACATACCAGCCTGAGCAGACTTCAGGAGAGTGAATCACCAGCAGCTGTGGCAATTTCCAAACTTCTCAACCCATAAACACTAAAAAGAAAGTAAATGTTCAATGGTGAACCCTGTTGATACAAGGTGAAAGAAGAGCTAGCACCCACCCCCAGGGCAAGAAGGGCCAGGTGGCGTGGTGGCTGCAGCTGCTGTTGCATGGCTGCCTTCAGAGCTCCTGGCCTGCAGATCATAGGTGGACCAAGCAACCATTCAAAGGATAATTGATCTTGCTTTAACCTGCTTAGATCTGGGTCACAGTCTTGGATGGTGGTCCTGGGGTGAGAACAACCAGCATGCCAGAGCTTGTGTTGGCTGTAGAGAGGGTGCCCTCCTCATAGCTCTGACAACAGCTCTGGCAACTGCAAAACCCCCAGCAATTTGGGACACAGCTCTCTCCATTCTGAAAGCAGAGTTCTACTGTGGCAAGGAGCTCAAAAGTCAAGTAATTGGCTGGCAAGATGAGCAAACAGAGAAAGCACAATCGGAACATAGAATCTTTTGAGGGGACAAAGGGGATCAAAACATGGAACCAGAAGAAGCAACACAGTCAAAACTACTGCATCAAAAGTCTCCAAGAAAAATATGAACTGATCATAGGCCATGGAGGAGCTCAAGGATTTTGAAAATCAAATGAAAGAAATGGAGGAAAAATTGGGAAGAGAAATGAAAATGATGCAAGAAAATCATGAAAAGCAAGTCAACAGCCTAACTGAAGAAAATAATACCTTAACAAAATAGGCTAACTAAAAAAGAGGCCCAAAAAGCCAATGAGGAGAAGAATACCTTTAAAAGCTGAATTGAACAATTGGAAAAGGAATTTCAAAAATTCACTGAAGAGAATAATTCCTTCAAAATTAGATTGGAGCAAAGGGAAGCTAATGACTTTATGAGAAATCAAGATACTATAAAACAGATCCAAACAAATGAAAAAATAGAAGGCAATGTGAAATATCTCATTGGATAAACCACTGACCTGGAAAATAGATCCAGGAGAAATAATTTTAAAAGTATTGGACTACCTGAAAGCCATGATCAAAAAGAGAGCCTAGAAATCATCCTTCAAGAAACTCTCAAGAAAATTGTGCTGATATTCTAGAATGAGAGGGAAAAATATAAAATGAAAGAGTTCACTGACCACCTCTTGAAAAAGATCACCCCCTGAAAGAAAAAAAAACTCCTAGGAATATTATAGCCACATTCCAGATTTCCCAGGTCAAGGAGAAAATATTACAAGCAGTCAGGAAGAAACAATTTGAGTATTGTGGAATCT
>CM053588.1:250628468-250640947 GCA_028646515.1 Pseudochirops corinnae
AAATCAGGATAACACAAGATCTAGCAGTTTCTACATTAAGATATTGAGGGGCTTGGAATATGATATTCAAGAGGTCAAAGAAGCTAGGATTAAAACCAAGAACCACCTACCCAGCAAAACTGAGTATAATGCATCAGGGGGAAATATGGTCATTCAACGAAATAGAAGACTTTCAAGCATTCTTGATGAAAAAAACAAAATGGAGCCAAACAGAAAATTTGACTTTCAAATACAAGAAGGAAGAGAAGCATGAGAAGGTAAACAGGAAAAAGAAATCATAAGGAACTTATTAAAGTTGAACTATTTACATTTCTACAAGGAAAAATGATCATTGTAACTCAAGAGACTTTTCTCAGTATGAGGCTAGTTGAAGGGAATATATATATATATATATATATATATATATGTATACAAACATAAATATGTGTGTATAGGAGGGTGTAAGTGTGTATATGTGTGTGTCTGTGTCTGTGTACATGTATTCATAGACAGATGGCTCAGGATCTCTTGAATATGAAGGGGTGATATCTACAAAATAAAATTCAGAGATGAGAGAGGAATATATTGGGAGAAGGAGAAAGGGAGAGATAGAATAGGGTAAATTATCTCATATAAAAGAGGCAAGAGAAAACTGTTATGATGGAGGGGAAGAGCAGGAAGGTAAAAGGGAATGGGTCAACCTTACTCTCATTGAATTTGGCTTAAGGAGGGAATAACATACACATTCAATTGGGTTTCTTACCCTATAGGAAAGTAGGGGGGAAAGGGATAAGAGGGGGCATGATAGAATGGAGAGCAGATTGGGGGAGAGGGTAGTTAGAAGCACACACTTTTGAAAATGGACAGGGTCAAAGTAAAAAAATAGAGTAAGTGGAGGGGTGGGATAGGATGGAGGGAAATATAGTCAGTCTTTCACAATATAACTAGTACAAAAATGTTTTGCGTAGCTACAGATATACAACCTGTATTGAATTGCTTATCTTCCCAATGGGAGTGGGTGAGGAGGGAAGAAGGGGAAGAATCTGGAAATCAAAATTTTCAAAACAAATGTTAAAAAATGCTTCTTACATGCAACTGGGAAATATGATATACAGACACTAGAGTATAGAAATCCATCTTGCCCTACTAGAACATTGGGAGGGGGGATGGAAGAGGATATAAGAGAGAACAGATTGGAATAAGCAGTATGCATTAGGCTCAATATCTTGGGGTGGAGGGTAGGGGAAAGATGGGGAGAAAATTTGTAACTCAAAATCTTGTGGAAATGAATGTTGAAAACTAAAAATAAATAAATTGATAAAAATAAAAATTTTTTCAAGTACTAGAAAAAAAAGCATTTGATTTGGAGTCTGACCACTTGGGTTCAAATTCTTGTTCTATTATTTATCTTTGTGATATTGAGGCAGGCTATTTAACCTTTTAGAGCCTCATTTTTCTAATCTGTATTTGCTTACTTAAGGAAGGACCATTAAATTATAAGGATCATTATTCTTCAATATATCAGCAACTGGCAACTCCATACACTTTACTATGATACCACAATTCATAACTTTAACAAAGACATAACAATAAGAGGCAATGAATACCAAAAAGTACATAAATTTATTTATTAAAATTAAATCTTATTATGAATATAGTAGGGAAGCTTTAGTTAATTCATGTGGTGAATATTTTACAAAAGTAAATAATGACCCTTTAATTCATTATTCTTCCTCAAAAATACTACTTCATGATTCAGTGGTAGAGACAACCCTGAATTATCAAAAGATATTCTATCAGTCAGTCAACAAGCATTAACTACATGTCTACTATACATCAAGCACTGTAATATGTTCTGATGATTTAAATACTCCCTGCCCTCAAAGACCTCACATTATACTATATATGTATATATCTATATCTATATCTATCTATGTATCTATATCTATCTATCTATCTATCTATCTATCTATCTGTCTTCCCAGATGAGTATAAGCTATATACACGATAAATACATAGTCACTGAGTGATAATGTGGAATAGCAAATAGATTGTTGGGTTTGGTGTCAGGAAGACTGGAGTTCCAATAATACCTCAGATGCTTAAATAATTGCATGAACAGACAAGTCATTTAAATATTCTGGATCTCAATGTACCCAGTTATAAAAATAAAAGTGTTGGCCTCTGTGACCTTGAAGGTCCCAATCAACTATAAATCTATGATTCAATTATCAATTTTGTTTTGGGGTCAAGCACTAATGACTGGAACAAGTAGGAAAGGTCTCCAGAAGGAAGAGGTTTTTGAGCTGTGCCTTGAAGGAGCTAAAGATTCCAAGAAGTATCATTGAGGAGGGAGAGAATTCTAGGCATGGGGAATAGCCCATACAAAAGCACCAAGGTGGGAAATGAAACACTGTACTGGGATAAGCAAGTAGGCCAACTTGTCCCTTTCCTAGAGTGGATGTGTAATCAAGAGTTGGGTTGCTGTGGTTAGGGCTATATAATAGATAGTAATTCCATTGCCAAGAGGCATCCCAATGTAGAATCTGAGATGATTTGGTAAAATTAAATTCTCTTTTTTGTAGTGGGGGAAGGGAAGAAAAATAAGTTGGAATCATATGTGAAGATTTTATATGCTAATTAAAGGAGTTTACATTTTATCCTAAAGGCAATAGTAGTTGAACAAAAGTTCTTACCATACCTACTAAGCTGGAAAAGTTTTGAGTGAGATGCAATAACTCTTATTTCAGCTGTTTGGAAAGGCTTAGCACCAGAAAGCTGTTTGTCAGATTAGAGTTTTGGGTTTTTGCCTTGTTCATTTTTTGTTCAGTTTGTTGGTCACAGAAACTCAATCATTCAATCATCCTTCATCATTCACTATTCAATTATCAGAAAATACACAGACCCTCCACCCCTAGGTCACTAGTAAATTACAATTTCTCAGTCAGTACACAGTATCCAAGTAAAGTCTTCTTTCAGCTTGACTTGGGGTGGTCTCTCAGATTTCCTGGACCCCCTTCCATGGTCCCAGATCCTACCTGGCTTCATCAAACTGTCACCTGGGTTCAAAAGCAGACAGCTCCCAGGTCCTTGTCCAGCTCTCCTTGCAGAGGCTGGAATAGTTATAATTCGTATTGATGGGAAAAAGTATCTAGATGAATGGAGTCTTGGATAATTTGTCTTATTGACCACTTTATCCCATATGATCAACAGTTATTTGTCTCCTCCATAGGTTTGCCAAACCCTGGAAGGATTGCAGAACCTCCACTGTTGCCTCTATTCCCCTAGGGATACAATGGCCTCCTGGCATGTAACACACCACGTCTTGCTTATTATGCTTGTTACAAGGCAGGCTTCTAGTCCTAAAACAAAGCAACTCAAAAGGACCAGGAGACAAAAACTGTGCCAAAAAAAATAGAGTATCAACTTTGAACCTTCTAATAATCTTCCTTCATCAGTAAATATTATGATTATTCTGTTTGGACTCATTCCCCTATGGTTAGTATACTCTCTTCAAATTTTACTCTCTCCATCTCTGTAATACTAAAACCTTATAGCCCAAGAATAATCCGCCACCCCCACTCCAACCCCTGTACCTGCTGTTGTCCTTATTTATAGCCATTTTAACCCTATCCCACCAATTTCTTGTACCATATCTGCTCCCTCCACTATGCCCTGTGGAAAGCCAACTACATATTTAATACACTTTCTTTCATCTTATACCACTAGCTGTAAATCCAAGCATGAGCAGCTTATGCTGTGAACAGCTTTTCAAGGTTCTGATTATATAGTATAGTGAACACTCTATTTATTCCATAACAAATCAGAGCAAAACATTCACAGAAATCAAGATATAACATTCACAATGTTACAGCTTATCACAGAAAGTCAAAATACAGTATTCAAACAATTTATCACTAAGATGGCCACATAGTTTTCACCACATGGTCACAAAGTTTTCAGCAAAGAACAATCATTTAATAACTCAAGCATTCAATCATCTTAGTCATTCAATCATCATTAAGGAGGTTTGCCTCCTTAAGGGACACAAAGTACAATAGTCAAAGTTCTCCACTCATGGGGCACACTAAGTTACAAATCAATCACTTATTCAGTCATCAATCACTAAGTACAATCTTAGTCAAACACCCACTCAGTCAATCATTCAATCAACTCAATCATTCAATCATCCTTCATCCTTCACTATTCAATCATCAGAAAATGCATAGACCCTTCACCCCTAGGTCGCCAGTAAATTTACAATTTCTCAGTCAGTACACAGTATCCAAGTAAAGTCTTCTTTCAGCTTGACTCAGGGTGGTTTCTCTGATTCCCTGAATCTCCTTCCATGGTCCCAGATCTTATCTGAATTCACCAAACTGTCACCTGGGTTCAAAGGCAGACAGATCCCAGGTATTTGTCCAGCTCTCTGTGCAGGTCCTTCTCTACAGTGAAGTTCACAGTGTCCAGTCTACCTTAAATCCTTCACAGTCTCTGTTCTCAGGAAGCCAAGGTTTAACAAAGCCACCAACAGGTTCATGCAAATACCAGCATCACAGTCAGGCTTCTTCAGTCTTTTGGCACCTCTGGCTGACCCTCAGAAATCCTAAGCAGCTCTGGCTGGCCCTCAGACTCAGCAGAAGTTTCAGCTGGTTCCCAGAGTCAAAATAACTCCATCCAGGTTTTCAAAAATCAAAATCATTCTCTGGGGAGGTAGAGGGGGCAGGCTTTCCTCTTCAGCCTCCCCAGTCCCTCTTCAGTTTTCCTGGTGGCAACAGCTTTTACCTCCATGGAGTTTACCCCAAGAAGATCAGTCTGAACCAGCAAGGGCTTCTCCTTATATACATACAGCATTAGCTTCTTCCTGTTTCAGCCAACCCCTTCCTGTTATGTTAGCAACAGGGATTCATACCTTCTGTTTCTTTAACAGAGCCTTGATTAATTACTAAGTTCTAAGTACCTGTTACGTTTGCCAACATAAAGGGATCTCCAAATTCAAATTATATTACCATTACATTAGCTCTACTTTAAACCACAGTCCTACTACTCTTCCCTATTATAGTCATACTGTGGCATTCATTAACAGCCAAACCCCACCATGACACTGAATCTGTGGCCACCCTTTCCACAACTAAATGCACTTTCATTCACTGGTCTTGGTGACAGAGTAGGCATATTCTTCTCCATTTCCACTTCTAGATTCTTCTCAAGTTGCCATCATTTAGCAATCCTTCTTCCTTTGAGGATCATGCTATTCAAATTTACCACCCAATACAGATTCTGTTGGTTATTATCTACATACTACTATAACATTCTATCTCTTTTTTCAATGAGTTCAATGTTTAGTTCACAGCCTTTTTCCATTCCAACTGCTGACCTCATTCTAAGCAACTTCAGCATACATATTGATGTTTTCTCAAATATAATAGCTTCCCAGTTCTTCAATCAGTTCAACTCTCATCACCTATACCTCTCCACCTCCACTACATGTAGGGATGGCTAGGTGTCCTTGATCTTGCCATGTCCTAAAATTATTCCACTTCTAAGTTCAAGAACACTGAACTTCTATCTCTTACTGTCTCTCCTAAACTTAAATATATTCTTCATCCTCACAGTGAGTCTCTACTCTTTCCATTCTTCAGTACTGTCCAAGACCATTAGCCCTTTCCTTCTCTCTTCCATCCCAGTATTGACAATAGACTCATCAACAGATTGGGGCATGGTAAGGTGGTATGGACAGGTGTGGAGAGATTCCTCAGTTATGGTGAACCAGTTAAATGCTACATTATCTTCAGCTCTTGAATTCTTTGTTTCCTTGTCTGTTAATAGTCATGCCTCTCCAACTACAACTCCACTGCCTTTTGCACATTTCAAAATAGATATCTCATAGGAAACTCAAACTCAACATATACCAAAAAGAACTTATCTCCATCCCAAAATAAAAAAATAAAACCTTCTTCTACATTTCCCTATTGATATAAGGGATTTAACCATCCTTCTTGTTGCTGAAGTCTACCTTAATGTTTTTCTTGACTACTCTTTCTCATATTCCACACTTATCTATTCAATTGCAAAATCTAATTTCTTTTTCCACATCATCTGTCACATGTCTCTATCTGTTCACTTACATAGCCAGGATCTTATGATCTCTGCACTGGACTATTGCAACAGCCAACTGAACTCCCTGCCTCAAGTCTCACCCCACTCCAATTTATTCTCTACACAAGTGTCAAAGTGATTTTCCTAAAGCTTATGTCTGACCAAATGACCTCTCTACTAAATAAACTCTGAAGACTTAATAATAGCCCTAGGCTAATATAAATACAAACTTCTCTATTTGTTCTTTAAAGCTATTCATTACCCATTCCCTTCCTCTCTTTATAATATTTCAATACTTTACTCTCCCACTCCCCGCATACTCAGGATTTTCAAGCATTCTCATCTACTTGCTATTCCTCATAAATAACACTCCACATTTCATCTCCATGCCTTTTCACTACTTCTCTCTCCTCCATCACCACCCCATGCCTAGAAAGTTCTCACCCCTCTTCTGTCTGGTAGTATTTAAGGCTTATTCTAAGATTCAGTTTAAGTGCTAACAGCTGCAGAAAACTCTTTTCAATTTTCCTGCCATTACTACCCTTCTTTTATAAGACTACCTTCCATGACTCTCTCTATTTACCTTGTATTTTCTTAATCAATGTTTGTTGACTTGATAACTTAATTCATATAGATTAATGAATGGATAAATACATGAATGAATAAATTAATTAATCAAAAGCATTTGTTAAGTACTTAATATATACTAGGCATCCAGCTAAATGCTAGGGATACAAATGCAAATAGAAGGACCCTGATGCCAAGAAGCCTATATTCTAACTAAGAAAAATAACTCATATGTGGTGGCCAGAGAGGGATGTTTTAGACTTGAAAGTATTAAATTGCTAAGGGGAGCCATAGGGAAATTTATTGAAATGATGCTTCCAGGAATGGAAGTGTTACTTTGATTATGTTTCACAAACCTTGAAGAGGAATGGAGATGGGACAGAGAAAGGGCATACATATGATGGCATAGAATAAAGGTGGCTGGGAAGCAGAAGCTTTGTGTGTCTAAGTTGGGCTGATTATAAAGAACTTTGGCCAGTAGGAGTGTGGCCAGATCACAATGTAAGTTTCTTGAAGGCAAAGACTTTTCTTTTGCTTTTTTTGTCAAATTACTAAACAAACACTTATTAAGGAACTATGTTGCATGCAATGTGCAAAGCACTGGGGATAGAAAGGCAAAAATGTCCTGCATCTCAAATGAACAATATTCAAACAATGACATAAGATACAGAGAGGATAATTCAGAGATAATCAATGCAGCTAGCTTAAGTAGGGGGATGATTTTTTTTTTTTATGGAAGGTGGAATTTTGATTGGGACTTGAAGGAAGCAAGGGAAAACATAAGACAGAGATGAAGAGACAGAATTTCAGGCATGAGAGACAGCCAATTAAAATTCAGAGAGTCAATCAATAAACACTTATTAAATTACTACTATGAGACAGGCAGTGTGGACATACAAAAAAGCAAAAAAACCAGCCTATTCCCTCAAGGAGCTTACAGTATATTAGGGAAATGGTCTGGGAGAGAATTGAGGTGGCAAAGGATTGCAGGTCTCATGGTGCAGATGAAGAGTAGGGTTTTGTAAGGGAGGGCAGAGGGGAGGTGAAAAGATAATAAATAATGGTTGAATAAGAGTATTTCAAAATTCTTCAACATAGAAGATGATGCCATTTGTGGGTGATGACAAGATCAGGGGAATGACCATTTCTGTGTGTGTGACTGAAGAGGGATGTTAAAATAGATGCTGGGAAGTGAGTAAGTTGAGGAATTGAGTAGTTATGGTATATAAGGCAGATTCAATATATATGTTGAAGGTCCCTAGTATGAGAGCAGAATTTGAGGAAGAGAGAAATTATTGCAAGCAAGATGTCAAACTCATTGAGGAAAGAAGGAGAATGACCTGTGTGTGTGTGGCGGGGGGCGGGGAGGTGTCTGTAGATGATAGCTACCAGGATTGGGATTAGGTGGTAGATACATCTAGTATGAATACCAAAGAAAGAGAAGTTACTCAATGGTGGAGGTAGGGGGAAAATATGGAAGTGGCAATAGGTAGTAAAGCATTTCAACTCCCCTTCCTAACCCAGTAAGCCAATGAGAATGAGATGCAGACTTTACTGGAAAGGATGGTCAAGGAAGAAGCTGTGTTATCAGAGATAAGCCAGGTTTTAGTGATAGTGACATCCTGTAATGAGGATGAACTAAAAGCCTTCTCAATAAGTAAGGAATGAGGCAAAGATGTCCATTATTACCACTATTATTCAATATTATACTAGAAATGCTAGCTATAGAAATGACAAAAAAAGAAATTGAAGAAAAAAATAGGCAATGAGGAAGGAAAACATTCTTTGCAGATGCATAGATAGTATACTTAGAGATCCCCTAAAACACCAACTAAAGGGCAGCTACGTGGCACAGTGAATAGAGCACAGGCCTTGTGTCACCTTGGGCAAGTCACTTAACCCCAACTGTCCTACCTTCCCTCCAAAAAAAAAGAAAGCAAAAAAAAAAATCAACTAAAAAAAAGTAGTTGAAACAACTAACTTCAGCAAAATTTCAGAATAAGTAAACCCACAAAAATCATCAGCATTTTTATATACTATCATCAAAGTTCAGCAGCAAGAGGAAGAAAGAGAAATCTCATTTAAAATAACTGAAGACAGTGGAGTTTCACTAGGGAGTCACTCTTCGCTTAAAGGTTATTTAGTTACGGAATATTATTACTCCATTATTCAGAAGTGACTTATCTTTTTTTCCCCCCTAGATTAGTTGCAATGCTACTTATTGTTCCTTGATAGCTTGGCATTAGGATAAAGCATTCAATGGCCTGGGCCTAAGTATGACTAAGTGAGAGAATGTAGGCTTAGGTGTCTGTGACTGACTATTACCCAGTTAGTATAAACTGAGACTGATAACAGCATGTACATAACATTTCAAGTTACTTTACTTACAACAACACCATGAAGTAACTTCTGTGATTATCAAAGTTTTACAAATGAAGCCACTAAGGCTAAGAACAGAGAAGTCACTAAATACTTCCACGTTTTTAAATAAATGGTATAGGCTTAAACTCAGGTGTTCTCATGTCAAGTATTCTGGCCTTTCTACTGTGCTATGGTGCCATATACATTCTTTGATAAAATTCATTTTCCGTGTATCTAGTTTCAGGTTTAAAAATTGCTTTTAATTTAATTTAAAGCTATTCATTTAATAAACTTAATATTTAAATTTAAAAAAATAAAATAACTGAAGACAATATAAAATACTTGGGAGTCTGCTTGCCAAGACAAATCCAGGGACTATATAAACACAATTTCAAAATACTTTACATATAAATACAGGTCTAAACAACTCAGTAAATATTAATTCCTCATGGGTAGACTGAACCAATGTAGTAAAAAGAACAATTCTCCATAAATTAATTTACTTATTCCATGCCACACAAAACTACCAAAGAAGTCTTTTATAGGTAGAGAAAAAATAATAATAAAATTCACCTGGATATACAAAAGGTCAAGAATATCAAGGAAGTCAATCAATGAATAAAATGTAAGGGAATGTGGTCTAGCAGTACCAGATTTCAAATTGTATTACAAAGTAATAATCATTAAAATAATCTGGTACTGGCTAAGAAATTGAGTGGTGATTGGCAAAAAAAGATTAGGTTCACAATACACAATAGCAAGCAATCATGCTTTGGAGGGCAAGAATTATCTAATTGACAAAAAATTGTTGGAGTTAAACTGGAAAGAAGTTTGACTGAAACTAGGAATCGACCAGGGATAGCCAAATTGCTCAGGGGATAGAGAATTGGGCCTGGAGTCAGGAAGACTCAATTTCAGTTTAGGCCTCAGACATTTACTAGTTGTGTATTCCTTGGCAAGTCCCTTTATATCTGTTTTCCTTAATCCACTGGAGAAGAAAATGGCAAACTACTCCAGTATCCTTGTCAAGAAAATCTCACAGACAGGATAAGGTCAAAATGGATCCATGATTTGGACATAAAAGCTACTGTCATAAGTAAATTAGAGGAACATGGAAGATTTCACTTGCCATATATATGGGTAAGGGAAACGTTTATGACCAAACAAGAGATACGATCATTGTAAATGTTGTGAATGATTTTGATTACATGAAATTAAAAAATATATATTTTATACTAATAAAACCAAATGCAGTTAAAATTAAAAGCAAGGCAGGAAAGTATGGGAGGAAAATTTTTTATGGCAATTTTCTCTGATAAAGTTTCTCAAATGTATAGGGAACTAAGTGAAATTTATAAAAATAAGAGCCTTTCAATTTGAAAAATGGTCAAAGGATATGAACAGGCAGTTTTCAGAACAGGAAATCAAAGTTATCAATAGTTATATGGGAAAAAATTGCTCTAAATCACTACTGATTAGAGAAACGCAAATTAAAATAACTCTGATACCACTTCAAAGGAAAATGACAAGTGCTAGAGGGAATGTGGAAAAATGGGAACACTAATACACTGTTGGTGGAGTTGTGAACTCCAATGATTCAAAAAAAATTCCAAAGGATTCATGATGAAAAATGTTATCCACCTTCATAGAGAGAACAAATAAACTCTGAGTACAAATCAAAGTATAATTTTTTTTCATTTTCTTTATTTTTCTTGTTTTTTGGCAACATGACTAATATGATTTGTATGGTTTCACATGTATAATTGATATCATATTGCTTGCCTTCTCAATCAGCAGAGGAGGGGCTGGTGAGAAAGAGAGAATTTAAAGTCCAATTGTTTAAAAAGAATGTGAAATAAATAACAAATTTTAAAAATAATATGTTTGCAAAATGTGAGAAACTCCAAAATACAAACAAACAAAAAACAAGACCACTATCATTGTATTGTAGTGTCTGCAATACTCATCACAGTGCTTGATATAATATGTTATAATAATTTCTGATTGATTGGTATTTAATTCAAATCTGGATATTCATACATTCATTTAGTTTAAAGCATGAATACCTATCAATATCTGAAGCTGATGATTAAGGAATAACAGAAGCCTTCAAAGCTCAAATGAGCAGATATATTTTGATTTCATTGAGTTAACATTGAAGAAATGTACCCCCAACACTCAGATAATGATTATCAATGTTCATCAATTTTAAAACGAAATATCTGCATGCCAAAAAAATTATGTACTCTATCAACTAATTTTACCACTTATGAGACTCTCTCATTAGCTAGTCCCATAAGAGATCAAGTGATTCAACAGAAGTTGGCAGAAAGTTTAACTTGTAATAAATGTGAGAATTGTATACATTCAGCCTACCTTTGGAAATACTTAAATTTACTCATTATACTTTGTACCAATTAGAAATTTGAACAGTTAGGAGAGTTCTTATGAATCCTGTTCAATAACTATTTTGTTTTATGTGTGTTTTCCAAAACACAGAGTCCTGATCTATCCTCTAAAGAGTATCACATTCAGAACAAGAAGATGTATGAAAAATAAAGTGGAATTAGGATCATGAGCACTAGCTCTGAAATAACCCATTCATTCAAAAAAAGACTTATTAAGTACTTACTGTGTGAAATATATCAAAGGGGATAGAAAGGTAAATAAGAAATAATCTTTGCTCTCAAGTACCTTATACTCAAATAGAAGAGGTAATGCAAGTAAACAAATAACTATAATTAAAGGCAGAAAGAAATCAATGCAAGAATGGTAAATATGTGTTTGCAAAATGTGAGAAACTCCAAAAAAATAAACAAAAAATATCAATATCATTGGATTATATTATCTGCAATACTCATCACAGTGCTTGGTATATAGTAGGTCATAAAAATTATTGATTCATTGAAAAGGAAGCATTTGAAATGTATCTTGATGCATGAGTAGAGTATTCACAGAGATTAGAGGGAGGGTATCTCAGGTAGATAGTGCAGAAATGGCAAAGAAACGAATACATTTGTGGAATGGTAGGAAGTCTAGTTGGACTGAACATTAGGAATTTATGGGAGTTGGATAAGACTGGAATAGTAGGTAGCAATTAGATATTCAAAAGCTTTAAAAGGGGCAGCTAGGTGGCATAATAAATAGAGCACTGACCCAGGAGTCAGGAGGACCCAAGTTCAAATCCAGCCTCAGATACTTAACACAGTAATCTGAGACCTTGGGAAAGTTACTTAACCCCAATTACCCTGCCTTCCTTCCTTGAAAAAAAAAATTAAAGCTTTTAAAGTCAGATAAAGGAAATATTCTGTAAAGAAATATATTGACGAATCAGGTCAGGGCAGGGAGAACAGAGCACACAGGAGTGGCACCAGCACGGACCTGAGAGCAGAGCGCGGCAGACTGGGAAGCCCCACCCAGCAGACTCACCCAGCTGGAGGCTTCTGCAGCCCTCTCACTGCCGAGGTGAGGAC
>CM053588.1:250641447-250655194 GCA_028646515.1 Pseudochirops corinnae
ACCTGAACTGAAAAGAAAATTTGCCATTCAAATACAAGAAGCATGAGAAGGTAAACAGGGAAAAGAAATCATAAGGAACTTATCAAAGTTGAACTATTTACATGCCAACATGGAAAAACGATAATTGTAACTGATGAAACTTTTCTCAGTATGAGGATAGGTGAAGGGAATACAAATGTATATATATATATATATATATATATATATATATATATATATATATATATACACATATGTCTATATAGGAGGATATATATTCATATGAACACATATCTGAGTATGTGTATGTGTGTGTGTGTGTGTGTGTGTGTGTGTGTGTGTGTGTGTATAGAGGGCACAGAATCAATTGAATGGGAAGAGACGATACTTTAAAAAGTAAAATTCTGAGGTGGAGAGGAATAGAATGAGAGGAGACAGGGAGAGACAGAATGGGATAAATCATCTCATATAGAAGAGGAAAGAGATAACTATTACAATGGAGGGGAAGAACAGGAAGGCAAAAGGGAAATGGTCAACCTTACTCTCATTGAATTTGGCTTAGGGAAGGAATGACATAAATTCTAAACTGGGTATCTTGCCACACAGGAAAGTAGAGGGGATGGGGATGAGAGATGGGATGGTGGAGGGAAGGTAGGGCTGGGGGGGAGGGTTGCTGGAAGCACACAGTTCTGTAAAGGGACAGGGACAGGGTAGAGAATAGAACAAGGGGGAGCAGGATAGGAAGGAGGGACATATAATCAGTCTCTCACAACATGTCCATTGTGGAGATGTTCTGCATAACTACACGTGTACAGCCAGTATTGAATTGCTTGTCTTTCCAGTAGGGGTGGGTTATGAGGGAGGAAGGGAAAGAATCTATAATTTAAAGTTCTATAATCAAGTGTTAAAAAAAAACATATGTATACATTATTATTATTATTATTAACTACATGCAACTGGGAATTAAGATACACAGGCACTGGGGTAGGGAGATCCATCTTACCCTACCAGAAAGTCAGAGGGGCAATGGGGGAGGACATAGGAGAGAGCAGATTGTGGGAGGCATTATACAGTGGAATGGCTGTTTTGGGGTGTGGGTGGGGGAAAGATGGGAAGAAAATTTGTAACTAAAATTCTCGTGGAAATGAATGATGTAAACAAGAAAATAAATAAATGAATAAAAAAAAAGAGGCCACCTAAGGCATTTTGAATGCCTCCACAGGCAATCAATGAGCATTCCATACGATGTGGTTAGCTGACTGGAAACAGCTACTGGGGCTATACATGTACCATATTCCTTTCAAGACATTCCCTTACATCTCTTCAGATCTCTGCTGGAATCTCTCATGCTTCCCACATGGAGAAGTTGTTTCATTCAAGCAAAACAAATATAATCACAAGTGCCAGTCCCTGGTTATATTCCTAAAAGAGTAATAAATGAATTTGCCAGGTCATGAACTTGAAACCATTTCTTAGGTTATTTTTCTTTCTGAGTATGAAGAGCTAGAGTAGCAGCATAAGAATACTGCAAGCCTAAAGGGAGCACTGAATATGAGGGAAATAGCAAAGAATTGCAACACTGTTGATGCTGAAGACAGCCTTTCCAGTTTTGCTCAGGACTGTGCATGAGTACAATCAATGCACCAGAATTAATCCTAGGCAGTATTGTGAGTGGTACTATATATTTTGAAGAGCGCTTTGAGTTAGGAACTCAGAGACTGATTTTTTATTTTCATTTTGCCTCTGCAAATTTAATTCAATTTTTTTAAAAATAATCTGCTAAAAGCAAGATACTATACTACTGATGGAAACCCAAAGATGATAAAGAATATAGTCTTCTGTAGGCCAGGCCTGACAGAAGCCAGTTTTGTTGTTCAAGTTGGAGAGTGGAATGAAATGAGATATTCATAGACCATCTAAATTAACAAAAAGAGGTTTGCTTAGCAATAAGTTGGAAAGAACATTCAACAAGGATAAGGCATTGATTCTGGTAGAAAGAACAGCTCTACCTCTTTGTTGATCTATGTTTGACCATTAATCAGAAGTCTAAAGAAATTGCTGCTGACTCATTAAGAGCTGACTTTTATGTTTAGTCTACCAAGAAGCTATGTTAAAAGTTCACACCTTAATCTGCTGGACAATTTACCTATGTCAAGGATGGTTTTAGTACATTTTAAGGAAATATTAGCCTATGAATAGTTTGTTAGGAATAGTTAGGAAAACCTATCCCAGGCTACATGTCAAAGCTTTAGAAAATATTGCTTCTACCACAGAGTATCTGCCTTCATTAATTTACTTCAGGTTGATATCACTTGTCTGCAGACACATAAACTAGTTGGTGGAATCTAATGAGGAAAAGGAAGGATCCAGAAGAAATATTCTAGGAAAATTTAAGAAGGAGCCTGAGCTTCATTGAAGGAAAAGAATTCAGACAGACAACAATGAAAAAAAGTACATTCTGGGTATGAGCAATAGACTGTGAGAATGCACAGAGAATATGTTGAGTTTGGGGACCAAATACTAATCCAGTTTGACTAGAATATAGTGTGTAAATAATGGGAAATATGAATGGAAAGGTTGTGACTATCTCCAAATATAAAGCTAAGGTTAGTTTTTATTTCATCCTAGAAATAATAGGGAGCCATTGAATGTTTCTGAGTAGTGAAAGATAATTGTAGTTTAGGAAGATTATTGTGATAGGTATCTAAAGAGTGGACTGAAAAAGGCAAAAACTGGAGACAGGGAGACCATTTAAGAGGCTATTACAATATTCCAAGAAAGGTTATTAGAATGTGAACTAAAGTGACAGTGGTGTTAATGAGTGGAGAGAAGAAACAATTCAGATATTGTGGAGGCAGACACTATTCAATTTGTCAAATCATTAGATTATGGAGATGAAAGTGAAGGCAAATTTCAAAATAATTATGAAGTTTCAAACCTGAGTGCCTTTAAGGATGGCCTGGTTGTGGTAAGAGGGAGGAGTGACAGATGATGGGTTTAGTTTTAGATATAATGAGTTTGAGGTAATGGTGTGACATTACAGTGGAAATACTCAGTAAATAAAGGAGGTACTATGGTACAGTGGAAAGAGCACTGGCTCTGGAATAAGAGATTCTGGGTTCAAATTCTAGCTCTATTCTGTGTGAATGTGGGCAATTTATTCATCTTCCCTCATTAGAGGAAAGTAAACAAAATGAGCATGGCAGTAGAGAGTATGTGACACTTGAACAAAGAAATGGGATTATATATTATGAATAAGAGAAAATTCAGATGAGATAAGCTAGTTATTTTCAGTTATTTGATGGGGAATAAAAAGGAACCAGACTTGCTCCTCTCAACCCCAGAGAGCAAAGGAATACAAAATCAAAAAAACCAGGAGCAATATATAGAAGCTATGGAACAGGAAATTTCAGAGTAAAAATGGGAAAACTTTCCTAAGAATTACAGCTATCTAAAGGTTCAGTTGGCTGCCTCTGGAGGTAATGAGTTTTCTCTCATTGGAAGTCACTGGAAAAAATTTGGTTGACCACTTGTTGAGTTTTGAGGCAATTGTAGAGAGGAATTCTTGGTCAGTTAGGGGTTTAATTAGATGATCTCTGGGGTCCTGTCCAACTCTGAAATTCTGTGATTCCTCATACATTAAATGAAGAGGCAAAATAGAATCTTCCACTTTTTTTTTTTTTTACTTTATTAATCTAAACCCCTAACACCTCTCTTCAGTGCTGTCCTACTTCCCTTTTCAGGTCCTTCCTTCTCTTTCTGGATCTACTCAGAGAATGCTAAATGGTTTCATAATGTCTTTAGCTGGTTAGCTAGTCAAAAATACTCCAAATAAAATGATTTATTATAAGATAAATAACTGGGAGTGACTCAGTATAACTTGTAATGCCTGACTCAGAAAGTTATAAAGGACATAAAATATATAGTGTCCTCAAAGTCCTACTGCAGTTTGAATTCATTAAAGCTTAAAAATTTTAAATCAATTATAATTTAAAACTTCATCAAGACTTTTGGGACTGCCTGTACATTTACAAAATGTAAACACTAAATGAATATCAGCTATTAATTCTTATGACTCATTCCAGCGGTGTTCAGATTTTCATAGGAGAATAATCCCAAACTGAGAGAACTAATAGCAGAAGTTCAGTAACCAGGAAGGAGGTGAGCAAGGAAGATATTTTTTTGATGTGGTACCTCCCTTATGATGGATGGCCAAACCACCACATAGGCATAACAAACCTCACTGTGGTGAATTAACACTGATTTCCTCATGTCAAAGAATCCTAGGATCCTAGGATAGTCCTCATTCTAAATGCAGGGATTGCATGAGTATATTACACCAATCTATTTGAACTCTCATCCCTAGTTCATCATAATCTAATTTGTATTATTATTTTTATGTCTACCTATTGTGGTAGAAGCAAGATCATAAACCTGACACTATGCAAATTTTTCCAGAAAATGTATTGAGATAATCCTTGACACTTGGTTGGTTTAGGAGCTTAAGTTTCAGGCTGTTGATATTACATTCTGGTCACTTGAGCAAAAGACAGCTGCAACTCTCTTTGATCTTTGGCTAGTGGGAAAGAGTGAATAGATCAGGCAAAAAAGTTTCATTCAGTAAAATAAAATTGAGATGTGTCCCCAATGCATGTTCTTACTGAAAAATCTCCTACTATAGCTAAGTAAAGAATAATGACAGGGATGATAATGATAGCTAGCATGTATAGCATTATAGGGCTAGCAAAGTGCTTTACATTTATTTTCTCACACTGCTATATCACAGCCACTAGCAATAGGCAGATGCTATTATGCCCATTTCACAAATGAGGAAACTGAGACAGAGGTTAAATGACTGTCATGGTCACAGAGGTAATAGGTGTCTGAGTCAGGATTTGAACTCATGTTTCCTGACTCTAGGCTCTATCTATCATACTACCAAGTTGCATTTTGTTAACTCATTTTGTTAACTCTTGAATGACTTACTAATGTCTAGTTTTATTTTTAAAAGTGAATCTAAACTACTAGGGACTAGCTTAGTCAGGCTCATTCCCAGAACTCCTGACTAGTATCTCCTCTTTCTCCTACTCTAAGTTTATTGAGGGTGAGGATGTGATCATTTGTTTTGTCTTTTTATCTCCAGTACCTAGCATACTACCTTGCTCTTGCTCTTTTTTCTTTTTCTTTCTTTTTTTTTTTTTTATGAGAAGTCTGGATCCATTATTTCCTTAATATAAAGGGAAAAATCACAGTCTGGAAACTCTTTCCAACAAAGCAATTTGTCTATAGCATATAGTCTTAGGAAGTTACTTGAAAGCTCCAAGAGATTATGTTATTTGTCCATGGCCACACAGAATGTGCCAGATAAAGGATTTGAACCCAGGAATTCCTGACCTTCCAGCTGAAATTTGATCTGGTATACTATCTCTCTCTTGTTACAGATAATAGGTGCTTAATTTTATTTTACTTGAATTGTAAATGAGTTTATTTAAACGACTTCCTTAGCTTGCCAAGTTCTAAGCACTTGAAGCTTCATGGTTAATGTTCTTTCTTTCATGGACTATATAAACAGTTCTTTAAAGTAGAGAATCCCCATCTGGATGATGCCTTTGTGCTTCAAAGGTCTATTTTTAGAATGTTTCCTAATGTAGTGTCTGTCTGGATAAGGTAGATGAAACCCCATTTTGGCCCATAATGGTGCATGACAAAATATCATAAAACAAAAGTGAAGAGTATTGAATGAAAAATTCCTGACCTGATTTTTTTTTTCTTAGATTCTGGTTGACAGCACTATAAGAAATGACAGTGATAAATGATCTGCCACAGAAAATGAGCCAATATAGTTTTGTACTATATAACATTACACTAAGTAATTATAACTCCGATAAAAAAAAACTACAGGGAAATTAAATCTTGAAAAAATATGGTAAGGAGAACTGTTGGTGAAAAAGACTTGCAAAGCTCAATTCTATTGAGGGCTAATAATAATGTTAATGACTAATTCAATGGAATGCAGAAGCCACAGTTACTTTATTTAGATTTTCTCTATAAAATATGTTAACAGTCTCCAGCAAAAGAAAGAATAAAATAAAGCTGGGCTGAAATTAAATATTAGTATAATTCAGTGATGGGATGTCCTTATGTCCATCAAAAGACTTGTATTTAGGTACAGAATTTAGAGAAAGAGAAGTAAGAATAATTCTCTTGAAAGATCAAACACAGCATCATTAGGGGTGTTTGGGGATGGGCTAGGATGCCCCTTCAAGAAACAAAAGTACCAAACTTATGCAAATGACTCTTAAAATGTTACTGAATGCAGTATGGCTTAGATATGCAGTGTGGAAACCAGCAACGTTTAAATTCATTATCAAATTTAGGGATTTCACAGGTGGGGATGGTGTTTTAGCAGTTAGGGGCATAGGATTTAGGAGTGTTGTTTACAGAGTCATGAAAAAAGAAAGGAACAGGTTTTAGAATCTGATTTTGTCTCTCTGTTTTGTCTCTCTATTACTCTTTTCCTCCAATTACAAATAAGAGACAATATTGTTATATATCCTCCTCATTTCTGCTTTACATAATATATAGGTTTCCCACAGAAATCAGTTAAAAAAAAAAAAAGATGTCATGGAGGGTAGTTAGAAAGCCATGTTGACCCTGTGGATTTTGAAATTGTTTTAAATGATGCAGTCATTCAGTAAGAATAACTCATGTGTAACTTTGGTCATTTTGGATATTCATTAAAATCCTGCTTCTGTAATACTCTCATAGCCATGCCTTTCTCTCTAGTACAAGAACTCACTACCATCCACTAGGACTAGAGTAGTGGCCTAGCTTCTTAAAACATCCTTCTGTCTCTCTCGCTAGGTCAATTTACTCTTCATATTCTTGCCAGGCTTATCTTCGTTGTCTTCCTCTGCTCAAAAAGCTTCATTTATGGCTCTCTATTGCTTGCTAAGTAGTTCCACCTTCTTCATTAGGTATTCAGGGTCCACCGCAATCTGCCATCACCCTACCTTTCAATCCTCCTCCATACACATTGTGCTCAGAAAAGCAGATTATTTTTTCTGTCCACTTAATACTATGCTTTCAATATAATTGGTATCTTTGGGAATACTATGTATTTTATATTATGCATTAAAATGGTATTCTGGGGAATCCATGGGTGTCACTAGACTGTCAGAAGGGTCTATGACACCAAAAAGTTTAAGAAAAAAACCCTGTGGACCTAAAGCAGTGGTCAGACCACTGTGTACTGCGTACTGTATACCATTCATTTTGCTTGGAATGTTCTCCCTACCCTTCTTCACTCATGTAATTCCTATCCATTGTTTAAAGTTCAACTCAACTACCATCTCCTGTTTTTGGTCATCCTTTATTGCAACAATTAGTAATCATTCTTCCCGCTTTTGATTTTATATAGCATGTTGTATCTTCTGTAACATGGGAAGCAGTATGTTGTGCTGAAAAGGGAAATGAATTTGGATTCAAAGGATTTCAAAGGTTGGAATCCCAGCTCTGAAACTTCCTATGACCTCTATGTCCTTTTGTAAAATTCCAATCACACTAATCCTCAGTTTTTTCATCTTCAAAATGATGGGGGAAAGACTAAGTCAATGCTAAGAACCTTTCCAGTTCTAAAGCTATGATCTATTAACGAACATGTGTATCATGCATTTTGTTTATGTTAATATCTCTATATGCATCATGTTCCCCTAAGAGACTAAATTCCATTAGCCCAGATGTTATGTCTTATTTAAACTTCATACCTCTGCCAATGTTCGTCATGGTTCTCTTCACACAGCAGGATCTCAGTATTATTAAGTTTTGAATTTGCAATTGACATTTGTCTACCAACCTTCCAGAAACATACCATGGAATTTTTGGTTTCTAGAATTGGAAAGGATGGGATAAATTGTCTAGTAGAATGCAGAGAGGTTGTCAGTTTCCCCTCCTTAGCCAAAAGGCTAGAAAATGGGTAGGTTGCCACTAAAATCCTGCTCCTTTGATTTTCTTTTGCAAAAGCCTTGTATTACAGTATACCATACAGATGAGCAAAACAGGCAATAAACATTGCTGAAAGGCAGTATGGCAGAGGTGTGTGAGAACCAAAGTCATCAGGGACAGGTTTGAGGTGAATCTTAAAATGTAGTTAGCATTTAAATCAGTGAAGATAAGGTGAAAGAACAAGAAAGGTAGGCAAAATAGCAATAGTAAAGTCTCAGAGATGGAAATGAACATGAAACATCTACACCATATCAAAGCTTAACTCTCTGAATTAGTGTCTTAAAACTTCTTTATCTGGTGTTTGTGATCTTTTTTTACAATATTTTGATAATTATTTTAATATAACCAGTATCCTTTGGAATACCATTTATTTTATTTTTTGGATTAAAAATGTTATTTTGAGGAGTCCATAGGTGTTACCAGACTGTCAGAGGGGTCTGCAATGCCTAAATTATTTTTTTAAATCCCATGGAGCTAAAGCAATGGTCAGCAAAGTACTATAGGGGGACCAAATCCAGCACTGCCATTTTTTGTAATGCCTGTGACTTAAGAAACATTCTTACATTTAAAAAATACACTACAACTGTGCTAGTGACTAGGGAAATAAGTTTGAATAGTTCAAGATGGCCAGATTTTAGAAGGCCTCTAACACATAACTGAGGAGTTTGGACCTTATCCTATAGGCGATGGAAGGTTTGTAAACATGGTTATTTTAAGATCAATTTGATAGTCGTGCAAAATAAATGAGAGTGGGAAGATACTAGAAACAAGGAGAATGGCTATAACATTATTCTGATAATCCCAATGATGTCCTTGAATCTTTATTTGTTCCCAAGATTTTAATTAAGAAAACTAAACTAATTTCTGTTTCTTTTGGAACAGTACTTTCACAATTATTATACACATGAAATATATCATGATATTGAATACCTCTCATAATTATGTTGTGTTTTTCTCCATGAAAGAGAAGGTGAACAGAAGAATATGCTTTTATATTTGGTTGCAATATTTCTCTTTTAATAAAATTGAGGGATCTTATTTCTCAGGGGATAAATTAAAACTCATTATTAGTAGCAACGTTTCCCAGGCATGACAATAAAATAACTTAATTTGTGTTCATAATCGCATATAGTTAAATTTCTTATCCTATGATATTTAAATATTTAAGTACAATCCAATTCAATGAATATTTGTTAAGTGCCCCTTATATGTAAAGCACAGGGCTAGCCACTACGGGAGACAAAGATGAATGAATCTTCATGGAGCTTACAAGATAGGGAGATGAGATATAAAATACAAAATAGGATAAGGGCATAGTCTGTGGTTCAAAAAAAAAATGTAATGAGAAATTTAATGACAAAGAGAACATTTTCATCTGAGGGATAAAGGAAAAAACTTTCCAGAGGAAATGCTACTGGGGGTAGACATTAAAGGATGGGAAAAGTCATAGAGTTTCGAAGTTGGTAGAAGAATGGATTCCAGGTATAGGAGATGATATGAGTAAATTAACAAAGGCAGAATAGGTCAGGATTCATTCAAAGAAATTCACTAGTAGTTCAATTTGGCAAGGTAGTAAGGCACACAATTCAACAAATATTTATTTAGCATTTCCTATGTTTAAATAACAATAACACTGTTTTAGGTACCAAAACACTCATATACACCTTTGACTGTAATCTGCAAAATATGTTGTTACTTTGAAAACTTGTAAAATGGGTTTATAATTTCAACACATTTTCCATGACTGACTTTGGTGAACCACATTTTCCCGGTGCCTAATCCACTCTGTGGTGGCAAATTAGTTTTGTTTGGAAGCTATATTGAATCTGCCAGGTTACTAGGATACCAGTGTATTTAATGAAGTGATAAGTTACCACTAAATTTTAAAATTACCCAGTATAGAAAAAATAATAAGAACACTGGGAAGAATGTGTTGCTAAAAACATATTACATATTTATACAATTAACCTTTATATCAAACTATGCCCTCTCAATTGAAGAAGATATCACACAGTAATTTATTATTTTGCACATGTTATTTCTGTATTTCAATGGATCCATGATATCATCAAAGTGGATATTCCTTCCAGTGATGAAGATCACAGTCCATCCATGCCCTCTCATCCCTAGAGACTCATGTCTATGTACTCACATGAATTTTCCATAAGGAGTCCATCCAATGTGCCATTAGTATCCCTCTTGACATTGTGTGGATACCAATGGAGCTCAATTATCTCTTTTTCTTGCCACATTTGTCTACCTTCTTTTCCATTCCTACATCTCTCTGCTAACATCTTTTATTCTTGTTCAGTTTTCTGTTAGTAATATGTTGCAGCTTCTACATTGCCCTTTGAGTGACCTTCAACTTTTATTCTTCAGAGGCTTTGGTATTCTGTGTCTAGTAACTATACCATATCACTGGAAGAATATTTGTGTTTAAAAGATGGGTCTGGTCTTCAGAAAGATGCTTAGGGTCATTAAAAACACTGGGCAATTTCCCAAAAGTAATTCAGCCTTCTTCTCTCCTATTCAATTCTGGCCCAAGCTCTTTATCTTTACAGGCAATGAAATATAAAATATATTTATACCATAGACACAACCTACAAATTATATAAAGGCTACAAATAAATAATATTCTAGGGGTGTGAGTTAATGTAGTTTCTTTTTTCACCTTTTTTCTTTTAAAATATTTGTTATGAGAGGGAATATACCAGTTAGGGGGAAGATTTGGAAGTGAGAATGATGTAAAAACAAAGGTTAAAAACTAAAACAAAGTTTTTAAAAGTATTAATGCAGTTGTCAAAGGTAACTGACTTAACAATATAAAAGTAGTCTATATGCTAGGAAGATCTAACTGTTGTAGTAAAAATTTCTTTAAATGTTTAAGAACATGCATTATAGAATAAACAAAATTATGTAGACCATTTCACCTAACTTTTAAGGTAACTAAAAGATATTTATCTCAAAAGGGAAGCTAGGAAAATCCAGGCATTTTTGTCTACTACTTTGTAAAGTCCAAAACCCAAAGACTATTAAGATCAGCATTAAGAAGTAGGCACCAAAAATGCCTGTTGGAAGTCAAGGCTACTATATATATCAAGCAATCAATTATAATTTACATTGGGCCTACTGATAAAAGATAATTTAAAAATCCAGTTATCACCTTCAAGGACATTTATTGCATGTACTTGCGGGCTGAATTTCCCTATTTCATCTGCTTAGTATATTCAAGTTATTTTCTTTGTCAAAGAGGTGAGCGTTTGAAAACAAGCTTTCTTTAGTCCAATAACATGTTAAACCTGGAAGGATCCTCTGAAAGGAGACCATAAAGTCCATCTCTCCTTTTAAAAAAAAGATGAGGAAACTGAGCTCCCAAAAAGTTACATCGAATTTATTCTTTATTTCTAAAACTTGTTTTCCTCTCTCCCAACCCATAAGAAATTATTTGTCTTTAATGTGACAATAATTGCTACATGCTCCCTGGAGAGCTGGACAAACATTGATCATCTGTTGGGTAATGTGTCTGGAAGAAAGCCATAATGAAGAATTTCTTTTGAATTTAAAATCAGGAAGAAAATATTTTAGCAAATAGCCTTGCAAAATCCATAAGTGAAAATGATTAAAACTAAAGTGTAATTCATTTGACTTTGCTCATGCAAAAGAAAGAGAACTAAGTACATTACAACTCAGTTTTATGGTTTAGAAATGTGCACATGTCTCACCTTTGAGTAGGGGAGAGAATTTTCCAATGGGCAAGGCAGATATGATTACCATCCTTTGGTTTGATTCTATTATTGGCTGAATATTGATTGATGTACTTGTCTCCACTGCACCATTGTATAATGCATGAACAAGATTACTAGGGTAATTTAGAAACAGGATGCCTTTAATCTTCTGCTCAGATCAATCAATTACAATACATAGGTTAGAAAGTGTCCTATGATCCTACACTGAATCCTTAATAGAACTAATCTGAGAGTTAAATGAGGTTAGGAAATGTGAAACCTAGAGAACACCACCATATGGATTTTTAAGACACATGATAGAATTTAAATGTAAAGTGAGTAATTAACAAAAAAAAAATAACAATGAAGGTTAAAATGAATGACAGGTAAAGTCCTCAGGGAGTAAGAAAACACCTGATCAAGTAAAGGAAGAACAGGTGGAAGGCAAAGGTTTCTAGGTTCAACAGCCTGTGAAAGTTAGTATCAAGCTCATCACTACAGAAAACATTTACTATTGCTTCCTACCTATTAAGAAGCCATGTCAGGAGACAGGTATAAATAACCTGCCTCAAGCTGTATTCGGAAATACCAATTTCACATAATGCAGTATATACTGACTGAGTTTTAACTGCTTGGCTTTAATCGCTCAGAGCAGTATTATCAGACTAACCTCGACATAACTTACTGTTTTATTACTCTGCTTTCGTGTTGTCCATAGAGCTTTAATTACAATCTACACATAACAGTTGGTTTGCCAGTATTCCTCCCAAGTTGTTAATGTCCTTCAGGATAGAGACTGAGGAGTAGTGGTGGGGTTGATTGGGTGGGGTGGAAATGGGAAGTGTTTCAGGAACTGTAAGCATACAAGGCGGCTGATGTGTGAAGATCTCAATTCGGCTTGCCTGAGTATGCAGTTCTATTGTCTATTGCTGGATTGAGGCAGCAATTACTAATAGCGGAGTCAGCACCAGCGTCACGGATAGCTCCACGGGTCCAGCACCTGGGGAAAGAACGCCTGCTTCTCTCCTAACCAAGCTGCCGCTTAGCCCTCAAAACACTAACAGACAGATGGGGGGGAGGAGGGGTTGTTGGAGGGTAGAGAGTGGTAGGAAAGAGGGGAGGCTAGAGATAAGGGCTAATAAACCCCGAGTTGGGGATATGGCAAGATTTTTATTCCAAGAGGGAGGGCACCTAGATTCAGGAAAGCTTAAGCCATCAAAGGACAACCTCTCTTCCCTTCCAAGATGCGTCTGTCATGGATTGCCTCCGTGTAAATTAAGTCTAAGGAAACAAAAATCTCTACAAAACGTCTCTAGGAAATTAAATAATTGCTTGTGTATTTCTGATAACTTAAATTTAGGTAAGAGACTAACAAAAAATTCTTATGATTTTTGTGTTCGACTTGACTTATTTGGCTTGGTTCTCTGAAAGTTAAAAATAAACGAGACTTAAACGGGCCTATTTTCCAAACATTCTTTCATCTTTATTGATTGTCATACACATAATTCCCCTTCACATTCTAACTCTTCATTTCATTCCACACCTTACATCTCTTTCCCCCTTTCTGACTTCAGAGCTGAGTGTGTGACTGTGCAAAACTAGAACTGACACCAGAAACAGTCAAAATCAGTAAAGGGCCAAATTGACCCCCCAAAACTGTGACATACAAACTTCTGTTTCTGCTGGTGACTGCTGAACAGGATTCTCTCCTTGCTAGAGGCAAAAGTTTATGCTGTTTGTTTTGATTTTGTGCTCCACTTCTCCAGGTTTTAGTGGTGGTAGATTCCATTAAGAGAAAAGTAGCCAGGATAGAGGGAAAGATATGTTTCAATCAAAATCGAATCTGAGTAGGCTGAAGAAGGAAGAAGGGTACAAGAAAAAAACGGAAGGGGCTGTGACCTGGTATCCTCGAAAGATCAAATCCTCTGTTGAGAGATGTGGACAGATCTGATTTGCCAAGAGATAGGTATAACATGTCTCTTCATGAATAAATCACAACAGTGCTACCAAGTTTCCTCCTGGAGTGGAAAAAAAAAAAA
>CM053588.1:250655294-250675044 GCA_028646515.1 Pseudochirops corinnae
TTGTCTTTCCTTGGTGCCCACAGAGAACAACACCTGAAGAAGTGCAACAACCCGCGCATTTCAACTCCTCGGAGGTTCGAGCAGTGAAGCTGGGCATGCTCTGTAGCGGGGGCAGTCTTTGCAAAGAGGAAGCCCTTGCAAGATACTGTGGCGCCGCGCCCGGAGCCAGGGCAGGGACAGGCAGTGGTGACAATACATACGCCAGAGCGCTTTACCACCCCACCCCCAACAACGCCCGTTTCTGCTCCCCAGGAATCCCTGCCATTCTCCAGAGGTTAAGCATTCCTTGCTAAAGGCTTAATCCCGAAACCCATCCCTTTAGTACCACCACGGGCAAGGGGATGTTCCTCCCTGGTTACTTTGCCATCTCTTTATCTCTTCTTTGAAGCTATGAGTGCTTTCAGCAGCTACTGCGCGAGGAGCTAGGAGATGGGGCATCTAGCAAGTGACTGGGGGATCGGGGAGCTCACCTTCCTAATGCAGGTGTTTGTCACTGAGTTTGGAAGGTGTCTTGGCTGGCTTCCCCTAAACCACGCTTGAGTAATTGGAGCTGTATGGTGGTGAAGCCCAGGATAAAGGGAGTGTGTCTGCACGAGTGTGAATGTGTGTGTATGGGGGTGGGACGTCAACCTCGCTGACTCCCTCCGTTTTGCTCTTCCCTTTCATCAAAAACAGGCTGAAGTCGCCTATCCTCGCCAAGACTTGGGGAAACCGCCAGGTTAAGTCCATTTGCTCTGGGAAATTGGCGCTGTTTGGTAGTAAAGAAACAGATCGATTGCACTTGTGACTCCCTCCCTCCCCCCAGCCACCCCATCGCTTCCCCCCTCCCCCTCCTCTTGTCCTCCTTCCTTCTCTCCCACCCCCTCCCCCAAACCATCTCACCAAACGACAGTCCGGTGCGAGGTCCCCCTCAGGAAGGTGTGGGGAATGGATTTTGCTCCAGCGGGAAAAGCGTGTCTCTAGAAGTGGTGCTAATGGGAAGAGATTTCTGTGTTTCAAAAGAGGATGATTTGTCACAAAGAGAAGCTCGCTCAGTGGTCTGGGCTGTAGCCGGGTAGATCACTGGAGAACTCTTGTGTTCAGGGAGAGAACTGATCCGAAGATCTGTGTAAACATGCCTGTTCGCAGAGGTCATGTGGCACCACAAAATACATTTTTGGGGACCATCATACGGAAATTTGAAGGGCAAAGTAAGTTCATTTGTTTCTCTTCTCTCTCCCTCTATTTCTGTTTTGATACAAGTACTTTATTTTAGCTGCCTTGTACGGTCTGTAAAGAGCAACTCCGGGCTGTTCCAAGTTAGATTGTGAAATCCAACCTAAAGCCTTGGGTAACGGAGAGGATACCCCTTTCTGAACTTAATTTTGATTTACATGTTAGATTATTGTCTCCATATTAAGAGGCAATTTGATCCCTCCTCTCCCACTGCCCCATTCTCTGCCTGCTACTTCGTGCCCTACTATTTCACTATCTTAAAGGGAACGTGTCTATATAATACGGTTTTATTATTTTTTGAGATTGTTTTATTTTAGAGACTTGCAAAAAATCAAGAATGGAACAACATGATTAAGTGATTAAGTGAAATAATCTGAAAAAGAATAACTAGAAAAAGTATTTAAACTCGAATACGTTTCAAGGCTGGAATGTGACAGTGATCTTTGCTTCTTAGTTTTCATATGGCTAAACTTTGCCTTAAATCAATGCAAATATAGTCCTAGCAGGATATTCTGCATTGGCAGGTTTCTGATCTATGATGCATTCTAATGCAGACTATTGGCTAGCTGAAAGATTTCAGCTTAATCTCTAACTTTGTCCTTGCATTTCTCTTTTTACTAGAAAATAAAATATATTAGGTAAAACCCATAACCATAGGAAATATGGTCTTGTATGGGATTACTATTGTGGGCAGTATTCTCATTGTTACACAGTTGCATTAATTTTGAAACCTACACTTGCTAATTTATATTTGACACTTTTTAAAAACCATCATGTTAAGAAACCACTTAAGGTTATACATTTTGGAGTTATTTTGATAATTACATCTAATTATTTGATATGCTGTAAAGTTATGTAAGGAAGAAACTTGCACACTGTATGAGATTGCTGCTATACATTTTGTCCAGGGATAAGGAATCCAGTTCTGTGATTTCTCTTTTGAAAAATGAAATGTGGACATTATCATCCTTAACTTTACATGAAGATCTAACATCCAGCAAAATAAAAGAAAAAAAAAGTAATGTGAAGTTGTGATGTTTCTAGTCCCTGTGTTTTAAAAAGGTGAAGATTTGTATTACTAAATGCTAGAAAAGTGATAACTTTATCACTGATGTTCATTTTTAAAATTATTATTGTTCCTTTAAAAGAGATTAATGTGGTACGTGATAAGTTCAGGCAGAAAACTAAAGAAAAACAGATACTATGTGAAAGTTGAGCAGGTTACCTAAGCATTAGGGTTTAAAAGAGAGCTACAAGATGTTTCACTGTTTGGATTTTGAAAATATTTACCTTGAAATTAGATAGTATCCTCAAAATATAGAACAACTGCTCCTTCCATGTGAGACTTTGGGCTCCTAGGAGTTGCAGGAGGTGAGAACTGGTCACTAAGTGAAATTATTCTCATATCATTTGATGGAATGATTTTTCATTGCTTTCTTTGTGACCCAACAATGTTGCTTTCAAATTTAAAGCTTTTTTTTAAAAAAAAAGTCTAGATTAGTTTCACTAGGTAATATTATTTGCATTTCTGCAGTCTTATTATGCAACAAATTGTCCCTGTGTTTATGGGAGTTTTATGGAAGCTTTTAAAAATGTGCATCACTGTCTTTCTATTACAGATAAAAAATTCATCATTGCAAATGCCAGAGTGCAGAACTGTGCTATCATTTACTGCAATGATGGGTTCTGTGAAATGACTGGGTTCTCCAGGCCAGATGTTATGCAGAAACCATGCACCTGTGACTTCCTTCATGGACCAGAGACCAAGAGGCATGATATTGCCCAAATAGCCCAGGCATTGCTTGGGTCAGAGGAAAGGAAAGTGGAGGTCACCTACTATCATAAAAATGGTAAAGTCTCTTTACTGAAGATCCCTTACATTTGTTTGTTTGTGTCCTTTCAAATGATTTCTTATATGCATATGTGAAAAAAAACACCCAGTATTCAAATTCCAACTGGATAAGTATAGGCAGACACTTTGACTGCAGCAAGATTGCTCCATCTTGTGTATGGCATTTAGACTTTGAGCTCTACCTTATTGAATTAAAATCACATAAGCTGCTTCATTTCATGGGGCAATCTACTGCATCCAAAACTTTTAGTAAGGAGAGTAAACAGGGAGGAATTGTTTTTCTTTCTGCTTAATTTTTTTTTTTAGTAATCAAAGACTATCTACCATTTTATAATAGTACTTACACAGCAAGAAAGTAATTCAAAACTAAATTTTCCCTAGAAACTATGTTTCTGAACCAGACACTATTTATAGCTAACTATAGGAGTTTCACAGATTACTCAGCTGTTTTTATTAGTAGGTACTTGTTATTTTTGTTTCTTGATATCCAAGGTTGAGTAGTATATAAATAGGGCATACTGAAACTTGCCCAGTCAGTCTATGTGCAGTCAAAGAGCACAGGCTGTTCATTTATTATAGTTTTGTTTTTAAATTAGAATTAGAAATGTGGAACCATGGAAGTTATTTTTCATACCTTCCAAATCCTGAAAATTTAAGGGACTTTAAAAATGTGAGGTCATAGGTTAAATTCAATGGCATATGTTTTCCAATCCTTCCTAGTGAGTCAACTGATATGAAATATATATGTGTGTATATATATTTTCCTTGATGAGGAGATGTTTAATGGAATATATGTGTGTATATAAATACAAGTATGGGTATATACACATGTATGTGTAAGTATTCAGATATAGTCAGGTCAAATGATATATTTTCAAACCATATACATTTAATGAAATTGAGAGTATAACGGTAAAGGTATTAAAATTAAGAAACTTGAATGTATTGTGTAAGCTAATAGTGTTTAAAATTGTTGACCAATGAATATTCACGTGATTTTATGATGACTCCATTCGTAGAAGTCATTGGGAGAATACCATCTGTTAAGATTATTAACAAATTGCTAAACAAGAAGCTTTGAAGATGTTTGATGTGATAAAGCCTTCTATAATTCTATATGATTCATTGTTTGGTATACCATACAGGATAAACTTAAATAAGAAAAAGTTTTAAATCTTCTCTCTAAGTTCTTGCAATGTGAAAATTGAATGGTGTAAAACTGTCATCAAATCTTCACTGATTTAAGCTTCCACAACATGTCAATCCATATCCAACATTTGCATAGTATCCTTGAAAATAGCTAGTGAAACAAAACAGTTTTGGCCAACAGTCATTCCCTTTGTTGTATGATAGTATCATTTTGATGGTTATTTGGGGTCATAAAGACAAAAAGAATCATTACACAGGACCAAAACACCTGAGGAAAAAAAGTGACAAATTCATGCAATCACTCAAATGGTCTGTCTATATGTCATTTGAATATTTGATAACATCTGGATTCTTGACTGGGGGCATTTTCTTACCCATCCCCTTCCCATGGCTTTCTTCCTGAATGTTTGGCATCATATAGACACAGGCTCTGTTTCAATTATTGCTGTAAAAGTTGATGTCAACTTAGTCATATACTAGTTATTCTCCTTTAATTGTTGTTTTTTTTTTCCTTTCACCTATTGAATTCAAGTAGGAAATACATCTGGAATTTCAGATCCCCCTAGATAGTGTCTATCTTTTAATAGCATGCATTTCCCCTTTTAGTTGTAACACACTTCAGTCAGGCATACACATGTTATAGATAGGGGAAGAGGGTGTAGCTGCATTCTGTAATGTAGAATTGTTCCTTCAGTAAAAAAGTGCTCAAATAAGATATTTTAAATGTAGCCACAAAGGTAGTTATTAAAATGCCTACAGTGCAAATGTAGCTAATGTGGATGCATCCATGTGGGTGCTTTGTTTAACTATATGGATTTAGCCTGCCTCTGTGTGTGCGTGCGTGTGTGTGTGTGTGTGTGTGTGTGTGTGTGTGTGTGTGTGTGTTAAAGATCTGGAGTCCTTAGAGTCCTTATTTCAGAATATATGCACATGTATAGCTATATAGAAGGACAATTCCACTTCTGATAGTTTCTTTTTCTATTTTAGCTCAGTTGTCAGTACTTAAAGAGCTTTATGTTTAAGGAGAGACTCTTACTATTTTGTCTTTGTTGACAAGTAAGGTGGAGAGGAAAGCAAATCTTTTAAATTTTTGCTGAGGAAAAAAAAGTCCTTTCAGTTGCTTAGCTTGAATGCACAAGGATAACCACTTTATTCCATGCTGAACTATGATGATGAAGACACCAATAGATTGAAATGATGTTCATGTGGCTTGAGGTCTATGCCTTGAATGCAATAAGATCATGTTTTGGGTACTAGTTAAGAAGCTTTGGGTAGGCTTTTCAAAGTATATAGGTTTTGTTCCCATGATTCCTACAAAAATCAATGAGTGCTCAGAAGCTCAATGCTTTTGAAAATGCTTTGAAACTCTTTCCCCTTGTAGATCTCCTGGCACATCATGGTTAATTCCTGACATTTTAACATTTGACAGTAGTGTAGAAAGATCACAGTTTTGCTTTCCTAATGATTCCTTAATTCTTTATTACTGAGGTTATTTCCTTTAGTGTATTCAATCTGTTTCCTTAATTTATTCTTCATTTGTTACTTCTCAGTCATTGTTAGCTAAAAGCCAGAAATATCTTAAGAATAGGAATTGTGAGGCTAAGAAACCAAATGAACAAATCACACAAAAAAAGATATCATTGTTATGTTCAGTCAGAATAGAGGAGCAAAAATTGTGGCAAAGATTGTGCATGGGAGCCATTAATTAATTCTAAGAACTTGTTTCCAAAGTTGCCCAGAGTCATTAAAAGTTGTGTGTAAACTCAAATATGTATGTGCAAGAAGTTCATAGTTGCTCCCCAAACTGCATGCTTCTCTATTAACATTAACCAAGAAATAAACAAACTTGAACTAAATCTCTCTTTATGTGAATTTACTACCAGCAACTGGAGGTGTTTATCAGAGTATCAATTTGTTTTTGTTTTTTTTTAAATCAAGTTATTTTTGGTAGGAATATATGACAGCCCTTCCTTTGAGGATTTCATTTCACAGTTTAAGTCATTATTGCATAAATCATTCTCGACAGCTGTGAAATATTGCTAGGGGTGATGAAGCTGTAAATCTTTTGACATAAAAATTATAATTATGCTGGAAATCAGGGTGGATTTATATATTAATAGCATAATGCGATGTGGTCAGTAGGAAAAGATCCCAAACATTTGGAGAACAGCAAATAGTTCCACTACAGGCTGCCTAGTGGAGATTATGATGGTGGTTATAGTGATAATAAGCCAATTGGAATGAGTTGTTTATGGTGATTATTTTTTACATTAGTAAGAACCTCCAAATCTGGCACTTAGCTGATATGAATTTTATCACGTGGTAAAGCTATCTGTAAAGTAAATATGGATTTTCAGATGTAATAGAGTCCAATGCAGCTTAGGCCTCTTAGAATTTCAATGTACATATTTTTTCCATTCAGTGATGGATATGGGAAAATGAGGAAATGTATATTAAATCATTGCTAATGTGAATAGGAATAAAAATAGTGCTGAATCCTTTCAGATATATTCAGATGTACAGATTTGAATACATTTAAAATTCATAACCAATAGTAAATCCTTGGGTGTTCAAAGTAAATTTTCTCTTAAAAAAAATAACAGCCAATGCCACTTGGAAAGCAGGCTTTATTAAAGGGATTATTTTAAAAAGTCAGGGACATAGTGCTTTCAATGATAGTGCAATGGGGAACTTGCTAACAAGCCAGAACTAGATGAATCTGGTTTCCCTTTCATTATGCTAGAGTTGAAACACTCAAGAAGATGAAGGGCTTGGAGTGAAAGGACTCTTTCTAATTTTAGTGAGCATACCTAGTGAACTTAGAAGAGATAGCTAATTCTTAAAAATGACTTCTTGATGAGCTTTTGCACAGTTTGACAGTATAGAAAGGGTGAAAGGGAAGAGGAAGGAGAACAAACATTTATTAAACAATGACTGTGTGCCCAGCACTGTGCTAAGTGCTTTACAAATATTATTTCATTTGATTGAAAATAACATGTAATGTTTTCCCAGTCCACAGAATTTTTTGTTTCAAAGTATTACATCTATTGCTTGAAGTGCTATGTAAATTCCAAATGGCTATGACCTACGCTATGAGGGCTTAGTTTAAAATGCCATATTTATATATTTCTGAATAGAGACCAAAATAAACTAACAAATATATACTAAGCGCCTCCTGGTGCAAGTAAGTAAGCTTGGGCACATAGGACAGGGGAATCCACAAAAGTATAAGAGATGACTCCGATCTTGAAGAACATAAAGCCTGTACAGTTGGCAGACATCTACTGCAGATGGCATAGTCCTCTATGGTCAAACTTTGGACATCCTTAAAACATTGACAGGAAAGAATCATTGTCCTTTGGTTGAAAAAATAATTAGGATAAAGTTGGGATCCTGATTCTGCCTAAGAGATATAGATTTCCTTCATTATATAGGGCAAGTCTCACTCTCTTTCAATCCTCTCCTCTTTGAAAAATACTTGGTCATTAACTTTGCCTTTTCTTTTATTTAAAAAAAATCCATCAACTAATAAATGTTTTTGGCTATAAAAACTTGTGAAGGTATCTACTAAACCAACTGAGAAGTAGTTATCTGTACTGGTAAAATAAGTGCCCATACTAATAGAGGAATGTATATGTATCTATATATACACACATATAAATCCATCCATATATACACACACATACATAATTATAAAATATAAATTGTCCCCAGAAGTTTTAGTGAAGTTTTAACATATTATTTATATAGCAATTATTATTAATATTCTAACATCAAACTATTAAAGGTTTAATATTAAGCTATTGAAACTTAAAAATCACACTAAGACTTTTGGAATACCCTAAATTTAAATGCATGCATATCATAGTACATATGCTTTACAATTTTATAGTATGTATATATCTGTGTATATATTTTGATGGTTTTATAAAACATGCCATGGTAACTTTATCAAAGTTGTTTTATTAAATACTTAGCTCTCCATATTCCTAGATGTTAAATATAGTAGAGAAGGTACCAGTAATAGTATTGAAATACAAATAATTGGATTTAGACTTCAGAATTAAAATGCTACAGAATAGAAATATTCTAATTATTGTTTTTAAAATCAGGTTATTCATATTATTCATATTCATATTTATTTCATAACCAAGTCCTGCCCTTTGTGTTATGGACCATGGGGCAAGATTGGGAGGGGGGGTATATTGAATGTGCTTCAGAAATATGCTTCAGAAATATGCTTCATTAAACAAAACTCTTTCAGATCCTCTTGCTATAATTCAAAGTTTTCAATGTAGCATTAGGTCAAGTGAAGTCCAGAGAAAGATTCTTGGATGTAAATGAGCTCTTTTCATTATTCCTGCTCTACACCTGGAATGGCCCTACTTCTTTTCTCCCCTGGTGCTGCTCAAAAATATTGAACTCGACTATTATTTTGTGAGCTATTTTCTTACCCAAGGGGTTTGAAAATAGGGTCACTTCAGGCCTAGATGTAGGCTGAAATGGGTGGGTTCCATTTCTGTTTGACCTCTGAGATCTTTTGATCTATAAATAGCACTGCATTAATAGCTGGCAGACAGCCAGTGAAGAGATTCCCAGGAGAATTGAAGTGAAAGGAAGAAGTGACTGGAGGTGAGGCATAAGAAATGAAGAATGGAAAGTGAGGATGAAGTAGAGAATAAGAAACAAGCAGAAAGGCACAGGGAAATGGGCAAGTGGGGAAACTATGATGAAAAATCTCCATGTAATTGATAGTTTCACATAGATTAACAACATTTATATTTTTCTGTAATTCAACTCAGCAAACATTTGTTAAAGTACAAAACATTGTGCTAGATTTTGTTGCTGCAAAGACAAAGAGGAAATGATACTTGTCCTTTAGGTGCTTACATTCTGTATAATTGTCAAACTCCTTTCAACCATATTGTTCCATTTGATCCTCACGACAGACTTTGCTCTGTTCTTAGTGAATTAGACAGTAAGATCTTTAAGAGTAGGGAACTATTATTGTTTTATATCCCCATCCCTTACCTTTAGTAAATGTTTCTTAAATTGACTTGAATCTCCATTTTAAAGGTGAGATAACATCCTCCCAAAGGTGAAATGATTAGAGACCTTTAAGTAGATTGTGTAAGAATTAAAACAAGAATTCCAGTCTTCTGACATAATGATCCAAAGCTCTTCTCACAGAGCCACAATGCCATTCTGCTAAAAAACTTCTCCCTCAATTTCCAATAGTAATACCTCTTTTTAAAAAATATAATAAAAGGATTAACCCTTTAATGCCAACATAGAATGTAAAGCATTCTATTTCATTATGAGGTAAATCTTTCATGAAGATCATATCTTGCTCCAGCAATATCTCATGAAGAGTTAGCAGTGGGTAATCAATTGATTACCTTAGCATTTATGTTAAATTCAACAAACCATATTGCTATACTACTTACATAATGTATTTTTTTTTTTTTACCATTTTTTAGTTATCTGAAGTGAAGCATTATCTCTCTGGCAGCTTCTATGGAGAGTCTTAGTTTCTATACACGGGTTGTCAAACTATGGCCAGTAAGCCATATCCAGACCCACATCCAGCTGCCCCCATAATTGTAAGACAGTGGATTAAGAATGATTTTTGTACTTTTAGATGAATTATATTTAAATACTTTGTATTTAAAATAAAAAATTATATTTTAAAATGCAAAAAAAAAAAAAAAACCAGCCCATTGTTAGCTCATGGAACCACAGAAAAATAGACAGTGAGCCATAGTTTTCCAATTCCGGCTATAAAACATTGTAGTCTCAGAATGCCTTTATGATGAAGTTATAGCCAAGGGGATGATATTAGTAGTTTCTCTTGATTTTACTATCCACATTTGTCAGTTAAACTGAATAGAACCATGCTACCCAGGAGTGCATCCAACAAAATGTTAGTCACTGAAGTAAGAAAAACAGTCAGGTTAATTAGGAGTTGAGAAATTCAGATCATCCTACTTTATTTAATAAAACTTAAATTAATGACCTAGGACTATTTGAAAAAAATGAGATTGTGATATGAAAATGTGATGTTCATATTCATAACTTTTACATATAAATTCTATATGAAATAAAATGTAAACTCCAAGAGACCAGAAAGTCTTTTATTTATAATTCTAAGAAGTACTCAGTAAATGTTTGTTGAAGTTGATTGTCATGAGGCTTAGAGTCATAAAAATAAGGTATTACTTTGTCCATATTGCCTGAAAGTTATCCATAAAGACTTTATATTAAAATTTTTAAAACCACGATGAATTGCTTCAATTGGCTACAGTAATGCTAATATGTAATGTCGTGGAGCAAAGTTGTTGAATTCTGCGTACTTTGCAGTTTTTCATTATGTTTTGTTCTAATGTCCCTCAGCCAATTTCACTGCGATTTCTACTTATTTTTGCTTTAAAACTGCTCTAATTTTTATTTAAAATAGTTTTAAGTGACAACTCCTCAATGATTTTATTTGATCATATTAATCAATTATTCTTATCTACAAGCTTATTTGCTTATTTTCTTTTCTGGGTAATTGAGATTTACTTTTTCATTTTTGATCTCAATAATGTCACAGAAAATTAAAAATAACTTTCACAAAACAAATTTCTTCATAATGAAACTTTTAAAACCTTTGTAAACATGCCCTCAAATAGCTTTCCAGGACCATTAAATAGCACATTCCCTCTAAACTTGTGACCAGGCCAAACTGACTTTCTCTTTGGTCCTCACTTTTAATTAAACATCTCCTGTTTCTATGCCTCTGCACTAGTCAGCCCCATGACTATTAAGCATTCCCTCCTCATTTATACCTCATAAAACTCTCTTTTCCTTCAAGATGTAGCTCAAGCACCACTTTCCAAGCTGTTCTTTATCCTTCCCCCACTCCATCAATAGGCATTGTTCTCCCTTCTAAAATACTTTGTATTTAACTACTTGGTATTCATTCTCTTTTTGTTTATTATTTATAGATTAGGGATTGTTTCCTTCTTTGCATTCATATTACTATTGTCTAGCATGGTGTCTGAAACATACTATACACTCCATAAATGTTTGTTGATTATTAACTCTTTCTACTGATGAGAGAGAACCTAAAGCACAGAGAGGTGGTGAGTTGTCCACTCACCCCAAAAGCAACAAAGATGAAAGCAGACATTTAAACCCAGATTATTTCATTCCAAGTGTGTTGCTCCTTTAACTACACCACAAATGTCAATTAGACTTAACCTCAATGTTTTTTAAACAATACAATTCAATGTAATTGCATTACTCTGCATTTATTTTCAAGTATCCAGGTTTAGTAGATTATGAGTAATATCAATTTATGAACGAGTGAGAAATGCTATCAGAAAAAATGAATTTTCAGAATTTTTGATGTGACCTGATTAAATAAGATTATCCCATGAGCACTAAATAAACAGACTGGAAGAACAATAAATAGATAAAATTTAGAAAAGATGTCAAGATTCCCATAGCAAACACCTTCCTCCATTGATGACAGTGGAGTCACCACATTTGCATGCTACAGCAAAGTCCATGGTGTTCTGCATGAGGAAGTGGAAATATCACTAAGGAAATTAAAGTCAGGAAGAACAGTTGTACAAGAAAATACATATATAAAGGAAAGCAGTGCTGGTGATGACACCATTTTGAAGTCATTGAGAGATAAGTTTTTAAGATGCTTGAAAGAAGAAAAGATACCAAATAATTGTGTGAAAAATAGATGGCATTAAGATGAAAGCAACTGGCATGTCATAACTACTGACCCAAATGTCTGATTTCTCATCTCTACAAAATCTTAATGAGAATAATTCATTCATATAAGGATATCAGCTTTACAAAAATGTGAGAAGTGAATAGACTGGCCTTTACAAACAAGATTTTAGAGCAGAAACTATCTTTAGGTGTACATATGACCGGACGTGTCAGGAATGCAAGATTCCACTGTGTTTACAATTTATTGACCATTAAACATATGTTTTATTCAGTAGAACAAAATTTACCTTTAAAGGGCATCTCCAAGCATAAATCAAGATCATCCAATGCTCCTATACAGATGGAATAACAGAAGTGACTTTAGCAATTCTATCAAATGAGGCTTAATGCAGGGACATACGGTGCCCACCAAATGTATCTGCCTTGTCATAGAAGGTATTAAGCAGATACTTCAAATGACATAGGGATTTCCTATATCCTCTTGCTTATGAATGACATCATGTTGATTATGTTAAATACTGGAACACTACAGAACCTCTAAATGAGATCGATCCACAACTGTTTAGAAGAGGTCAACCTTAACAATCCACAAAAGAATAAAATAAGTGAATTATACCTATTGGGACATATTCTCTGTTATTGAATTGTCCAGGAAGCCTGTTGATTTGGTCCATCAATGCTTATGTCCTCAGATATCACAGATAGTCAGTATTATTGAAATGGGTGGGAGCAATATGGTGAGTTGGATTACATTTGAAAAATTGTACAGTGCTTTCAATGACCCCAAGTTTCCCTGTGAAATAAATAAAATATGTGTGTATACACATACATACATATATACATATGTATGTATATCCAAGAACACCCCAGATGGGTGTCCTGAAGAGTCAGACACAACTAAAATGACTCAACAATAAATACATATGTGTATTTGTTTAGGGATGTCCTGTGGGTATATGTGTATATATATATACACATATACAACACACATGTATACATATATACATATGTGTTATATGAATGCACAGTATTCTTCCAGTTATGGTCCATGTATATAATCCATAGATTAATGCACTTTCTGAAAAATGATATTTATAGGTATCCAGTGTACAGTGGATATACATATGGTGAGCATGAGTAATCTGCAGAATATTACTAATGATGAAATTTATGAAATAATCAGTAGACTATTCTGACTTTCTTTGCATCTCTTGCACTTGTCACAGGGTTCAGTGTATAGTAAGCACTTGTTAAGTGCTTTTTGACTGTCTGACTGACTGAAAAAGGAGGTGGATTGGTCATATAGTGGGAGATAGGTATAGCAGATAGTTCACATGCTACACTTATATGAATACAATGTTGAACTAAGAGGAAAGACACACAGCACATTATGTGTACCAACTGGGTAGTATTTATGGGATGACACAGAGAAGCATGTATAGGATAAACTATGGAAGGCATTATGATCTGTACAATTAGAGGAAATGCCCATATTGATGCACTCACAGATCTATCGAAAGATATCCATATTCATAGTAAATTTGGCTAGCCTTATCTTGATAAAGGAAATCCCACAGATCACCCTCAAATCAATTTTACTCCTTAGTTTCAAATTCCTGAATCTTTCACTTCTTTCTTTCTTTCTTTACAAGTTTTCTACAAGTAACCTGAAAGAAATTTTTTTTATCTATTGGTTTCTTATATCTCTGTTCGAAATGTTAATAAGTATTGAAATGGGCAAAAAAGCATATGGAATAAGGGAAAGTAAAGAGCTTGAAGAATCCTCTATGGTATATAATCAGTCTCTGAATCATCAGGAGTTGGCTATAGAGGAAACCCTTAGAATTCTCAAAAGTAGAGAAATCTTCAAATACATTGCAAGGCAAAAAACAATAGTATAAGGGGGGAAATAGACATATCTCTTCACTTTCTATTTTTAATTCCCCCCTCCATAAAAAGGATGAATTAGATGGGTTCAGTTGAACTCGGCTGAACTGAAGAAGCATAATGACAGAGACTGAAATGAAAGCAGTGAGACTGAGTGTCATATTTCTTGTGCAAATCTAACATCTTACCCTGGGCGTTTACAATTTTCAGCATGTGTGCCAAAGATAGCCCATTTTCAGAGGCAGACTGACTATCACCAACTACATTCTAGACTATATGTTCTAGATTAAGAGCAAGAAGGAGTGTTAGAGCTCACCTGATATACCCCCTTCATTTTATAGATCAGAAACCAAGCTTCAGAAAGGGGAAGAGATTTGCCCAAGGCCACACAAATAATAACTGATAGAGCCAAAATTTGAATCTCAGATCCTCTAACTTTAAATTCAGTGCTCTTGCTCCTGTACCAACTGTTCCCTATTTCTTCCTTAGTAAGACATGACAAATTGTCAGATTTTGTCCTTGGTGCTGGCCCTAATTGCTTCTTTCTTTCTCCTCCCTCCAAGTGTCAGTGTCCTCAATCTATCCTTCAGGCTGTTCAAGGGTTCTTACTCTATCCTAGGTTTCAGTCCCAGAAGTACCTGATCCCCTGAAACTATTGTCTCATCTCTATTCCTTAATCAGATATCAATTTTGAGGGTTACTGATATGATTCTGAGACTAAAGAAATTTATAGTTAGATGTGAAAAAGTTTTAACCTTTGTAAAGTTTATTTAACTTTTTAAAGTTATTTAGTAGAACAAATGAATCTTTTGGTTGATTAAAAAAAGTATCAGGTGACAAATATGCCTATATTTGAGAGGCGATTGAGAGGTGTTGCGAAAACAAGTTTTCTGTCCTACTGGCTTTAGGTTCTGCTTGTGATGCATATGTCTCTGTGACTGTGAAAGTCATTTAACCTCTCAGTACCCCCAAAGAATTCTCTAAGAGGATAAATTGTAAGCTACTTGCAGATCTGCACTGGTAAAGGAAGCTTCCTCACCGGGAGTACTCTCTCTCTCACTCTCTCTCTCTCTCTGTCTCTGTTTCTGTCTCTCTTTCTCTGTCTCTCTCTCTCTCTCTCTCTTTTTCCTTCTCTCCCTCCCTCCATCCCTCCCTCCCCCTCCCTCTCTCTCCCTTCTCACCCCCACTCCCACATGTCCTTCTGGAATACTTTGGCTATACTTTAACTAGTCTTTCAGGGAACAAAAGTCACACCATCAGCCCATCATCACTGTTTAGTTACATGGTCTTTGAATTAGAATAAAAACTCTAGCCCAGATATTCCCACTTCTGAGCCTCAATTTCTTCATTTATAAAGTGGGAATTAGTAATGCTTATGTTACCTACTTCGTTATAATTCTTGCTAGAAATACATTTTGTAAAATTACGAAATGTACTATAAATGTGAACTATAATTCTCATTGCCAAGGGGAAAATGTTAGCAATACTGAGCAAAGTTTACTAGCTTTTAGACTTGCCTACCCTTTCTGAAAACCATCAATATACAAAGAAACAGAAGCAGAGATTTCTTGCTAGTCCTTTGAAATTCCTGAATATTCTCACAGTATCTAGCCATCTTATTCTCGGATGGTACTTCACTTACACTGGAATCTGACCCATACAAAAGGCTGTTATACCTATCTGGATTTGATTTTGTCTGAGAGCTATAGCTACCTCCTGCTACTGTCTACCACCACCAGAACATCCATTTAGGCCCAAGAAAACCCTTCCAAAAATCCCAACATGTTTAGAAAACATAGAAAGCACTTTGTTTTCATATGTGCAGAGCAGATTGCCTAGCTTTATTCTTTTGGAGAACTCTTACTCCAGGGAGGTTGCAGGCTTTCTGGACCTGGCCCATTTTGACCCAAGTCCAAAGCTGATCTTGGATGCTCCAGAGGCACCCAATTTGGCTGACTGAATACCCCACCTCCAAGTTGCTTTTTAGGCAAGCTGTTGCTAACAGGATTTCCTGTTAAATAGTCCACACTGGAAGAAGCAAGGATAATTTTTCCAACAACTATTACCCATCTTTCCATAATGAGTAGAATTCTTTTAATTTTTACCCTTTTGTTCTGTTGAGAGCATGTCTGAGATCCTTAGAATGCTGAAGTGATTTCACACCGTCTATGTAAACAGTAACATGATTTATTATAATTAAAGAAAGCAGAAAGACTAAAGGAACATATTTTATTCAGTAACTTGTATATTATATGCTTTAATTATTTACCTCTGCCTACATAAAAGTGAGAGATATAAACAATAATAAAAATAATAAATAAAGCCTTTTGTTAGGGCAATATATATATGAGAGGTAAAATTTATTTATACCTAGTAAATGATATCAAAAGGTCAGAGATATTCTATTTCAAGATTGGGAAAAGGATGTAGACAACATAAATTCAATATGGTATTATTTAGACCCAAACTTACCATAACATGATTCTAATAAAATAACTGCAGGGAAAAATAATTGTCCTGCCATTCTCCCCCTCACTTAAGTAGAGATGTGTGTACCACAGGTAATCTGATCTTTCTCTCTGTGACTCAATTTTCAATTTTTTCCTGTAGGTGTTCTTGGTAATGAATGTCACTTAACCAAAGTTTCACAGGATTTGTGGATTCCTAGGATTAGCTTCCAGACTTGAAGATCTAAACAAAACTATCCCTAACTATGGGCTACTTCAATTCTCTTGCTGGATTGTTGCATCCCAGATTAGAAAGGCTTATTTCTTCATGGTTCATTTTTCTACTATGAGTGGATCCCTTCTGAAAATTTCATAACCATAAGCATTCATTGTTTTAAATATTTCCTCAACAATAGAAGTATAGTGTAAATTACAGACTTTTCATTTTATTTAGGAGAGAATACTAAACTCTTCAATAAAGCATTCGCTGGGCTCTGATCCCCAACTCCATGACTTTAAGGGATTTAAGGGATAAAGAGAAAGGCTCTTTATTGATTAGCCTATATTCTTCATATATTTACATTCTAAGCATATTATTGTATCTTTCTTGATTTCTTTCTTCAGTAATAGAAAATTAAAGACAGCATCTCAAATGGTTTTGCTAAAACCTCAGAAGTTAATCCTAAATATAAAAAGAACATTCAGTGTTCTATTTTCATGAGTCCTTTTTCATATGGCACTCAAAAATTATCATTAAAGTCCCTTTGTAATTCATGAAAGCAAAATAAGGAATATGGTTCATAGTTGGAAAATCTGGGATTTCATATCTATATCTATATCTATATCTCTTTTAAACATAAAAAATGAAAATGAAATTGCATCATTTTACTCTTTTAGCTTCAGGATGACACACCTGTAATTACAAATAAAAACACAGAATGTCCTAAGTATATGCCTGACATCTAATTTTCATTCCAACTGAAATTATATGTAACTCTAAGAGCTACATGGATTGTAGAAGATGGCATGATCTCAGGTTTTGGCTACATAACAAGATAAGTCATCAGATGACAGAGAGGCCACAGAAAACCAAGAAGATTTTTTTGTCATGCTAATGTAGGGCCTATGACCTATTGAATCACAACTCCCTCTGCTACCTTTTCTCCCTCTCTTATGACCATCCTGCAAAGGGATGAAATAGAAGCCTAGCCTAACCTTTGCAATAATAAAAAATAAGATCTGAGATTTTTTTGTCCATTTTAATTGTTCTTCATTTATTCTTATTTGAAATTGTCAGGCATTTGTTGTTTTTCTTTTTCCTTTCCCCTTGTGGAAAATAAAAATAAAATATACAGCCCCTGTAACAAATAACTATCGTCAAGCAAAACAAGTTCCAAAATTGACCACATCCAAAAATGATTCCCATGCTACATATTAGTCCATCAACTCTCTGTCAAGAGATGATCAGGTTTTATAGTCATCATCAATCCTCTAATATAATTTTAATTTATTCTTAAAATTTGATCATCTCTATTTTTTTCAAACCAGATTCCTTTTTTATTAAAGCCACACACAAAAAATAATAATTTTAAAAAATCTGTCAGTCCCTTTAGTCAGCCTTGCTCCCTTTCCCTCCTTTCTCATTCTAGATTTATTCCTATATTCTCAGAATGCATGTTGGACATGAGGATTGTTTACAAAAACTTTCTACTGGGGTCTGACTGGTGAAAATATTCCCTGGAGGAGATGAAAAATTTTTTTTTTACTGTTTTTTGATTATTTTTAGTTTTTAACATTCATTTCCACAAGGTTTTGAGTTACAGATTTTCTCCCTGTCTTTCTCCTACCCAGCACCCCAAAACAGCAATCCTACTGAATACCCCTTCCTCAAATCTATTCTCTCTTATATCCTTCCCCATAACCCTTCTGAGTTTCTAGTAAGGCAAGATGGATTTCTATACCCCGGTGTCTAAATTTCCTATTTCCCAGTTACATGTAAAAATAATAATAATAATAATAATTTTAACATTTGATTTTAAAACTTTGATTTCCAGATTATTTCCCTTATCATCCACCCCTACTGGGAAGATAAGAAATTCAATATTGTGAAAGACTGAGTATATTACCCTCCATCCTATCCCACCCCCCACTTATTCTATTTTCAAAAGTGTGTGCTTCTAGCTACCCTCCCCCTCCCCATCTGTGCTCCCTTCTATCATCCTCTGTCTTATCCCCTTACCCCCTACTTTCTTGTAGGGTAAGCTACTCAATCTAGTGTGTATGTTATTCCCTCCTTAAACAAAATTCAATGAAAGTAAGGTTGACCCATTCCCTTTTGCCTTTCTGTCCTTCCCCTCTATTGTAATAGTTTTCTCTTGCTTCTTTTATATGAGATAATTTACCCTATTCTGTCTCTCCCTATATCCTCTCATTGTATTCCTCTTTCACCTCTTAATTTTATTTTTTAGATATTGTCCCTTTCTAATCAAGTGATCCTGTGCCCTCTGTCTATGTATACATGCACACATATATGCACACACTCATATATGTATTTATACACACATTTACCCTCCTATATAAACATATGTGTGTGTGTGTATATATATTCACTTCAACTATCCTCATACTGAGAAAAGTCTCTTGAGTTACAATTATTATTTTTCCATGTAGGAATGTAAATAGTTCAACTTTAATAAGTTCCTTATGATTTCTTTTCCCTGTTTACATTCTCATGCTTCTTTTGCTTCTTGTATTTGAACATCAAATTTTCTATTCAACTATGGCTTGAAAGTCCTCTATTTCATTAAATAACCATATTTTCCCCTAAAACATTATATTCAGTTTTGCTGGGTAGGTGATACTTGGTTTTAATCCAAACTCCATTGATCTCCTGAATATCATATTCCAAGACCTTAGATCCCTTAATGTGGAGGCTGCTAAATCTTGTGTTATCCTGATTGTGTTTCCACAATAGCAAAATTGTTCCTTCCTGGCTCTTGTAATGTTTTCTCCTTGACTGGGGAACTCTGGAATTTGGCTATCGTATTCCTAGGAGTTTTCTTTTTGGGATCGTTTTCAAGAGGCAATTGGTGAATTCTTTCAATTTTTATTTTGCCCTCTGGTTCTAAAATATCAAGGCAATTTCCCTTGAGAATTACTTGAAGGATGATTTCTAGGTTCTTTTTTTGATCATGGCTTTCAGGTAGTCCAATAATTTTTAAATTGTCTCTCCTGGATCTATTTTCCAGTGGTTTTTCCAATGAGATATTTCACATTGCCTTTTATTTTTTCATTTGTTTGGATCTGTTTTAGAGTATCTTGATTTTTCATAAAGTCATTAGCTTCCATTTGTTCCAATCTAATTCTGAAGGAATTATTCTCTTCAGTGAGCTTTTGAAATTCCTTTTCCATCTGGCAAATTTGGCTTTTTAAAGCATTCTTCTCCTCATTGGTTTTTTGGGCCTCTTTT
>CM053588.1:250675544-250708180 GCA_028646515.1 Pseudochirops corinnae
ATTTGGCTTTTTAAAGCATTCTTCTCCTCATTGGTTTTTTGGGCCTCTTTTGCCATTTGTGTTAGTCTATTTTTTAAGGTGTTACTTTCTTCAGTCAGGTTGTTGTCTCACTTTTCATGATTTTCCTGCATCATTTTAATTTCTCTTCCCAATTTTTCCTCCACTTCTCTTACTTGATTTTCAAAATCCTTCTTGAGCAACTACATGGCCTGTAACCAGTTCATATTTTTCTTGGAAGCTTTTGGTACAGGACTTCTGACTTCATTGTCTTCCTCCCATTCCATGCTTTGATCCTTTTTGTCCCCAAAAAAAGGAATCTAAGGTTTGATTACTCTGCTTGCTTCCTCTCCTTGCTCTTGTTGCTACTCAATTACTTAACTTTTGAGCTCTTTGCCATGGTAGAACTCTGCTTCCCAAATGGAAAGAGCTTTGTCCCAAATTGCTAGGGTTTTTGCAGCTGCCAGAGCTATTAGTTGGGTGCCCTCTCTATAGCCCCTGCAAACTCTGGCCCACTGGTCACACACCCCAGAACCTCCACCCAAGACAGCTATCCAAATCCAAGCAGGTTAAAGCAAGAGTGATTACCTTCTGAATGGTCACTTGTTCCCCCTACAATCTACAGGCCAGGAGCTCTGGAGGCAGCTGCATTGGGAAGGGGCTGCAGCCAGCACAATTCTACCACTTCTTACCCTGGGGGCAGGGGCCAGACCATGGCCTTCCTTTCCAACAGAGTTCCCGACTGGCCTTTTATTTGCTCTTTGGTGTTTATGGGTTGAGGACTATGGAAATCACCACAGCTGCTGGTCATTCACTCTCCTGAAGTCTTCTCCAGCAGCCCCTATTTGGGGCTGCCCTGAGACCAAAACCACACAGCTCACATGGGACTGTGCTGTGCTCCCAGTGTGCTGTGATGGACCCTTCCTGTCAGCCTGTGAGTGCTGCTTTCAGTGGGAGATTTGTTTCTCTCTGTCACTTTGTGGGTTCTGTAGTTCTAAAATTTTTTTAGAGTCATATTTTGTAGGTATTGAGGTGGTTGTTGGGGGAGCTCATGGAATTTCTTTCTTCTATGCTGCCATCTTGGCTCCACCCCCCCAATCATCTCTATTTTTATTATTATATACGTCTATTTTATACATGCATACTCACCCAAAGAATGTAAGCATAGATATTTCTGAGATGGGTTAAATGTAGTGCTTTCTGGAAGGTGATAATTAGATATGGTTTTGAGTTCTGATTCACTCCTATGCTTTGAGGATGCCATTCCTTTTTAGAAAATACAGCAAAATGTCTGTACATTTACATTTATAAGTAGAAATCATCTCTATGCTTAAGCAAAAATATATGATCATTTCTGGACATAAGGAAGTGTTCAGGTTACTTTGAATTTGTTTCTCTGACCCAGCTCTATTGGTCAAAGATCTCTTTCTAGACAAGCACTAGACCTTTCATACCCTGTGTATCATACAGTGTTTCCTTAATGACAGATTCTCCATTGAGATTTCACAGCACACCAATTCCTTTGCCCATGTTTTCTAAGGGCTTCCTTGACTTAAGGACTTCCCCTAGGTCTGTCATTTGGAGGAAAGATGGAGAATATCTTTTCAGTACTCCAACAAGTTGTTTTTGCCTAGGAAGAGTAAGTAAGCAGAAGATGTGAGGATGATTTTAAGACCTAGCATTCCAAAATAGCAGAATGGTGTTTAAAGACTTAAAGGATTAGACTAGCTTCTCAAGCAACAACAAAAAATAGCTACAGTCCCCTTTTCACTCAGAAAAGGAGGAGAAACATCTTGAGAGTAAGTTTGTGTATTTCATACCTTTGACCCAGAACCAGGTTTATTTATAATAAATCTTTCTTTGGACAAAGAGATCTTCCTCTCAGGCCTTCAGAGGACTAGTAACTTCTTGTTCTATGCCATGGTTGTCAGTCAGACAAATGGACAAATTTAATGTTGCCAACAGTGAGTTTCCTGGCCAAAAATAGACCCTAGACTAGAGGATACAGTAATCTTAGTAGTTCTAACATGCTAACAGGAAAACAAGGGTGATTATGAGCTGAAAAAGGGATTTTCTGATGTCCTAGAATTTTCATTTCAATTCAAATTCAGGATTGCTAAATGTCACCTGTACCCAAGATTTTTCTTAAGAGAATACTGCCTTTAATCTAACAGTTATTGACAAACCATGACAAACAAAATATGGCAAAGCATGTAAATTTAGCAGTCTATTAATTTAAAAAAAATTATCTTCCTTGACCCTCTGCTATAGGACTATGTTTAAAATCTGCTTCCTCTGTGTGTTTGAATATTTTATCACCTGGAGAAATGCTGAAAACCATTGACTCTTATTGAAAACTCTTAAGTCCTATTTTTAATCAGGAAGCAGAATTCACAGATATCACCTCATCAAAATTATGTTTATATGACAGATTCTCTTCATCTAGTAACCACATGAAGTGATGGGAGGAACCTGAGAGAGTAGAACACTAGGAGTAGATGTACTTAGGTTTCATTCATGTCTCTGCCTTTTATTCAACATGGCTTTAATTAGCTACATAACCCTTTCACAGTACCTTGCACACAGTAGATGATCAGTAAATGTCTATTGAATTGATTTTTTTTTCTATTTGTAAATTGGCAAGTTCTTACTAGGCAATTATACTATAATAACCAGCTTCAAAAGTACATGGTGATTTGACTATAGTATTTGCATTCCATATGAGCTTTGGGGGAATATTCAAGAATTAAACAACCAGGTCAGCCATCAATATCATGCTGGTATTCTCTTAGCCAAATCATTAACTATTTTGCACCTCCATTGATTTATTAATAACACAGGAGTTGGTTTTTTGTCTATTAAGAAATACACTTGAAAGTGGGGCTGTTAGTTAATTATTATTTTCAAAACAACAACTACACAGGAACTGTCTAGGATTGCTGTGGGTGACAGGTGAAGAAAAAATGTGTGTCTGGACTTTGATGTTAGTAAATGAAGACTAGAAATGAATTTTTTCTGGAAAATTTAAAATTTGACAGTCCATTGAAATTCCACTTTATTTCTGTGACCCCAATCCTTTGCATTTTAGTTCATCTCTCCTTTCCACATCCATTTATTTTAAAGGGAAATGAGTTTTTATTGTTTTTCTTTTTATATCATACAGCATTCCCAAATATCTCCAATAGCTAAACCAAACAAAGCAGCAAAATGTCTGTATCTGACATTAAATATGTGTCCATAAAATAGATCTCCACTTCTGTCCTGAAAGGAGGATATTGTTTCCTCATCTATTCTCTAAGGCCCAGATAGGTTACCGAAATTGCTCATTATTTGATTTCTTACCTGTATTTTTCAATTCTACATGTAAAAAAGTTTAGTGACTGCTTTTAGGATTTGTTATTCTGAAAACGTAAAAGGCAATTTTCAAAATACTATGTAAAATTTATGTCCATATAGTGTCCTCCCTTAAAATGTGTTTTTCACAAATTAAAGTTCTCTAAGTTATTAAAATGAAGTATTATATTTGAGCTTCCCTGTGCTCAAATGACTATACAGGGGGGAAAAACTTTATCAAAGATAAGAATGCAATGTTAACTGAAAGGTATTTATTTGGGATATGATTTAGTTTCCCCACACCTATGTATTATAGCCTGAAGTTAGCTAAAAACATAATGTTCTCTAAAAGTGTGGGAGCAACTGTGCAGACCTTCCAAATGATAGTTTTTAAACATGAGCTACACACACTATTGGTGGCTGAAATGTGTATCATGTAAACAAAAACAACATTCTGGAGTCTGGAGAAAGTGAGTCAGAATTGTTCTAAAAAGTGCAATGTGTCTCCTAACCTCTTGAAAATAAGATGACAAATGAATCCAACTATAAATATAATTCCTAAGGTTTTCAGTAAATGAAATTAACCTTTTCCACTTTGTGGACCACAATGAGTCATAAGTATAGCACTGAACGAAAGGTAGAAAGATTGAGTTCTTTGGTGAATACCCAATCATTTATAGGATATCTTGGAAAAGCAAGAATTATTTCTAGCCCTGCCTGACATATTCCCAGCTGTTTTTCTCCGTGCTCTCATTCACATCTTACTCTGCCTCTAATATGTAGTGATTTCCATGACCCATACAAACTGTTTTTCTTTTCTTAGAGAAAAATTTTGCAGGAGGGCTGACTCAAGAAAAAATATGGGACAAATTAATTAAAACAGGATGCAATCAAAGTTAGAATGAAACATTAATATTTTTCTCCTCTCTTAAGCAATGCAAAATTATGGGTTTTAATAAAAATATTTTAAATCCAGAGGATAGGATAAGAGAGATCAAATTTAAGGAAACTCAAAAGTAAAAGAGGAGAAGATACTTTTTTTTTTTAAGAAGGGGTTAAATGAAAGCACTATAGCTAGCACTCTCATATTATCTGAATTTCCACCTCTAGTGGAAAAAAATCATCATTCGTGAAAATTTGGTTTGCAAACGAATTTAGTAGGTGCAGAGCCAACTCTCCAAAATGATAGCTGTGAATTATAGTAATTGGAACTTGGAGATTTTTCCTCTACAACACCCAAAACCAACTAACTATTCTTTAAAAATTGACCCCTTAAAATCTTTGAAGCCATTGCTCACAATGAATCAGTTATCAGAAGAATTTGAATGAATTAAATTGGAGAGTCATGGGCTGTAACATCCTTCCTCAGTGGTCTACTGTCTATTTGCATACTATTTCGTAATAGCTCTCACTTACATAGCATTTGAAGATCTTCAAAGTGCTTCACATATTATCTCAACTGATCTTCACAACAACTCCATGGTGTAGGTATAATGATTATCCCCCTTTTAGGAATTAGGAAAATGAAACTGAGAAAGATTAAAGGATTTTCCCAGAGTTACATAGCTAGCAATATCTAAAAAAAGAGTTGAACTGAGGTCTTCTTGTCTCCATGTCCAGTACTTGATCTGCCATGCAATTCAGGTACAAATAAGTGACAAATTAAATTTAATGGGCACAGGTTGACAGGGGAGAATTGGGTTGTTCTAGGTGTTGGAGAATTTGTCTTATCAATTCCTCTCCCCACAATATCTCTTGCCTGCCCTCCTCTCTCACAGTCACCACTGTAGTTCATGTCTTCACCTTTTTTGCTGGACTATTGAAACAACCAGATTGATTTCCCAGTCTTCAGTTTCTTTTCTCACAGTTCAATTCTCCATATCGCTGCTAAAATAATCTCCCCAAAGCACAAGTGGGACCATATCCCTGCTAGACAATATTCAATGGCTCCCTATTATTCTTGAAATAAAAGACTGACTCTTCTGCTTTAGTATTTAAAATCTTTTACAATCTGGCTCCAAACTATCTTTCCATTTATATTTAGCATTGCTCTTCTTAATGTACCCCATGTTCTAGCCCGACTTTCCTTCTTGCTGTTCTCTAAACTCATCATTTTATCCTGTCTCCATGGTGCTCTTTGTTTGGGTGTTTGTTCTTACCTGAACTTTATTCTCTCTCTCTTTTTTTTTTTGGCCTAAAAATATATTCTTAGGATCAATAGTTTCTTAGGTCCTTAGCTTTCTTCAAGGGTCAGCTCAGGTGCCACCTCCTATAGGAAACCTTCCCTGATCACCATACTCCATCTTCCATTTTTTAAATTTATGTTTATATATTGATTGTAAGGTCCTAGAGAGCAATATCTGTTATAAGTTTTAGTTCCTGTATCTTTATTAATTAACATAATGCCTTATATATCATATGTCCTTAGTAAATACTTATTGAATTAAATTTGTTGTCAATTATGTAGCTGTTACTTATCTGATGGTGGAGATTCATCATCAGTCTATTTGATCTTCTTTGTGCCTAAGGCCTTGGACATCTTGTAGCATGCCTTGTCACACAAGATGGACCCAGCGATACATACAGCATAGGGAAACAGATATATCTAGAGAAGATGAAAGTAAGGATTATTGGTTGAGGGTGGATACATTTTTTTCAGGATGCTATGAGAAGCCCTAAAGCTTAGAATAAATAGACTGGTAGTGAATTCCAAGGACAGCAAAGGGAACCTTCACAGCTATGTTTAGGTGAAGAAGAACCTCAAAGAAAGTACAGGCCTGCCACTTGGTGTATCCATTGCTACTTTCAGCTTACTTTGAACTTTAAGGCTGCTGAACCCATTCTGAGGATGGTTTTAATCCTGTTATATACTTCCCTGATCAGTCTACCTCTCAGGTACTGACTTCAAACTGAACTGTGTCCAGAAGAGGAGGACTAGTATGATGAAAAGCCTAGAGTTCCTTTCATTTAAGGTTCAGTTAAAGAAAATTGGGTTGTTCAGTTGGGAGAAGAGAAGATTTGTGCAGAGGAGTAGTGTTGATGGTATATGATAGGTGTCTTCAAGTTTTTGAAGAACTTTTCTGTGGAAAATGATTTAAACTTGTTCTATTTGGTCCCAGAGTTTAGAACTAGATATTAGGGATAGAAGCTACAGAGATGCAAATTTCAGCTTCATATTAGGGAAATACTTCCAACAATCAAGACTGTCTAAATGTGGAATAGGTTGGGCTCCCCATTACTGGAATTCTCAAGCAGAGGCTAGATGGCTATAATAAATATATTATATAGAGTGTTCCCATTCTAATGTGGACTAACTAGATGGATATTCAAATCCCCTCAAAATCTGAGATCCTATAATCATTAAAAAAGCAAATAAGTAAAAGAAGGAGAAATAACAGACTCTCAAAGTCACACTTCTACACCATATAAAGGTATTCTTGGACTTACTGGGTGTCCTACAGACAACCTAAATCCACTACGCCCCAAGCTGAACTTATTATCTTGCACCAAAAAACCTTTCCCTCTTCCTAACTTTCCAATTATTCTGAAGGGTACCACTACCTTCCCATTAAGTCAGGTTCAAAACCTGGATATCTTTTTCAACCTATCTCACTCCCCTCCATATCCAAACTGTGGTTGATTCCTGCCATTTCCAGTTTTGTAACTTCTCTTGTTTGTTATGCTTTCTCTCCCCTAATACTGCAACCACTCTGGAACAGGTGTTCATAACTTGATGCTTGGGCTATAATAGTAGCTTACTGCTTGGTTTCTCTGCCTTAGATCTCTCATCATTCTAATCCAGAGGAGCCTTTTGGCCATAAAAGTAACCTACCTAAAATGCAGATCTGACTATATCACCTCCCTATTCAGTCAACTCCAGCGGTTCCCTGTTACCTCTAGGAACAAATATAAACTCTTCTGTTCGGCTTTCAGTACTTTTATAATCAGACACTTCCCTATCTTTTCAGTCTTCTTACACCTTATACTCCCATCACATATTCTGTGATCAAGTGATTTGAACTTTGTTTGCTCCTCTCACACAAAACTTCATCTCCCAATTCATCATTTTCACTGATTTTGCCCCCATTCCTGGAATGCACTTCTCCTCATTTCAGCCTCCCAGTTTCATTTGCTTCCCTCACATCTTAACTAAAGCCCTACCTTCTGAGGGAATCCTTTCTCAGTTCACCTTAAACTTAGTGCCTTCCCTCTGAAATGGCTCTCAATTTATCCCATATATGTCTTGTATGTATATAGTTTGGTATGGTGTCTCCTCCATTAGATGCCATTAGTGAGGTTTTGTTTGTTTTATTGTTCTTTGCAACCTCAGAATTTAGCACAGTAAAGCCTATAGTAAGTGCTTAGTAAATGCTCATTGACGCACTCACTCACCATCCTTCCTTCCAAGATTTTAGTTTGGAAACATTAGTAGAGGGACCCTGCTTTCTACATGCCAGTGGAGAAATTTTTCTTCTCCCTCCTTTTATATGCTGCCTACAGGAAGCTTCAAAGTGAGAGAGTTCCTTAGGGGTGGTAGTAAGCCAACAGTTTTTGCTTGCTCTTGTCCTAGTCTTCTAAGTGTCCTTATGTTTATGTGTAAAGGTATAAAGCCTTTGATGACAGCGATAAACCGGCATTACAAACCCAAGGGGTACAATTTGCAAACCTTGCCTTGGACACTCAAATGGCTTATCTCAACTATATTAAGATGCCATATTTTCTGCTATTTGCCAAATGGCAATGGAATCAGGATGGTTCCTGTTGAGTAAAGGAGTAGGACATGTCATTTTACTTTCTTTCCATGTCAATTTTTACGTGGCTTGACAAATCAAAATAATAATTAAAGTCATGTGAAAAGTAGATAATCTGTTCTAACTAAAAGACTTGGATCATTTGGAAGGGAATGGTATTTTATGTATAAAAATAAAAGTTTCATGCTGATTTCAATGAGAACTAAATGGACACATTACACTGCAAATAAATTCTTCATTGCCTGGAAATTTCCTTTTTCTATATGAGTGGGTATATTTTCAGTTTAAAATTGTAGGCAAAGTTCAGACATAATGCCAAAGTCTGTACCACTGACTTCTTTGTGAGCTTCAATAATTTTTTTTTCATTCTTTAGATCAGAAGATGCTTTGGAAAATATTATGATACTGCTGATACTTGTAAAGACCACAGTCCCATGGTTCAGGAAATTAAACTGCATGTGTACTAATTGGAAGTCAACTGTGTTTTATTTTTTTACTATACCTCTCTCAAGTATTGGTTGTGCCCCTAAGTTATTATGTCTTTTTGTTGTCTTAATGAACATCTGATACCCTTGAAAAGGGGGATAAGTCAAAGTACTTTAAAATTCCATTTGTTTTATCTTTGTCTTGCCCCATGTAGCTAAAACTGGGCCATGAGGACCCTGGCTTGAGTATGTGTGGAAAATTGAGTGTAAGATGCTGTAAGTCCTCTGTTTAGAGATTAATTTGTTTACCCAGCAAGGTGAAGACAGGCAACCAGGCCATTCAACTTAAACCTCAAAAACAACCACTTAGCAATCAAGGACAATGTTGGAAGTTTACAAGCAAGCAGGCAAACACAGAGGTCCATACTAGACAAAGAAAAATAGATCTGGATGAAAAATGAATGTAGACTAAACAGAAAGACAAAATGTCAAAGAAAGCTAAGTAGATGGGCTACAAGTACAGAGGACAAGATCAGAGGTGAGGAAGTGTTAAAACAACATTTTTTTTCTAACTCGTTATATCTTCTTTACCAACATCTACTTTTATTTGTTGATCTGAGGGGGGTGGTATTGACTATGGGCACCCCCACCCTACTTGATGTACTGCAACCACACTATAGGCAAATCAAGTTATAAAATCATGGAGAATATGGAGAGTGTACTCAGAGTTAACCTCTTTAAAGCAAAAAATATGAGAACCAAGGCCAAATTCCATTCCTTGAAGCCTGAAGGAAATTGCTTTAGATAAATTAAAAGAAATATCTATCTACAGAGTAGATAATAAACTATTCCTATGAAATACTACAGGCTACAAATAGCAATAGGTTTAAAAAGGGCTTAATCAATTGGTTATGTTATAGGGGTGTTTGGAATATGCGCTTAAACTTTGGAGCTGAGGTTGGGAATGGTCCTACCTTTACATCTTAATCTGGAGTACTTGAATTTGTTCTTGTGCTACTTTGATAATTGTGTTTTAATGCAATTGGTTTCTTCTATGATCTTATATATTTTATTGTATATATTTCAAAAAATATTTTGAGAAGGGCTTCACAAGATTTCCAAAGGGGTACCTGACTATAAAAAACAAAATTAAGAAAATTAGCTGTATGAGCATTTAAAGAAAGTCTGTCTGGATTAACAATGATCTTCACCTAGTATGGAAGTTTTTATGTTCTTAGAGTTGTATCCTCCTACTATAAAACGAATGCCAAGCCATCAAGATGAGCTGCAATTTAATTTCAATAGATATGTATTAATTACTTGTTTATTGCAAGGTACCGCACTAACTAGTGTGATATGAGAGAAAAGGAAAGATAGTTCCTGTCCTTAAGGAGCATACCTTCCCTTTTAAGGACACAGCAACATGTATAAGATATTTTGAAGGAGTTTCAAGAAAAACCCACTTTCTGACTTACCTTTATTGCAAAGAACTGTAACTAGGGATTCATCCTCTTTTCAGAATGGATCCTGAAGTGTCAATAAATTTAATGACACATTTATAGAGTTAGAGAGAAATAGTAGGGACATTAAGAATAAGAAGCAAACAGGTATTAGTGAGGTCAAGGAGTAGGGAGAAGGAAGGATGTTCAAAGAACATTTGGAACTCTCTTTGGGGTCCACAGGCCTGGGGACCTGAATTGAACAGAAAGGGACTTCAGACAAAATTAGATAATTCAGTTGCCCAGATGAGATAAGACTCACAGGGGTATGCTGCCACTAATTTTTCAATCTTCAGTATGAGCATTTATACTTTGGCAATGAGCAAAGACTACACAAATCAGAGATTGATTTATTGTTGTGTTGATCATCTAGATTTAAAAAGTGATGGAGAAAATGTTAATAATGAAGATGGAACTTAAAATTTTGTTGGGCATACACATCTCCCCCTGACATCCCCAGTTGGTTGTTAAATATTTACCACCGTACTCCTGGATGAGGGCATCGGCATGACTACATGGATGGGAGTGAATGTGGGGAGACATTCCTATCTGAAAATTAAGGTCCCAATAATAACTGGGACAATTAAAAGGCAATATTTATGTGTCCCCCAAAAGAGGAAAATACTGAGTGGCCTTGGACATCTGAGAAAACCAGTTCTCCAAACTTTGCCAGTCCACATACAATAATAGGTTTCTTCCTGGCACATTCTTTTATATATAAAATAGAGTCATAGCAACCACTCTATGCCAGAATTTAGACAGCTGTCAGTATTTAGAATGTTTAGTAGTAAATACAACTAGAAGGTAACTAAGGTAGAATTTCAAAAGAGGTTATATAAAAGGTACACTTTTTCTACAGGAGGGGAGTGCACTAATGGTTGCAAGATCAGGAAAGACTTCCCACAGGAGGTAGAATTGGTGTTGGGCCTTGAAGAAAGTGAAGGATTCTATCTGGCAGAGGTTAGAAGAGAATGCCTGGTAGACAGGGGAGATAGCCTTTGTAAAGGTCCAGAGGCTAGAAAGAGAAAGCCAAGTTCAAAGAACAGCAAGTAGATTGGTCTGGTTAGAACACAGAGTGAAGGATAATAATGTAAAAGGAATGTAAAGAAATTGAAACAAGCCAGATTGAGAAGGGATTGCTGATTCTATCCATCATGAGGTGATATACATTTTAAGAAAGATAATATTAATTTAATCATGTTCATCCTGATAGTTTCAAATGCATCTCAGTTGACCTGTGTGATGAAAACTTCAATTGTGTTTCCTATATAAGTGTTTTGTATCTTTTTTTGGAGAAAGCATCATGTTTCTCTTTCTTTCACACCACTTTCCCATTATTTTGTAGTGGCCTGAAATTAACACAAATATAAAAGCATCAAGTTACCTTTTGCCAATTTTACTCCTCGAATGCTTGATCACATATGAAATCCAGAGGTTTAGAGTTGACTTTAAAATTGTCAAGATTCCTTCTTTCTTGCTCAGTTAAAAAGATATTAGAGTAGAATTGTTGGAGTGGGGCTTACAAATGGATAACTAGGGACTTGACAATAACAACAACACACATTTATATAGTGCATACTACATGCCAGGTATTGTGCTAAGTACTTTACTAATATCATCTCTCTTGATCCTCACAATCATCCAATGAAGTAGGTTCTATTATAATTACCATTTTACAGCTGAGGAAACTGAGGCAAACAGAGGTTAAATGAATTGCCCAAGGTCACACAGCTAATGTGTTTCTGAGGACAAACTTGAATTCAGATCTCCTGACTGCACTCTATTCATTGCGCCACCTAGCTACCAATAGAAGTATTACTATAAGAACTTAATTTTTATAAAATACTTTACACTTATACAAATGCTTTCTTAAGTATTTTCTTATTTGATTCTAACAAACATATGTGATATAAGTTGTTGCTGTTTTTGTCATTGAGTTGTTTCAGTTGTGCCCAAGTCGTTGTGACCCTCTTTGGGGTTTTCTTGACAAAGATACTGGAGTGGTTTGCCATTTCCTTCTCCAGCTCGTTTTCCAGATGAGGAAACTGAAGCAAACAGAGTTAAGGGACTTTCCCAGGTTCACACAATGTCTGAGGCTGAATTTGAACGCAGGTCTTCCTGACTTCCTGGCTTCGGCCCTGCACCACATAAACTATCCCCATGATATGAGTAGTACATGTGTTATAAGCATTTTATTTTTAAGTGCATATGCTTGCTAGACCTCCACTTAAGAAGTAAAGGAAATAAATGAAGTGAGTGAGAAACTGCATGACATAGTGAATAGAACACTGGATCCTACTTCAAATCCTGTCTCTGACACTTTGTATTTTTATAACCCAAGTTACTTAATGTCTCTAAATCTATCTACTCATTTGTAATTTGGGGGATATAATAGCTCCTACCTCACAAGGTTATTGTGAGGATCAACTATGATAACAATTAAAGTACTCTGCAAACCTTAAAACTTATAGAATGCTATCTGTTACTACTTAGCTTTAAAATGGTAGAGTAGAATTCAGGGGATGCCACATTGAAAATTTAGGAAGTTTATTTTCAGCCATAGCAAGAGAAACAGTAAGAGCTGACATTTTAAAAGTGCTTTGAAATATTGTCTTATGAATTAGATAACATGGTCTTATTTTATTTATATAACCACTCTGAAATGAGTAATACATGTGATATCAGTGTTTTTAAGCATATGTGTGAAAATGAATGAGAGATATCTTGGCATATGCTATAGTGGATAGAGAGTTGATCTCATAGTCATGTGACACGGTCAATTCAAGTCTTGCCTCTAACTATCCTGGTATAACCTTTGATGAGTCATTAAGTAAATGATTCACTGTTATAGGCAGCTCTCTATGTAAGGCACAGAGCAGAGGCCAGTATGCATTGGTAAAGGGATTGTCCTAATGGAGATAGCCATAAGCCAATGAAGTCATTGGTATAGACGTTTATTTAAAAAAAAAAGAAAACAAAATGAGAAATATTCAAAAATTTAAAAATAGGAAATAGATTTACAGATTTTGAAATTACTTATTTTAATTACTAATTTTAACTTCATATTTACTTAATTTTTAAAACTTTTTTTTACTTTTATTTAACTAAACTTACAGTTTACTTAATTTTTTATTTAATACTCTACTTAATAAAATACTTAATTTACTTATTTTAAATGAAGGAAAGGTAAGATTGGGCTAGTTATTGACAAAGCTAATTATCACAGTGTAGGGTGAAATTTATGAACCAACTGAATTTTGAACATTTCAAGGCTCATTATGGGGTATGACTCACATGGTAGGACTTCCTACCCCTGAACTATATTTCCGCGTTATAACTAGGAATCCATATTCCTGGGGCAAACTCCAAGAAAGTCGTCTAATTTGAAATGGACAGGGAATACATACTATGAGGGGAAATGGCAACTATGGAATACTAGGCTACTCTCAGCTGTGTGGTAGACTCTTATTTTAATGTATAATTTTTGGTACCAGAATGCTTAGGTCAATTTATTTACATTTTATATTCAAAAAGACTAATTTGGTGATAGGTAAGAAGTGGAATTGTAACCCTTACAGCTTTAAGAAGAGAGTTAAAAAAGGACTGGAAGCCAACCTCATAAATCCTCTCCCCCCACAAACAAATAAGCAAATAAAAACAAACTTCAAAGTAGCACACTATCACTAGAAGGGACTTTAGAGATCATCTGCAAGGGTGGGGAGCCTGTGGCCTTTGGACCACAGGTGGCCTTCTAGGTCCTTGGGTGCCACCTTCTGACTGAGCCCAAGTTTTATAGAACAAATCCTTTCATTGAAGGGGTTTGTTCTGTGAAGTTTGGATTCAGTCAAAGAGCTGTTCTTGAGAACCTAGAGGGACATATTTGGCCTTCGGGTTGCAGGTTCCCCACCCCTGATTCTATTCCAATGCCTTTATTTTATAGAACAGGAAACTGAGGCCCCAGAAAGGGACAGTGACTTGCCCAAATCCACAGAGGAAAGTTTTTCAACTCTTAAATCAAGGCTGAACTGAGTTGGAGTCAAATGAATACTAAATCTGTACATAAACTGTTAGAGCTGGAAGAGATCTAAGATACCACTTTATCCGACCCTCAAGAATTACAGAGGAAGATACAGATATCCACAGTTTCTATCAAAATATTGACTAGAAACCAAGTAGAAACCAAGTGTCATTTGGCTTGGAGTAGGGAGGTCAGGGAAGGGGACAGGATTTTGGGGAAAAAATGATTGAGATCAGGTGGCTTATTGCTGGTCACTAAACTGACAGGTGCAAGTGTGCATGTGATGACCTCTGTCCTTGGAAAGCAAAATTTTCAGTTAAGTGGTCCTTGAAGGACCAGTGCTATTGACACTGAAGAGGCTAAACTCACCTGGTAGGACCTCTCTTCTCATCCCTAAACTAGGCCAGAGCTCCCATTCTAAACTCATAATAGCTGTTATTTCTACCTATTAACTTACAATGTCACAGGTAACAGTTGAGCTGTTCCCTCAGTTAAAGGCTATTCCTGCCCTAATATTCACCTTCCTCTCATCCATTCACCCTGGCTACACCAATGGGTTTCACCTTTCTCTTTTTCTATAGACTTGTAGAATCAGGTCAATGATCCTTTAAATATTATTCCTTAAAGGAAAATCTCTTCCTTGGGGCAAAGCCTTGGTCTTGCTACAGTTCTTTTTTTTTTTTTTTCTTAGAGGGAGGAAGGCAGGGCAATTGGGGTTAAGTGACTTTCCCAAGGTCACATAGCTAGTAAGTGTCAAGTGTTTGAGGCTAGATTTGAACTCAGGTCCTCCTGACTCCAGGACCTATGCTGTATTGACTGTGCCACTTTGCTACAATAGAGAAAGAAGTATAACAACACATGTGTGATGACTAATTTTGATAGACTGGGTTCCTCTCATCAATGTAAGGTTATAAGACAACTCCTAAGGGCTCATGATAGAAAGAGATATCCACATCCAGAAAAAGAACTACAGAGTCTGAATGCAGATTGAAGCAAACTACTTGCTCTCTTTCTTTTTCTTTCTTTGTTGTTTCCTCTTTCCTATTTTTCATTCCATTGGTTATAACCCTTCTTTACAACCTGACTAATGTTTAATGTGAATGTATTTGTAGATCCTATATTTGATTACATGCTGCCATGGGTAGGGGGAGAGGAGAGGAAGGGGCAGAAAATTCGAAACTCAAGGGATTGTAGAACTTAATGTTGTAAAATAAAAGTAAGTAAATAAATTAATAAAAAAGAGAAAGAACTATTAGAGAAAAAAAAGAAAAAAGTTGGGGAAAAAGGGAAAAGTTAGTTGTATAGAAAATATTAATAAGTAATTATCTTAAAAACTAGACACAATTTAGAATAAACACTATTGCTTGCTTCCTACCAAAAGGAACATGCTGGTGAACTCCAAAATAAGAAAAAGTACAAGGGGGTTATCTTAGTCTAGACACCCTGAACTTAGAATGATGAATTCTTCAGGGTGAAGAATATTTGTTCCTTAAAAGATCTGTTTACTGTCTTACTTGGAACTGTGGTATGAGTGATGAATAATGGATGGCAGAGACACCATAACTATCACCATAAAAGTGACAGGAGCACTGGGATCCTTTGTATCTAGTTGTGTGGCAACCAAGATAGGCTGGAGTGAAGATGAAAGGATATTTATACTGTTGATAACATTTCTTCATTCCACTAAAGGCTCTAGTTTCCCAGTAGAAGCTAAGAGAGGGAGTTGTCCTCTCTTCCCCTCTTGTCACCTACAAGTAAATACATTACATCCCTTGGGAAGGAAGTTACAATTTGTGAGTTTCAATAGATTCATCAATCTTTTCATGAGTCAATTTAAAAATATTTTTCTTAAGGGCAAAATATCAAAGAATCAATCAATCAAGAGTCTACTTTGTGTCAGGGACTATGCTATATTCTGGAGGTAGAAATACACATACCTAGAAAGGGCCTTACAGATCCTATAGTCAGCCAGGAAGCACAGTAGAGAGTGATGGATGCAGTCAGATATCAGCTAGCTATGTGTCCCTGAACAAGTCACTTACCTTTGCTCAGTTTCAGTTTCCTCATCTATAAAATGGTTACAATGATAGTACCTGCCTTATAGCATTGTTGTGATGCTCAAAAGAAAATAATTGTAACTTCAAATGCCTACAGTTGCAGATTCTAGAATTAGAGTCCTGTTTCCTAATTACAATTATAGCATTTTCCTAGCCTAGGTGGCACAGTGGATAGAGTGCCAGGTCTAGAGTCAGGAATACTTGGGTTCAAATATGATCTCATACACTGACTAGCTGTGATTTTGTTTTCAGTAATGTCTTGGCAATAATACTGGAGTGGTTTACCATGTCCTTCCCCAGTTCATTTTACAGATAAGGAAAATAAGGCAAACAGGGTTAAATGACTTGCCCAGAATCATGCAGATAGTAAGAGTCTGAGGCCAGATTTGAACATAGCCAGACTTAGTTCCAGTACACTGGGTGATCTTAGCAAACTAAGACTGGCTATGTGAGGACAATAGCTTGCCAAGGGTGGATTCCTTTTGCTGGGGTTTACAATATTTCCGGGTAAGTGAGCAGGCGCTGCTTTGCTATATTTTTCTGATAGGCTGTTCTCCTGGATGAGAAACCAATAGTTATAGTAGCTGGAGTAGTAGCTTTGTGATCAAAGGTGTCACAAAGAACAATGCAAACTTTCTGAGTCTAGTCTATACCTTTGGGTACTGTCACTGTAATGTCAGGGCCCAAGAACTTAGAATCTTCCTAATGCCTCACCCCTCGCATTTCGTCAATTTCAAAATTCAGTGCCTCCATTCTTCTTTCCTTTTCCTCTCTTTTTAATTTGTACTACCATCACCTAACCACTTTTATCGTTTACCTAGACTTTTACAACAAATCTCCTAACTTGTCTCTCTCCACCCAATTGATCCAATACAAACAAAGCTGCCAGAATCATCTCTACATAAATATGTGTGTATATATGCATATATGTATATGAATACATTTACAGAGAGAAAGAGGGTTTTTTAAACTCATATACTTGTGTATTTTAAAACTCAATAGCTCCCTATTGCTAATTGTTCATCAGAAAACAGAGAATGGTGAGTGGAGTGCCAGAAGATGCTGTGAAATGGTTGTAAGGTTCATTCCAGATCTAAAAAGATCGTCCTTTAAGATCAATTAACTTATCAGGATTCAATTTCTTCCATCATCTGACTGCCATTTATCTTTTCAACCTTGAATCACAACTTTAGCTCCAAGTTGAATCAAATGGGAGAGATCACTGCTTCTTCTCTGTGCCTCACACCTTCCTGCCTCTGTGCATGACTTGAACCTAGGTTTTCCTGGTTCAAAAGCCAGCTCTTTGTTCATCTGACTATGTTGTTTTTTAGTGATAATAATATCTGATTTTAACATAAAACGTCTGATTTTAACATAAAACTTCAGGTTTATGCAACATTTTATATATATTATCTCATTTGATCATCACTTCTTTGCCAGGTAGGTACAACAAATATTTATATTCTGATGTTAAATGAGAAAAAAACTGATCATGGATATAAAACCCAAAGTCATAGGTTTAGTTAATAACAGAGCTAGAACCCAACCTATATTCTTTGACTTCAAATCTCATTCTCCTGCTTCAATATTCTACTTTCCATCCTTCAAAATCTAGTACAAATTATAACACCTTCATTAATTAAAAAATGGCACATAGTAAATACTTAATAAGAGCTTTATCTATCTCTTTTAATCCTCTGAACTTAAAAAAAAAACAACTTCAGAACCTCTCAGGAATTTTATGGGATCACAGACTTTCAGCTGGAAGGAAATATAGAGGCCAATTATACCAAATATAGAGGCCAATTAGACCTGATTTTACAAATGAGGAGAATGAGTCCCCAGGAAAGTTAAGTGACTTGCCTAAGGTTACACATATGCGTCAGGGATAGATTTGAATTCAGGTTCTTTGACTTCAGTCAGTATTCTCTTTGTGGACTATGCTGTTTCCCTTTATCACACCATGCTTTGGACATTTATTCACACACACACACATATATATGTATGTATGTATGTATGTATGTATGTATGTATGTATGTATGTATATATATATATATATATATATATATCATCTTACCTACTAGTTTATAAACATCTACTTATTCAAAGATAGACTTCTTGTGGATAGGGAGTTATGTCTTATTCTATTCATCATTACTGTATATTCCTTCAGTATCTAGCAAAGTATCTTTCAAATATTTGTTGGATGAATAAATAAGTTATAAATAAATAAATGGAAGATCTTCAGGGGAATACTGTAATGTTTATCTTTTTTAATATGCCTCTTCTGGGGAATTCTGTGGTAGAGCCAAGATGATGAAATAGAGAAGCACTCAACCAAGCTCTCCCAAAATTTCCCTAAAATAACTCCTCAAATTGATTTCTGGAGAGTGAAAAAAAAAGGTCAAAGTAAAACATTATTCTAGCCTAAAACAATTTGGGAATCAGAAGGAGAGATCTGTGACATAGGGGTGGAGGCTGGCCCAGAGCCCAAATGGAGAAAGCACCAATGGTGGGACAAGGTGGTCGTGAGAGAAGCAGTAGAAGCTCTGGAAACTCTCAAGGTGGAGACAATGATTCCATATTGGAAGGACCAAAAACTTCCAGACCCCCTAGAACTGGCTCTGAAAACAGGCCAAAAAAACCCTGAAGCTTGAGACAGTGCCCTTCCACTGCCATGCGAGAAACATTAACTAAAATTAATTGACATAAAAACTTAAGATAAAATTCCAAATCAAGAAATAGAGTGGCAAAATGAACAACCCCCCCCCAAAAAAAAAACCTGATCATAAAAAACTACCATTGTGACAGGAAAGATTAAAACACAAACTCTGATGAACTCTTAATGCAGTTTGAAGCATACCTTTTTTACTTCTTTATATTTATTGTTTTATTTTTGTGTATTTTCTTTTGCAATGTGGCTAATATAGAAATATGTTTTTTATGATTTCACTTGTACAATCAATATCAAATGCATGCTTCCTTGGGTGAGAAGAGAGAGAATTTGGAACTCAAAATTTTAAAAATAATAATTTTTTTAAAAAAATTACATGTAAATGGAAAATATTTAATTAAATAAAAATAATTTAGAAAAAAATAATGTGGTTCTTCTTATCATAAGTTCATTTTTTTTAAAAATTAGGTTTCATCCATTACAGTCTTGATTCCTACTAGGTTAAATCTTATATATTCTGACATTTTAATTTTGTACATGTTCTTAGATATTCTGCATCAATTATAAAACTGAAAAATAATGATATTAAAATTCAAGTTAAAAAAAGTCAAGTTAAATTTCAATTATAATTTTAACATATGTTTCCCAATATGATAGTTTAGTGTGTAATTTGTAATGGATAGCTAAAAATATTGTTATTCTACTTCTAAATTTGTGAGCAAATTTTTGTAATTGAAGATTACCAGAATATGAAATTTTTATTTTTTGATTTCCATTGGATTGGCAGCAATATCAGTAGCACATTTCACCAATGCAGGCAATGACATATTCTAAATCAGAAAGAGCTATATTTGTCAAACAGTTTCAAACAAGTAAAGTATTAGTTAAGCTTGGAAAGTTAATCTGAAAAAATTGTCCACATTCCAGATCATATGACCAATAAGATGGAGAACATTTTATCAAGTTCCCACTTAAAAAAAAAAAAAAAGAGGCAGGGCAATTTCAGCTAACTCCGCAGGATATGAAGCAAGTTTCCTAACAAGGTAATAGCCTTGCAAATTAACAGTGGAGATTCCTTAATTCCTGTTTCTCTCTCATCACTCATCTTCCCCAACCTTCACATCTAATCAGTGCACAAAACCTACCTGCTGGCTTGGGCTCAAATATCCACTCAGCAATTTCCATGCTGCTACCTTAGATTGTCTTGGCACACACTGCCCCCTACCTTTAACTCTTTAGCCCTTGCAATAAGCAACCCTTGACTCTGTACATCCATGTGGGTCAGTAGCTGAATCATGAAGGATTAGAGAGGTTCAAGAGCATACCATGCTCTGCCTGAAGAAGCATCATTCAAAGTGATTGAACCCTAATACAGCAGAAACCCAAGCACCCACTGAACCATCATCCAAGCTGGCATAAATTGTCAGATAATGATTCATTCCACCCCATAAAACTAAAACTGCACCAGGCATGAAGGAAAGGAGAGTGGAATCCAGCTGGGTCCAGTCCTATCACCCAGAAAAAACCCTCATGCAGCAGAGATTGAGGCCAGTGTAAAGTAAGTTCCCCAAATTGGGAGTAAGCTGAAAGCAATTTAAAGTCCAACCCAGTGGGGTAAAGCCTAGATTGGTGTTGTCTATTAGAAATATCAACATGAATGCATCTTTCTGTAGGTTTTATGGGACTTAAGATGTTGAAACATTCTAAATTGGATCAAAAGTTAAAGACCAAAAGTCAAATTACTTTTATTTTTTTATGAAATAACTCAGAATGTGAAAAAAATGCTAAACTTCTTTGAACCTAAAATTAAATTACTTCGTTGTTACATAAGAGATACTGTGGAAGAAGTGATTTCCCTTATCCATTTCTATGAACTTAATTTTGACCTTTTAAGTTAAATGAGTTTTTAGGTGACTTGCCACTTCAATTGAAACCAAAGTAGAAGACAACATGAAATCATAGAATGAACCTTGACTCTGAAGACAGAGGTACTGCCTAGGTTAAAATATCACCTCTGATAATTATTATCTATGTGATACTGGGTGGTGACTCAGTGGATGGAGTGCCAGGACTAGAGTTAGGAAAACCAGGGTTCAAATCTGGCCTCAGACACTTGCTAGCTGTGTGACCCTAAGCAAGTCACTTAACCATGTTTGCCTTAGTTCCCACATCTGAAAAATGAGCTGGAAAAACAAATGGCAAACCATTCCTATATCTTTGCCAAGAAAACCCCAAAAGGGGTCACGAAGAGGCAGATATGACTGAAAAGCTATTAAACAAGTGAACACTGAGCAAAGCACTTAACCGCTCTGGGCCTCAGTCTTCTCAAGTGTAAAATGTGATCTAGATGGTCTTGAGGTCTCTTCTAGCACTAGATATGTGATTTTATAAAGTATAATTAAGGATGTAAAAATGTAAATTAATTAAAGAAGATGTGATTAGTTCATCTTTTCTCCCTCAGAAATCAACAATTTTTTTTTTTTTAATTCTCTTGGTACTATTCACAGTTGCTTGGGAACAAATTACAACTATTACAGTTAATTGGAAGGATGACTCTTATTATTAATCTTTATCAGGAAAAATTATTAGAAATCAGATGCATTTGCTATGAAAATTGACTATGACTTTTATATGCATATGATTCTAAAATACTCTATTAATCTAGTTACCTTATTAGGAAACATCAAGCAACCAGCATTCATGAAACAGATAATATATGCCAAGCATTGTTCTAGGCACCAGGGATACAAAGGTAAAATATGAAACAACCCTTATCCTCAAGGAACTTATATTCTGACAGAAAAAATGTATATAAGTATATACAGAACTGAAAAAAAATACAACCTGCCACTTTACCAAGAACACGATACCCAGGCTCAGATCGAGATTTGTTCTTGTATTTGATTTGAGTTCAGCTAGGTGGCACTGGAGGCAGGAAGACTCATCTTACTGAGTTCAAATCTGGCTTTAGACAGTTACTAGCTGTGTGACCCTTAACCCCGCTTACCTCGGTTTTCTCATTTGCAAAATGAGCTGGAGAAGGAAATGGCAAACAACCAACAAATTTTACTATTTTTAAAATTTATATTATTGCAGAATTTCTCATTTTACTTTCCTCAATTCAAAACATCTTTTCATTTTTCTCTATATTATTGTTTAGCATTTCTTTTTTTAAATTTTTATTTATTTCTTTTCAGTTTTCAACGTTTGCTTCCATAAGATTTCTGAGTTTTGAATTTTCTCCACCTCCTTCTCCTCCCCCTCCCCAAGATGGCATGCATAGCATAAAAAGCACAATAATTTATTATGTAAATAAATAGACACATAGGTATATATATCACATTTTGCTCAACTGTTCTCCAGGCATCATCCACTTTGTTTCCAGTGTTTGGTTAAATATACATATATGTGTGTGTGTGTGTGTGTTTATGTATATATGTGTATCTATCTATCTATCTATCTAGAAACCAGAAAAGTTTTATATATATATATGTATAAAACCTTTCTGGTCTCTTTGATCATATTGAGTCATGGGACCTCTGGATTAAAGAGTAAAAACAATTTATAATTTTACTTGTATAATTCCAAAATTTTTCCACCTCCAACAATATATTAGTGTGCTTTTTTCTCATACTCCTGTGATTTACATATTGTACCATATTTTCAAATTTGAAAGTAGTAATGTGAAACCTCAGAGTTATTTTAATTTGCTTTCCAGTTTTTATTTGTGATATTATAACAGTAATGAGATTTGAGGTTCCTTTTGTATTGCTAAACTAAGAGGTATTTAGCTCCTAGTCCAGATTAAGCCTCTGTTAAAGTTTAAAACAGAAGTTATGAACTCCTGTCTCCTGTTGCTGATGTAACAGGAAGGGGCTGAACAGGAAGGAGCAATACTATATATATAAGGAAAAGCCCCAGAGAGGGAGAGTCAGAACTTCTTGGACCAAACTCCATGGAGGCAGGAGCTGCTATCAGCCAGAGAGACTAAAGAGGAGCTGAGGAGGCTGAAGAAGAAACCCCTGCCCCCAGGCTGAAGCGAACAATTTTGATTTGGAGAACCTGGATGAAATGGTTTTGATTCTGGGAACCAGCTGAGGCTTCTGTTGAGTCCAAGGGCCAGCCAGAGCTGCTGAGGAGTTACTGAGGGCTATCTGGAGCTGCCAAAAGACTGAGGAAGCATGACTGTTATGCTGGTATTTTGCATGAACCTGTTGGTAGCTTTGTTAAGCCTTGTCTTCCCAGGAACAGAGACTGTGAAGGATTTGAGATGGACTGGATACTATGAGCTCCAATATGGAGCAGAATTGCACAGAGAACTCGACAAGGACCTGGGAGCTGACTGCCTTTGAACCCAGGTAGCAGTTTTGTGAATCCAGGTGGGATCTGGGACCATGGAAGGGGATCCAGGGAATCTGAGAGACCACCCTGAGTCAAGCTGAAAGAAGACTTTACTTGGATACTGTGTACTGACTGAGAAATTATAACTTACTAATGACCTAGGGGTGAAGGGTCTGTGTATTTTTGGAAGATTGAATAGTGAAGAATGATTGAATGATAGAGTTGATTGAATGATTGATTGACTAAATGTTTGTACTTAGTGATTGATGACTGAACTTAGTGTGCCCCATGATTGGAGAACTTTGACTATTGTACTTTGTGTTCCTTGAGGAGGCAAACCTCCTTAAGGATGATTGAATGATTGAATTACTAAATCATTGTTCTTTGTTGAAAACTTTGTAACCACTGTGGTGAAAACTATGTGGCCATTTTCTGTGATAAGTTGTTGTAAATGCTATATTTTGATTTTCTGTGATAAGTTATAACATTGTGAATGTTATACTTTGATTTACTGTGAATATTTTGCTTTGATTTGTTATGGAATAAATAGAGCGTTCACTATACTGTGTAATCAGAATCTTTAAAGCTGTTCACAGTAGCATTCTTCTGAAAAGCTGCTAGTGCTTTGCTTTACAGATATGGAGTATTTTTTCCTATGATTAGTTATCATTTACATCTCTTTTTGTGAAAAATGTTTGTTGCTTTCCTTTGACTACTTATCTATTAGGAAAAGCCTGCTCTTAGGTGTTTGTGTCCATTACAAATACATTGTAGAAAATTGACGCTTTTATGATCTATTTAGCTATCCTGTCTCTATAAAGAGAGTACCAAGAAGAAAATAACTTTCATTTTTACTGATGATAGTCAAGTTAGTTAATCATTTCCTAATTCTCAAAAAGCATCCAAAGTCACGAAACAAAAAGCATTTTATAGAGTGATTCATACAAATTTTTTTTGCATAATAACTATTAGGAGCAATATAGTTCTTAGCAAATATATTGGATCTCTAATTTGTCCTGGTGCAGTGGTACATACTTATAATCTTTGCTCCTTGGGGAGGCTGAAGTTGGTAGATCACTCAGGAGTTCTGAACTTCAGCATTGCTAAAGCTATTCTAATGTCTTTGCTAAATATGAAGCTAACATGGTAAACACCTGAAAGCAGGTGGTCACCAGGATGTCAAGGAAGGTGCTAATAGACCCAAGTAAGAAATAAATGTCAAATCTTCCATCCCAGTCAGCAGTGAGATTGGTGAATGTCCACTGAACTTCCAGTCTGAGCAAACTACACACTTCAACCAGTTTCTCTCTCTCTCTCTCTCTCTCTCTCTCTCTCTCTCTCTCTCTCTCTCTCTCTCTTTCTCTCTCCCTTCCTCCCTCCCCCTCTGTGTGTGTGTGTATGTGTGTGTGCGAAAGAGAGAGAGAGAAGAGAGAGAAGAGATGAGGGAGGGAGGGAGGAAGAAGAGGATGGGAGGAGAGTATTCACATTTAGCATTTTTTTTTTCTGATGTGAAAATTTTACTACAGCAGTTATGTGGGAAGGGGTTACTAGTTAGGTGTAGCTGTGGAATATTACACCTCCTACATATGAAATGGTACGTTTTGGTATTTAAAGTGATTCTTTATCATGAATGAAAAGGCATGCTGTTATTGATAGAGTGATTCACTAATTTTTTCATCTCCAGCTGAATTCACCATGGTGCACCTGACTTCCAAAGCAATGCCACCTGTTCAGAGAACAAAAATAATCAGAATCTTTGTTACTTTTTCTATTCATATCCTCTTTTTCTATGCTCTCCCAGGTGGGTTTTTAGTGGAAGAAGTGTTGTAATTTGCTAACATATTTTCAGATCAAATTAATGGTATTAAAAAATAGGTCACTTTTATCAAAATACTATCGCCATCTATGGGTAGCATCACATGACCTTTTACATAGGCATGGCCATAAAAGAAGGGAAGGTCTCCAAAGGAATTGCTGAGGTTACAACTGTTGCTAACCTTGTGATTATCACTAACCAGACCTTTGAAGTTCCTAAAAAGTTCTTACTCTGTTTTTAAAATCTCATGCATCTGATATACAACTAAAGGCACAAGGCTTTCCCAGAGACTTGCACAGAAAAGTAGAGTACACACACATATAGATGCATAGTGAAATTTAGCCCAGAAACCACAATCCTAGGAGATACACTGTGTTGCCACAGAGTGATTTCATGTGACTTTCTTGCTATTCTTCCTTACAACACAACCAGTGAATGGGTCAGTTTAGAGAACACAAGCCAAAAAACCCAGGTTCTCTCTGTTTTTATATGCAGTCTTGGGCTTGATTTAGAATGAGAGGAAACCCAATTACCTTGCTATGACAACTAGCAACAGGTATTACTTTCTGTGCTCACAGCTTAATTAATCTATCTGTCTATTTGTGGCATGAAATTCAGTCTTGTTTCATTTATTCCAAAATGCAAAATACTGCAGTGGTAAGCACGTGGCATATCATTTTCTTGTTACATCTAATGTAAATGAGAGTTCTTACAAATAATGTAAAAATAAATACCGAGTGAAATTCTTTAATGATAGACTCAGGAGGAATACTTTGTTCTTTTTTATTAATTTATGAAGCTGATAGTTTTATATTTCACTATGCCTAGCCCTTTAGCTTTCTTAAAGGCAGTCATAGATAATAGATAGGAAATAATTAGGATTCTCAGTGTCCATACATTTCTCAAATGCTACTCAAGCTATAATAAAAATAATGTACTTTGGAGAATACAACAATCTGAAGTCCCATTAGAGTACAGTGCCTTGTCTAATCATCCTTAGTAACAGTTTGCTGTTTTAATAATGCACCTAATAAATTGTCATCAAACCCATTTAAAATCCATAAACTAGTAACAGCTAACTTTTATGTAGTACTTTAAAGTCTGTAAAGTGCTTTACATTTTTTGATTCTTACAACAATCCTATGAAGCAGCTGTTATTGTGTCCATTTTTCAAAAGGAAATAACTGAGGCTGGCTTGTTAATTGACTTGTATTATATCAGACAACTAATAAATGTCTGGGGTAGAATTTGAACTCAGGGCTTCCTGACTCCAAGTTCAGCACTCTATCCACACTTCCACTTAGCTGCCTAAAATATGTAAGACAGATTAATGAAAAAGATCCAAAAAAGAAAAGAGATCTAAGTAACGACTTGAAAAGGCAAAGGGAATGACCTTGACCTTGATTTCAACTGTATTCTGCTTCCTTGGATCAAAGAATTCTTTTGATTTCCTTGGGCTCCAGGGAGAAGAGTAGCCAAATGTTGACTAAATACATGTATATATTGACCTTGCTCTTACACTTATCCTGTCCCTCTCCTTTATCTTCTATCTCTCCCTTTTCAACCTTCCCCAATGATTTCCACTCTTCAAAAAGCCTTTATTTCACTACTGCCTTTCCTATACAATTTATAGATTTCCTTTCATTGGAAGATTTTGGAAATGTTGATCTATATATACCACTACTTTGATGTCTTCTTCCTCATTACCCCCTTTATGTCTTCATAAGGGCAGCTAGATGACATAGTGGACATGCCTGGAGTCAGGAGGACTCATCTTCTTGGGTTCAAATCTGGCCTCAGATACTTAGCTGTGTGATTCTGGGCAAGTCATTTAACCCTGTTTACTTCAGTTACATCTTTAAAATATACTGGACAAAGAAATGACAAACCTCTCCATTATCTGTGCCAAGAAAACTCCAGCCAGACATGAATGAAAACAACTGAACAACAGCAAAGTTTTTATAATAGGCTTGCTGTTCCTAATATGCTACTAAAACTACTCTCTTGAAGATTATCAACGGGTCCTCTATCTTCTTGTCCTCTAGTCCTCTTTTCAGAGTATATTGAGCATATTTTATCACTCCCTGTTTCTTAGAATTCTCTATGGTCTTCCTCTACAGTGTTTCATTGTCCAGTTATTCCTCTCCATTCCTGTCCTACTGTAAATCATGGTACTCCTTCACCCTTTATATTCTCAGAGAATTCATCTATTCTTCTAAAAATAGTCATGAATGACATATATATAGTATGTTAAGGCTTACAAAGCCTTTTGCACACATTCTCTTCTTTGACCCTCCCAATAACCCTTTAAGATAAAGACCTTTATCCTCATTTTGAAGAAACTGAATGTTGATTGTCACCTTAAGATCAAAAAGCCAAAAATGAATCCTCCTCAAAATAATGTTTCCTGTGAACTTCCTTGTCTCAATCAATACCACCACAATTTTCCCATGCAGTTAGTTTAAAATCTTTGAGTCATCTTTGATTATCTCTCTCCTTTATCCTTTACATTCAGTCAAGTCACTAAATCTGCTTGTCAGAATGACAGGGAGTGCCTGACAGTCAGTCACCAGAGCAGAGCCAAGGCAAGATTTGTTTTTGTAAGAAGCTAGTTCATGATGCTATGTCATCAACCCAAGGTCAAGTGGAGTAAGTTTGAAACCAAAGAGAGAACTTAAATGCCAAAGTCAAGGAAAAAGACAGAAGCAAAAACTCAGCCCAAATTAAAGCCAGAGAGGTAACACAGGAGAGTCAAAGAAGTTAAATGAATTGTCCTAGGTCCTGTACCTAATGTCAGAGGAAGGACACCATTTTCTCACAAGTAATCTATTTTTACATTATTCCTGTTTTAGATGTTCTGTGTTCCTTTCCATTAATATAAATAATTCAATATAATGTATGTGTTCTTTTAACTGAGTTCACAGTAGAGAGACATTTTAAGCTGAAACTAAAATGTAGTCTTAGAATTGTCTTCCATCGAGACGTGTTGTTGTTGCGTTGATTCGCCTTGTCTAACTCTTCATGACCCCAGTTGAGGTTTTCTTGGCAAAGATACTGGAGTGGTTTGTCATTTCCTTCTCCAGGTCATTTTATAGATAAGGAAACTGAGGCAAACAGGGCTATGTGACTTGCTTAGGGTCACAACGATAGCATCTGAGGTTAGATTTGAATTCAGGGCCTTTTGAGGGCCAGCGCTCTACTCATGGTGCCACCTAGCTACCCCTTTCATTGAGAAGCTATTTGATGCTTTCATTGAGAAAATCTCTTATATTTCATTTAGCTTTTATTCTTCTGCAGTCCAGTAGTCATAGTGTTCATGGAAGACCAACTTCAGTATTCTTGAATTTTGTTGTAGAAGTCTAGTGTTTGTGTTTGACTAAATGAAGCATGGTAAAAAAAAATAATAATAATAATGTCATGAGTAGTGAATGAAACCTTAATCTTCATTGAGCTTAAGTTACATTTCTTTTACACATACATTACTTTGAACTCTTTATTTCAAGAAGCAAAAGTGGAATTTATAAAATGTCAGTCCAAAATGTTATGATTCTAATTTGAAGTGTAGATAATTTTTCATAACTAATTTAGTTCTTGAAATATTAGTTTCATAAGATCTAAGGAACTGAAAAACTTTGAGATTCAACTATTGCTCATAAACAAATTCAAAGGAGTCCACCTCCACCTACCTACCCATTATTCCGCCATCCCAAGCACAGCTATTAGAAAATTTTTATTTGTACTAGTTCAGGGGTGAGGAACATATGGCCTCAAGGTCACATGTGACCCTCTGGGTTCTCAAGTGTGGCCTTTGAAGGAATCCAAACTTTACAGAACTAATTCCCTTAATAAAAGAATTTGTTCTGTGAAGTTTGGATTCAGTCAAAGGACTGCACTTAAGGACCTAGTGCGCCGCACATAGCCTTGAGGCCACAGGTTCCCCACCTCTGTATTAGTTTATATTGGTATAGCAGAATGAGGTAGTGCAGGAAGGCCTCAAAGTCAGAATGACCTTATACAATTTTGATAATCATGTCTTTTGAAATTCCCAATATTTGAAAGTGATATGGCAACTGAAATCATAGCATTTCTTTTATTAATGGCTTTATTCTTGATTTTAGTTATTGTATCATGTACATAGGAATCTATCTTGTAGTCTATACAGCTTACTTAAGTAAACTTTTTGCTTTCTTTTAAGTCAATCCATTTACTTATCTTTTCCTTTCATTGATTTGGTTTCTTAAAAAAAATAAAATAAACTCTTACTATCCACCTAAAACTTCATTTTGTTAAAATGGTAAGTTCCCTTCAAACAATCATCGGTTATTATCATTACAGAAAATATGATTATTATTACACTACTTTCATTGCTTGCTTTCATAAAATGCTCTAAAACAAATGGTAAATTGCAAGTAGTACCTTTTGAAAAATTAGCATCAGTCTTCAAGGCAGTCATTGGTAACTGTTTGCTTTTTCCATTCTAATTGCTGGTTCAAATAAATAGAAATAGAATTCTGTCCAATTTGGGTTTCAGTAATATTTACTGATTGCCTGAAATTATTTAGTACATAGTGGAAGCCAAGTAGATAAAATGTTGATTAATTAAATACCTTAATGTCCCTTGTCTTCATCTTAAATCCTTCCTGTGTAAAACACTATATGGAGAAGCATATAGTAATCAATTACTTTAAATTATTTTTCCATATAAAGAGAGTACGTTTAGAATTAATTTTGCCATTATTGCTTGGTTATTTAAGAATACAGACATTGGAAGCTTAACACACATTAAAGCACATTAGGTAGATCAAAATTAATTCAGAGCATCTTTTACCGTGAAGTATTTTAAAATTTTAAGCAATAGTCAGAAGCTATAAGTTAAGATATTCCCAAGGAAATGCCCAGTGCTTATGGATCAAAAGAAAAAAAAAAACTCTAATGCCTCGTCATATAAACTAGACAATATTTGCTTGAAAAGCAGGATTCCTAAGTGACCCTGATGTTGTATTTAGTGTTCCTGAAATGTTCCACAGACTGATGGGTTTGGTATTTGCAGCAATCTATCATCTTTTTTTTTTTTCCTTTTTGGAGGGAGAAAGGCAGGGCAATTGGGGTTAAGTGACTTGCTCAAGGTCATATGGCTGGCTAGTAAGTATGTCAAGTGTCTGAGGTCAGATTTGAACTCAGGTCCTCTTGACACCAGAGCCGGTGCTCTATTCACTGTGCCACCTAGCCACCCCAATCTCTCATCTTTTTAAGAAAAAAATCCCCCTCTTTCCTGCTTTCAAAAATACATTATAACAGATTTTTACTTTTTAAAATTTAATTAAATCATTTTAAAATTAAATTACAATTAATCTTATCTTAAGATTTTTTTTTTTTTTTGGAAAGTAGGAAGAAGGTTGGAAAATTTCTCAGCATCTTGAGAGACGACTAGAATATAGTCTATAGAGCATTGGTTTTTTCAGACATCTGGAAACATGATCACAGATTTAGAGATGGGTTCCATTCACACACTGCTTGTGTGACCTTGAGAACATCACTTCCTTTTCTGGAGTCTGAGTTTTCTTCTCTGTAAAAATAAAGAAGTATACCTAAATAAAATCAAAGGATATATACATATATGCATATATGTGTGCATATATACTTACATGTATACAAACATATGTACATGTGCATATACATGTATACAATTACTAATGTTATCTCTTTTACTTTATAGTGGGGGAAACAGTCTGAGATCCTATGGTCAGGGTCAGAGAGCTAGTATGTATTTGAGGCAGAATTTAAAATAAGATTTTTCTGACACTGTCTAGCATTCTATTTACTGTACTACCAATCTGGCCTAATCGGAAGCAGTTGAGATATCAGTAAAGTCAGAGCTGAAAACTCCTCCTTTTATTGTTTTAAATATTAAGAGCAGACATGATTAGTGACCAGAGATTTAGCTATGACATACATTAAAATGTTGGCAAATTACTCTTTTCTCTTTGTATGTGTAAATGATCTCAAATCTTGTCATTTCACTTTTCTTTTTTTTTAATTAACTTTTATTTTTAGTTTACATCATTCATTTCCACAAAATTTTGAGTTACAAATTTTCTCCCCATTTTTCCCCTACCCACCACCCCAAAACAACAATCCCACTGTATACCCCCTCCCCCAATCTGCTCTCTCCTGTATCCTCCCCCATCGCCCTCTGACTTTACAGTAGGGCAAGACAGATCTCATTACCCCACTGCCTGCATAACCCATTTCCCGATTGCATGTATATATATATATATAATTTTTAAAACTTTAAACTCCAGATTCTATCCCTTCCTCTCTCATCACACATTGAGGACAGACACTGAAAAGACAAGCAGTTCAATACAGGTCGCACATGTGTAGTTATGCAGAACATTTCCACAATGGACATATTGTGAGAGACTGACTATATTTCCCTCCTTCTTATCCTGCCCCCCACTTGTTCTATTCTCTACTTTGTCCCTGTCCCTTTACAGAAGTGTGAGCTTCTAACAACCCTCCCTCCCAACCTGCCCATCCCCTCCATCATCTCCCCTCTCATCCCCTTCCCCCTTACTCCCCTGTACAGCAAGATACCCAATTTAGAGTGTATGTCATTCTTTCCCCAAGCCAAATTCAATGAGAGTAAGGTTGACCCATTTCCTTTTGCTTTCCTGTTCTACCCCTCCATTGTAACAGTTATCCCTTGCCTCTTCTGTATGAGATGATTAATCCCATTCTGTATCTCCCTGTTGCCTTTCATTCTAATCCTCTCCCACCTCTCAATTTCACCTTTTAAAATATTATCCCTTCCTATTCAATTGATCCTGTGCCCTCTGGCTATGTACAAATATATACACACACTCACATATGTATTCATACGCATATATACCCTCCTCTCCCATATAGACATATGTGTATGTATATATATATACATTTATATTCCCTTCACCTATCCTCATACTGAGAAAAGTTTCTTAAGTTACACTTATTGTTTTTCCATGTTGGCATGTAAATAGTTCAATTTTGATAAGTTCCTTAAGATTTCTTTTCCGTGTTTACTGTCTAATGCTTCTTGAATTTGAGTGTCAAATTTTCTATTTAGTTCTGGTTTTTCCTGAAGAATGCTTGAAAGTCCTCCACCTCATTGAATGACCATATTTCCCCCTGAAACATCATACTCAGTTTTTCTGGGTAGGTGATTCTTGGTTTTAATCCTAGCTCCCTTGATTTCCAGAATATCATATTCCAGGCCGTTTGATCCCTTAATGTAGAAGCTGCTAGACCTCTGTTATCCTGATTGTGTTTCCACAGTATTCAAATTTTTTTTCTTGGTAGTTTGTAATATTTTCTCCTTGATCTGGAAACTCTGGAACCTGGCTATAACATTCCTTGGAGTTTTCTTTTTGGGATCTTTTTCAAGAGGTGATCAGTGAATTCTTTCAAGTTCTATTTTGCCCTCTGGTTCTATAATATCAGGGCAGTTTTCCTTGAGAATTTCTTGAAGGATGATTTCTAGGTTCTCTTTTTGATCACAGCTTTCAGGTAGTCCAATAATTTTTAAATTGTCTCTCCTGGATCTATTTTCCAGGTCAGTGGTTTTTTTCAAGGAGATATTTCACATTGCCTTCTATTTTTTCATTTGTTTGGATCTGTTTTATAGTATCTTGATTTCTCATAAAGTCATTTGCTTCCATTTGCTCCACTCTAATTCTGAAGAAATT
>CM053588.1:250708680-250729314 GCA_028646515.1 Pseudochirops corinnae
ACAGCCCTCTAGACCCACTGTCCAATCACAAAGCTACAAGGTGCGGGCATTCCTGAAGAACAAGCCTGGCGCCACAGGCTCCACGTGACCACATTCAGCCTATTAGGGAACAGAGTATACTTTCAAATATCAGAAGGTCCTCAGAGTCATGTAGCCACTTTAACAAAGGGCCTAGGGGCAGGGAAGATCTTCAGATTCCCATAACAATACATTATGTCATTGAGAGTCAGTGAGGTCAACAAATACCTGGGCAGGAATCATCTCTATAATATCTATTTTAAGTGGCTCACAGATTTTGAGTTGGTTGGGTCCTCTAAGTCTATATAATACAAAGTCCTTATTTTATTGAAGCACAAGGGGTAAAATCTACCTCATTATAATTTCAGCAACAAACTAGATCATCTTTCTAAGGGCCACCTTGGCTCACTACAGAAGGGTTCACCACCAGCAACAGGCTGGCAACTTGATGAATTGTTTGACCATGTCTATAAAACAATTTATATGTATATAAACATATAAATTAATGACCATCTATAAAACAATGCAAAATACCCAGTAGACCCCAGTCTTATGTAGCCCTCTCTTCCTTCAGGCACAATTATAAGTGGAAGAATGATAGAAAAAGAGGTGGATTAGATTCTTTATCATCATTAATTTCACTGTTAGTATGTTAAAAATGAGATCCTTATCCAATGACCAAATATTTGGATGGACAAGATAGAGGAATTAAATCAAATCAGTCTGGAGTCATGGTAGGCTGGGACCATACTTATATGATTTTTAAAAATAAAAATATCCATTTAACATATTCAAAGAAAATAACTACAAAGGCATTGTATATTTATTTTGTTCTGGTAAATCTGTATGACTAAAAGTCTTAAAGGACTACTACCATTTCTGATAAACTAGTGACAAAGAAAAGGAGAGTGGTAGGCAGGAATAGGATGCCATGAATTTTCAATGAGGAGTCAGAAAAGAGAGGAAGTCTAGAGCATGTCAAACTAGAAAAGAAGAATAATTGGTCACGAAGTAAAAACAAAACAAAACACAGCTGGCTTATGTGCAAAATTGGTAAGGCATAAAGCCAAGAGATCTAAAAGAAAGCCAACAGACTATTGGATGGATCCCTGTTAGAAGACTGAGAGGAGTTGGACCAGAATTATATTTGGACAAGAAGGTGTGAATGAGATTTAATCAGATGCACTGGAGGGAGCACTAGTACTCACACTGATGAGGTCACAGATCTGTCAGAGGAATTTTAGATATCACAAAGCAGTATGACTCAGCCTGAATTCTGAAAGAATGGTGGTCTGCAGACTCTTTTATTAGGCCAACTACTTGCCATTGAATCAGTTAATCTAGGCTCTGATCCTATCTTCAATCTGTTAAACACATACTCAAGGCAGCGGGCCCAAAAGAAACTCATCCCCTGAGTACATGGAATAGTCCTGCAGTGAGTCAGCGTCAGTATCTCTGGTAGATGTAAGTGAGATTTGGAGGTATGATGTAAGGAACACTGTATTTGGAATCAATGGACATGGGTTCATATTCCAGCACTGTCTTTTACTCATGACCTTGTGACCTTGGACAAATCACAACTTCTCTGGACCTCATATTTCTCATCTATAAAATAAGAATATTGAACTAAATGACCTTTAACCACCTTTCTAGCTCTAAATAAAAGATCCTATGTTTACATATCCTACTGGACCCTAAAGGAGTTCAAAAAAATGTGAGTGTGTGTCCAAGATTTGCAGGCTATTCACAGGTATAGCTCTCAGGTGGAGTGTAATCTTCAGGCTATGAGTCAAAAATTCCTAGGAAATTAAATGTGTTTAGGGAGGGTGGTGATGAGATCTGCATCACAAAGGTGCTGTGGACTAAATACAGTGCTAGAGTCAGAAGATCTTCACATTGAGTGGTGCACAATCCAAGTTCAAAGCCAGGAATTAAATAGTAATTTACTAGATCCAGAGATCAGACCAGAAAATAGAATTTTCATTAATAAGTAGCAGCTGAAAAACCAAGGAAGAACTACATAGTACAAGGTCAGAAAAACATGAAGGAGGATCCACTGTGTTTTGGGAATGATAATTTTTTCCCCTCAAATGTTTTGGACTTACTTTATGGTAGGTGGCATATTAACCATGTCTACCAACTCAACTGAAGACACCAGACACATAGACTTTCTAATACTAGAGATGTGGAAGTGGGCCACTAGACATGTGTGAATAAGGTTCCTTAACAGACTATGTTTTGTAAGGCTCATACTCTTAATGACACTCTCAATGCTCCCATTATAAATAAAACACTTAGCCTTCTGGAGAAGACTCAGTAAAAATAATCATCCAAAGGTAGCCTTTCCCTTAATGGATGTCTGTCTAATTTGGTCTTTGGAAAGTAGGGGTAGGGGATAGGGAGAGGGGAAGAGAACCACTGGTGCTTTAGATGCAAGAATGATAACAGTTCGTTTAATTATAGCATTCCAAGATGTATTCCAGTACTCTAATGGGTCTTGCTTGCATTAATATGGGTTTGGTGTGTTCCCACAAACAGTGCAGATTGCAACTTGGTACAATGGAAAGAAAAGTCAGAAGACCATGGCTCAAATAAGTTTGCCTATTGCAATATTGGTGATCTTTGGTAAGTTACTTAACTTTGGATCTAAGTTTCCTCACTTGTAAAATGGGGAGGTTGGATTAGAATTGATGGCTTCCAAAGTCACTTCACCCTCTAGAACTATGAGTCTATGAATTCAAAACCATTCCACTTGAGAGAAAGTGCTTTTCAACATTATCAAATGATCTCTTAATTACTAAATCCAAAGACTTTTTTGCAATCTTCATCCTTGACTTTTCCACAGCACTGGATAATTGTTGATCAGCCTCTCATTCTGGACATTTTGTTCTCTCGGCTTTGTGACCCTTCTTTAATATGGTTTACCTCCTGCTGTCTAACTGATCCTTATTTGTCCTCTTTGCTGAATCATAATCTATGTCCTGACCAAATGTTTTGCTGTTAGCTCTCTAGATAACTTATTTCTTGGCAACTTCTTAAGTTTCTGTGGGTTTAATTGTCACTGCTGTGCAGATGACTCCATGATCTCTGAATTTAGTTTTGTCTCTTTTCTGAACTCTAATCTCACATGACCAGCTGTTTTCTGGACTTCCAAGATGTCCATAGGCACCTTGAATTCAAGATGTTGAAAACATTCATCCTTTCTATTGAAATCTTTTCCTTCCACTAACTTCCTTATTTTGGCCAAGGGTACTTCCATCCTTCCCGTCATCCAGGTTTTCAACTTGAGTCATCCTGGGCTTTTCATTTTCCTTCATCCCATTTTTCAGGTTCGATTTTGGTTTAAAATGAAGCATTTCCAAGTCATTGAGCACTTACCAATGGAAGTTTATTTTGCCCTAATACAGCAAGGATAAGCAATAAGGATACAGTGACACTTAGCTCTCTGGATATGGCCTCCTCTTCTCCATCTAGAACCATATCTGAGCATCAGGTCTCCAAAGTATGATAATTCACATGATCTTGGGTGCCCACCCAGTCTGAGAAGTACAGACCTCACGTGGATATAACATTATGCCCCTATGTGACTAGGAAGTTTCATCAGGAAAGCTAAAGTCAATCAGGTGTCAGGGACAACTTTATCTTCTTTTAGATAAAGCTTCCTTATATTGTGGGTAAGAGGGAAAAAAGTTACATGAGGGAAACTCTGATCCTATAATAGGGGGCAACTGACCTTTCCAGGCTCATTCCATTTCATTCTCCTCTTCCTATATTCCATCCAAACTACCCTACTTACAATGGTAAGTATGCCCTATAGGTGGCATTCCATTTTTACTTATGTGATTTTGAACTGACTGACCCTATTTGTTATAATTCTCTCCCTCTTTACTTTCATCTGTTGGTATCACTAGGTCCCTTCAAGGAAATTTTAACTCAAGTACTATATCCTACATGACACGGAATATTCTTTTAATTTACTTAACTGTTTTTGTTGTTTTGTCCCCAGTAAAATGTCAGCTACTTTGATTGCTCAATTAATTTATCAAATGTATACAGTGCGCCAGTCTCTATTTTAGGTGTTATGTCTAACAGACAAAAATGGAACAATTCCTGCCCTTAAGGAGCTTACATTCTATCAAGGAAAACAACATGTACACAGAAAAGTAGTATATGAAAATAGGGAGGGATGGTTGTTGAATTGTTTTCCCTCTCTATCCCCAGTGCCTACCACAGCATCAGATATATAATGGGTGCTTAATAAATATACAGTTGTTGTAAATTGATTCAACCTTCTCAATACCTTCATACCTTCTCAATCTATGTAAATCTTGTTATAGCCTCACGTAATCCACTCTACCTCCTGGAGTTTTCTTCTAGGCCTATTGACATTTCTGGGTAAATAGTGAAACATCAGTTCTCTGTCATCCTTGATCTTTCCAAACGACTGAAGTAGCTTTTTTCCCCCATTCAAAATCTCCTAGGTAATGTCTTCTTGTATGCAAGTCATCATTTGGAACAATAACAAAAAGAGTCAAGTTTCATGCAACTGAAGGTTAAGATAATCTCTGCCACCCAAAATTGAACCTGAAAAAAGAGGGATGAAGGAAAATGGAAAGGTCAGGATGACTCAGGTTGAAAACCTGGGTGACAGGAAGGATGGAAGTACCCTTGACCAAAATAGGGAAGTTAGCGAGAGGAAAGGACTTCAATAAAAAGGATGGGGATAATGAATGATGTTTTGAGCTCTTTCAAGCTCCTGCCAACTTGAATTATAGGAGGAAGGCCACACAGTTTGGAACTCTAATCTCTGCTGCCACCAGTCTTATTCATGCATGGGCAAAGTTTTTGATTAATGTTTGTCAAGAAGCCATTAGTTTAAACTATATGAAATCATATAGAAAGCTATGACAGGAGGGTGGTGAATTGTGTGCCTTTTGGTTTTGCTTTTTTTTTAAGTACCACACTTGCTTCATGGTCCAGGTCAAGGTCTACTTCCTCCATTGAAACTTCCCTCAAAGCTTTCCAATCCCTCCATTACTTCTGCTCCAACCCAAGCTACTGAACATTCATATCCTTCAATAGCAACAGTTACAGTCTGAGATCATAGACAATGCTCCCTGGTCAGGAAAAATAAGTTGTAATTTTAGCTTCTATGAAAACAAAGCCCATCATTAACATAACCAAAATATTAGTCAACTGTATAATTTCAGAGAATGAAGAACCAGAAAACACAAATGCAGAATGAACGAGAATTAAAAAAAATAATACCTTCCCAAGGTGCTATTTTTCTTCTACCATTTCCTAGCAACATATTTAATTATTATTTTAGATAACCTTCACTCTATACTCAGGCCATGTCTCTTTACTTGCAAGTTTCTGCCAACTTGGACTACAGGAGGGATACCACAGTTTGGGACCCTATCTCTGTTGCCACCAGTCCTATTCATGCATGCCCAAAGGCTTTGATTAATGTTTGTGCAGAAGCCACTAGGGCCTGAATACTAGGTCTATTATTTTTAATTAATCCCTTATATTTTATCAGAAAATGTGAAGAAAAATAAACCAAACAACCCAACAACAACAACACAAAAGCCCTTTCTTCCAAGAATCTATAGAGAAAAGGGTTGATCTGATTTCTTTTCTCTCCCCACACAAAGGGAAATGATCTGCTACCAGTTCTCTTTTATATGCTCTCCTTGGGGACAAAGGTACTCTTTCTTTCCTGTGTTCTCATATTACACAAAGGGATAAGGCTGAACATTTAATAGTGGAAAGAGCAACAGATGAGAGTCAGGAGCTCCCAGTTTGAGACTGTACTCTACCACTAAGTGCACATGTGACTTGAAGCAAATTACCTTTCCCTCTGAGCTTCAGATTCCTTATCTATAAAGTGATACAAAGTGAAAAGGTTAGGATAAATGATTTCTAGGGTCTCTTTTAGCTCTAATGTTCAATAATTCTATGATTTTAGCATATTATTTTTTTTTTTTGCCATTTCTGGTTATGACACCTACCTTATGAGGTTGTGAGAATTAAATGAGATGGTTTGTGTGAAGTGCTTTGTGAACATTAAAGTGCTTTTATTATTATTACACTTTACTATGTGAGAGAGGTGAAGAGTTCCTCTAGATTAGAGGCTCTAAATATGAATAGATTTCAGGGATGATGATGATGGTGATGATGATGATGATGATGATGATGATGATGATGATGATGATGATGATAGCTGGTCCTTATACAATGCTTAGCATGTGTGGGACATTATGCTAAGTGTTTTACAAATATTATCTCATTTGATCCGAACAACAACTGTGGGAGGTATGTACTATTGTTATCCCTATTTTCCAGCTGAGAAAAGCTGAAGCTAATAAAGTTTAAGTGACTTGCCTAGGATCACACAGTTAGTAAGTGTCTGAGGCTGAATTTGAATTCAGGTCTTTCTGACTCCAGGTTCAGTACTCTATATACTGTGACACCTACCTGCCTATGAATTTAGGAAAAAAAATATTTTAATAGCTATTTGAACATAATTTTTTTGTAATCCTATATATATTTAAAAATATTACTCTGAAAACAGGTCTAGAGATTTCACCAGATTGCTAACTAGCACTTGTTAGGTCCCAGTTAAAATCCCATCTTCTTCAAAAAGCCTTTCTTGATTCTTGTTAATTCTTGTGCTTTCCTTCCATCAATTCTTTTCAATTTATTCTGTTTATGCGTTATTTGTACATATTTGTTTACGTGTTGTCTTCTCCTTTTAGACTGTGATCTCCTCAAGAGCAAGGGATATCATTTGCCCTTTTTTGTATCTCTAGGGCTTTGCACAATGCCAGGAATATAGTAGATACTTATTAAAAGTTTTTGGACTGCTTAATCTTGAAACATTGAATAGATTTCTGGCTTCTGTAAACCAAACTTTAACCTCTAATTCCACTTGCTCCTTTTCTTTAAGGAAATTTTTTCTGAATAAAATAAAAATGTCTGAATATAAAAACTAGAATTTTAAAAACTTTAAAAAATATAATGGCATAGATTCTTTGAAGAAAGAAGCATTGCTCACATTATTTGTTTGGCTTATTCTTCTAACAATAGACATATTGATATTTTAAAAATATATTTTTGTGTATGTATCTATTTTTTTAAGCTGGGCAGTCAACACCAGGGAGTGTAACCAACCCAACCCCTGTTGTATAGATGAAGAAACTGAATCTCAAAGAGTTTATTTGACTTGCTCAGGTTTACACAGATAATAAACAGAGCTGGAAATTGAACCAAGGTTTCATATCTAGCAGTTTTTCAAGTTTACCATGGGAGTTTCCTACACTGATGAAATCCTAGCTCTAGACATATTTCCTCTAAATGTTTCTTTTAAGGAGTATTCTCTTACTCATTTCTGGGTTCAGCTTGTGGTACACCTTCAGTATCAGTCATGAATATTTATGTATGAATAGCTCCCATTCCAACCACATTCAAACCATTAATTGTAAAAAACGAGATTCTTACAAATTTTGAATGGATCATTGGCATTTGTCAGGAATGTGAAAAGAGGGTCAGAAAAAGAAGATAGATTGATGAGAATTACAGATATAATAGTGAGAAGTAGGGATGATAGATGGAAAGCCAACACTGCTACCCTTAGGAGTTCAGGAGAAATCAAAGGAAGTCTCCACAATATTATGTATACTTTATGGATAAGGAAAACCTGAGTTCAATTCCAGCCTCGGATATTAGTAGTTGTGTGACTATGGGCAAGTGACTTAGCCTTTGTTAGCTTCAGTTTCCTCATCTGTAAAATGGGGATAATAATAGCACCTACTTCTCAGGGTGGTTGTGAGGATTAAATGAGATAATATTTACAAATTGTTGGGAGGACATGCAAATGAGGTATATTGAGAAATAAATCTCTACCAAAGAAGAGAGTCCCATGCAAATGGACTTTGAGTCAATGGTTATGTTAGCATCATTATTCCCATTTAATTGCTTGATGTTAAGCAAGATTTGCATGGTCACATAGTCCATAAGGGGGGATATCACAATATCACAGATTTAGAGATACAGGGAACTTTGAGACCCCTGAGTTCCACCTCCCTATTTTATAGGTGATATAAAATGTATCCATTTTATAAAAAAGGAAACCAAGGCACAAAGAGATTAAATGACTTTGCTAGAGTCACACAGCTAATAAATGTGTGAGGTAGCATCTGAATGCAGGTCTTCATACCCTAAATCCAAAGCTCTCTTCAATAAATTAACTAGATTCCTATCTGTTTACCTTTCTATTCTGTCCTTCTACCACACTGCCTTCTTAAATTAGTTTAACTTACTGATAATAATTCATGAAGTCATCTACTAAGATATGCAGAGGGACAAGGAGCTATTTGGTGAAAACACAAAACTTTGAGTTTTGAAGTGATAGAAATATGAAATTGTCTCCTAACAAAGTGAAAATGGTAACAATGACTTTGTTTTCATTGTCTAATTACTATAAAATAAAAGCGAAATACTAAAAAGAAGACTAAACAGAGACAATGATTCTACAGATGAAATGTATATGACCCATATATCCAAACCTGCCCATTTGCCATAATATTTGATAAACATGGCAAATGCTGGCAAACTTTTAAAAATGGTGAAAAAATTAAGATCCTTGTTTGGCTCAGGCCAACAATATTTTGAGATGTTTTCAAAAAGTTGTGGTTTTTTTTGTTTTTGTTTTTGTTAGCAGACAGAATCCAGTTTTATATCTTGATCCATGGTTTAAGAATAACATTTAATCCCAGCTTTTACTTCCTAATGCTGTCAGTTTGGAAAATGAGAACAGATGTTGACAGAGATGTATTTGCTAGTCTGTTGCTTCAGCAAACACTCTTTGAAGAAAAGACAAAGTGCGACTAGACTGAATAAATAGCCTTTTTTATTTTTTTTTACAGATCCCTTTAGCAGCATCTCCTATAAATGTCATCCTTGAACTGATGAATACAAAAGGGTATTGTCATTAAAACTCAGCAAAGCTTCACTACTTTATTACTCCCCTGCTCCTAGCATGATGGAAATGCATATAAGAGAAAATACCTCTGCATATTGGCTTTAGAAATACAAATGAACATCTGTGTTAGCCGTCAATGATTCTTGACAAATATTTTAGGGATTCTTTTTTCTTCTGAGTTTATTTAGATTGCACTTTATATGAGGTTCAAAGAGTGGCTATTAATAACTAGCAAATTGAGTAATAAGAATGCTGGAGTCACTTGGAAACCCAATTGAAGAGAGATTATTTTCTCAATCTTTATTCAGGCAAAACTCCTGTTCGATTGCAATTCTCCCACTCTATCACATTCTAGTAATGAATTTTGAGAAAGTGAAGGTGGAATGTAGGAACGGTAAGAAGTGTTGGTAAATGCACTGTGGAGAGGGAAGAACATTGAACTGGATGTCAGGACACCTAGGTTCTACTCTCTATCCTGCCCTGAGCTAGCTGGAAAATCTGAGGGAACATCAATGAACTTCTCAGCGTCAGTTTTCTTATCCGTTGGGGATTTAGACTAGATAAGTCCTTAGGTCCCTAGTCAGCTCTAAAACAACTATGTTTCTATAGAATGACAAAAAGGGAATGATTAACCTGAGTTCCATGTTTCCTATGCCCTTAATAGGCTTAGAAGATCAGATCACCAACTTTGATATTTGACCAGGTGGTCCTTCAGTTAATCGACAAGAATTTCTCAAGAGGCCATCATGTACTCAAACAATGGGCAAAAGTGAAACAGTTCTTGCCTTTAAGAAACTTACATTCTAACAGTGGAGAATGCACATGTATGCATATACATACATACACACACAGATGTTGATATAGATATACTATAGAGATAGAATTATGGCTGTAATTACACACAAACAAAGGATTTTTCCAACTGATTTATGACTGCTGGTTGCATTTTATTTTAATGTAATTTATGTTCTTTTGAATTTTTGGAGTTATTCTTGCCTTTGACATATAAGTGACTGATAAAAATGTACTTTTTATTTCATTACTTCTGGCTTTGGGGGAGAGTCATATTCTTCTCCCCAAATTACTCATATGAAGTTCATCTGAAGTTAGGCTAAGCAACTAGGCAAGCCCAAAGGGTCCATAGTAAGACAAAGATCAGATCTAATTTTGTCCAACTATTCTCACTTAATTCTTATTATGTAGTTGTATTGAATAAGATCTTCCAGAAGTTATGGTATACTTTTTTTTTTTGAGAGACAGTGGCATAGAGGGCAAAAGACTGGATTGGAATTCTAGACTCCAGAATTTTGGTATTGCATCTTTCACTAACTATGTGACCATAGGTAAGTTGATTGATGTCTTTGCATCTCAGTTTCCTTGTCAGTAAAATTTGGATGGGAGATGGACTAGAAGATTTGTAAAATTCCTCCTAACTCTAACATTCTAGAAAAATCTTGTAGATTCTATAAAATTCTTTGTTCCTCTTTAGAGGTAATCTTGGTTTTTTTTTTCTTTTGGAACTGATATTGATAGGAAAGGGCTCAATAAATAGTTGAGCTCTATATAAATATCAGCTTTCTCTTTTAAATGCAAGTTTCACAAAATCTCAAATTTGGATGCAACTTTAAAACTCACCTAGTCTAACTTGTGCTTAATGTAACAGAAGTTCCTCTAAAGCATAAGTGACAAGTTCCACCATGGCATTTAACTTTTGTCTGGTGGCCTCCAGGGAGGAGAGATCAACAAAAATCAACTACAGCCCATTCTCTAGTTGTTAGGAAGTCTTTTTCCCTGTATCAAGCAAAAATTTGCCAATTTGTAACTTCCTCTCCATTGGTCCTAGTTCTGTTCTGTGGGGCCTAGAAGAACAACACTAATTCTCATACTTGACAAACTTTTGTATACTTGAAGACACTTCAGTCATCTCCAGGCTAAGTATCTCTCATTCCTTTGACTAATTTTCAGATGGCATAAACTAAACACCCTTCATCATACTGATTGTCCCCCTCTGGGTACCTCAACTTATCAATATCCTTCCTGTAATGTCCAGAACTAATCACAACATACCAGTTTTGGCTACCTAGGGAAGAATGCAGCAGAATTATCATTACCTAATTCCTAAAAACTATACTTTTCTAAGTGCTACCCAAGATTAAATTAATTTTTTCATTGCCACATCACACTGTTGACACACATAGACACCTTCAGTCCACTAAATTCTCCTCAATATTTTTGCAAACTATTTTCTTTTCTCATCTCATACATTGAAAATGATTTTTAAAATATAGGTATAAGATTTATGCCATTAGCTTTCCTTCTCAGCTTCATGTCATTTGAAAATTTTATGAACATAATATGTAGAACTTTATCCAAGTAATTGAGAAAAATGTTACATAGCAAAGAAACTTTATGAATAGTCATTTTGATAGTTTACTTTTCATATGTTTTATGAAATATCTAGAAAGCAAGAAAAAACAATAGTCTACTAAATAAAAGTAGTTTTTCAAATGTTTTCTTCTTAACAATAATACATGATTTGCTAAATACTTTTTTTAAACTGCTTATAATTGAATGGATCTAAGACATCATAAATATTGGTGTTTCCTCCTCTGGTACTCATCACAACATATCCATGCCTTCTCATTCTATGTGTTTTATAGCCAAGTCTTTCAATAAGTCCTTTACCCCATGCCTTGGAGGGTTTCCTCTGGTTCTTTTGATATTTCATGAACATAAGCATAACATTTGGACTGCCCATATTTTACCTCTGCCTCTTGCTATGTGGCTAACCTCCTTTTCTGGCAGCTCTCACATTCCTTCCTTCCTTCCTTCCTTTTGCAATATGATTTATGAGAAATATTTTAAGCATTTCTTGAATTCTTCAATTTCATATTAAATAGAGTCCTTATAGGTTAAAGGCTACTATTACCTCTGTGCTATGCTTTTGCATAACAGAAGGTACAATTAAGTGTTATACACCAGACCACATGATTCAGGGTCATAGTATTTTTGGAGCTCCATGTCTTGGTTCTAGCTACTAAAGTCAGACTAACTGCAGTGAGTACTATCTTCACTAGTACTAAATATATTATCCAATCCAGCTACATACAGTATTCATTTTGGGTAGGATTAGGAGAAATTAGAGTGATTATTTGCTTTTAAAAACTCACTTAGCATACTAGAAAACACATTATGGGTACACAATAAGTTAACTAAATGTATCATTGTCTATAAACATTTCAAACAAAAATATCCATTTGTGCTCTTTCTCCCTCTCTCCTTTCATCTATCTCCATCTCTTCTTCTCTTTCCATACATCCCTCCCTCTTCTTTCCTCCCTTTCTATCTCCTCCCCCTCCTCTTCTCTCTCTCTTCATCCCTCTCTTTCTCTTTCCCTCTTTTCTCTCTCCCACTTCCTTACCATTTCCCATCTGTTCTCTAAGATTCTTTCTATCAAAATGAATGAATCTTAGAGCTAGAATGGATATTAGGAGATCATTTAGTCTAACACTTTCATTTTAAAGTTGAAGTAACTGATATCTAGAGGGGTGAAGTGACTTACCATAGATAGCAAACAGTAAACCCAGACCATAGGATTATAGATTTAGTGCTGGAAAGGATCTCAGAAGTCTCTCCATCTTCATTTTACAGATGAAAAATCTACCCAAAGAAGTTAAGTGATTTGTTCACAAGTCATGAGCACCACAGCCAAGTTTTGAACCCAAAACCTTTGACTCTGTATACATTGTTCTTCCTTTCATATCCATGTTACCTTCATGTAGCAATGTGTTACGATTTCTCTCCTTTAGTCCTCTTTATTTCTATCTTTTTGGGGCAGCTAGGTGATGCAGTGGATAGAGCACTGGGCCTAGAGTCAGAAATACATTAGTTCAAATTTGGCCTCAGATCCTTTCTGACTATATGGCCCTGGGCAAATCGCTTATCCCTGTTTGCCTCAGTTCCTCATCTGTAAAATCAGGTTAAGAAGGAAATGACAAACCACTCTGTTATCTTTGCCAAGAAAACCCCAGATAAGGCCATGAAGAGTCAGACATGACTAAAATGACTGAACAACCACAATCTCTATCTTTCAGTCATGGGAAGAGATGTGAAGTTCAGCAGGAGGAGAAAGAAAGTCCCTCTTTCCCCAATTAAAGTCAACCCTAGAAATTGTTCATCTTTCGTATGAGGTTGAGTTTAAGTCACAGTTGTTAGTTCCATTGCTGGTCTGTAAAGGACTAAAGATCTTTCCATATATGTCCCTTGGGGCTTTGGTCATGTCTTACTGCAGTAGAGACACCTTGCCAGCTCAGATGGTATTTTCCTTCTTTGACCTTCATGGAAATGTAGAATTTTAGAGATGGAAGAGACCTTGGAGTCATCCGGTCCTGAACCATGATTCCCTTTGCAACATCCTTTACAGGGAACATCTAATGCTTGAAGATTTAAAGGGGAACTTACTATGCTTTTAGACGGTACATTCTGCCTTTGGATAGCTAGAACTATCAAGAAGTCCTTTGGAGTCTTGATTCTTAGGCCAGCAACCTTTTCAATATACCACATGTTCCCTCCTTCCTTTGCTCTGTTCTTTGACCCACACTCCATTGTTCTCAGAATGAAATGGAATTGCAGAGAAATTTAGTCCCAGTGAAAAAATTACCTGAAAGCATACTCTAATTACACTTAGGTTAACGACCTGTAGTATGTCATCAACGTACCTGTTACCTGTTTTACTGCACAAAATTGTACCAGTGTTGTTTCCAAAATAGGTTACATTGGAATCTTGTTCTAACAATCTTAGAATCGGATGACCTGCTTTCAAATCCTGTCACTTACTACCTATGTGAACTTAGACAAATAACAGCTTCTCTGGGCATCAGTTTTCTTCACATATTAAATGAGGGGGTTGGACTGTATGTTCTCTAGGCTTCTTCCAGCTTTAAATCCATGATTTGATTCAAGTCAGGGAACCACCTTAGACACTAGGATTACTAAAATCATAAATAATTAAAATACGTGCTTATTTACATGTATGGGAAAAGTTAATTTTGTGGTATACGGTTCTTCATTCTCTTATTTTTAATGACTCAATAAGCTATTATACAGTGATAATAATCATTAACATTTGCATAGTTCTTTGCCTACTATAGCTCTATTCTTTCCCATACATTATCGCATTTGATTCTCACACACAACCTGTGAAGTAGGTATTGTTATTATTGCTACTATTGTTATTATTATATATTTTTAAACAAATGAGGAATCTGATTCAAAGGAATTTAATTACTTGTCCAAAATTATCCAACCTATATGTGGCATGGCTAGGATTAGAACTCACATCTATTTCCTAGTTAAATGACTTTTACCATGGACATCAGTGAACTAGTGAAATTGTACTTTAAAATCGACAGAAGTAGGTTTTTGGCCAACACTTTCTCCGGTTGACTGGAAATATGGATGCTTACTTCAGCAGTTAGGAATAGAGGAAAGGGACAAGAACTCGATTTGTGATTCTATTGGTATAAAGGGCTTCTGAGCTTATGGTATGAGAGAGTTTTCCTAGTGCACTGAGAGGTTAAATGATTCACTATATTTAAAAAGTACATAAAGTATCAGTGGTGGGAATTTAACCCAGGTCTTCCTGGTTTCAAGGCTAGCTCTCCATCTCTATACAACATTGTTTTTCTGCTTTAGTAATGAATACAATTAAATTGAGCAATTAATCCAAATTCTGAGATATTTAAATCAGTTTTTTTTAGTAGATACAGTTCATTAATTAGATGTCTTACTGCAATATGAATAAGGATTTAATGTGTTATGGAATGCAGTAATTAGATGATACAATGATTTTTTTTTAACTGGGGGAAAGATCTTTATCATTTTTGAAAAAAGAAAACTAAAGGGCATTTGTGCTGTTGTTTTTTAGAGTCTTATTGGTTCATGCTGAGGATTATATTTTCCCACTGGTTAAATGGTCTCTTTTCCTATAAGTCATGTATCTTAAAACTTAGTGAGACCAAAGAAACTGGAAGAAAAGTCTTGGAAATTCTGATCTTTGCATTTGTTGACCAAATATCATTATTATCTTTTTGTTTAAAAGAGGGAGAAATAGATCCATTTTAAATAAATTCCTGAGAAATCATGGAGTCTTTCTGCTCATTTCATCTTGACTATGCCCCAAATAATATAAATGTGTGACTGCTGCCAAAGAAGTACTTTAAGATGGCAATAATTTGATTTTCACTACTGTAGGGGAATCAGAATGGGGAAATCTAACTTGCTGTTCCAAAATTACAGTAAAAGAGGACAGTTTCTACTTCGCTGTAGGAAATTCAAAATAACTATGGTTAAAAAGCAGGCTGTGGTGCAAAGAAAGTGCTACCAGAATCTTCAAATGTTATTTCTCTGAAGCAGCAGAGAAGAGGAGGAAAGGAAGAAACAAGGAAAATTGGGTTCATTTTATGAACTGAAGTGGAAAGAATCCTACAGCATGTTAGAATATGATAAAAAGTGAAGCTGAGGACTATAACAAGCATTCTCAACATTATTTACCTATTAGGATTTTATGCTTGATATAGTATTTCCTAGTTGTGACCTTACTTGATCCTCACAATAACTCTTTTAGGTAGGTGATATTAGTATTATTCATATTTTACAGAGGATAAAACTAAGGATCAGAAAGGGTATGATGCCTTTGTACTACTTTTTATTTTGTTAAATTCAACTTTCTTTTCTTTTATGATTTCTCTCCCTTTCACATTCCTTTTCCACTCATTGAGGAAGCAAGTAAATCAAAACCAATTACAAATATTCAGTTAAGTAAAACAAATTCCCATATTAGTCATGTTAAAAACCAAAATAAAATGTACTTCAATTTGTACTCTTAAGCCCTTCAGCTCTCCATCTGGAGGTTAATAATACGTTTCATAATGAGAATTCTGGAACTGTGTTGATTAGAGTTCCTAAGTCTCCCAAAGTTGTTTGTCTTTACAGCATTTTTGTTCTTGCATAAATTTTTGCCTGGTTCATGTCATTTCACTTTGTATCAGTTCATACAAGTCTTCCTAGGTTTTTCTGAAACCATTCCTTTCACCATTTTTAATGCTGAGCAAATTATTTACCCTCTATTTTCATCAGTTTACTTTTCTGAAAAATGGGGGGTAATAATTGCACCTACCTTCTAGGGTTGTTGTGAGGATTAAATGTGATATAATATTTGTGAGTGCTTTGAAAATTGTAAAGCATTATAGAAATGCTAATATCTGGAATGCAGGGAAGCATTTTATAGTCTTTCATGATATCTTTGTGGACAAACTGCTAAGGTATGGGCCAAGGTCTAAAAGGTAAATGAATATAGAAATTTTGAATGTAAGGATCCAAAGGGCAGTCAGCAATTGGTTGAACAGCCCTTCACCATTTCTTATAACATAATAGCATTCTGTCACAGTTGTATAACATAACCTTTCAGTCATTCCCAAATTAGTGGACATGCTCTCAATTTCTAATTCTTTGCCAACACAAAAAGAGCTATTATAATTATTTTTGCACATATGGGTCATTTTCCCCTTTCTTTGAAATCTTTGAGGATACAGAACTAACAGCAATATTGTTGGATCTAAAGGTATACGCAATTTAATAGCTTTTTGGGCATTGTTTCAAATTACTTTCCAGAATGACCGGCCCAGTTCACAGCTCTTCCAACAGTACATTAGCATACCTACTTTCCAATAGCACCTCCACCATTGGTTATTTTCCTTTTTTGTCAACTTTGTCAATCTGATAATCATGAGGCAATATCTCAGAGATGTTTTATTTTGCAATTTTTGAAATATTAATGAGTTAGAGCATTTTTTTCATACACCTACTAGAGATAGGTTGTACGTCTTTCTACTGTATCAATTCACCAAAAAATTTCCTACTTCATCAAATGACAGGCTTCGAGAATAGAGTCATCCTTAGGGAGGATAGGAATTCTGACAATGTTAAAACCAGGGCAAATTGTCCTTTTTGTTGTTTTTTTTTTTTTTTATAATAAGCTAGTGAATGCTATCCTACCTACAGTATTGAAATTGACATGTTAGAACACAGGGCAAATGATGCTGTCATTATAGGGTTCATGCTTAGGTACATAAGTCACTTCTGATCTTCTGTTTATTTAATATTACTTCATTTGATTCCTACAACTCTGTGCAGTACTATTATTCCCATTTAACAGTTAGAAAACTGAGGCAGATGGAAGTTAAATGACTTGCCCAGGGCCATACAGTTAGGAAGAGTCTGAGGCTGGATTTGAAAGAAAATCTTCCTGACTCCAGTTCCATATCTATTTTACTATACAGTCTAGCATGTACAAAGAAGTCAATTTTTATTTGTTTTAAGTCATCCATTAGATGAGCATCACTACCTGTGATCTGTTAGTCATTGTCTGGGAGTTTTAGATTCTATTTATGTTGAATTCACTTTTTTTTTATGTGACTCTCTGATTTCTCTCTGTCCACCAATGTGATCTTACTTAGGGTTGGCCATAATGTAAAGTAAAGTAGGGATATTCAAGTGTGCTATGTGTTAAAGTACTCCACATAGTCCAGCCAACCTAAAACCCAACTCAGTTTTGATAAAAGAATATTTGATTGAGGTCTTACAATGAGCAAAGTATTGGGGCTGGGGAAGGTGAAAAGCAAAATTGTCTTTGACCTAAAATAGGTTTTTGTTATACCAGTAAGGCAGCAGGAAGACAACATGTTTATAAACCAGTATAATCTGAGGTAAACTAAGTGAGGAGAAAGCTCTGACAATTGAGGGATAGCTGGAAAAGGAGGAGATGACATATGATTGAGCCCTTGAAGAGGTAACGTAACATGATGGAAATTGCTGGATTTGTATTCAGGAGAGTACTTCCTATAACAGGTACTAGTTATTTGCCTGGGACTAAGTCATATAATTTAACTTTTTCTGAGTTTCCTCATATGTAAAATTGGGGTGATAACATATTTTGCTATTTATCCCTTTGTGGTTGTTATGAAGCTCAAACCCAACAATTCACACAATTAAACTTTAATGGTTTTTTTTGGTTGTTGTTTTATAGTAAATTGTAAATTCCATAAATGTTAGTTATTATTATCAGAGAATAGAGTTTTGATATGCAAATATGAGAGCATTCCAAGTCATGGTAGGTTATACTGTGTGAATATGTGGAGCCAGGTTACGGGGACAGCTAGTATCATAGTTTGGCTAAAATGTAGAGGCTCTGAAGGGGTAGTTAGATGAGAAAGATAGGTTAGAATCAGATTGTGACAGGCTTTAAAGATAGAATTGAAGAGTTTAGATTTTATCCTAAAGGCAATAGGGGACTACTACTGAAGAGGTTTTTTTTTCCTCCAGCAAGGAAATAAAATGTTCCCAACCTCTTTCTTTTTGCAGTTTAGGTAGAGAGTAGAGAGATCATAGATAGGGAGACCAGTAAGAGCACGTAGGACAAGAGGTGATGAGGGCCTGAAATACTTTGAGAGCCATGTGAGTGAAGAGTGGAAGTGCCTTGAGGGCAGAAACTATTTTTATTTTGTGTTTGTTTTAACAGAGCCTCGCATGGTGCCTTGCACTTAGCAGGTACTTGATAAATATAGACTGAACTGAATTGAATTGAGTTAAATAAATGAGAAAAAGGCTATGGAGTTTGAATTGACAAGACAAAAACTGAGGAGACAGATAAAACCTCTTCCATCAGGCTGCCAGGAATTCTCTTCGTTTGGTCCTGGGAAGGAGACAAGAGATGAATGGTAAAGTGTAAGCCACTGACAGCCTCTTTAAAAATATACCTGAATAGTGTGGCATTTCAACCCCCATTAACATGAGTTAGTTTCATAAAATAGTTATCATCTAATAGAGAGCAGGACTTTGAGTAAGTAAGAGGAAGGACAGGTAAGTGTTGATGGGAGTCGGATGATCAATTGGGCATGGGTCAGCTAGGTGATACCAGTCAGTCTGGGGACATGAACATTGGAAGAAGGCACCAAGTACATTTGTAGTCCTGTTTCACAAGTTTTCCCAAGTTGGCCATAGCCATCATTGAATCATATAAGTGAAAGGTCACAGAGCATATAAGACCCTACAAGTTGGACTATTTCCCTGGAAAGATATCATAGGAAATAAAACTCATCCTGGGAAATATCTATGATTTTTTTTGTTAGCTTTGATTTTGTTTGACTTTGTTAGCAGCAATTGGTCAACACTGACTGTGTTCAATTGAGGACAGGATGGTTAAACTGAACTGACTTATTTGTTGCCTTCACTAACCAATGAGTTCTTCCATTTGTTGAATTAAGAAAAAGACTATGACGACTTTGTTCCTTTTATTTGTTTGGGTACAAACCTAGGAGATTCAGACATTTCTGTCATAAGAGAATAATCCACTTGTAATTTCAAAATAACTTAAAATCCAGGGAACTTTTTCTACTTTGAGCTAAATTTTACCTTTTCTAGCTCTATATGCAACTATCATGACTATAGCACTTTTCAAATGGATAGAATTTGAATCTAAAATTTCTGACTGCATAGTGGACAGAATTAACAAGCAAATAAAAAAAAATGGTTGGCCCTCAGACTTTACAAAAATCTACATTTCTTTTCCTGTGAATTTGCTCTCCGAGAAAACTGCTGAAGGAAGCACTTTGTAGCTAGATTTTCTGCAGGTTTCTTCAGAAAAGCTAATAACCAAACTAATGTACAATGTGAAAGTATTTGCAGATCCTATACATGATTACACACCACCATGGCGGGGGGGAGAGGGAGGGGAGAAAATTTGAAACTCAAGGGATTGTGGAATTGGATCTTGTAAACTAAAAGTAAATAAAATAATTTTTTTTTTTAAAAAAAGAAAAGCTAAATATTTTCCAGTCTTAACTTCACAATATATGTAAATGTTCTGGACTTCTTAAGGAGATATAATTGATAATTAAACACCACAAGTGTTAATAGTATGTATATTTTATGTGTGTATCCAATTCCTTTTTCTTAATTTATACCTTAAATTTTAGATGGGTCATGTAACATAACCCAGAGTCTCTTAAGACTCATCTTGTAAACATCTATTTTTTGATTTTTCCTAAAGGCTAAGAATGCAACTGACATTCTTAACCTGAATGTACTATTAAAGAGAGAATCCATTTTTTTTCCTGGTGAAAGTTTTTGTCATAAACCATCTACTGAATTCCTTTTTATGACTATAATTAACTTTATATAAATAAATTAATATCTAAATAAAACAATTTATGAGCTTCTATATGATTTTCTGACATTCTTTTCTGAGTATTAACATTATCCCAAAAATCATCCTGCTGAAATCTTGAGGGCTATATGATGAGCTCACCACAATATCAATCATTTGGCTTTCCTTTATTGGAGAGAATATGCGAAGAATGAATAAGAATTTAAGACAGAGAAAAGAATATTTTAACATTTAATGAAAATTGTGTTGAGTTTCACTATTAATGTTAATAAATGTCACTGCTAGAATTCCCAAAATTATCCTATTTTAAAATGACTTTTTTTTGTATTTAACTAAAATACATCTACAACCAAATCCAGACAATCAAATTGATAAATTTGAACTGGATTTTTAAAATTGTTTCATT
>CM053588.1:250736435-250764738 GCA_028646515.1 Pseudochirops corinnae
CTGCCATAGCCCTCAGGAAGGTGCTGAGTCCCTTTCCTACTTACTTCTGGCTCGCTGGATAAAGAAGCCACAGAAGACCAAAGCCCAAGACCGCAATCCGGATCCAGGCTGCTCAATGCGAGAGCACTCAGCCTCTGAAGGATCGCTTGGTCCTCCTGCAGTCTGCAGGCCGAGGGCGCGGAAACTGCAATGCGGAGGCGGGTGCAAAACCTCTGCCTTTCGCTTTCCAGCCCTGGAGGCCTTTCGACCAGACCGCTTTTCTCCCACTACCTCGCAATTCTCACTGACCTAGTTCTGAACACTTTCGCAGCTGCTGCCAATCCACTCCTTTAATCCTCTTGTCCAGCTGCCCCCGGGGCTCAGCCAGGGCTTCAGGCCAGGCTGGCTTTGGTTCGCAGTGCTGATATGGTTCCTTGTAGCCGAGCTGACTTTAGTGGGAAGTATCTCTGTGTACGTTTTGGAGTTCTAGGATTAGTTTAGAGTATGGGTATTATTATGGTATTATTATGGGTATTTTGGGGTGGCTATGTGAAAGCTGCGATATGTTGCTGCTGCTATGCTGCCATCTTGGCTCCGCCCCCCTCTAACCCATACCTCTTAAAATCCTTTTTTTACACCAAAACTCAGTGTTAATATTGCCCCATTAAACTTTTCCAGATATCTCAGCTGCTAGTTCCACCTTTTCCTCACATTAGCTGTTAGCTTGTGCTCATTAGGTAGGTGGATAGATAGATTCATTCACCAAATGAATTCAAGTATAGATAGATAAATATAAATATATGTGAATATATGTACATATCATCTGCACCTCTCATATGCTAAATAAAAGGTCCTTAGGGGCAACAAATGGTTGACACTTTTGTTTTTGTGCTCAGTGCCTCCAACAAATGTTGGCACAAAACAAACATTTAAATGCTTGTTGATTGATTGATACTATCACTTCGACCATAATTATCAGAAAAATTGGGCACATGGTGATTTGGCAGCAGCTTATGTAGGTGTCAATGATGAGAAATACATCTATCTGGATGCCTAGAAAGCCCTACACTGTGAAGAAGTTATCCCTAGAGTTCTCACACCCCTCTCCTTTTCCCTTCTTTCTGCTTCTAATTGTCTTTTCATATAATTTTTACTACCCATTTGGATTCTTTCTTAACATCTCTAAAAACAATCATCCAATGTATATACAGCTACTCTTTAAAAACTGTCTCTCAAAGGTTAGAATGCACCCCTGATGATTGGACTCAATGACTTTTTTCTACTTCCCTTAACTTTTATACTCTATTAAAAATAAATATAACACAAAGTGGCTATCAATCCATTAGTAAACATTTATTAAACTCCTAAGATGTTCCAGGCACTGTGCTAAGCTCTAGAGATACATAAAGAGGTAAAAACAAAACAAAACAAAACAAAAAACCACCCAACAGTCCCAGTCCTCAAGGAGCTTATAGTGTAATGGTGGAGACGGCATCCAGATAAATAATTACAAAGCAAGGGGCAGGGAGGCTTAAATAGGAACTAATTAACATAGAAAAAACACTAGAATTAAGATGGGTTGGGAAAGATGTCCTGTAAAAGATAGATTAGTTGGCATTTAAAGGAAGTCAGGGAAGTCAGTAAGCAAAGTGGAGGATAGAGTATTCCAGGTATCAGGGAAGAGCCAGAGAAAATATCTGGAGCCAAGAGAGGAAGTACCTTGCTCACAAAACAGTCAGAAGATCACTGTTGCTGGATCAAAGAGTATGTGACAGGGAGTAAGGTATAAGACAACCGTAAAGGTTTATAAATATTTTTGTACCTCTATGTTCTTCTGTTGCCTCTCTCGGGGTATACAGTAATAGAGGTATTACTGGGTCAAAAAGAGTATGTACAATGTAGTAACTTGGGTTCAGTCCCAAGTTATTTTCTAGAATGATTAATTAAAAAAACCCAGTGTCACCAAAAGTAAATTCATTTTCCTGTCTTTTTGTATATTAAAACGTTTATGATTGTTGATGATTAAATTCCCAATAAAAAAAGGAAATGAAAAGGAACATCCTTATCTTTCATCCACCACATTGGATGCCAGTAAAATGTTGTGGTTACTTAAGAATTAATTCATGTTGCCACCAAGTGATATACCTCCTGTCTCTTCCCTGGCTCTCAGCCATATGACCCAATCTGTACTCTGAAATCATAAGCTATAGAAGTGCTTTTAACAGACAACATATAAATAAATAGGGTCATTAAGATGAAGAGGAAAAATGTAGAAAAAGTAAAACTATAAAACAAAAAAAATTTAGTATAACACAAGTTTCCTAAAATATTTCAAACATGCAATAAAAATTAAGCTTTGTTTCAAAAAATTATTATTGGTTTTGAAAATAAGCCAACAAAGGTGATGAAATTTTACTGTTAAGGAAATCAAGCTGCTGTCCAGCCACAGAACATGCCCATTGGCTTGGATGGAACAGTAATTACAGATGCAAATGTGAAGAGATTAGCTTTTATAATTCCAGAGCAGAAATGACTGGTGCTCAATTTCACCTTTTTCTCCCCTCAGCCTGTCTATTAAATTCCAAAAGAGGATTTCAAAGGACTCTAATCTCCCGGTTTCTTCTTAAGTTGTCTACTTTATCAATACTTCTTTTGTTGACTCTTCTCTTTCCTTTGACACTTACTATAGACCTCAGTAACTGTCTCTTTAAGTCTCCAAATTGTAGTAAGAAATATATGATTTCTTTTAATCATGAGTATTCAAATGAGTCTCTTTAACAGTACCTCTGTAAACCCTGTTGTTTTTTTTTATAGTCTAGCCTCAATTTTCTACCAGCTATGTGCCTTACACCAATACCTCAAGTTCAATATGGCAAGGACAGAGACTGTATAATTGTCACTTAGTCAATAAACATTATGAAGCACCTACTTTGTGCTAAGCATTGTGCTAAGTACTTGAGGATACAGATACAGAAAAATAAAGAAGGAGCTTACAATTTAATAGGAGAAGACAACGCACAAAAGGAATCTGAAAAACTGGAGGGAGTAAGGAGTACCCAAGGGCCATGATGGAGAGGCCCAGAGGAATACATCCAAGTGAACAATGAAGAGATGGCTGTCTTGAGCATATTCCTTAAATAAAGGGTTTGGGAATTTGGAGTTCTGATCTCTGTCCTTCAATTTGAGAGACAGAGTACTGATGAGGTCTGAGTACCAAAGTTCTTTTGACCTTACAGTATGATGAGGTTCATTGTAAATAATGTGGGGTTTTTTTTGCATTTTGATCTCTATAGTAAGAAACCATAACCACACTTCTTTATGATTACTACTTCTTCATGTCTACCAAAGGCCATTGTCATTGCCATTATGAAGTCTTCCATCTCTAATTTTATTTAGAAGTAGTTTGTTGGCAAGATGTACATATGTAACTAATTAATCAGTTCACAAACACAAAGAAAAGACTAGTATCCTGGTTAAATGATGATTGTGTTTGTTTTAATTAGCTACTACACAAATATTTGCAATAGAAACCTGTCCTTGTAATATAATTGTTTCAATGGAAAGTTTTATCTTAAGGTTGTGTTTTTTTTCCCCAAGCTAGTCTTAGTAACCATGTTAGAAAATACTACTGGCTTTGGATTGAATCGCTTCTCTTTTTTAGTTCAGGATAGACATGGCTAAAATCTCAGAAATCCCCATAGCATTAACCAACTCAGAAAGTGGTAATTATGGATACCATAAATATCACTTTTTTTCCTAATTAGAATGATTAAAAGTCGATTCTGATTCTCTATATAGCCAATGAAACTCAGATTTTGATGTGGGATGTTAGCTCTTTCCCCATCTCTCCTCTCCTTTCTCCTCTCTCTCTCTCTCTCTCTCTTTCTCTCTCTCTCTCTCCACTGAGAGTACATATACTACATTCTACTTCTGTTAAATATACCTCTGTTTTGCCAAAGGCAAAAATATGATTTAGGTACAAAAAAGTCAAATCTATACAGACATTTTCAGCTATATACAAATGCAAAAAGCACAATAGGATTATTGGGGTGACCAGAACCAATTGAAATTAGAGAAAATTTAATGGGAGATAGGCAACATGGTGTCATGATTTGGAGTCAGAAGACCTATGTTCAAATCCTGGCTACGAGGCTTATTAGCTGGGTAAATCAAGTCATTTCATCTTGTTTATGTTTAGTGAATGAAGAAAATCCCAGGGTCAGGGGTAAGGAGTAGGGACTGAGGACAGGAGAATATTCAATTAAATACGTGGAGAAAAAATGGCCATGGCCATACTATGTGCCTTTGATAAATTAGGTTGACTGTTTCAAAGTTTTTTCACTGAAAATTCAGTAGAAATCTACAGCAAAACCAATGAGGGAAAATCATAATAATACTAGATCATTACTTCATGTTCACTGAATATTTTTTTTCCCTCTGAACATCCCAGGAGTTTAGAAACACTACAATCTATGTTGTGTGCTGATTTGTTTTTAAAAACAGCTGTGTTTTCTGAGTTCTTTATTTGCAACCTAAGTTTGCATATTTTAAAATTTGACTAATCAGCCTGCATTTGCTCATGTTTTGCTTCAGTCAGTCTAACCCTTTGAGTTCATTTCCTATGACCCAGGAAGACTTTTATTCTATTTATAGTAAAACAGGGTATTTACTCTTTAAAGTGAAATTTCCTTCTCCAGATAAGGGCTCTGTAGGTAATATGCTTTCTCTGCTATACTAATAATGCTTTCCAGAATGATATCTTATGGGCAAAAGTAATGGGAACTCAGTGAATATTTTTACTATATGAATATTTATTAAATTTGTTTTCAGGCAGCCATTCAACTTTGTGAATAGTATAGCCAAGAACAATCTAATTAGAAGAATTAATCAGGACTTGGAAAGTTTTATAGGGATTTGTGGGCATTTAGGATAGATGCTTTTCTGAATCAGGAAAGTGTGCAGTAGATTTCATTCTAGTCTATTTCATACATAATAGACTTGGAGATTCATTTCTCAAGATCAGAGTCTTTTGAACCACAGGGTTTAATTACCCAAATGATAAGGAAGTTACTTTTTTTCTGAAGTTTTCTGCTTCGGCTGTTTCCCTTCTTTAGGAAAAAAAAAACTTCTACTTTCAAAAATCACAGGGGCCTATAAAACTGAACACAATTAAGTAACAGGGGAAATGTCATCTATGAAAACTACTGGCCATGGAACAGGCAGTGAGCCTTACTTCTAGCTCTAATGCTACAATATCAGTGCCAGTCTCCAAAGGAGACAGCTGTTCTGAATATGTACAAACAAAAGAAGGAGTTACTATAGCAACCATAGAACCATGTGGAAAAGGCTCTCTCTGCAACTCTCCGCAGTCCTCCCTATCCTTCCCACTTTTCCTTTTGTAACTGCCCTTGGACCCAAATGATGCTATGGTGATTTGAATTTACAAAGTGAGCTTGGGCCTGAATACATTCACACCTTGCAAGTCATCAAGGAAGACTTGTACTTGGCCAAGGCATGTCAGGATCTATTGAACCTGATGGCTGTTTGATTAGATAACTTTCCTTTACCTCCCTCTCAGGAATAGCATTATTCATTATCAATTTGATTAAATGGTTGATCTCTTTTACCTTTTATCCTCCTCTTCTGGATTTGCCACTTCCTTATTTCCCCCTTCTCCCCCCCCCCCCCCGCCCCTTTCTTCCACCACACCCCACTACTGTCCTATGAACAAAAACTGTCCTTGATGAATAACATCTGTGTACTTTGGTGATACTGTAGTTGCTATTTAACTAGATAAAAAGAGTGATTTTGACCTCTGAGGTAACTGAATGATTCAGAATCCTCTGTCCTTTTCTCCCCTCTGATCCATCTGCTACAGCATATGGGCATATTTTTTTCACATTTATGTAGCAATTTTTCTTGACTTTTAACCCTGATTCCAGGAAAGGAAAAAAAAAAAACACCTTACCTCAAATCAGTAAACATCCAGTAGCATTGTTGTAGTCATTTCCCTACAACCTTTAATTCTGCGAAATGATTCAGAAAGCACTTCTTTACTCAGTTCTGTATTGCTATTTTTCACAGGACCATTGATTTAGAAGTCTAAGGAATGTTTGAGTCCATAGTCAAAAACCCACATTTGCTATATGAGGAAACTGAGGCCAAGAGAAGTGATTTGCCTAGGATCATAAAGGTAATAAAGTTCTGAGGTGGGATTGGACCCCAGGTTTTCTTGACTGAAATCTCAGTGCTCTATCTACAACCCTATGTTGAAGAATAAGCTGTTTTCCAAAACCTCATTTGTAAGCCAATGGGTAGATTTTAACTCTAAAGGCATTTTCCTATAGAAACAATGACAGAAACAGTGGTCAGGTTCCCAGGACACACCCCATGAAAGTTGTTCAGTTTATAAAGTAACCAAAATAGCAGGCATATACCATGGGAAAATAGTAGAAAAGAGGTATGCAAGATATAGTACTTCAGTTACGTAGGGTTTTCTGACTCTATTAAAATTTGCAAGAGACTCTAAGAGGTCCCCATCAACCCCAACCTGAAAGTCATTCATATCTAACATTTAAATGGTTAGTGTCAGAACAGTCATTGACTTGATAGACAGTGATAGAACTGGAGCATCGGACACAGAAGCACTGAGTTCTGTTAAAAGAGTGTCTGAGGAAGAGAAGGAAAGAGCAGATATAATAGTGAAAGAAACTTTCACTTGAGTGACATCATGGTGCTTATTACTGGTGCCTTTCCTACACTCTTCCACCCACCCTTTAGTTCCTTTGAGTTGGGTGTCTCCCTGTGTTATTTCCAAATTTGTTTTGATCCTGAAGTGAGGATCCAGAACACACAGAGGCAAATGGATGAAGGGATGAGTGAAATACAGAGGAGAAAAGGCTTCCCCAAGTCCAAAATAGATAATACCCATTAGGCAGATTGTTTGACTTCCAGATAGATCAGTGTTGACACACCTTTCTCCACTACTAGGTGCTGCTATTGTGTGGAGAATGGAAGTTTCTTCATCTCATTATGTCTCTCTGCCTTCCATTCTCCTCACCCCTAACTCTAATACACTGGTACTAAATGCTTCTGTCACAGCCACCTTCTTCCTTCTTGCCAGTTCATGCCACTCTGCTACCATCTTGAACTTGTTGGAGAATATAATACAGAGTGGCACACCAAAGGTTTTAACTAATGATAACAACTAATAGTTAACAATAACATAGTGCTAATTATGTGCCAGGTACTGTTCTAAGCACTTTATAATTGTTATATCTTTTAAACCTCACAACAATCCTTGGAAGTAGGTGCTATTATAGTCATCCTCATGTTACAGATGAGGCAACTGAGGGAGACACTTAAGTGACTTACCCATGTTCACATAGCTAATAAGTGTCTGAGGTCAGACTTAACTCAGTTCTTCCTGAGTCTAGCCCCACTGCACAACCTTAAGCCCATTTTCCCCAAGAACTAGCCATGGTTACGTTTTTCTGTGCATAGGCAAAACCTACTTGTAGAGAAGCTATTCCAGGTAATAGATATAGTCCAGTGTTGCTTCTTTCATCCTTCTCTAGCTACTGGCCCCAGAGTTTGACAAGAGAATTACAGGGCACTTCTTGCTCTCTGGGAGAAGAAGGTGGAGCCCACTGAGCCATTCCCTTTGCAGAGTCAGTCAATTGTTTTGTTTGTTGTTTTGGTCCTGTGACTTCAGTGGGGTAGGGAACTTTCCCATGGCAAGATAAACTGTGCTAATTTAAACGGGCATTTTATAGGCATAAGTAGTCATGTGAAGAAATTGAGAAGGAATGAAAAAAATGAGCATTATTAAGCACAGTGAGTGCTGGAATACAACATAAAACAGGAAAGTATCTTTTCTTAAGGAAGTCACATGCCAATATAGGAGGTTAAGGGTCTCACGGTCCTTAGGATGCAGGGAAAAGCAGATGGAAATACATCTTCTTTAATGACATTTCTGTTGATAAAAATCACATCCATCTGTTTCTTATGTCAAACCAATTGCCAGTGACATGGTTTTGTTTGTTTTGTTTTACCCCATCCAGAAGTAGCTGCAACTACTGTGACCTATTACCTTCTCAGAGTTACACAGCAAATCTGTGTCAAAGGGAGGACTTGAACCCAGGCCTTCCTGACTGAGTTTGGTTCTCTAACCACTATATAACATGGCCACTGAACTGTTTTTATGTACAAGATATTCCCAAGTCAATTGGTCATGTAGTTAAGTAGTATATTAAATGGAGTTTGGGTCAGGAATATCAAATCCTGCTTCAGATAATTATTGGATATATAACTCGAAGCAAGTTATTTAACTTCTCTCAGACTTGGTTTACTCTTCTGTAAAATGGGCATGATGACTGCCTATCTGGAAAGGTTGTTATAAATAAAAAGTGAGATAACATGTAAAAGGTTTGGCAAAACTTAAAGCACTATATAAAAGGTAGCGATTATTATTAACCATAATAATTTTATTCTATCAGTATTGATGCTTTAACTAATATTCATTATTAATATTTGTTGATGGTATTATATTAATATATTAATTAGTAGTGTTGTTAAAGAAAAACATCTACTATTATTAATAATAACCACAATCTGGGAGGGTCCACTTATACTTACTATCATTTAAGTTTTAACAGTGAGCTATTTGAAAGTTCTAATTCCAGATCTAATTCCTCCAAAAGTAAATATTATGTATTCTCTTTAGTCTAGCTCTTCAGTGCATAAGTGGAAGAGTAGACTTTTATAAGCCTGAGAAGAAGGAAGAAACCCTATGTAGATTTATTGGAGTAAAAGTTTGAACATAAGTGAAGAGGTGTTGGGAGCATATACTCAGCTTTCTCCCTTCATCATGTCTGTGCAGTCTCACTTAGGTGGAAGTTACCATGCATAGAATTATATAAAAAAAGGGGAAAAAAAAACATGTGAATCTCTGGAGTCAGAGTTCTATTCCCACTTACCAGGCATTGTTGCCACTTATAATCAGGGTTTCTAATAGTATGTTATCTCTTGAATTTCATTTCCATAGTTACCTAGGTATCATACAAACTTTTTACTGTAAGAATTGTTTTAACTTCATATAAGCTGTTAAGCTTATTCAGGTATCTATGAATTTTTAATGGTAAACGACTGAAAAGGGTAGCTGTTTTCATTCACATCTAATTCTTCATGATCACATTTGGGATTTTTCTTGACAAAGATATAGGAATAGTCTATCATTTCCTTCTCTAGCTCATTTTACAGATGAGGAAAATAAGGCAAAGAAAGTTAAATGACTTGCTTAAGGTCACACAGCTAGTAAGTTTGTGAGGCCAGATTGGAACTCAGAAAGATGAGTCCTTCTGACTTAGCACTCTTTCCTCTGTGTCACCTAGCAGTCCCAATAAGTGCACATAGTAGGCATTCAATAATCAATCAATAATCACTTATTAATACTCTACTATATGTCCTACAATTTAGTAGTCACTGGGAAAAAATACAAAGGAGCTTACTTGCAAAGACCTTACATACCTTCTTCTTCCCTCCCCCTACTCAGTTTTTCAATTTCCCATTAGAGTTCAAGCTTCTTGATGACAAGAACTGTCTTTTTGTTTGTATTTGTTTTCACAGTACATAGTACAGTGCCTGGCACATAGTAAGAACTTAATAAATGCTTGTTGGTTTCGTATTCTAGCAGGGAAGTCAGGACATATATAAGGATATGCCAGCATAAATATGAAGTGAATAAATACAACTATATATAAATACTAGTTAATTTGCTAGGGAGGGTGTTAGCAGTTAGGGAATTATGGTCGATTTCATAAAAAAAGATGGCATCGGAGTTGAGTTGGAATGCTTCTGTGAAGTAGAAGTCTGGAAGGGCATCCCAAATAATGTACCAGGACAAAGGCATGGAGATGGGAAATGAAGCGTGAGATTAATTGAGAGAAGGCCAATTTGGCTGGGTTATAGGATGTCCAATGAGGCTGAAAAGACAGATTGCGTTCAGGTTCCATGGGCTTTTAAAAGCTAAACAGAGGAATTTATATTTTGTCTTAGAGATAATAGGAGTTGGTTGAGTAGGGTAGTGACATGGTTAGGCCAGTGTTTTTTAAAAAATCATAGAAATGAACAGAATAGACCATAGTAGGGAGAGACTTGAGGCAGGGAGAACAATTAAAATGGTGTGCCAATAATCTAGGTGAGAGTTGATGAGTATCTGTGTTAAGGTGGTAACTGTGTAAGGTTCAGAGAGGTTAAAAAACTTGCCCATGTTCATATGGCTTAGATTCATTTGTCCTTTTCTTCAATCTATTATTCCTCTGGTCAGTTGAGGGATTTTGTTTTCTGGATTTGTTTTCTAGATTCTGGGTTTTTTTTTTTTCCTTTGTGAATAATGAGATGTTGACATTAGCAGGAGATTGTCCTATTTTCTGCTCTCTATTTTTTTTTTTGCACTGTTCTTCCTTAGCCCTCTCCTCATCACATGGAAACAAAAATAAAGTTGCTATAAATTTTCATGTGGGTGTTAGTACATTTTTATATTACTACATATTTATAATTTATCTATATATAGCTATAGATGATATATATATATAGATATATAGATATATAGATATGTATAATGTGAAAAAAAACAGTAGATGTTCTAAGTCAGGGGTTTGCAACCTATAGCCTCAAGGCCACATGTGACCCTCTAGGTCCTCAAGTGTAGCCATTTGACTGAATCCAAACTTCACAAAACAAATCCCATTAATAAAAGAATTTTTTTCTGTAAAACTTGGACTGTGAGAAAAGGTCACACCCAAGGACCCAGAAGGCCACATGGGGCCTTGAGGCCACAGGTTCCCTACCCCACGCAGGTTCTAAGTCTTTGTATTAGTTACCCAAAACATTTTTAGCAACATAGTTCAGATCTATTCAGACACAAATTCATGACAATTAAAGTTAAACAGCTATTGAGTTTTCATTTATTCATCATACTAAACATTGTAAAATGGCATCTTCAGCCCTGGAAAATTTTTAGGTATCAGCTTATAGTTGAAACTAACATAATGGCATAAGCCTATAAATTTTCTTACACAAGCCAACATAAATTAATACCTACCTGTGTGTCTACATTAAACTACTGGATTTGTAGTAACTTGTAGGAGAAATAATTAAGTTTGCAAAAACAATCAAATCCTAGATTTAGAGCTGAAAGTAACCTTAAAAGTCATCTAGTCACAAAATCACAGAATTAGAGAGTTGGAAGGCACCTGAGTGGTCATTTAGTCCAACCCATGCACAAAAGAGATTCAAACCATAATATATCCAATAAGTCATCATTTCATTTTGACAGATTAGGGAACTGAGGTCCCCAAAGGTTAAATGATTCCCCCAAAATTACACAAGTAATAAGTGGCAGAGCCAGGATTCAAGTTCAAACTTTTTTTGTTCAAAACTCAATATACCTTGCTCTATGTCATGTTACCTATAATTCTAGGCATAGTAGATAGTTGTAGGGGAAGCAGTTTTCATTTTATAGTTTGGGATTTTTTTAATGCATATATATCATTCTGCTTTGCTACAAGACTAAAAAAATCTTTTCTTTAGAATAACCTCATAAGTTATTACCAACATGTATTAAATTTTATCTGCATTTAGGCTACAAAGGATATAAAGATATCCCCAAAAGAATTCCTGTTTAAAATAAAGATTTAGAATGCATTTTTTTCAAACATACCCTTAAAATGTCATTTTCTTGCCCCTAGAAGAAGCCACGCAGACCATAAAACCTAGAATCATTACTGAAAAACAAAGTATTGTTGGAACTTTTGGTTTGTTGGTAATTTTATGAATATCTCATAGGCTTCATGTTCATTCTACACGTTCTAATTTTAGTTAGATCATTGTTCTAGCTTGATATTTACAGTGTAAGGGGTTTTGGCAATAATATCAATAGACGGGGAATTTTTTTTTCTACTAGTGAGGTGGAAAATATAAGCAAGAGGAAAAAATCAAATATTCTTGCCTTTCAGCACTGCTAAAAATCCATGATATTCATTTACTAACATATGTGAGTGATAGAAAACACTAGTTGGTCACTGTTACAAATTTTCCTTCCATGACCTTAATTTCAAGTATGACTCTCAAAATACCCATTAACCATCCCTCTTAATATTCATCTCCTTCATGTTCATGCTAATCTGCCCTACCTTTCCTTGACCTTAACCTTCTGCCTGACTATTCTTTAGCCATTTGGTCATTGCCTTTCTATTAACAGATCAATCTCTCTCAGCCCTGTTTTCTAGCACCCATGGAAGTTTTTCATACCTGTCAGGCAGCTGACAGGATATGAAACAGGAGCATGGAGATCCGGTGGTCTATAGGGAATGGAAGGACCTGTTGGGGGAGGGTGAGAAGGGGAAGAAGACTTGTGAAAATTTCAGTGGAACATTTTCTTGCATTTTGGATAAGATTTTAATACAAGGACTTGCACTAGATGGTGCTTTAAATTATGAGAATGGACAAAGTGTTGATTTCTATTCAATATAAGATGAATGGAAAACAACATGGCAAGGGGATGATTAAGAGAGAATATACTTGCAGGATTTCTTAGAAACATAAATGACTTAACAGTTTAGTCAATCAGTCACTGGAGTACTTAAGTACCTATTTTGTGTTGAAAAAATACAGAAAGAAACTACAACTTCTCTTAAATTGCTTATAATCTAGCTGAGGAAAGTCATGACACAATTAAACAATGATGTGAAATTGCTTTTAAGGGTAATTTGTGATATAGATTACATACACCATAGAGTTCAGAAAAGGTATATACTAGGGTACACCAGAGAATTCAAAGAAGATAATGAATTAGCTTCATGTTATAATAGGATTAGTTGAAGAAACTGGGAATGTTTAACCTAGAGGAAAGAATATTTGGGGATTGAGACATGGTATCAGTCCATGTAATGTCCCTTAACTGTAAGTATACCCCAAGCTTCTATCCTAGGTCATCTTCTCACTCCAGTTCCTCATTTGGTGACCTCATCAGCTCTCATATTGATTGTCAGCTTTATACAGATGACTCCCATATACCTCCAGCTATCCTTAGTCCCTCTGTAGAGTTCCAGTTACATACGTCTAACTACCCATTCAATATTTCAGACTGAATGCCAGGTAGGCATTTTAAACATTTCTAAAACAGAACTCATTCTTTACCTCACCCCAAACCCACAGCTCTTTCCTGTTCCTGTTGTGGGCATAACCATTATTGAAGCCATCCAGGTAATCAACCTTAGCATTTTTCTTAGCTCTTCACTTTCCATCATCCCCACATGGCCAGGTGGTTAATAAATTTTATTGTTTCTACCTCTATGACATCTCTTATGTATGTCCCATCTCTCTACACATATACACCATACTATTTTTAAGGCCCTCTTTACCGCTCAATTGAATTCATTACAGTAACATCCTAATTGGTCTCCCTGGCTCTAATCTCTTCCCGCTCCAGTACATCCTCCACATAGTTGATAAAATGATTTGCATAAAATATAGGTCTGGTCATGTCACACTTCTACTTAATAAACTCCAATGGCTCCCTATTGGTTTTAGGATAAACTCCTCTGTTTGGCTTCAAAATCTTTTTACATATTTAGAACACGACCCTGAACTACAGTGGTGCACAAATTATTTTGGGCAAAATAAAGCAGTTAAATTGATTGTCATACAATAAGCCTTATGACTTTTTACATCTTAAAAGAAACTTTAATGTGGAATACATAGTTTTGCTAGTCACTCATTTCTCATGATTTAGTATTGAGGTCACAGAATTTTGACTTATTGAATTTCGCATTATGGAATCACATTTTTTATTATATTGCTTATTAAGCATGGCCTGTTTTTTTTTTCCAAGTCTGGCCTTCATTATAGCACAAAGCTGTTCAATAGTTCAAGCCTATTAAAAATGATCAGCAGCAACAATACAGTGCTCTGGTAATAATGTATAATACATTAAAGTGTAACAATAGGGACTGTGAACTTAAGTGATACCTAGGGTGCAACTCATTCCAGATAGACCACTATTAATTCCAACAGGACCACAGATTCACTAAACGGTTCTGGTATTTAAAGTTTTTCCTTGCCTTTGGCAAAGCAGCACTGAAACTTTAGTGATGGTAGGGGGAGTAGTGATTGTTCTTGTTATTCTTCTTACCCCAACCTTCTGGGCTCCAATCTCTAACCATCAACATCATTCTACTGGGAATTTTCCCCAACTGCTCTGCAAGAATTTAGATATAATTAAATATCACAAGACTATTAGAAATGATCATTTGACCATCCTTTCTCTAGAAGCTTCCTTTTGTTTTTTCTTTTAACAATTGTTTATTTTTAATGCCAATTTTTTCATTCTCTTATGAGGGAATTATTTTTTAAAGAAATCTAACCTTTTCAATGACCAAAAATCTGTTTTCTTTCCTTTCAATGTTCCTATGCATGGGAAAAAAAGAGACTCCTTTGAAATAAACATGTAGAGTCAAACAAAACAAATCCCAACATTGGCCACATTCACAAAATATATATTCATGAGAGAATTATCATTTAGTTAAATTAACCTAGTTTTCCTAATTTTTCATAATGAATGCAAAGTGAATTGGAAGGATCATTTGAAAGGAGAAAAAGATAATGATACCACTGAAAACTGGCCATCCGGGAAGAGTCAGACATCACTTTGAGGCAGCAGATTAGGTTTTCTGTTTTAAAATTGTTATGTTTTTTTCTCCTGAAGCATTTCTAAGACAGGTAACTCTGTGAAACACTTAGAAATTGTGAAATCAGTGTTAAGAGGCTAGAATAATAGCTTAATCTCAATCAGTTGCTATTCTTTATGTAAATTATACATGGCTGCTTACTGGGATAATGCTCTATGCTGATCTTTCCAAGAAAGTTTTATTAGTTTGTGTATCTGAAGACATTTAAAATGAACTGTTCAGGAAGACCATATTTATAACTTCAGGGAAGTGTATATTTAAAGGGGAGAAAGCCACACGAGCAGATGCTGCAGTGGGCCATGACACTAAAGCTCAGTTTTGCTTTATGTAAATTAGACCATATACATTTGTCATATAATGAGGATTCAAAGGATTCCAATTCACTACATTTGAACAAGTTTTAAAATACTGGTTTATGACTTGAAAATTACATTGTCACCTAAGGGAAAAAAACAAAGCATGGATTTGACTCTCACACAGCCAAGTCACAAAGTATATGATATCTTAAATTTTGTAAAGTAGCAAAAGGGGAGTTATATCTATTTCCAACTCTAACCTAAAGGCATCATGTATTCAGAAATAACACCAAGGAAATGTAAAAATATTAAATATCCCACAAGGTCCAAACTCTAATATTTCAATTGTTATAGGTGTCATTAAATTGTTATTTGTCCAGTGTAATAATAACAGTCATTCAAAGTCATTTAATTAATCTTGCTTTTAGAAGATGAAATTCTCCATCATACATAAATTTATAAAATGCTAATTAGGTACTAAGGTATTTTCTGCATAGTGTAACACATTGTATTCTGCACTGTAGAAAAGTGGCATGTCACCAGTAGCAGTAAGTCCATCACGCTGAATATGACACATTTTCATATTCTAATGAAGGTATAGGCCAATCAAACATCATTTGAAATGTTTATAATTAATATATCCAAAGATTAAGAAAATTTAGAAACCATTATCAATATACTAACAAAATGCTTTTTAATTTTATATTCCCGTAATCTTTCATTATTTCTTAGAATTCATCTTAATTTTTTCATATTGGTATTTATTTAGTCCTATTTATTTGGATTCAGAAAAATAAAGTGAAAATTTTAAATTTACTACACTGTACAACTAGCCAATTTAAAGTTCACATATAAAAACAATGCAGACATAAGTTTCAAGATATATGCTTTTGAAACGATTATAGGATAATAGATCTTGAATTGGAAAAGCCCTGGAAGACATTCTAATCCATTGCTTTCTTCTTACAGATGAAGAAAAGTATTTCAGGGTTGTTTTTTTGTGAAGTTTTTTTTTTTTTTGCTAGTCTTATCATTTTCATTTCATGGCTTGAACTCTTTAAAGGATTTATATGGAAAACTTTTTAAGAGTGGATAAACATTCCCCCTCCTCTCCCCTCTACCTCCATTTTTCTCTTGGAGAAATCTGGATTTTTCACTTTTAGGCTTCAGTTAAAGAATCAATAAATCTTTAATAAATTAGACAAGTAAATAAATCACTTAAGACTAATACATTCATAACATGTGTGTCTTCTGATTAAAGAGATTATTCTGAGTGTGTATTTCTTATCCTTGTTGCTCAACATCCTGGACACTTACTGCTGAACTAAGACTAAAATGCTAAGGATGAAGAGTTATCTTGGAGATGCCTAAAAAACTAGGTAGTTTGGAACAAGATGTTCTTTAAAAAAAAACATGTTACCCTATGTAGTCACTAATGATGTACATTAGAGGTGTTCACCCTGATTACCAATGTATGAATAATCCAATGTTGTATAACATATGGTTCAGAATATATATTTTCAAAATCAATGTAGTGCTTGCCACATATAAATTATAGAAATAGGATGGAATAGAATCATAGAAAACTGATTTTAGAATGTCATTTTCTACAGCTTGCTATGGTCAAGGTAGAAATATGGTCCCTATTAGGTAGAAAAATAAATTGATCTCAGTCTCAGAGCCCACATTATTTACACATGTATAAATGTATACATGTATATGTTTTGTCAACCATATATTTTCCTGAATATCTCAAAGATCTATGATGTTGTTATGTGGAAGGTAATTCCTATACATGCATTAATTCTTGTGTACCTTAATAGCTGATCTTCTATTGGGTACTTTACCCCACCAAAAATGACACATTATCAACAATAATAATGGGTTCTTGTGGACTTAATGTAGCCTAGTGCTCAGGATACAGGAATTTATTTCATTGTCAGACTCAAACCCAAAGCCTTTAAAACAAAATAGAACCTTTCATAATTTTGACTTAATGGTATAATTTCTATATCATGTGAGGCATTGAGTTCGACTTTAGAAGAGAATTAAAGTGAAAATAGAAAAGGCAAATAATGATGTGCATTTTATAGTGTTCTGAGGTTTGTAAAAATTCTGTCCTCATATCAAAAGTGTGAGTTGTACAAACATTATTTTCACCACTTTATAGACAATAAAACTGAAGATTGTAGAGGTCTTGACTATGGTCATATTCTGGTCTTGTCATTTCAGTGAGTTAAAATACAATTTATTGATGTTAGCTAGGGCACAAGCTTCCTTCAATAAGCTGTTAAAAATGGCAATTTTGGAAAAGGGAAAAATACTCTAACTAGACTAATTGGAGTATGTGAAGGGTCGTCATTAATCAACTGCCTTTTCATTAAACTCTGAGAGATTCATTTGGGAGCCCCCTTCTCAAAGGAGTCTGAATCAGTCATGCCTAAAATTCAGATACCCAACCATGGATATTCCCATTTTAATAATAGCATGGAACAGTATGAAATGGTAAAAACAGAAAATTATATCCATAGGAATTTATCTCAATTTCTAACCAATTTATGGATTCAAAGAAAAAAAAATAATGATAAATAGCCAAAATTAAATTCAGCAAAAATATTTCTAAATAAGTAAAATTGATTCCACAGCGGTAGAATATAGGTAGAACAATGAAATTTCTGCATATTTCACATTTGCAATATTGAACCCTAAAAACTCCAAAGTAACTATTTGCCTGAGAGAAATTGCCATTTCCCTTGAGCATGAATAAATCTAGTTAGTACCTCAGGACAATTAATTTACCCACTTTTCCTAAATCTTTGTTAATCAACTAAAACCAGTGAAATAGAACCCACTTGCCATTAAAAAACTCTTTCTCTTTTCAAGGATATACAGATTGCTGAAAGCAGAAATTCCTCTTCATAATCTTTCCTTTAGCTCCTAATAAGAATCTCTATTAGGTCTGCACAGGTTAAGTTTTGCACAATCTCTTATCCTGGGACTAACTAACTCACTTCAAAAAGTTGACAAAATTTTATGGCCCACTGTGCAAATTTCTTTCAGTTTTAAGGATAATCATGTCACTTCTCCCAAATTCTACTTCCCTTGTGTATTCTGCTTTCTCCTTTGATTTTTAGCTATCCCCAATGCTCACCATAACCTCCATAACAAAGGGATGTGTGAAAAGATGTCATCATGCTCTTGGGTTATCCAAATCTAAGATTTCTACCCATAAAGCATTGTTTCTCTTATCCTACCTCCTAACTAGGACCACTTGATAGAATTCTTATTTTCTCCTTCCCTTTGTTTCTTCTTCCCCTTTAGACACAAGTACTTCCTCTTTATTTACTTTCAAAGACCCTGTTCAAGACTATAGGGTTGAGAGATCCCTAACCACAAAGCATTAAGTCTCTATGAGCCTCTAAGAAGATTCCTTTCCTCTGGTATTTAGGGGTTTTTTAATTTCTTTTTTATGTTTCCTTATGGACATCTACTCTGCCCATTCCCTAAAATCCTCTAGTTAGTCTACTTATGGTAATTAAGTTAAGATCACCACAATACATGCGGTAGACTATCCCTCTCTTTGTCTCTGAAGCCCAAGTTCTCTTTATCTCATAAGAGCAAGATAATAAGTCTTCCAAGACTTCTAAATTCTGTCTCTCCTCCATTGTTTAATTACTCTTCCTTCACTGACTGTAAAGGCCCTAGTACTAGACAATTAAGACTCCCTGGGAAATTGAAATATTCTCTACCAAAGCACTATGTAAACTTTAAGATAATCTTTAAATATGAATTGTTGTTTTAATAATAAGGATCGTGGTGGTGGCAATGTTGAAGATGAAGAGGTTAGGAGTAGGAGAAGGGATGGCGGGTGGAGCAATGTTTGAATATAAAATTCCCCCAGTCTCTTAAGTCATCAGATGTGCTCAGCTTTCTTGCTCCAGCAGTTTTAGCCTCTTGGCCACCATAACGAAAAATAGAGTTTTCACTCTGAAATTCTTTAGAAATAACTGTTTATCCATAGAAGTTTCATATACTAATTATACATTTTTCTTTAAAGTAGATTACCCCAAAAAATGCCAGATCTGATACTGTATCCTGGTTCCAATAAATAACCTTTTATACCTCAATAAATGTATGGCCTCAACAATGTGATTTCTCTTTCTACTGGTGCACAGTCATACACTTTGTGTAAATCATTGTTTATACAAAAACATGATGCACTTCAAAATCTTGTTTTATGTAAAAGAAAGAACGCTGCATCAGGAACCAGAAGCCTTAATTGTGGTTCTGGTTTCTTCATTAAAGAGTTGAGTGAACTAGGACAGATCATTTAATCTCTTTCAGAATCAGTTTCCTCATCTATAAAAGGGGAATGTTTAGAACTTCCTTGCCTACCTCTCAGCATTGTATTAAGAATTATTAGAGATAATACACATTAAAGCACTTGGAAAACTATAAATCTCTATCTGTAAGATAATAACATTAATCATTCATACTGGACATCCCTCTAATCCAAACTAGTAAGGTTTTGCTATATCTTTAAATGTAATTAAAAAAAAAAAACCTTTTATTCATCTCACTCTATTTCTGTGTTGAATAATATAATCATTTTGCCTTGCAATTTAATTTATTTTTAAGTTGATGAATGTATTCATAAAAAGTTAAATAGATTTCATTTTATTCAACATAATTATAAGTGAACATATTTTCTAAAAGAAAATGTGACCAGAACTACCCTTTTACATGTAGAAACTTTTCAGCTTCAAGAATTGCCCTCTTTCTCTTATTAATTTTTCCCAAGAGCATTGTTTCCACCTTGACCTCAATTTATCTACTCTAATAAAATAATGTTATTAAGGTAATTAAGGTTATCATTTCAGCACAGACTTTTAAAAACTTTATTTCAAGACATCCCTAGAATTTACTTTAGTGATCTTTTACCAAGAAAATGCTTACATCATCTATTCTCCAAAATGTCAAGGTAGGTCACATAGTGAAGATAAAACATTGCACCTGCTAAAAGCAGAAAGAAATAGTTTAAACAATAATAGCAAGTAATTAAATGTTAGTTAAAAATTTTAATAGTATTTTCCCCAATTACATGTCAAGACAATTTTTGGCATTCATTTTTTACAAGATTTTGAGATCCTGATCCCTTTCCCTTTATTACCTCTCCTATTCCTGAAATAATAGGCAATTTGATATAGGTTATACATGTATTATCATGTAAAATATATTTCCATATTAGTCACAGTTGTGAAAGAAGATCAAAAGGAAAAAAAAAGATGAAAAAGAACAAGGTGAAAAAGTATGCTTCAATCTGCATTCAGAGTCCATCAGTTTTTTTCTCTGGATATGGACAGCATTTTCCTTCATGAGTCTTTCATACTTATCTTGGAATAGTGTGGTGCTGAGAAGAGCTCAGTCATTAATAGTTGATCATCACACAATGTTGCTGATACTGTGCATAATATTTTCCTGGTTCTATTTATTTCACTTTGCATTACTTCATACAGGTCTTTCCAGGTTTTTTTGAAATCTGCCTGTTCATCATTTCTTATTGTATAATAGTATTACATTACATTCATATACCAGAGCTTGTTCAGTCATTCTCCAGTTGCTTGGCATCCACTCAGTTTCCAACAGTTTGCCAACATGAAAAAAGCTACTATAAATATATTTGCACATGTAGGTCTTTCCCTCCTTTTTATGATCTCTTTGGGATACGTACCTAATAGTGGTATTGCTGGATCAAAGGGTTTGCACAGTTTGGTTATCCCTTTAGATATAGTTCCAAATTGCTATCCAGAATGGTTGGATCAGTTCACAACTCCACCAATATCGTATTAGTGATCCAATTTTCCTACATTTTCTCCAACATTTATCATTTTCACTTTTTTGTCCTATTAGCCAATCTGATAGGTGAGAGGCAATGTCTTTGGAGTTGTTTTAGTTTTAATTTCTCTAATCAAAAGTTATTTAGAGCATTTCTTCACATATCTATAGATAGCTTTGATTTCTTAATCTGAAAATTGCCTGTTCATCCCCTTTCACCATTTATCAATTGGGGAATGGCTTGTATTCTTTTTTTTTTCCCCAGGTATGTGTGGGAGAGAATTCCTTTTTTTTTTTTTTTACTTTTGTTTTCATTGACTTGTTTGTTTACTTCTAGTTTACAAGATTCAGTTCCACAATCCCTTCAGTTTCAAATTTTCTCCCCTCCTTCTCTCCTCCCTTTCACCTCCACCCATGGGGGCATATAGTCAAGCATAGCATCTGCAAATACTTTCACATTGTACGATAGTCTGGTTGTATAGAAGGGTTGTAACCAATGGAGTGAATAATAGGAAAAAGAAAGAAAACTGAACATGAAAAGGAATGATAGCATGTAGATTGCTTCAATCTCCATTTAAACTCTGGTCTTTCTAGATCTTTCTCTGAATGTAGATACATCCTTTGATCCTGAGACTTGTAGTCTTACAGCTGTGCATTGCTGAGAAGAGTCCAGTTTATCAAGGTTGGTCGTCACGCATACGATGTGTCTGTGATTGTGTACAAATTTTTCCTGGTTCTGCTCTTCTCACTTAGCATCAATTTGTATAAGCCTCTCCAGGTACATATGAAGTCCATCTCCTTCCCATTTCTTATAACACAATAGTATTCCATTACATTCATATACCACAACTTGTTTAGCCATTCCTCAATTGATGGGCATCCCCTAAATTTCCAGTTTTTTGAATGGCTTGTATTCTTATACATTTGACTCAGTTTTCTATATATGTGAGATACTAAGCCTTTATCAGAGACACTTGCTTTAAAAATTGTTTTCCAGCTTTCTGTTTTCCTTCTAATCTTGGTTGCATTGACTTTGTTTGTACAAAAGCTTTTTAATTTAATATAATTAAAATGATCTAGTTTACATTTTGTAATGTTCTCTATCTCTTGTTTGGTCATGAACAGCAACTCACTTAACTTCTCCTTTAAGAATTTGAATGTTATACCCATTGGTGCGTACATGTTTAGTATTGATATTACTTCATTGTCAACGGTACCTTAAAATTTAGCAAGATGTAGTTTCCTTCCTCATCTCTTTTAATTAACTTTATGTTTGTTTTTACTTTGTCTGAGAACAGGATTACTACCTGTTTTTTTTTTCACTTCAGCTGATGCATAATAGATTCTGCTCTAGTCCCTTACCTTTACGCTGTCTCTGTTTCAAGTGTGTTTCTTGTAAACAGTATATTGTAGGATTTTGATTTTTGATCCACTCTACTATCTGCTTCTGTTTTATGTTTAGAGTCATCCCATTCAAATTTACAGTTATGTTTGCCAGCTGTATATTTCCCTCCATCCTATTTTCCCTCCTGTTTGTCCTTTCTTTCCTTTCACCTTTTCCCTCTATCTACCACCTCCCCTGTTCTGTCTTCTCTTCTGTCAGTCCACTGTTCTCCATGCCCTCCCTACACACACACCTTTTCTTAATCTCCTCCCAATCCTACTTTCCTGTCCTGTAAGATAGATTTCTGTATTCAACTGATTGTGTATATTATTTCCTCTTTGAATTAATACTGATGAGAATAAAGTTCAAGTGATGCCCATTGCCCACCCTCCTATCTTTTCTCTCCACTATAATGGGCCTTTTTTGTCTCTTCATGTGAAATAACTTACCCTATTCTACCTCTCTCTTCCTTCTGCATCCAATGTATTCCTCTTTTTCATGTCAATTATTTTTTATGTCATTCCTTCAAACTCACCATCTACCTGTACCCTCTATGTATATTCCTTCTATCTGTACCATTAGTGGCATAATTTTTAAGAATTACAAATATCATCTTCCTATGTAGGAATGCAAAGTTCAGCTCCACTTAATCCCTTATTTTTCCTTTGCCTTTTTACTGTTTTAAGCTTCTCTTTAGTCTTGATATTGGAGATCAAATGTTTTGTTCAATTCTGGTGTTTTTCTTTATGAAAGCTTGAAATTTTTCTATTTCATTGAATGACCATTTTTTTTCTTAAAGCATTATGTTTAACTTCATTAGATAGATGATTCTTAGTTGTTGTCCTAGCTCTTTCACCTTCCAGAATATCATGGTCCACGACCTCTGCTTTAATTTTGCAACTTCTAAATCCTATGTAATCCTGATTGTAACTCCCCAATATTTGAATTGTTTCTTTTTGGTCACTTGCAGTATATTTTTCCTTGACCTGACATTCTGTAATTTGGTTATAATGTTCCTTAGAGTTTTTATTTTGGGGTTGCTTCCCTGAGGTGATTGGTGGATTCTTTTAATACCTCTTTTGCCCTCTAATTCCAGGATATTAGGGAAGTTTTCCTTGATAATTTCTTGAAAGAAGCTGTCCAGGTCCTCATTTTGATTATGGCTTTTAGGTAGTGCAGTGATTTGAACATTGTCTCTCCTAGATCTATTTTCTAAGGCAGTTGTTTTTCCCATGAGGTACTTTACATTTTCTTCAATTTTTTCATTCTTTTGAATTTGATTGATTCTTGATGCCTCATAGTCATTTGCTTCCACTTGCCAAATTCTAACTTTTAAGGAGCTGTTTTCCTTAGTAAGCTTTTGTTTATTTCCCATTTGGTCAATTGTACTTTTTAGGGAGTTGTTTTCTTCGGTGGTTTTTTGTATCTCCTTTTTCATTTGGTCAATTCTATTTTTTAAATAATTGTCCAAGCTATTGAGTCTCTTTTCATAATTCTCTTGCATCACTCTCATTTCTCTTCCCAATTTTTCTTCTACTTCTCTTTTATGATTTTAAGCTCCTTTTTGAACTCTTCCATGAGTTCTTTCTGAGCTTAAGATCACTTTTCATTTTTCTTTGGGGTTTTACCCACAGGTGTTTTGACATTGTCATCCTTTTCTGAGTTCGTGTCTTGGTCCTCCCTGTTATCATAATAACTTTCTATGCTCAGATTCTTTTTGTTGTTGTTTTTTGCTCATCTTTTTTTTTTTTTTTTTTTTTTTTTTTTTTTTACCTTTTTTCCTTTCTTTTAAATTTTAACTCTACTCCCAGGGTGGAAGGGGCACTGTCCCTTATGCCTGGGGCTGCAGGCCTTGGCTGTTTACTTGGTGCTGCACTGATGTTGCCCTGTTTCCCACAAGGGACCCCTATTATGGTGCTGTGCTGAGGGGGTGGGCTGGGCATAGCTGATGCTGCTGGAGGCCATAGAGGTCTAGCAGCTTAGCTGGTCCTAAGCCACAGTCATAGTGCTGGTATATGGTATGTGCTGAGGCTGGTGGGGTGTATCTTCATTTACTCAGGGGCTGCACTGAAGCATGTGGAGGTCTGGCTGTTAGAGGATGCCTGTTTGCCCAGGGCTACACTGAAGCACCTGATGGTTCTTGGAGCTGGAGTCTGCTTGTTCTCCTGGCCATGCTAAGGCATGTGGAAGGTCATAGTGTTGGCATTTACTTGTTCCACTCCAGTGGGGCTCAGGATCTCTTGCTGGTTTACTGAGGTGGGGCTTGCCACTGGCTTGTTGGAATGCTGCCTCTCCTGAACTGTACTCCCCTTTTACCAGAGTGAGATGGACCTTTCTTGCTAATCTTCCAAGTTTCTTTGTTTGGGGATGCTATTTTATGATCGTTTTATGATTGTTTGGAATCTAGGAGAATTATGGCAATTTACCACATACTCTACCATCTTGACTCCCAGAAGTTGCTCTTGTTAGTTAAAAATGGATGATGCATAAGTCCATAGATGAAATGGTGCTTGAAGTTATCTTCATGAGCCCACTTTCATTCCAACTTATTTTAAGTCAGGTTTCAAAGGTTATTTCCTTGCCTGTGTCAGAAATTACTTTATTTGGAAAAGTCTAGAGGTTCAAAAGTACTCAAGAATAATGTCAAACATAGCAATTCATAGAAAACAATATTGAAAAGAACTGCTCCTGTCTAGCTATATGATGTGAAAGAAAAACAAGGCTTTGTAGTACTTTGGTGGTTGTTTTTGTTTTGTAGAAAGTATGTCTTCAAACAAAACTGTGTAGGAAGAAAGCAGTGTCTGTGGAAAATAGTCTCTTATGGGAAAGATGTTGATTTCCATATTAGTGTTAACAAAAAAAGGTTTTTTCTTTTTTACAGAAGAACCTTGTTGAAGGACCCTATTATGTGAATATAATGGTAGAGAAAGAATATTGTGAATTGAAAGGTTTGAAAGGTTCTCTCTCAATGAAGAGAAACCATTTAAAGGTGTTGAATGTAGAAAGGCTTTCAATTGAAAGGTCAGTCCATAATGAACATCAGAGAGTATGTACTCTGGGGGAAAAGCCATGTGAATGCATCAAGTGTGAGAAAGCTTTCACTCAGAGCTCTATATCTATCATCAGATAATTCATATTGAAAAGAAGCTTTATTAATGTAATATATGTGAAGTTTTTAGATATGGCTCATCTCTTACAGTAAATAAGAGAATTCATACAGTTGAGAAGCAATAAAAATGGCTTGAAAGTAGGAAAGCCTTCAGCATGAATTTTATACTTATTCAATATCACACTGCAGAAGTAGCCTATTAGATTGTAAACTCCCTCACAGCTGGGACCTAAACTTTATTTTGTCTCTGTCCCCAACAAAATGACCTGCACAAAGGAGGCATTTAATGTTTGAACTGAACTGCTTTTTATTAACATAACAATTGTTTTATCCAGCAACAAAGAATTCATAGTGCAAAATAGATGTATGAATATAACTTTAGAAGGAAGGTGTTTACTTGTTGGTGACATCTCATTCAAAACCAAAGAAATTATGCTAAATTCCAGTTGTAAATGTAATGATGATTAGGAAAGTAGAATTTTCTTGACCCAAGAGAGGGCCCATTGTGCTTTAGAAACACACAATTGATTGGAATTTCTTTTAAGGCAGTCACAAAACTTTTCTGATTTGGTATGTATTTACAGCATCTAACTGCATACTGTCTTCAGAGTAGCTTCTTAAATTATTAAACTAAGAATTATGGAAAATTCTTTTGTATGAAGCAAAACAAAAATGACACTTTAGTTTATTTCAGATTTTAGAGCAATCCTATTTAAAATGTAACCCAATAGACTTTAAACTTCTTGAAGGCAGGAACTATTTTATTATTGTTTTTGTACTCTTGGCAACTAGCAATGTATGTTGTATTTTGTCTTGGTTTTTCTTATTTAGATTTTTATTTTCATTGGTGTAGAACAAGGAACTTCTGGTGAGAAAATTCCAGGTAACTGTGCCACACATTAGTCTTAAATATAGTCATTATAGAGCTCCCTTGAGCACTGAAAGGTTAAGTTACTTGCACAAGGTCACACAATAAGTGTGTATCAAAAAAGAGACTTAAACCTAGATCTTCCTGGTAGCCCTTCCATGGTGCCCCTCATACAAAGTAAGTACTTAATTGCCAAATTTGTTGGCTTTTTATTTTCATTGAAGAATTTTTTTTTTCTAAAGAGCCTACTCCTATGAATATCAACATTTTTTGCAGCACTAAGTCTTCCTGATCCAAACAAGAAAAAAATAAAAAAGAAAGGAAATTGAGCTTTAGAAGGGCTATTGTTTAAGTATGAGCTAAAGTAAACATTTGGCTTTTGTTTTACAATAAATCCTCCTGGGCAGGCAAAAGATTTGCTTAAATCAACTTTATAGCACCTAGCATTGTACCTTAAATAAAGAGACTCTTAGAATTACTCTTTGATTTTTTCCATCATTATATTTAACTCCATGTTAGATTTTAAAACACTGCCAAAATGAAGTATGTCATTAAGAAAAATGTGATACCAAAGGGGAGAGAAAATAAACACCAATGTAGGTAGCAACATCATTCCAATCTAGTCCTTTTCAGCAGTCAGTCATTCTTTCCAAAGATCCATTAAGTATTGTCATTGTTATTGTTGCTCAGTCATGTCTGACTCTTGGTGACCCTGTGGACCATAGCAAGCCAATACTGTCCATCAGGTTTTCTTGACACAGTGACTTGCCATTTCCTTCTCCAGTAGATTAAGGCAAATGGAGTTTAAGTGACTTGCCCAGGATCACACAGGTACTAAGTGTCTGAGATTAGATTTGAACTCAGGTCTTCCTGACTCCAGGCCTAGTGGTCTATCCACTGAGCCACCTAATTGTCACTGAATAAAATATGTGAAATGAATACTTTTCCCCCTAGTGATGCTTAATATTCACTGTGGGAAAGGAGTACCTACTTTAAAAACCTGTTACAATATCCATAACACAATTGCCCTTGGTCCCAGGCAAGCAGAGGCCCTGTATTAGGTCTGTGCCATAGTATTGCCCTCACTCCCATGCTTTGCAGGGTTCTGCTTATCATAGACACAAAAAATTATTTGTAGATTGGGGGACAGGGGGGAGAGAAAACCCTCACACTACACCAGAACTTTCAGGCCAAGATGAACACTAGAGTAGGAGAGTTAAGAATGAGAAAGGTTAAATGACTTGCCCAGAGTCACACAGCCAGTAATTATCTGAGGCAAGATTTTAACTTAGTTCTTCTGACTCCAAGTCTCATGTTCTCCCCACTGCACTACCTAGGCTATACATCTAAATCACCATCCTTGAAACCTTGGAAATAATACATTTGGATTTGGAAACATACTTTTTTTGTTCTCTGGTGGTGGGGAATAGAAGTAGTGGGTATAGTCTTTAAGGAGGCAAAATTTAGCTCAATGTAAATTAACTATTAGGGCAACTAGGTGGCACAGTAGATAGAGTGCTGGGCCTGGAATCAGCAAGATTCATCTTCCTGAGTTCAAATATGTCTGCAGAAACTTATTAGCTGCGTTATCCTGGGCAAGTCACTTAACACTGTTTGCCTTAGTTTCCTCATCTGTAAAATGAGTTGGAGAAGGAAATGGCAAACCACTCCAGTAACTTTGCCAAAAAAAAATACCAAAATGGAGTCACAAAGAGTCAGATACAACTGAAATGATTGAACAATAAAAGGAACTAAAGAGAGTCAGCTTGGCTTAATTCAAGCTTTGTCATGTGAGTAGTCACATGAACCAAAAATAGCAATTCAGAATTAGACAGTCATTTTGGTTCTTCAAAGATTAATGTTTTAAATCAAAAGTCTTTTTATGAAAAAGTGACTTCTAAGTGAATTATTCTAAATCTTCATCTACAAATCAGCATATCTCACATGGGTCTATGAATTTGGTAATATATTATTAATTAAATTGGGCCTTGAAAAAAATGCCTAGGCCAAGACGGTGGCATAGCAGCAGCAACATATCGCAGCTCTCACATAGCCACCCCAAAATACCCATAAAATAGGACT
>CM053588.1:250765238-250806597 GCA_028646515.1 Pseudochirops corinnae
GACACTTCGATGACACACTGTATCTTTGATGCCATCAATGTGATGTCAAATCTTCTTTATTGTACCCCAAATGGCCATGTACAAAGGCTGTCTAGTCCAGGGGTGGAGAACCTACAGCCTTGAGACCACATGTGACCCTCTGGGTCCTCAAGTCCAGCCCTTTGACTGAATCCAATACAGAACAATTTGTTCTGGATTCAGATTGTTTAGATTCAGTCAAAGAGCTAAACTTGAGAACTTAGAGGGCCACATGCTGCCTTAAGGCTGCAAGTTCCCACCCCTGCACTAGTCCCTCTTCAACATGATGCCCTATCAAACACTTACAGACAACTATCATCACTTCCCATGAATCTTCTCTTTTCCAAATGGAATATCCTCAATTTTTCCAATTTCTTCTCATATAGTTTGTCATTAAGGTCCCATACTATCCTAGCTTCTGTGATGGGAATGGGAATTTGAAGATCTTCCCTGCCCCTTAATAGGTCTAGGGGGATTTTGAAAACCTTCCCTGCTTTGAAAGTAAATTCTGGCCCCTAATAGGCTAAATATAATCACATGGAGCCTGTGGTGGGAGGAGTTTGCTGAAGGATAGAGCAGAACCACAGGAAGTTGGGAATGAGAGCTTTAGCTGGGGGAGAGGATTCTCAGGCAAGGAGTCAGATAAGCTCATGGGTAAATATTGATCTAATATTGGTTTGTGGGAAGACTAAAGGATGCTGTGGCTCTCTGTGTTGTTATGGCTTATTAATTTCTTTGTTACTATGATGTAATTGGCTTACTAGTTTTGGGATGCAGTTTTCTGGTGTCTAAATAAACGTTTCAGTTCTGTCATCTATATGGTCTGCTATATTTTGTGATCAAGAACTATATGGGAATATTTACAGTCATGGTTGGTGCTATAAATATTACACTGGCACTACAGTTTTCCACCCCTAGATACCTTTCAATATATCAAAATATAAATGCGTTGCCCAGAAATGGTACAATACTCTAGATATAGTCTGACCAAGGCAGAGTAGCGCTGTTCTATCACATAATTACAAGAGCAGATATCTTTCATAAAAATGTATTAAAATAATCCCCTTTGAGGATTAAGTAGATCATTAATGATAATTTTCCCATTCTTTTTGTCTCTTCTTTCCAAGATATCTTGTTGCAAAACAAACACTCAGTGCTTTCAAAACTGAGTAACCTGTCACATGTAATTACTCATTGTGTGCTTTGTCCTCTCTAGCCTTTATTTCTAACTTCAGCTTCTTAATTACTATTTCAGCTTCCTCTTGTACATCTCAACTGATGAAAATAGTTTAAAACATGTTGACAAAAGTATTCCATGTTCAGTCTCTTTGCTGCCCTGCCAGTTTCATCTATGAATAAATGCCCTTGGGATGATGATATGGCTCATGTAGGACCTTCTTTAAGTTTTCTGCATTTATGCTTTCACTTCTACTGCTTCTTCCTGTTTTATCAAGAAATTCTGTTCACAATCTTATGCTGTTCTCTCCTTGTAGTGCTTTGCAAACGAGTAGGTATTAAAAACCCATTTTGTCATTGCTGCTATGTCTCTCTAATAGGTAAGACAATTAAGTATTTGCTATTTAAGGCAATTTACTGAGACCTTTCATCTTCCTTTTGGTAGTGACTGCTTTAGATCAAGTAAGGCTTTGCCAAAAATAGTAACCAAGGTTAATATCTTTGCCTTTTTCTACTTTCCATTTTCAGGTCACCAATGTGTTAAATTATCTTCATTAAATTCAGTGGCTACTCAAAGTAAAACTGCATGCACAAATGAATAGCTAATCTCTGACACTTGGACCTATTACTTTACAAATTTAAATACGAAATATATGTCTGTCACTACCGAATTTTTATTCTCTGAATCTTATAGAATATAAACAAAGTTATTTTTGATTATCTATTTATTCCACCAATATCAGAGGATGAATTAATTGAGAAGAGTAAAAGAAGAGACAATGGTAGAATAGTGAGCTGCGATACTTAAAACCATGGCCACATATCCAGGAAATCTTGTTGAGCAAACACACGTTCCAGAACTGATTTAAATTTTATAGTAGCCTAGACCATTTTGCTGTTTAGAGTTTATTTAACATAGAAGGAAAATTGACCTAGCTTACATAAAAGAGGCTATTCCAATGCACAAGACACAATAGCTAAAATAATTTCAATGATATTCATTTTATCTCTTATTTTGCTTCTGAGATCATAGATTACATTTCAAACCATGCATGAGTGAGAGAAAGTGAACTATAAAGCCGGTGTATTTGAAGGAAGATACAGGTTTTGAGAACCAGCAACATCAAAGTCAAGCTTAAAAAAACAAATTTCAAGAAGACATTAATAGTAGCAATAGCCCAAGAGAAGAAAAAGAAGATATAAGTCCTCTATTGACCATTCCCTATTCTTTTATAAGGAATTAAAAGGAAGATGAAACTAGGATGAGAGATGTCAGGACAAATGTTGCAACTCTGACTTAGAGACTGAACTTTGGGGGAGAGCTTTGGCAGTAGAGAAGTCTAAAAATATAATTATTCTCATTTCACTAGCATAATTGTTTGGTATGACCCTTCCTGAAGGCAGAGGAATGGATTAAATGACTTCTGCCTAGGTGCTCAACTGAGAAATAAAAGGAATAGGTGATTTTTAAGAAGAAAATGTGAACCGTCTGTCACTGGGGGTTGTAAGTGGGAAGAGTATTGTTTTATCTCCCCCCCAAAAAAAATAACCCCTATTATTTAACAGGATAAATGAAGTTAATTATTTTCCGACAAAGATAGTCTCTGTGGCCTGATAGATAATGATATTGATTATCTAAATTGTGAATGGCATATTTTATTTCAATATTGGAAAATGATATGCATTCTTTTTTGCCCTTACCCTGAAATTTCAGTCCATAACAAAATCATTTTCCTTCCTTCCTGAAGGTAAGAACATTCAGGTTAAATGCCAAATATTGAATTTTGTGCAATATAAGCTTTCAAATAGGTTGATTTTTTTTCATCAGTTAAAGAGAACTATGATTTTTTTTTACCTATACACAGGTGTGGGAAGAGATCTGAAAACAAGAATCAGCAGAATGAAAGACAAGAGGGAAAGGAACAAGAGTTTTATATAGATTTGGTTGGCTATGTGGTATAACAAAAAAGAATTCATTCATTATGCTTCATATGTCTTTTCTTCATTTTACATCTTAATTCCTGTTGGATGTTTTAAACTTGATGCCCCATAGGATAAGGAATATATCTGTGATTTCATTGGTGTAGAGAACTCCCTAGTAAGGAAACTCTCTTTAGGAGTACAGGTCAGCATCTTCCCTGCAACTTAGAGTGTGAGAAATGGACCCTGAAAGGTTTAGTATCTCAGCCAGAATCATACAGCCAGTGTGTGTCAGAGGTGAGATTTGAACTTAGGTCTTCCTGGTTCCAAGGCAAACATGGGAACTACTATGTCACAGTTAAGTTTCTCTTTTTGTAGATAACAGAATTCAAATGAAATAGATATTCATTTCTACTGGAAACCATTCTTGGAAAATGTGCCTATTTTTCTCATGAAGGGAAAAGTGAAATACCAAAAAGAATGAATGGTTGAAATATAAGATAATTCCCCAAAGAGTTCATGTGTCATGCTTAACGACCTTCTCTCTAAGAGTATATCATGCTTACAATAATACAGGGGAAGTGGCAGGCAGGGTAAATGCTGACTCATCTATTGTTAGCTAAGTTGAATTTGGAAAAAATAAAGAAATTTTTCCTCAGTTCAGATAGAAAACAAGTGTGCAAATCAGGTCTTTTTTCTTTTAGCTAAAGCAATAACAGTTCTTTGAACATGGGAAAACAAGTTACAGAATCAAGAGTAAGCAGTAGCTCATTAAATTTCCTTTATGTTTGCCATAGTCTCCATGTGAGTTAGTCATTTTTTCCCATTATCTAATTCATTAGTGTCAGAGAATATGAAAAAGACACTTAAGGTGTAAGAGGTGAACTCTTCTTTCTTTTTCCTGACAAAATCCAACACTAGCATATTGTGAACCCAGCTGAAAATTACATAAACCAATCTGTCTTCTAAGTTAAATATATCAGTTTATCTACACTTGAGTCACCTTTAAAAAACTAAGTATGAATTGTCTTATCTTTTAAATTATTCTTAGTATATGGTACATTATGTAAATTCATTCATTGAATGCAAATGAAACTGGAAGTTATATTTTATAGATTATATTAATTCTTCTGAGCTCATTTTATGGGCTACATTAATTCCATGAATGTGCTAAGTCTTATTCATTTCAGTATATGACTTACAGGATCCCCAGAATATTTTATCATTTTTCTTCTGGCTTATTTGTAGCTGCAAGTATCAAAATGCATTTCTAGTACTAAGTGCCCTAGTGTCATCAGTCAGCAAAAAGATTATCCATTTTTTTCCATTATTCATATGGCTATGGTGAGTTTTTTTAAGAGATTAAGCAAAATTTTAAAGCAACTTTCATAGTAACTGCATTTCTATTCAAAAAGTCACATCTTTTTGTTCTCCCTATTTGAATCACATTGCTACTTTCTTCTGTACATCATCTTGAAAGGTAAGTCATCTTAGTTTGCTCTACTGACTAAGGTACGATGCCTATCCATAATGACATTTGAGCTCTCTTCTGGTCTCATTGACATTGATGATTTAATCTGTATGTAGTTTTCCTCTCTTTTGGCTAATATGCTTAGCCTCAGCAGGTACCTGAAATGAAAATGCCATTCCTGAAATAAGAGAAGCCCTACTTGGAGGTCTGTTCATATCAGAGAATCACAGATTTAGAGTTACAAGTGACCAGGGAGCATCATCTAGTATGAACCCCTCCCTCATTTTATAGATGAGAAAACTGAAACTGAAGCCAAAAGAAGTGATGTGATTTCTCCCAGGTCACCCAGGTAGTAAATGCCAGAGCTCAAATTGAAAACCATGTCCTCTGTGAATATAAATTCATCATTCTTTCCATGACATTCCAGTTACCTCCCAATATTCAATAGGTGCTTCTTGGGGGGTCTTCATCATTCATGCCACGTAATTAACTTGTGTCTACCTTCGTGACTTTACAAATCTACCTTTGTTTGCAAAGTTTGATTTCTTTGTTAAAACAATATTGAATACTACATTTAGAAGCCAAGGCCTAATAACTCTAAATTCTACATCCCTTCATTCCCATCATATTCTATGGTTTGTTTGGGGTTTTGTTTCATTTTGTTTTACATTTCTGGAGATTACTTTTCTGTCATTTCGTGCCTGGGTCATTGCTCAAAGTAGAGTGTCAATTCAAGATTAAGCATTTTGTCTTCTCTTTCTTTTGTACTCTCTGTGGTCTATTTGATACTACCTAGTATAGTCTGTGGTACTTGGGAAGTATTCAGTAAGTACTACAGAATATTTCTAAGAGAAAGCTTTAAGAAGTTATTTATAAGATGAAAGTTTTATTTTGACTAGGTCTTAATAATGCCATTTCCCTCAACACAGAATCATGTTGTTATAATTTATGTCTTTTGTTTACTTCAGTCAGTCAAATTTGACAAAATTTCCTAAATAGTGCAGAGAGAACACTCTGCTAGACATTGGGGGGGCATATTAATATATCAGTGGATACATAATTGCATAATGTATAATGTATAAATGTATAATGGATAGTTTTTTCATCAGCATAGATCACAACCAATCCATAGCTTCTTATCCTCTGTAACTCATAGCCAAGTTCCAGAGTTCTCTCAAATATGCTCCAAAAAATATCTGCCCAAAAAGCAGAAGACTTCCTCTAAGTCTTTCTTAAAATTTTTTAACATTTCATAGCTACCAGTGCAGCATTCAGTCCCTTGTTCTTTCTTCATGACCAGACCACCTCCTTTTCCAAGCATACATTTCTGAAAAGAAGTGACCTTTATGTGATTTTCTGTGCATAGGTAATCAATGGAAAATATGCTATAGTTTATTTATGCCTGTCATGCATCTCTCCACTCTCCACAACTTTGATTCTTCTGTGATTGCATTTCCAAGATTTGCAACCATAGAGCTGCATCAGGAGAATGATGATGTCCCAAAGAAATTTAAAATTAAATAAACCATTTTCCTTGCCCGCATGAAGCTCATAGTAACATAGGGCTCAATACTCATAGAACTGAGAAGACTCAAGAATTCAGTATTTCACATATATATATATCATGTTCAATCAATACACTGAATAATGTCCGTAGTGAGTGAATGAGGAGGAGTAATATGAAACTGTGATATGATAAAGTTTCTGAATCTAACCCTGAATGGGGGAGGGAAGAGAAGGACTATTGACTTTCGTGAAAAACATTTAGAGTTTGAATGTACTTTTGTTGTTGTTCATCCTTCATTCTCAAAGAGGACCAGTGACATTAGGATGGTGCTATCTTTACTTGCAAGTGAATTTGATTTGAGTGAGGCAGAACTGTGCAAAGTCATCAGCCTCACTCTCTCCTCCAGAGTCTTTGAAGCCCTGTGGTAAGACACGGGTCAGGACAATTGGGGATGGCCAAAGACACAGTGAGAGATTTTGACCTTTTTAAGCTGGGTCTTTCCCAGGTCTTAGTCTGAGACAACACTCATTCAACAGTTAAAGGGTAGGTAAGAACTAATGTAAAAGATGGTCTACTTTGCCTTCACAGAAGAATCAGTCTGGGAGGAGAAGACCCTCAGAGTTTGTGACCAGAACAGAAACAATTGCTATTTACACTTACTCTGAACTTGAATATACCAACCTAACACACTAATACATAGCTTACAAGCACAGACACTACACTTACAGAAGCAGTTTCACATTGGTAAAGGCATATGCATTTAACCTGAAATACCTAAGTTACTGTATTCTGAACACTCTTTTAGTGTCCTTAAAACAAAACTCTCCATAAGGATTTACCTGAGGCCTGCATTCATGAAATAATTAGGCTACTTGTGTATTTGACTATAATTTGTGCATACCAAATGGACTGTGGGAAACTAGGTAAAAACATTTTTCAAGTTAACTGATATTGTGACCTTTCAAAAGGTTAGAATTTCTGTACATTGCTTCTTACCTACTCACTGATACACATTCCCTACACCAGCACTGTACAACAGAGAAGGTCTAAGCGAGGTGAGAGAATTGAAGAGGGAAGGGAGGTTTGGAAGGGGAAAACAGGAAAGATGATAACAAAGAACTGAAATTTTACCGTGGCCTCATACTGAAGGGAAGTATTATAAAGTGTTTTTGTTGTTGTTTTTTGAATCTAATATGTAATTTCATTGGTAGGAGAAAATCCAATAAGGAAACTCTACCAATTAAGATCACCACATCTAAGTTTCATAGAGATTTGTCTGAGATAACTGAGATTAAGTGACTTGCCCAAGGTAACATAGCCAGTATGTATCAGGAGGACTTGAATTCAGGACTTCTTGACCAGGAGATCAATACTCTATTAATCATCATCATCATCAACAACAAAGATAATAGCATTTATATAGTTTTTGCAAAGTGCTTTACATATATTATTTACACTGATCTGCAAACCAACACTGTAACATGTGCTATAATCATCTCCATTTTTACAGATGAGGAAACTGGAACTGATAGAGGATAGGTGATTTTCCTAGGGCCACATTGCTATTAAGTATCTGTGGCAAGATTCCCCTGAGACCATCCTGACTTCAGGTCCAATGTTCTGTCCTTTATACCATGTAGCTCCTCCATATTTAGTCGTACTTCCTTTCAGTGAAGCACCACCACTCCTCCCCTCCAAAAACAGGTCTTCTTCCTAGAAAAACTAGGGAATGAAGGTATATGAGGTTCCCTTCCAAAACTAAATGAATGAATCCTTGGTAGATTTGGATATCAGTAATCTAGCTCCCAAAGAGAAGTGTAGTAAGCTATGAAGAACATCAGTGGCTCCAGGGGCTTCTCCTTGATCCAGTTTCTCTCTCCATTTTTTGAGGCCCTCAGATTTGCTTAGAAGAGTCACTTTGGTTAGAAAGCTGCTCTTTCTTGAATTCACCTTTTGGCTGATATATGTAGCTCTCCTCAGCCTACTCATTTGCAATCACTCACACATACCCAGCTGTTCAACCCAAATCCAAATAGAATATACAAATGAAGCTTTTCAAATCAATCAGCAACTCAGCTTTAAAAGCACTCAACTCACCATACAAACACTTTGTTCTCAGCCTCTCAAAGGGCATAGAACATATGCTTGCCATTGTAAACCCTTGGAGATAGCTAACTCAAAAAAAGTTGTCAGTTCTTTTCCTATTTGCAATCAGTTAACTTCTTAATCATTTCCTTTAGTGTTTTTCACTCTCACCTATGTTAGTCACTCTATTTCTAACTCCCACTCAGATCAAGATACTTTTTGTTAAGATTTGTATATTTTTATTCATTCAGTGCATAAGACTGCTTCATGCTACTTTATTTTCTCCTTAGATTTTCTCTTAACCACATTTGACTCCTCCTTGAAATTTTGATAATAAACAGCCAACATGTTGAACTAAAATGAACTTTAAGACACTGAAAATATATATGTATATTACAGATATTTAAGATTTTTGAGTTTTCAATTCATGCCAAGGTGATGATTTTTTTTTTCTTCTGTCACTTTGGACTCACGGGATGATCATAATTTCTATAAATGGAAATAGTTGAAGAAAAGTCCATTTAAGACTTTCATGATATCCCAGGGAAGTTTAGGAAGGTATTCTCTAGCTTTCTTTATTTTTCAAGTTTTGAAAAAATGGAAGACGATATTGTAGTTAATTGTTTAAAGTCCTGAGGCTTATGTGTCTCGCCATTCTCTTCTTCATCAGCTGATTTTGCATGAGTCAAGACAGCTCAAAGATTTTCCCCAGCCTATGCTATGTAATATTTGGCAAATCTACCTGAATTCTGGTTTCCACAAACACTAACTCAGTTTAGGTTTTTTGCAGCTTTCATTAAAGTTCCAAAGCTTAGTAATTTCATCGGATTGGAATTTTGAACAAATCTGGGCTGAATTTCAAATCTGATTTATTATTTCAGGCAGAAACCATGTAAAGCTTGGCAATATGAGATGAGTTTTGAGTTTGTTTTCTGGTTCATTTATACCTGGAACTCAAGAAAAATCTCAAGGGATAAGAACTTACAGGAGCTGAAGCAAAAATATCTATAAATAATTTAAAGATAAAAATATATTCTGACCTTTCACTCAGATTCCTTTTTATATATTAGTGCTTAGAACTTTACTGCACCAATCAGTTGTCTTTTCATAGGTCAAGATGACAAACAGCAAATTCAAGGACTTGGACTCTTGTTGTAGATATTTCTATCCAACTAATAATTTTTGTTAAGTGCTGAAAGCAGTGAGGTTTGCAATTTTTAAGCACATTTTTTCAGCAACATTAGATTCTGCACTTATGCTGCAGCTCTGTAATGAAAATCTTATCAAATCTTAGAGAGAAAAGTACTTAATAGGAAATTATACTCATGCACTAGTTGTAAAAGGTATGCTGATATAAAATGAAATTTTCAACATTGGATGAGTACTCATTTCCTTAGATTTGTGACTCTAAGATGTAGAAAAATTAGGTGAGAAGGATTTTTCTTCACAAGGCAAATGAAAGTGACAGTCCAAGAGACTCAAGATAACTTAAAAAACTATTATGTTAAACAAGATGGGAAAATGTAGACTTTAACAAATAAAGGAAAACTACACATTCAGATTATAGCTAGCTAGAATTTATATAGTGTTTTAAGGCTTACAAAATATTTTACATGTATTAACGCATTCTATTCTCATTAAAAAAAAAAACCTGTAAGATAAGGGCCATAATTTTTCCCATTTTACAGATGAGGAAACTGAGGCAGACAGAGGTTAAGTGATTTGCCCAGAGTTACACAGCTAGTAAATGTCAGAAGCAGAATTCAAACTCATGTCTTCCTGACTCCAAGTCTCAAATTCTATTCACTGAAACACCTAGCTGCCTCTTTTTTCAAGATATTACAAGGAGAAAAAAAACCAAAAACTTTCCTTAAAAATAAATTCAAGGCAATAGCAATTCACTCAATATAAATATTGAATTTATGATGAAATTAGAATTAAAATGTACATTCCTAAAATCCAGTTTATTTATTTGGGGACCCAAAGATGTACCTTTATTAAAATACATCCAAAAATAGATAATTGGATTTTTTTTTAAATATGTGTTGTTGAATATTAAGATTTTAAACTGTATATTATGGTTAATATCCATGAAAGGTACCTGTTTAAAGAATATTATATACTGAAAAAAATATCCCATTGGGTTAGATGAACAAATATAACATTTCTAATCCTTGCCAACTAATATACAAAAACATTTTTTATGATAGTCATCAAAAAGATTTTCATACCCAGGAAGATTTTTTTTTGGCAACCAAAGGAAAGACCTAATCTTAAGTGGTACATATTACATCACATCTTCAAGATTCTGATTTGAAACTATTATCTGGTCATTTCTTCCAAGAACATGGGTCCTTTGCTAAGAAAGCCCAGTTCTCAATTGGGACCAAACTAATTTTGTGGTTGAAGAGTTATAAAACACATGTCAAATGTAGTTGTCTGGGTAGAAGTAAATGAAGTTCTTTGAAGTAAGTGAATCTTAGAAAAGAATTGTAATTAAAAATGATATCTTCTTTATCAAAGAACTATACATTTCATAGCTATTGAAAGAACTTCTACCTATAAATGACCCACAAGTCTTCTAGTGAATTTGACGAGAATGCTTTTGTGTCAAGTTCACAAAAAGTCAAGGAACCATTCCTTGTGTCTTCATAGAGTTCAGTGATTGGACTTCTACCAATATACACATCTAGAATGAATATCAGGCTCAAAAAGCCTTTTCTTGAAGGGAATTTTTCTTGAATCTCATTGGAGCTTGAGTTAGGAGATAAGATAGTTAAAAAGGGATAAGCACTATCTCCAACACAAAGAGTTTAGTTAGTTCTGATAATCATCTGGGAGAGTTAATCACAATCTAAAGATCAGCAGGGGCCTCACATTGGTCTTGTTGCTGGAATCACAGGTTAGAATGGTAATTAAAAGTTCTGTAAATTAGAATAAAAGTGAATGTGTAGAATTAAAGTTGTCAGGATAGAGATAGAGAGAATGTTTTGATTAGAGCTAGGAGGAACTGGGAATACCTGCCTGGTAGGGAAGCTTGTCTTCCTGGGAAGAGCTTAATTATAGTGAATAAAGGGGAAAATAACAGAACCATGAGAATGGGGGGGGGGGGGGCGGGAAACAGGTTGCTGTTGCTTAACAAGTTATTTTTTTTTCTTGATAAATCATTGTCCCAGTAATACCACCTTAAGGTAACTGCGCCAACGCTGTTCTTCAAATGTTTCAGTGATATACAACTCTTTGTGACCCCATTTGGGGTTTTCTTGGCAAAGATATTGTAGTACTTTGCCATTTCCTTCTCCACCTCATTTTACGGATAAGGAAACTGAGGCAAACAGGGTTAAGTGACTTGCCCAGGATCACACAGCTAGAAAGTATGTAAAGAACAAATGATCTTATGCTTAATACTCAGGACCAAAAGGGAATCAGATTTGAGGGGTAAAGGAAGTCAACCAAAGAGGCAGCATGGTACATTGGAATGAGTATACTGGTTGTGGAGGGAGAGAGCCTGGATTCATTTGCTTCTTCTGCCCTTTACTGAGTGATTGTGGCAAGTGCTTCACTATTCTGGGCCTTGGTTTCTTTGTCTACAAAATGAGAAGCTACCAAAAAGAATTTTGGCAGATTTTAGAAATCTGATTAGTGCTTTGACAAACTTTGATCCCAAAGAACTGAAAATGAGGCACTCTAACCATGTCATGACAGACAGGTGATAGACACAAAAATACAGTGTGTGACATGTATTTTTGGATTGTGGCCAATGATGGAATTTGCTTCATTTGACTAAACATTTATTAGGTGGGTTCTCTTTTTCTTTTTGTTCAATTGTGGGTGGGAGAGGGAGAATGAGACAGAGAGAGAAACTAAATTCAAATAACGTGTGGGGTTGTACTAGATTATTTCTGAGTTCCCCTCCAGCTCTGGATCTCTGATTCTATAATTGTCTACTTGTCATTTCCACTTTCATGAAATCAAAGACTTTAGGCAAAAAGGATCTTTGATACTATCCCAATATACTCATTGCACTGAGGAGTTAACTTGAAGTCAAGAGAAGCTAGTTGAGTTGCCTAAGATTACATGGTTATTTAGTTTTGCCCTGAGTCAGCAGGTCTCAAGATTCCCAGCCCAGTGTGCTGTCTATTGTACTACACTGCTTTACCCTTTTTGCTGTGTTTTCATAATCATTCATGTTTAGAGAGAGTTTGGTTGTATTTACTCTAGAAGACACATTCTCTCCTAATCTCAGTAAGATCAGAAAGAGTAGGGGAAGGCACTTGGCTTGGCTGATAGAAATACAAGTAGTGATTGTCAGTGATACTGTGACCAAAACAGGATGTGGAGAAATCTAACAAAACAGAAGGAAAAAGTATAGAAATTTCTTGATGTATGAGGCTAACAGAGGATGATGCAGTTCCCTTGACAGAAAAAGGTAAGTGATTTTATGTTCATTTTTAAAATCAGGAGAACAAAATTTCCCATGATGCTATTGAGATGGACCTTACTTTGTACACACATTTGTATTTTATTGTACTACAATGAGTACAGATAGAAGTGCTATCTCCTAAAATCTGTGAACAAGCCCCATCATATAAACAATAAGTAAAAATGATTAGGGGCAGCTAAATGGCTCAGTGAATAGAGCACTGTCCCTGGAGTCAGGAGGACCTGCATTCAAATCTGGCCTCAGACACTTAATACTTAGATGTGTGACCTTGGGCAAGTCACTTAACCCCAATTCCCCCTCCAAAAAGCAAAAAAAAAAAACAACAGTAAAAATAATTAATTTTTTGATACTTAGAAAGATAAGTGATTTCATTAGCATGAGTATCCATTCCCACAGGCACATGTTGCCACCCCTCCATTATGTGTAAGTTGCTGTGGCTGAGAAATTAATCATTTGATGGCCAATCCTTGAGTAATGAACCTGTCTCCACTGAGCTGGGCTGATTATTGGATGATGGGCACACAGTCCAATACCAGGCTTATAATATTTAAAGACTGCACTTTACTGGAACCTGCTAGAGTTTAGTCTTCACTGTAATAGTGTTCAAGAACACAGAGGCATTTTCTATGTCCTTATGAGGCATCAGAGTTACATAAAAGTCAGTATGGGGATTTGTGCTGATGAAGTTTTCCTATGAAAAAGTGTAATTTCCTTTTCCATCTCCATCTCCCTTTCATCTTTGATTTTCTGGTGTTATATTTGACAGTCTATCACTACCTCTAGACTTTCATCACTTTCCACAACATTCTATATCATCCAAATATAATGATTTTCAAAATTTTCTCTGATTAACCTATCATTATTTAATATCAGATCCATTTTCTACTTTGCCTTCACTACTGCCACCCTCCCTTCATATACTCATTTGGAGCTTCTCCTTGTGTGACTGTCACTTGGGAATTACTCTCATAAATTGTTCTTTCTAGATATATCATAAGTCAAAAGGTTGTACTGTGGGCTATTCAGAGTGAGCTATGAACTTCAGGGATGCCCTGCAATCTTTGTTACATAGCTTTTCTATCAGGAAATATTGTACCATCCAAGTAAGGTTTGATGAAAGAAAACCATCTAAAGTGAAAACAACCAAACTACTATAATTCTATTGTTATTTTGATAAGTGGTAAGTTAAATAAATGTGCTTAGCTGTCCCTTCCCCCCCCCCCCCGGTAACTTTTTAAATATTGTAAAGCTTATTAGGGGAAAAAAATAACAACTTGGAAACATGACATTATTTTGTAATTTCTAACCACAAGTTGTCCACTTTCTTAATGGAGTATGGGGAATATAGAAACCAGAATAGAGTTTAGCTTACAAAAAATTAAATTAAACACTATTTGATAAGCCCAAAGACCCCAGTTTCTGGGATAAGAACTCATTATTTGAAAAAAATTGCTGGGAAAATTGCAATATAGTATGGCAGAAACTAGGTATAGACCATCATCTAACGCCATACACCAAAGTCAAGTCTAAATGGGTGCATGATCTAGGTATAAAGGCTGATACTGTAAATAATCTGGGGAAGCAAGGCAACCCAGGATTCTTTCCCCAAGGATGAAATGTCCTCAGCATCTTGCATCCAACTCAAGAAGTGTTAAATTGCACCTGGAGAAACCCATAAATCTCATCTTAAAGCTGATGGAGAGATTTTTTTCCCCCTCTTATCTCTGGCCTACTAGACAGGAAGGGATCATAGATTCAGAGCATTTTACATATGACGAAACTGAAGCCCAGAGGGGATAGGTCACACAGTAAATGTCTCAAGCAGGATTTGACCCCAGCTCTTCCTGTGTCCAAGTTCAGCTCTGTCCACTGCCTCATGCCTTATTGTCAATGCTCCTTCCCCAGTGCTCAGCTGTGCCACTAGGTCACCACTAGTATTATTAATAAATAATTGCTATCATTTATTAAAAAAAAATTAAATTAAAAGAGCAAAAGCATATGCCATTAGGTAGATTTAGTATGAAATTAGAAGCAGCTAAGGGAAAGTATTTAAGGAATTGTTTTACTTCGGTAGTATGAATTGCTAAAATGAATAAATAAGAATTTACAAGAGTTACAAGTATGAATTAAAAGTTCTTTTTTCTTTAACTTTAATTGAGCCCAACAAAGGATTTAGCACTTAACAGTCTGTCTAGTTTACCATCACTTAAATACTTCAAACTAAACATTCCAAAACAAGCTGTGCTGAAAAATTATTAGCACAGAATATCATGAGGAAATGACTAAGCTAACATATGAGTATAAGCACATGCAGCCAGCAAATAGGTATTAAATACCTGTAATGAAGTATAGGGGCCATTGAATTCTGAAAGATGGTGTCTTCCCTGGAGAACTATGGATTCCATCAATGCTAGAGTTAATTCAGCAGTCGAACAGATCAGACAAAAAAATGGCTAGAACCCAACTTGTCTGAAAGAATAATAGGGGCAGGAAGGGTGATCAATAGAGTTCCCAGAAACAACTGAATGGAGAATATCCAAGAACACAGGAAATTAGGATCAATTGAGTCCATTAGTAACTACCTATAGGCAGGCCTACAGATTAGGATGGGAGACAGGCAGAAAATCAGCATTAGGCCCATTTTGTAGTAGTTATAGAGAAATAGAGCCACAACATTAGTTTTTCTTCTAACTCCATCTTCAATGATTTTATTCCTTCCTGCAAAAGCTTTTCTGAAATTTTATGCCTTCACAATTATCTATTTTGGCCTTCATGATCTCACTTACCTTTTGTTAAAAACTCCCTTTTACACAGTAACAGCAATATTTTGACAATAATCAACTCTGAAAGACTTGGTGACTCTGATTAATACAAATGGCCCACCATAATTCCAAAATGTTGAAAAAACACTATCTACCTCCAAATAGAGAACTGATGAACTCAGACTGCAGAATGAAACATACATTTTTTTTCCTCTTCCTTTCTTTTTCTTTTTTTTTTTATTTTTTGGGGATGGGGAGAAGTAGATAATTTATAGAAATTTGTTTTGCATGATGTCTTATTTGTAATAGATTTTATTTCTAGCCTTTATAATGAATAAGGGAGGAGTTGGGTAGGGAGAGAATATGGAACTGAAAATTAAATTAAATTTAAAAAATTTTAAGTAAAATTTAAAAAAGCAAAAAATGTAACCCACAGTAAACTACCATTTGCTTGCTTAAGTATGTGTAAATATATACATATGCAAATATATATTAATACTTGTCACATCAATAATAAAAATATATTTTTAAAGAAAAAATGTCTCCCCTTTACCAGGGTTGTAGGAGGTGTCTCCTGTCATTTAATGATATATCTTTTTATATTCAGGTCATAAATCCATTTTAAGTTTATTATTGTTTATGGTACAAATTTCTAGGTGAAACCCAATTTCTGCCAAACTGCTTTCCACTTTTCCTACCATTTCTTATTAAAAAAAAGTCCATTCCTCCCTTCCCTCCACCCCCATAACAATCATTCTTGGGTTTTTCACCACTGGGCTACTGTTTTGATCAATTTCTTGCTTATCTAGTCTCATCCACTGATCTGCTAAATTATTATGTCTACTACAGTATAATATAGTGTGAGGTTTGAAAAAAATATATCCCCTAAATTCATAGTTTTCTTCATTATTCCTATTGTGATTCTGGACCTTCAGTATTCTAAATTAAATGTTTTTTCTCTATTGTGACCAGCACAGTTGCATGGCCTAGCAACCAGCTGATTAAAAAGAGAGAGACGGGGATGTATTCGATAGTCTGTTTATTGCAGAACCATTTCATACAGAGGGGAAGATAACAAGGAACTTACAAGGTTTATATTCCCTTAGCAGAAATTTTTATGTAACCAGAATGCAAGGACCCTCCTTTGGTCTTGACCACTCGCTACCCAAGCCTAAGCCTAGTTATTCATTAAGACTTCATCCTAGGACCATGTCCAGAGGTGCAAACAAACAGGGAGTCACAAACAAGATTTGCTAATTAACTACCTGAATTTTCCTTAGTTATTCATAGGACCAATGGAGGCATCAACAAACAAGATTATACTCCTCCTGCATATCTGCCTAGTGACCTCCTAGAAGAGGGGAGCATTTCGTTAATGGGGCCGGGGACCCCTGAAAGTCTAGTCTACTACATTTCTCTAATTCTATATGGTATCATCTTGGTAATTTGATTGCTGCAGCGCTTAATTTGTTACTTTAGGTAGTATGTCATTTTCGTTATATTGGCATAATCCAACTATGAGTAGTAGATATCTTACCACTACCCCTGTACATTTTAGAAAAGACCATGATAAACTGGAATATGTACAGAGATGGGCAACTCTCCCCTTCTCTCCACACAAATAGCCACTAACCTAGTTTAGACCCTCTAATCCTACTCAATAAACATCTACTAATCACTGTGCAAACACTGGAGATATAAATAAGAAAAAGCAAGTTCCAAACCTCAAGGAATTTACAATCTAACTGGAGGAGACAACACACAAAAGGAAGCTGAAAGGAGGTAGGAGAGTCAAGGGGTACTCAGTATAGGGGTATGATACTCATGATACCAAGCAGAGTAGCTGATGGAAAAGGAAATTAGAGGAAAAGGACTGAGCACTCTATAAGGAAGCCCATTGGAGGAATTCATTACTCTGTCTTCCAGTCTTTCCCTTCAGTCAGAGGGAAGAGACAACTGAGGGTGCTAAGAAGGTATTGACTGTCAAAGCTGAATCAATCTCCTTAATGATGAAATTTCTGGTGATAAGCTTATCCTGGGGGAGCCATGATGTTCATGGAGTCAGAACCAAGCTGAGCAGCTGATGGCCCTCACTACTTCTTGCCTTAACTATTGCAATACCCTTCTATTTGGTTTCTGCTTCCAGTTTCTCCCCTCTCCATCATTCTTATAGCTGCCAAAATAACCTTCCCAGAGGCATATCTGACCATGTCACTTTCCTACTCAGAAGCCTTCAATAGCTCTATGGTTCCTTGAACACTCCAATTATAAGATCACAAGTACAAATTCTTGAAAGTTCTCTCTTCCTTGGGGTATAATTAATCTTGCATGGATATCCAGACTCATTGAAAATAACTAGATTCTCCCATACTATCTCTTCACCTGTCCTTTAAATAATTTCTCTCTTAACCATTCTTCTTGTCTTCAGTTCAGAAGTTATTCTCAAAAAAATATGGTCAAAATAGGTTCTACTTTATCTCTGCTACTGATAATATTACACATTTACTTCATGAAGTGCTTCTATCCTCTCATTGTCCATTTCCTTGCCCTGAGCATAACCCTGAGAGACTTTTTTGTGTTTTCATTAGCATTTCTCCTCTTATGTTCAAGCCACAGTTTATTTTCTGCTTTAGGCTTATCTGCACTATTCTTACAACTTCAGGCTACTCTTTTGTACTTGTTCTCTCCTTCTACCTTTTATACATATCACTTAAAAAGCTGAATTAATTGGAGAGCTCCCTGTGGAGCTAGATTGGATGCATTTGAAGTTCCCTATGTTTCTTCTTTATTTTTTTATAAAAGCATCTCATAACTCTTGGGCTGTCATTAGAATGTAAGCTCCATGAGAATAAGAATTGTGACACGTTTTGTACGTATATAGCCAGCACCAAGAGCAATGCCTTCTACATGGTAAGAGCACTTAATTAATTTTTGTTGGTTGATTACTCTGCCATTTTAGAATTACTGTACAGAAGATCATATCTATCTTTTTACTAAGCATTTGAAATGTTTTATCCTAAAATCTAGAGCACATATCTGGCTATGTCAGTATACTCTCTTCCTTGGATAACATGAAGTCTGTGATTACACAATCACTTCCTTGAGAGGTTTCTTACCCTTTGTCTTCACAAATTAGTCCTACCTTGTTCATCAGAATTAAATACAGAGGGAATGTTTACTTCTTCACTTCTCTCATCTTCTGGGAGATGAATTATCAACAAGACCAGCTAAGAATATACCAAATAACTTTTTTTAAATAACGAAACTTCCTGCAGATATTCAGATAATTAAAGTGCCCTATTACAAGTAGACAGTCACACAAATGGAGAAGTATAGAGAATGCTAGATCCTAATGTGTTTACAGAAAACAATTGACTAGTTAGAACAAAATGCAACCTTAAAAGCTGTCTTCCAAAATGTTGTACCTCATTCATATTTTAAGAACATAGAAGATTGCTTGAAAGATTACTGTTCAATGATTCTTTATCAAGTGTAATGCCTTTAACTGACAGAAGTATGATTACTGAAAGTGCTTGCTTCTTTAATGAAGCATAGTTCACACAAGATCTAAATGCAAGAAGAGTGAATCCTTATATAGCAATAATAAGGATCTCCAGATGTTCCCATTACAGAAAGTATTGTATCAATTAAATAAATTGAACATTGCAGGATCAACTTAATAGCCCACGTGGCCATTCAAAAGAGATAGATCTAATAAACCCCATATGAAAAAAAAAACTATTTTCTGCATTATAGCATGCCGTTTTAATGGGTAATCCATTGATTTTGTCCATTGGAATCCTGGACAAGAAGCACTATCCATAGACAGATTTGTAGTTAGAATAAACCCCTAAAATCACTGAGTCCAACCCCTCATATTTTACAGATTAGAAAACTAAGGCCTAACAAGTAAAGTGACTTACCTTCGGCCACACAAATACTCAGTGGCTGAAACCCTGATCCTCTCATTCCAAATCCAGTATTCTTTCTCCTATACCTAGGTATGTAACATACTTTTTATATTTTTTTTAATATTACTCTATCCCTCGTAATATGTTATGAAAATAAAAGACCTTAACAGTATATAAGAACAACCTTGATAAAAGCATATTTAGCAAAAAGTTAAGAGAGAGCAGCTTTGGGGAAGGAAAAACATGAATCTCTAAATGTTATTTTTGCACTTATGCCCAATAAAGTATGTTGGCAACTGTCCCTTTCTAGCATTTCCCTTAAAACGCAGTGCATTGGTGAAAATTGGGTCAGATTATGGAGCATCCAAGCACTCCAGAGACCTTCTGACTTTTGATCTGGATGCCTTAGATAGCAAGGCTTGGGGAAGAAATGTATGTATAGCTGGCTTAAATTAAACTATCAAATGAGATTTTAAATTTCAGAAAATGAATTAGGAAACTGATTGATTTAGTGGGTAACCAATACTCCACTGTCTTGTAAGACACAGCTACTTCTGGAACCAAGGAACAAAAGTGGCAAGTCAGACTTTTTCAGAGAAATGTTAGCAGTCATAATTCAAAACCCTTTGTTACATAAATGATCAAGGCATTGACATAGTTGCCATCACTTCTACTATCTAAACGTGGGGTTTTGCATGCTTACTTGACTCTGCTTATTCTGGATAGTGAGCAAAGGCTATTCACTGCCCAGACTGCCAAAAGCCTTTGTCATAGCCTTCCCAAAGAGAATGCAGTTTCCATTATAATATTTTATCAGCTTCACTAACTACATAAATTCAGTTTGTATTTTTCCATATCATTTACTTTTATTTTATCAAGAATTTTATTTTCCTTTCAAATATGTTAAAGATTTCCTAAATTATAAATGTAACCCTAACTACCCTGGCCCATCACTACCTGAAGGCAAAGTATATTACATTTCAGTCCTCCCCCAAGGTGCTCAGGTGTGCTTTAAGGGTATTAATATTTAGCCTTTCTGTCAAATGACTCTAGCCTCCACCAACAGTCATACTTGAAATAGAGAAAAATCCACTGTATGCCAGATCCACTTAACCACTTAGTAGTCAAATTAGCTTTTACAAAGGAATATTTACTTCAAAGGTATAATTACAAACACACAAACTTATTCCCCAATACATGGGATCTAATTCCTTTCCCCTCCTTTGCATTATCTCAGTTTCTGGGAAAGGAAAGGGAGTTTGGTTTATAGTTTAGTTCAGTTCCTATAGAAAATAGTCCCAAGTTCCAAGTCCAACCTCAGCCCTCAGAGGTGAGTACCAGGCATGCTGTTTTTGGCTAACTACAACATCCTGCTCAGAATCCTGGCTCCAAGATCAACATGGCTCAAACTCCTAGGCCCACTGAGGTTATCCATTGATATGAGGTTTGTGTGTGTGTGTGTGTGTGTGTGTGTGTGTGTGTGTGTGTGTGTGTGTGTGTGTGAGTGAGAGAGAGACAGAGAGAGACAGAGACAGGGAGAGAGAGAAGGAGAAGAAGGAAGGAAGGAAGGAAGGAAGGAAGGAAGGAAGGAAGGAAGGAAGAAAGGAAGGAAATGAGAAACAGAGAGAAAGAAAGAAAAGAAAAAAGAACAGAGACCTTAGATTTATTTATCAAAGGAAAAGGGATGAGGGAGAAGGTATTCTTCCACTCCCAGTACAGTTCATGGCACTTGCTCTGTGGGTAAACTGTGTGTGATCACCATGTAGATTCTGAAGGAAAGAGATTAACTCTCTCAGGCTTTCATTGTTTTAAAGACACGATTAATAGACAGGGGATATCTTCATGCATGTGGTAGAGGAATGCAGGGATGCAAGGTACCATGTTAAGTGATCTGGCATGCACAAAGCTAGGCCTTTTGCATAATGTAACATTTGTTTGGATTTAAGGACTTTTATTTTCATGGAAAAGTCTCCAAGTTGATGATTCAGTTGGAAGACATTACTTCATTAAGAAAAATTTGCTTACTAAAATGTTCTTCCAGAAAAACCTCTATTTTCATAAGTGAAATATACCTCCACAACAATACCAAAGAATAAACTATGGTTATTTAGAAGATATGCAAATTTCTCATGTTTCCATGTCATTGGGCTGAGAATCTAAGGTAAGACTACTCAGAGTACCAGATCTCCTAATTATTTTTCATAACTTGTGTAGTATCACTAAATAGTAGGACTCAGGGAGGAGTATATTTAGAATATCTCTATTTTTTCTTTAAAATAACTATTCCTTTTCAGCATTAAAGGAATAATGATTGAAATCCTATTGCTCTCAACCACATGTGAAAGATCCATTCTTTGACCCTAGACCTTGTTAATCCTGGTTAGCTTCTTGAGAATTTCATTTCCTCCCAGGAGCCAATCCAGGAGACTATTGAAGAATTGAATAAATTTTAAATATTTTCTTATGAATAAATTCCCTTCTGAAGCACTGTGGCTCCTGACTTGTTTTGGTTCCTGAGTCTTCTTAGTTTTTTTCATTCACAGATCTGCTGGACCCTTTCTGCTGTTGCCAGTTTGAAGTGGATTCCTTTATCCAGCATCTACATACTTCTTTCTCTTCTTGTTCCTATCTACTACAATCTTCCAGAACCAAAGGAGTTTTTCTAAGTTTTATCTATAAGTGTAAAAAGAAAATGCAAATTCAGAATTAATATTGTGGTGGTAAGATTAAGTCTAAATGAAGATAAAAGAAAGCTACACAGCCCTGGAACGGATAATAGTGTCTAACTGAAAAAAGCTTTGCTTGTCCTTCATCATCCTCTCTAGCCTGAATATCTCACACCATAGTATCTAGCTTCCTGGTGTCAGAAAAGCATAACACTCCTATTACCAATTACTTTGGTGGTGGCCTTCCTGAGTACTCCTGGCTCAAACATATTACTCTTAGTCCATCAGGAAGTTTTCTGAATGCTGGGCAGGTTTTAGGGTATTCCACCCACATTCCTTCTTAATCACTTGCTCTGCAACTTCCCTTCCTCCATGACCCAGGGGAAGACAAGGAAATACAGAGTGATACAGTGTTCTTGTCACCTTAAAAATAGAATACAACACAGCTCTGAAAGTACCGAAAGACAAGCCCATCCATCACAACGTAGCTGGAGTTCTCCAGCAGCTGTCCACTTCTCTGCTCATTCTACCCTCAACCTAGGCAAAGAAGAGAGCAACTATAATGATCTATGAAGAATTTGAGCCATTTCCGAAATAGGTAGAATTGAGTGGGAAGAATTAGGCAAGTTGTCAAATAGTAACTTGGTAAATAACTGTATCATCTTTCTCCCTTTCTGAGAATGTCAGTTCCTAACAAACAGGTACCACATCTTGATACAATTTTAAAAGTGTAAATTTACAAAGTTACAAACATTTTGTTTGGAACACACAAGCATATTTCTATGATCCCAAATACTAATAGTGAAAGAATTGTTTTAATAGCCAAGTGGTCAAAAGACATTTTGTGTTCTGTATCAAGCTTAATTTGTGAATATTCAGAAAATCAAAATTGGGGGAAATTAATTAAACTCATTTGGATAATATCATTACTTAACTTCATTTTGCTCTTAACCTCAAGATCATAAAAGTAAAGCATAAGAACTATATAGTCTTTATACAATAATTCAGTAAAGGTATTTTAGTGAAAGATTTCTAAACATAGATAATAAATTGTTCTCAATAAAGATTTCAGTTCTTATTGTATTCTATCATTCTCAGTGATTCAGTAGGCATTTTCATAACCAAAAGACAATATACTTTCCTGAGCACAGAGGGGAGAAAACTTCCTTCCAACTCTTAACTAGTAATCACCAACATGGACTAAACTCTGGATAAACTAGAGAGGAACCACTCTTCACCCCCTTCTTATTTTGTATCCCTTCCGTTGAAGTGTAATGCTGCCATTAGTAGAAGAAAAGGTATGTCTGAACGTATCACACACACGTCTATGTGAGTGCATATAATTTAACATAATCTTTAAAATATTTTTTAATTACTAAATTGAATTGTGTCTAAGTGAAACATTTACCAAATTAAGATTTTTCTCCTCTTCCTCTCTTAGCACAGTACTTTATCTCTTCATTTATTTTAGCATAATCTCTTTTAAGGCTGCCACAGCTAGGTGGTTTGGTGGATAGAGCAGTATTGGAGTCTGGAGAACCTGAGTTCAAATCTAGCCTCAGGCACTAGTTATGTGACACTGGGCAAGTCACTTAACCTTGTTTGCCTTAGTTTCCTCATATGTAAAGTGAGCAGGAGAAGGAAATGGCAAACCACTCCAGTATCTTTGTCAAGAAAACCCTAAATGGAATCATGAAGAGTGGAACACTACTGAAAACATCTGAACAACAACTTTAAAGCAATCACATTCCCATCTACTGTTTTCTTCTTACCTTCAAGCCACATTCAACCCCTCTCCCTCCTGTTTTACCACTTTCACTTGTTTTGGAGTTTTGTTTAACTTTTTAGTTCCATTTTTTCTTCCTGTTTTCTACTTATTAAATTCTTCTCTTTTTTCTCCTTTGGGTTTTGCAGTCAAGTAAAATCTCCCCTCCTCTCTTTCTTTAAACCTGTTTTTTTCATTAATTTTTAAATTTAATTTTCTGTGCCTTTTTTCTTAAAAAGGAACTTTTTTCCTCTATTTTTCTCCATTATTTATCTTCCCTTTCTCCCAATTACAGACTTTTATTCTTTGATTCATGGCCTTTATAATTATTAACTTTTTTTGTCTTTGTATTTCTCATGGAATAAAAGCCTATAAAGTACTTATTCTGACTTTACTAAAGTTTCTATCTTATTGTCTTTTAAATCTTGTCCCCAGCACACTTTTTCTGTTATGCCATACTCTTAGAAATCCTAATTACTAAAGGTAACAGAAAGGATTTTTTGCCATACTAAGATTTTTTTCTTCATCTCAGTTTGTACAATTCATTTTTAACTGTTGCCCTCCATGTGGTCATGTCTTCAACCATATGCCATGAAATCTCCTGACAAGTTTCTTGGTGTCAGCTGCCCTGAGGAGTTCTGACTCCCTTTCTCCTAAGGGAAGATGAATGTGCTAAATCAACATAATTTATACCCACTGAAAGGTCTCTTAATAGAATATTTCTTTTACCCCAAGGGAGCATATTAATATCACTGGTGCCCCAAGGTTTTCCCTGATTCTTTCCCCGTTTCAATCCCTCCCTTTGCATCCTTCTCCACTCTCCTGTAAACTCTCTTCTTCCCGAAAGATCACAATTCTTTGCCCTTCCCTGTTAATCTTTGATTTAAGATATATCACATATTTCCCTTCATCTTATTCTTCTTCTGCCTTCTTTTATATGCCCTTCTATTTTGACCAGAAATATTGGTTTACCTGTAGGTGGGGTGTTGTGAGTTTTAATCTATGTTTCAGGCCTGTTTCTCTACCATCTCCTCTATTTGACTTCTGCCTTCATTCTTGTTGTCTATATGCTTATAAAAAGAAATCTGTTAATGATTTCTCTGGTGTAATTTGCCATTGTTGTTCTATTTAGTCATTATATTTATATTTCTTGAATTTCTATTATCTGGGGTATTTGAGGAACAAATAACTTTTTTGGTCTAATTTTCCCTCCAGGAAGGTTTCACACACCTCTTCTTTTTTAAACATTCATCTTTTTTCATTAATGGTTGAGCTCAGGTTTGCAGGATATATAACCTTTGTTTCTGTATTGAGCTGTTTTTCTCATCAGAACACATTATTCCATTCCCTCCTGTGGTTTCTTGTGAGTGAAGAATAGTCTTATGTTATTTGAATTGCACTTCCTTTATGTTCAAAAGTCTTTCTCCTAGTAGCTTGCAGAATTTTTTTTTATCATCAGAATTCTTTTATTTAACCACTATGTATCTTGGAGTTTTCAGTATAATTTGTTGTTTCCTGGAAATAATTTGTGAGTTCTTTTTATTGGTATTTTGTGTTCTATATTCAAAGGTTCTATGTTTTCTTGTATTATTTCTTACATTGTAGTGTTCAAGTTGTTGTTTTTTTCTTCTTCTTCTTTTCTGAGAAACTCATAATCCTTACATTGTCTCTACATAACCTGTTCTTGAAATCAATATGTTTTGCTTGCATGGAGATCATGGTTTCTTTAAATGTTATTGCTTTTTTATTTTCTTCCAGACTGTCTTTCATGTCTGTATATTTACATTCCTAATACTGCTTCCTAATAATGTTTCTTTTGTGAGAGTTGCCACTATGGGTCTGAATTTTCCTATTCTGTCAGGTATTTCTGTTATTCAGGTCCTAAATTTTTCTTCCACATTTCTAATTTCTTTTTTTAAGTAATTCAGAAACATCCTGTTATGGCTCAATATTCTCTTGAGAATCCATAGGGTCATCTGCTTCATCAGGTGTTGATTCACTTTCTTTTGTATTACAATTGTATTCATAGGTATCTGGACCCATTTAGTTGATTTAGAGACCATATTCCCATGTTACTTAACATATTTCTTGTTGTTTTATCTGCTTATTTTCAATGTCTTTGAATTTTCTTCCACCTGAGATATTTAGTAAATTGTCTTTTTTGTTTTATTTTATATTTTCCTATTGCTCATTTTTTACTTCTTCCCTTTTGATGATGATTTCTCTGGGGACTGGATATCAAAGTCATCTCAATCTCCTCTCCTACTGGTCAAATTACATTTCACTCCTCCTATTGTAGCTGGGGCAGGTCTAACCAGATTAAGTAAATCAATATTCAAGTAGACATTTCCCATCTCTATCCATTTCACTTTTATAAAGTGATGAGCTAAAGATGTTAACTCCTTTGATCTTAGGCCTTTTCCTTCCCTTCTGTGAACCACTTTAAATGATGTCAGAGTAGCTGCCAGCTCTCAGTTTAGCTTTCTAAACCCAGCCTGTTTCTAAAAGCAGATGTCTTGAAGAAGATAGTTTTTTCATTTGGACATTATAATATAAAATATCACATAACACAATTTTAAACAACTGTCCACAGTTTCTTCATGGCCTCCAACCTACTCTTCTCTCTTTATTATCCTCTCACAATTCTGTACAATCCTCAACATACTCTATTTTGTGCCTAGATCTGATAGACTAGCCTTTGCCCTTCCAGTTAAACATTGGGTCTGATTTGAAGAATGTGGTTTTCTCCATGTCATATCTTCTGTGAGCTTTTTTTTTTTAAATTTACTTAACCTGGAACCTCATTCCAAGATCTTCTTCTTCTCAGTCTGCCAGCCTATTCTTCTTTTAAAATTATATGCTTACAGAGTTTTTCAACTAATAAGGTCCTGTGTGACTCCTTTTAAAAGATTCCCCTCCCCTTACTCATAGCCTCAATAGAGCTGACATTCTTTTAAGTTGAGGAACTAGATTCAAGTCTTCCTCTCCCTTTAGACTTTCATAAAGAGATCTAGGTCTTTCAGGTCTTTAACTATTGAAAATTTTAGATGTCTGTTGGATAGATGTATAGTCCCAGTATATATTAATTTCAATAATTTAAGGATATGTTATTATATTGGTGTAGGTTTCCTTTCCATTGATGAATATCACAACCTTTTTAGAGTTTAGAAAATTATGTTTATGAGTAACTATGTCTGAAAATTTTCCTTTCCTGATGTCCAAATTTCTGTTGATATTCTCTTCTGAACTTAGCTAGCTTGGTCCCTGGACAGCAGAAATCACCAGCTTCATACTCTAAAAACTTTCCTGCATGGTTCTACCTGCCTTGCTTAATACTCCACCACCATAATAGCTTTTGAGAAAATAAAGTAACCTCCACACTACAATGAGGCATTAGAGTGGGCAAATGATTTATAGTAATAGATAAGAAATTCAACTTTCTTATATAAAGAAGGGCCCTCCCCCCGCCTTGGCAAGGTTTACATTTATGACAGTGGAGAGATTTTGTTGGAGCTCATCTAATGCAGCCTAGTAAATGTCCTCACTGAGGAGTGAAATGATGACTATTCCATGAAGAAGGAAAAAAATAGCCATTGAATAATAACATTCACTCACATTTACATAAAAAGCACAATATAACTATTGTCCCTATTTTATAATTGAACAAATAGAAGCAAAAGAGCCAAACTGATATGTCATGTTGATGTCAGTTAATATTTTGCATATACAGTGAGTAAGAAAACATAATATCAATGTGCAGATCAGGAAAAGATCTGAGAGGTTATCTAATTTAATTCCCTTACTTTACAGATGAATGAGCTGAGACACAAATAACTTGTTCAAAGTCCATGGGCAGGAAGTGTTGGAGCTGGAATTGAAGTCCTGATTCCAAGTCAAGTGGGTCCTTTACTGTACCATATCACTTTTAGCACCAACCTGGTTAACTCCTGTCATGATTTCCCTGAATACCTGGGCTAATCTCTAAGTGAAACATCCTCTGTCCTAAAAAGGTAGCAGTGCAATGGGGAAGGAAGCTGGTTGGAAAGGAAACCATAACCATTCCCTAGTCACTGTTAGGCGTCCACTGATCTATCATAACAAGCAGCCTGCTTCTTAGGGGAAGACCACACTATCATGTCTCAAGATTTAGATTAATTTCTTATGTTTGACCTGATGTTCTATATATCACTGAAAACAACTTTTTCATAAAGATTATTTTAAAAATTTACATTTTCTTAAGCCAAGGTTACCATACTGGTACTCCATCCCCACATTGGGACTAAGCTAATATAGTATTATTTACAATTCCAGCCTGAATATGATTATGGGGGAGGGAGGAGCAGTGGGTGAAGTGGTAGTATGGTAACTTGACTTATGTGCATATGTTTACATTACCTTATGCATATATGTACTAGATATGAAAAATTAAGCTAGGCCTGAAAACAGCTGGTCTAAGAAATGTAATGCACTTAAATTCTACTTTTTTCTTGTGGTTATTTGTGCTTATGGAAAGCTCTTAATTTTTAAAAAAAATTTTATCACCTGGTGAAATGGGAAGGACTGGAATAAATAAGATGAACAAGGTCTGGAAGGTATTTAGTAGCATTCGTGTCTGGATATGGTGGTAATCCATGTGCTACAGGCCAGTAAGAGTTATATAGGTGCATAGATATTTTTAAATTTTGGTTCTAGACCACATCTGACAATGATACTGTTGATCCTATAATTATGAATTTTAAATGAGAAATCTGAAGCCCTAAAGAGTATTCATTGAAAAATAAATACAAAGTATGGCATTAAATGTGCTTTCTCCAAATTTATATGTTAAATAAAACTGAGGACAGGGTTTGGAGGGAGAGTTCAATTTCCAGCACCTTTTGTCCACGAACCAGACAAGTCACTTAGATCTCACTTTATTCTTCTGTAAAGTAAAGGAGTTAGATTAGATAACCCGTAATGTCTCTTCCTGTTCTACACATTGATAGTATATTTCTTACTCATAATATATATGCAAAATATTAAACTATGCATTGAAGCTTGGAGTCAATAAGAAATAATCTATATTTATGTGTATAAATATATACATATAGGCATATGCGTATATTCATATATATGTACACACACACATATATTCATGTGACCAATAAAAATACTGACATTTGCCTTACACATTTCAAAGCTGCAAATTAAAATTTTATGTGCTATCAAAAACTTTAACATTTAATTCTCTTCAAAGCACAATTGAAACGGAAAAATGTGTAACTAAAATTAGTTTTATGAGCTTTCTCTTTCAAATTGTCAAATTGTTGATCAGCTAGCAGTTGGCTGACATGACCTTAGCTTCTCAGAAGACGTGCCAAAAATAAAACACATTTCAAGTGAGTCATAAATAAAATATATCCTTCAGAGATGGGATTTAAGAAAAGAAATTCTTGTTTTCTTAAATAATAGCCAAAGTATTAACTCTGCCATTTTTAATTTTTATTTTACTGTCTTAAGAAAAAAAAGTTTTATATATGTAGGTATTATTCAATACAATATATTAATTAGGTTTTTAATTTGGGGGGGGGGAGGTTATTGTGAGGAGGAGGCCAGAGTTGTAGCTTGTGGGGAACTCCAGATACAAAACTTTTTCTTCCAAAGCAGAGTAATTCCTTCTTTGCCATTTATATTCCTCAAGACCTTCTACATTGAAAGTATAAGTGATTTGCCCATAGATCTCATAGCCAGGGTGTATCAGAGGCAGGTTCTAAACCCAAGTCTTCCTGACTCTGTGGTCATCTCTCCCTTTTGCTCCATGCTATTTCTCTAAACTGGCTTTGAAAAGAAAAATTTTAAAAATAATCTGGCTTTGATTATAAATTTTTCAGTTAGAACACCATAAGCTAATGGATATGTCGTTGAACCATCGCAACATGAGTTGCTTTAAGAGAATGGAAAATCAATTCACTTATGCTGATGTATCTTTAAAGTTCCAATAGAAGGTAAGCTCCTGGAGGGCAAGGACTGTTTCATTTTTTTGTCTTTATAACTCCTACTAGTATAGTGTCTTACTCATAGTAAGCCATGAATGCTTGCTGAATTGAATTGATTGAGTCAAATGTATTACTATGACTTTTCATCCCAGCCTTCTGCAAAGGACCTTTATCAAAGACAGTATCTTCAAAGGAAAACTTCATAATTTATCTTGCATGATTTTAACATAGGTAGATCAATATGATCCTAATCACAGCATTACATGCTCTTAAAAGTTCATTGTTTTAGTGGATAGAGAACTAGTCTCAAAAACAGGAAGAACTGGATTCAGATCCTTCCATAACACATTATAGATTTTGTGACCCTGGGTAAGTCAGCTAACCTCTCTGGGCAACTAATTCTCTAAAAATCTAAAGTTGTAGGCAACAGTGAGAGTTGGTAGAGGGAGTTTCTTCAAGTCAAGTCAAAAACATATTTATTAAGCTCTTATTGTGAACCCAGGCACTGTTCTAAGCATTACTGATACCAAGACAGGAAATGTACATACAGAGTACTTGCCCTCAAAGAACTCACATTCAAAAGGAGAAGACAACACAGTAACAACCATGTACATACAAGCTCTATACAGGGCAAATAGCAGTTCCCTATATTGCTAAAATAATAAATCTCCTTATCTCTTGTTGACTCTGCCATGGATTACAAAAAGAGTAAACAATGCTGCTATTCCCAAAGAATCAATATTTTAATTAGTTCAAAGGGCAGTGAAGAGCTACATGGCACCTGTAGATGAGCAATGAAGATGTGTATTGATAAAAATGTATGAGATATCATCAATCATATCTATTAATGGAAAAAAGCAATCTGCTGATCACATTTTGAGAGTGAAGGATGATGAGTAGTTCAATTGATATTCAATTAATATTAATATTGATCAATTAATATTCAATTAATTTCAAAGTATATATTCCAGACACTGTGTTAGGCACTGAGGATAGAAACACACACACATACACACACACAAAACCCTCACAGTCACTGTCCTCTAGAAGTTTCCATTTATCTGGGAGGCAGAGGGAGGAGGAAGAAATAATTTATATGGTTAAGATGTACAAAATATTATCAAAGTAATAATAATTTCAAGAGGGAGAGAGAGAAGGTGGAGGGGAAGGAGAAGAGAGAAGGTAGATGGGTCAGGAAAGGCCTATTGTAGGAGGTGAGCCTGAACTTTACTTTAAATAAAGCGAAGTATTTTACAAAGTAGAGGTGAGGAAGCTGTGCATTCCAGGAATTGGAGATAGCCCGGGCAGACCCACAAATAGAAGACAGAATGTCATGTATGGAGAACATCTTGTGGGCCACTTTAATTGGAATGAAGAATGTATGAAGGAGAGTACAGAGGTTAGAGTGAGGCAACACGGTATACATAGTAAATGGAGACCTGGTTTCAAAGTCCATAAAACCTGGGTTCAAGAACTACTTCTGTCATTTGTGGGTTATAAGACTACAGAGAAGTCATCGAACCTTTCACTGCTCTCAGCAACTTTCCAAGACAAATGGCCAAGAATGTATCAATCTGCATTGGTAGGACTTTCCTCTACAAATTTAAAGGAGTTCCTTAAACCAAAGAAAGCACAGGCTCAGTACCCATCCCTATCCCTAAGAAGCAGGGGTGGTATGAAAGAACGCTAGAAATGCTAATGAAAGTCATATTGTGGAGGCCTTTAAATAATAATAAATATTGTGTTTTATTTTATACACAATATGTAGTAGTGGATAAGAGAGCTGACCAGGGAACCAAGAATATATACACTGTGTAATCCTGGCAACTCATTTCACCTCTCTAGGTTCTAGGAAACTCTCTAAGACTCTAAATTTCAGAGAGGGTACCAATGTCCATTTATAGAGTATATTTCTCATTGAACAATTCCATCTTCCAATGGAAACACCGTCATGTTTTGTTCTAAGAATATCAATTTGTAGGCAGATAGGTGGTATGGTGAATAGAGCACCGGCCCTGGAGTAAGGAGCACCTGAGTTCAAATCTGACCTCAGACACTTGATACCCTTACTAACTGTGTGACCTTGGGAAAGTCACTTAACCACAATTGCCTTGCCCTCTGCCTTCCAAAAAAAATATATCAATTTGACAGCTGAAAGGAAGATGGATTGGAAATGAGAGACTATATGCAAACATATAGCAACAGAGAATCTAAAGGGTTGGCCCAACATTATCCAGGTTCAAGTTCATTTGCTTGCAGCATAGGGGTAGTGGATAGCCTGTTGGACTGGAAGTCAGGAACACCTGGGTTCCTCACCTCTTACATTTCTAGAAGAAGAGGGGAGAGGAAATAGGACACAATTATAGTAGTGAAAGTAAGAGGTTATAAGGGCCTATACTGGAATGATTTGAAACAAAATATAAGCGAAGAGAAGTATGAGAGATATAAAGTAAGAATTGATAAGATTTGGCTACAGATTCCATTGATAGAGAAGGGGCAGTAAGTAGTGCTTGCTCTGGTTTGGTAACCAGTTATAATAATAAGATATTCTTTAGGAAAGGTTTCTCTAGGATCACATGATCTGAGAACCAGCACATCAGAAATTCCTACACTTTAATGTTTGTTTTTTTTTCCAGTATTTCTAGGGTCTTTTCCATAAACCTGACTGAGGTCATTCTTCTAGCTTTCTTTCTCAAAGTGAGAATATGTTATCATGGGTATAAGTTTTTGACCAATACATTTTAGCAATCATCAGAAAGAAAGGATTAAAAGAAACATGCATTTATTGAGCACCAACTGTGTGCCAGGTACTCTGCTAAGTACTTTACAAATATCTAATTTGTTCTTCATGACAACTCTGTCATATAGAAACTATTATTGATCCTATTTCAGAGTTGAGGAAACTGAGGCAGGTACTCACTGTCAAAATGGATAATTCAAATCTAAAAGCCAACTTTGAGCCTAGAATCCTCTCTTCTGATTGTTGATCAATTCATTGTATAACTATAAAATCTTTCTTATCTTTATCACATGTAGACTCACAAATTTCTTTTACTATGTGGATAAAGCCATTTCCTTATAGCTTAAAGTCAACATCAAGCAAAAGAGCAGAGCATAATGGGTAGGTGTTATGTAGAGCAGAAAGAAAATTATAATGTTTAATGGTTCTATTAATCATTCTTTTTCCTGGACAGATTATAATATGTGTGCTCAACCTTATTTTTGCCTTATATTTGTAGTCTGTCATATCACTGCATAGAGTGTAAAAAGCATGCTGTCAATCAGATTGGTTCCATTGAAATTTTATTCTCTGAAACATGAACTATTTCTCATAATTTAGTTTTTAAAATAAAAGTGTTCAAGGATGTTGACATTTAAACAGTGTTAATTATTCCTTCTTGTAAGCCTTGGGTCTGTTTCTGGCTCTAAAGAAGGTTATATTGCTTTCAGAGAGTAGGCCTGCTAAGACGGGGGAAATCCACTTCTCACTATATTTGGGATTCTAGATGAATTAAGAGATATTGACTTAATTTCAATAGAATTTAGTCAGGGGAAAGGAGTTGCCAAAGAATCTAAAAGGTTGGTCCAACGTTATCCAGGTTCAAGTATATTTGCTTGCAGCATAGGTATAGTGGATAGCCTATTGGACTGGAAGTCAGGAACACCTGGGTTCCTTCTTACATTTACTAATTATATGACATAGATTAACCACTCTGAATCTTAGTTTCCTTATGTGTAAAATTGTAATGTTAATTCTTATAGAAGCCATTTTACAGAGCTGTTATGGGTATCTACTTATTGGTTCTTAAATGAACCCAGGCATTGGAAGAAATAAATAGTTGAGAATGAACTGAAGAGAAACTGCTTTTAGCTATTTGGGGTTTGTACAAGCTTCTAGTTTGATGATTGCTCCACTGTTGTTTTCATAATCTTCTGAAGACTTTTCTCCTTAGAAGTCAAAATTCTCATGTTCAAAAAGCCCAAAAGTGATAGCAAACTGTCTCAGATCCTAAGTAAGGGGGCTAAGGCTGTGGCTTGGCCAAGAGTCTTTATGTTTCTCCTCATTCATATATTGCTGTCCAATAGCTATATATTGCTCTCTCCAGACTCTAGTCTAGAGTATTGGGAGGGCTTGCTTTAGGGCTACACCGTTCCCTTTCAGAGTGGAAAGAATATTGTTTATAGCATGAACATTGTAGAGTTTGTGGAAGAGGAAGGAGGGAACACTCATTCACACTTTAGGGTTTTTTGAAGATGTGAGGGAATTGATTGGTTAAGAGCATCTCTGAACTAAAAGGTTTTTGTTTTTGTTTTGTTTTGTTTTTAATTCATTTATAGGGCCAGCTAGGTGGTAGAGTGAATAGAATACTGTCCCTGGAGTCAAGAGGACTTGAGTTCAAATGTGATCTCAGACATTTACTATCTATGTGACCCTGAGAAAGTCAATTAACCCTGATTGCCTCAAAAAGAAATCTTCTATTTAGTTAGGTTTTGATTTTTTTTATTTAAAAGTTAAAATTATTATTATACATTTTGTATCATCCTAGTATAATGTAAGCTCCTTCAGGGCAGGGTCCTTTCTTTCTTTCTTTCTTTCTTTCTTTCTTTCTTTCTTTCTTTCTTTTTTCTTCCTTTCCTTCCTTCCTTCCCTTCCTTCCCTCCCTCCCTCTTTCTTTCTTTCTTTCTTTCTTTCTTTCTTTCTTTCTTTCTTTCCGTTTTTCCTTCTTTCTTTCTTCTCCCCAGCACCTAGCAGGCTGTCTGGTACCATAATAGGCATTTAACAAATTTTTCTTGATTTGAATTGAATAAAAAACAAATTAAATACAATTAAATCAAATTCAATAACAATTAAACACAACTGTTAGAAAGCAGCTCTTTTTCATTTTTGTTTTGATTTATTTCCTGATGTGGAATTACATGACTTTGTTTTGGTCTACATTGGAATATCACTAAGAAACTACTTATGATTATAATCAATTGATTTAAATAATAAGTTCCCTAACTGGAGCCTCTCTTCCTACTATCAGTCTCAACTTTATAGCAACCTCCTGAAAGAGATGTCAAAAAATAGCAGGGAAGGCCATGTCATTCGGCGTGTGATTTGTGGCTGTTTCTGAGCAGTAGTAAACTAAGCAAACACATAGTGACAGGACTCTGTGCTTACTTCTTGTTGGCAGAAGCCAACAGCTCCTAGTATTTTTAATGTGGTTTAAAATATCCACCAATTCATATTATATTATAAGTGACCTTGCACTGAACAACACTAACAGAAATTGTTTGTCCTCATCAGGCTTAGGGTAGGGGCCTGTTTCCACCAATATTCAGGTGGAACAATTTCTGTCTCAGTTATTTTACAGAGCCCATTGTTGATAACTGAAAACAGCCAACAGTTTGAAACCAGGAGTAGGCTGGACTCATGTTTTTGTATGTATGGCTAACCCACACATTCCTATTTTAAAAGAAGGCTGCAGAAATTAGGTTTTGGGATCCATCTGCTTAGAACCGGTATTTGCATAGTCAGGGTGTTTTGTTGTGCATTTTTTTTAATATATGAAACTGTTGCACTCTTTATTCTTAGGAAATTAGAACTTTTTTTGCTTTTTTTTTTTTTTTTAGTACAATTCACTTTACTTCCAATTTTTCTAAGGATTAGGGAAAGGTCCCCTTAATCATACCTATGTTTTCCTGCTTAGTTTTAGATTTTGTTTAAAATACACAGATGGGAGCAGCTAGGTGATAAAGTGAATAGAGTACTGGCCCTGAAGTAAGGAGGACTTGAGTTCAAATGTGGCCTCAGACACTTGACACAGTTACTAACCATGTGACCTTGGGCAAGTCACTTAACCCCAATTACCTTGTCTTCCCTCCTCCAAAAAAATATAATAAAATACACACTCACACACACAGACACACACACACACACACAGAGTCTTGAATTATCATTATCTAATAACCAAAAAAAAAATCCATGAAATTTTAAATTGCAATGTATTTACACTGAAAATTAACTACATATGTAGATTCTTTTATTCAAACCTTGTTGAAGAAAGGCCATTTTGAGAGGGGAAGAATAAATTAAGGGATAATGATTTGCTTTACAAACAGATTTACTATAAGATCTTTAAATAGTCCCCTCTGCTTCAAAAATAAGATTCAGGTTACGCAAATTAGATTTACATACATAGATTTCAATAACATGCCTAACAAATAAAGACACTTCTATTTGCCTAATAAGATGGATGTCTCTGGAGCAATCAGAAAGTCCATATTCAGAGTGATCATTCTTGGCATTTTCTAAGCACATGTTGTAAAAGGGGTTTTCTATTTTACCATATTTATCAGTTATGATTTTGTTTAATTTGGATTAATTTTTTTTGTTTTGCATCAATATTGCTTGCACCAATATTGAGTCATCACTTTTTAGCACACTGCAAAAAAGAAAATGGGGGTGGAGATATGTGGATTTTAGCAAAACTAACTAAACACATCAAACTGAATCTGACAGTGTTCTACACCCATAGTTCTCCACCTATCCAACAAAGCTGGAGAGATATATTTTATCATCTGTTCTCCAAGGCAAAACTTGCTCATTGTGTAGTCTATTTAATTTTTTGTTGTTCTTTTCATTTATGTGGTTGTGGTCATTGTTTTTCTGATTCTATTTCCTTTGTTCTGTATCAGTTCACATAAGCTTTCCTATGCTTCTCTCAATTCATCCCATTCCTTTCTTATAATACAGTAATATTTCATTACATTCCCATGCTACAATTTAGTTGACCATTCCCTAATAATTATTGTTATTATCACTTTTACATCAGCAACAAACACTGCAACACATAAAAACATTTCGTGGTTTCATTGATAAAAGTAATCCCTTCACCAGGCAGCTCACAATGCCACCACACCTTAGTAGAAATAAGCAGCAATTTCATAAGTTGCTTTAGCAAAAGAAATAAAAGAAAATATTTTACCTAGAGTCCAACTTTCTGGTGATAAGTTTCTCCGAAGTCAGCTAGGCTGGTTCTCAGACAGTCCATTATACATGCACAGACATCTGAAGCCTTCCCTGACTGGTTGGATTTCCAAAGTTTATGGATTGCTGGCTTTGCTTTCAAGAACCAAGGGTCAGCTCCAACCCCCAAGCAGCAGCAGAATAGGAGTCTACTGAGTGTTAAACGAGCATGTTGTAGCCACAGTATAACTGTTCTTATTCCAACATAACTATTATTATTCAAAACCTTTTTAGATCAGCTCTTTTAGAATTTTCTCCAGATCTGGTTTATGATCAACACTACAATAACCACTCATATTTACATAAACATTTACATTTTACAAAGCTATTTCCTCACCAAGATAAACAAGCAAAAAACTGCATAAGGAAAACCATGTGTTATGAGAGATAATGTTACTTGGTGCTTAGAGAATGAGTTTTAGAGACAGGAAGATCTGGGTTCAAGTACTACTTTTTGCCACATACTGGCTGCATGACCATGATCAAGCTATTTCACCTCTGAGTGTTCCCAAGCAGCTTTCTTAAGACTACAAGGCTCAAAGCAGATAAAAATGTGTATGGAAAGTGTGTCTTTTTATTAAATATCGACTATGTACAGGTATTGTGCTAAGCATTGGGCTACAAAAAGAGGCAAAAAACAATCCCTGCATCCCGAGAGCTTGCAATGTAACGAGAGAGACAAAAAGCTGATCAATATTTACAAACAAGCTATATACAGGATAAATAGGAAATAATTAATAGAGGGAAGCACTAGAATTATGAGGAGTTTTGAAATGCTTCTTGTAGAATATAGGCCTTTAGTTGGGTCTTAAAGAAGACAGTAGGTGAAGATGAGGAGGTGGAGCATTCCAGGCATGGGGCACAAACCAAAACCAAGAAATATAGTGTCTTGTTCATAGAAGAGCAAGGAAGCTAGTGTCACTGGCTTGTGATTGAGGATTAAAGAATGAGAATTAAGAAAAGACCATTAGATTTGGCAACAAAGAAATCATTGGTAATGTAGAGAGAACAATTCTTGTGGAATGATAAGATCAGGAGTCTGATTGTAAGGCTCTAAAGAGAGTAAGAAGAAAGTACAGGCATCTCTGTAGAAGGCCTTTTCAAGGAGTTTAACCACAAAGGGCAGACGTGATAGACAGCAATAGTAGGCATGGAAGACTACATGGCAGGTAGTAAGGCATAAGAATACTGGAAAGGCAGGAAGAAGATAGGTTATAAAAGATTTTGAATACCAGCAGATTTTTTTTTTTTAATCTAGGAGGCAATAGGGAGACACTGGAGTTGGTTGAGTAAAGGAGTGATGTGGTCAGACCCGAACCTTAGGAAAATCACTTTAGTGGCTAACTGGAGGATGGATTAGAGTGGGGAGAGATCTAAGGCAGGCAGACTCCCAGTAGGTTGTTACAAAAGTTTAGGCATGAAATGATGAAGGCCTCCAACAGAATGGTGACAGTGTCAGAGGATAGAAAGCATCATATTCATGAGATGTGGAAAAGGTCAAAGCAATAGGTCTTAGCAACAGAATACCTATGGGAGATAAGAGATAGGGAGGAGTCAAGGATGTCACCTAGGTAGCAGGCCTGAGGGAAGGTGGGAAGGGGAGAGTTTAGGAGGAAAGATAATGAGTTTTATTTTGAACATTTTGAATGAAAGATGTCTACTAGACATCCAGTACCAGATGCATGAAAGGCAGTTGGAAATGTGAGATTGGAGACCTGCAAAGAGGAAGGAGCAAGACTGGTAAATTTCAATATCATGAGCATAGACATGGTAATTAAATCTCTAGTGGCTGACAAGATCACCAGGTGAAATTGTATGGAGGGAGATAAGAAGAGCCAGGACAGAACCATGTGGAACACCTATAATTAGAGTGCATGATCTGGATGGTCTAGTAAAGTAGACTGAGAAGGAGTTATCAGATAGGTAGGAAAACCAGGAGAGAATGGAATTCCACAAATCTAAAGAGAAGACAATATCAAGGAGGAGAAGGTGGGCGACAGTGTCAAAGGGTACATAAGTCAAGAAGAATGAGGATTGAGAAAAGCCTATTGGATTGGCAACTAAGAAATCATTGGTAATGTAGAGAGAGCAATTCTTGTGGAACGATAAGGTCAGAAGCCTGATTGTAAATCTCTAAAGAGAGAGTAAGAAGAAAGTGGAGGCACCTCTGTAGATGGCCTTTCAAGGAGTTTAACCACAAAAGGTAGAAGTGATAGAGGGCAATAGCAAGCATGGAAGGATCAAGTGAGGTTTTTTTGAGAATGGAGGGGACATGAGCATGATTATAGACAGTAGGGAAGAGGCCACTAAATGGTGAGAGATTGAAAATAAGTGATAGAGTGGGAGTGATAAAAGAGGCATATTGTTGGAGATGAAAAGGAATGAGATTGCATGAGCAGGGGAAGCCTTGGTAAAGCTAATTACTGATAAAGCCAATAATTTGTGATCCTTAGCTGCAGATGATTTCTGGCTATCTGTATCAACAATGCAGTATTCACAATGCCTACAGTAACTATAAATAGGCTGATATGGTTATTAATCACAAAATGCAACAGGCTCTCTACATGGGGAATATAGCTATAACATTTATTCAAAACCCAGAAAACTGAGTCCCAAAACCAGAAAGTCAAAGCCATTTCAGTAGTTATGAAGTTGGCACATCTAGTTAATGTAGCAAACACCCACATTCTCAAGCCTTCAAAACAGGACAGGCCCTCAGGCAAAGATCCTCCTCTCCTCACACATGGCAACTGCTCAGCATCCACACAGCTTGCTCCCAGCAGCTCTGGTCCCCCGCAGTTCCTGTCCCTGGCAGTTCTCAACAGGAGTCCTTAGCATCTGGCTGGCTCAAAAAAAAAGGAGTTCTCACTGCAGCCACAGCCACTGCTTCCAGTCACCACACTGACTCTAGTTTGGCTATGGCTTCCTCTTGCCTCACCCTTCCTGCTATATCAGCAAGTTCAAGGGACATGGAAGATCTTCAAATCCTATAACTATTACACTATCTCCAAATTCATATCTACTCTCACAGAATAAAGACTTGTCACTACTGAAGATGTTAAAGGAAATGTTTAAATGAGTTCTGAAAATGATTGAGCAGTGGTGGCACCATTAAAATAAGCATACACCCTTACAATGTGACTTTGAAAGAAATGATATTAATCTGGAGGTAATATTTCTAGTATTTTTTCTTTATAACTAGCCCTCAGTCTTATAGAACAAGGCGTTCTACATTAAGGGATAACGCTGAGGAGTTAGGAGGTCTCTTTTCTCTGCCATTGGCTTGAACCCTCAATAAGTATGTTCTCTCCTTCAGTCCCAAACTCTCTACATGATGAATCAACCTCATCGTGTGATGCAACAGTGAAAGAGGAGATAATGGTCAAAGGTACATGAGTGCTATGAGATGAGGAAAAGGAGACATGAAGGAGCTCATAATAAATGGCCTTGATTTTTTCAGAAAAAATATATGAGGCAAAGTTCTCAGCTCAGAAGATGGGGGGATGGGAGTCATGAAAAGTCAAGCTGGGGAGTGGTATAGTGAGTGAAGGGAGGTATTGTAGAATTGCCTAGCATAAGTGAAGGCCCAGTTGAGATGGCATAACATAAATTTGTAGTGAATCCATCAGAATGATTGTATGATTTACTTCACCTTTGTTCAGTAGCACATGCGTACAAGATGGCTATGAGTAACAGGAGTAATCAAATGCTGAGGTCTGGCATAATTTGACATAATTGGGGAAAAGCCAGGAGAGCCAGGGATTCAAAAGAGGAGGACAATGTAGAGTTGAATTGGTTCACAAAGGTGTCAAGATGGAAAAAGAAGAGAGTGGGTCATGTAGGGGGAGTTGGCCATGGAGAGAACTGAGAGTTCAAGTGATCAGAAGTCACACAGTGAACAAAAAGCAGGGCATGGTAAAGAAAAAAAAGGCAGAGAAAGATGTAGAAAATAAATAGATGATAAGGGAATTTCAGAATTTCTGAACATGGAAGTAGTACATTTGTGGTTAATGGTGCAATCAAGGCTATGCTCTCTTTGTGTGTGGTTAAATTAGGGTAGAGGAATGAAATGAGAAATGAGTGAGTTGAGAAATTTAGTGATTAGGGTGTCTGAGAGATAGTCAGTATGGTATTTGTAAGAATTTTCTCCCCAAGTTTCCTATATCAATGAAATCATACACCATATTTTTTTTTAAATACAGATAGATCATTCCTATTTTTCAGATGTGGAAACTGAGGCTCAAAGAGCCTTACACCACTAATGTTGCATCACACTGCTAATGTGTCAGATCAGAATTTAAAAATAGGACCTCTAATTCCAAGTCTAGTGGTCTACCTATGATGCAATGTACCCTCTTTAGAAAATTACTCATTGTATAAGCACATAGAATATTTTTTTTACCAAATATCTGTATAAATGAGTTCATTCATTATAATTATTTATAAGATTTAGCTCCAAATGCCTTATGGCTATTTTCAAATTCATATCTATTCAAAGAATAAAGAAGTATTGAAGATATTAAAGAAAATGTGTGAATGAGTTCTGAAAATGATCAAACAATGATGGCATTATTGAAATAAATTTACATCCTTCCAAATATAACTTTAAAGGGAATGATATTCACCTGACTCTATATTTCAGGTATT
>CM053588.1:250807097-250859309 GCA_028646515.1 Pseudochirops corinnae
CGCCGCTAAGAGATTCACTTAATTTTTCACTGACTAAGGAAGTGGGGAAAAGGCAAGGAAGGAAAGACGGAAGAAAGGAAGGAAAAATGGTCCCTGCCATTGAGGAATTTATTTTCTAATGGTAAAAATAATACTTAAAGAGGAACCTGTTCCAAAATAACTTTGTAACTAATCTTGATATTACTTCAGATTGACAAAGGAGGATTCTTTCTAACAGCAGATTCCACATGCCCCCGAATATAGGTCCTCTTGATTGAAGAGGCTATATCTTCTCCCACAGAAAGAACTCAGAAACAACATTGAAAGTAAAGATTTGAAAAAGGCTTTAAACTGATAGACTTGATAATTTCATCTTTTCTCACCTCCCTTTCTCTGTGGAGTATCTATTATCTTAATAATTTCAGAGTTCAATGTTTACCCAGTTAAGATATGTCCAAGAGAGACTTAGTTTTCAAGTTTTCCCATCATTTCATTGAGAAAGTTCAGTAAGCAGGATATTATCTCTTCCAGTAAAATGCAGCCCCAAATCTTCCATAACCATTTCTGTAGCTTGCTGTTGAGTTCATGGTAGTGTCTGTCATGGGTGGACTCTGATTAAGTATAGTAAATGAAGTAAATTCATGACCACCAACCTACAGCCTATATTAATCACACATCTGGACAATTATCAGACATTTTAGTTGATTAGCATACCAACTTCTTCCCTCTGAAATAATTTGATACTTAGATATATGACACAATTGTAAATTTTCAAGGTTTTAATGTCTTTAGGATTTTAGATCTGTAAAAGAGTATAGAGATCATGTCATCCAATGTCTTATTCTACAGATGAAAAACACAGAACCAGAAAATTAAAGTGACTTTTGACCCAAGGTCACATTGGTGCTAGATGGAAAGTCAGAATACTTTTCACTCTAAGTTCAAGTCCAAGTCTTTCCACTATGCTACGTAGTGAGATAATATCCAAACAATGTCTAAGGTATCAGGAGCCATGATTAAAGATTTCTGATACTCAGACTAGTAAAGAAATAAGAATTCAACCTTACTAAAGCCCATTGGCTTTCTATGGTCCAGGTGATATAGAATAGCTGATAAAATTAAATCAAAAAGAGATGAGAATGATGAGAAAGGAGGAGAGGGAACAATACTTTGTGCCAGGCACTATTTTAAGCACTTTTTTCCAAATATTATCTTACTTGATACACATAACAATCTTGTGTGATAGGTGCTATTATTATCTCCATTTTATAGTTAAGGAAATCAAGGTAAATAGAGTTTAAGTAACTCACCCAAAGACACACAGCTTATAAGTGTGTGAAGCTGGATTTGAATTTGGGTTTTCCTGACTCCAGGCCTAGCATTCCATGTACTTCTCCATCAACTGTCATGATCCTCAAATCATGAACACATTTACTGTAGGATACTGCTAATGTCCTCAAAAGACCTGATATAATGTATAGTAGGATGGTCTGTACAATCTCATAAAATCTGATTTATCACTTCAAGGATTTATTCATTTTACAACCTTCTTTCATAAATATTTCCTCTCTGAAAGTTCATGTTAACATTTTAATATTTTCACCATAAAAAAGCTTTTCAGATTTTACTTAGACCCCTACTTAAAATATTCCAAATACTCCTCTAATTCAGTTGCTCTATCAATATATAATCCAGGATAAATGTCTATAGTCTGTTTATCAAGCCATTAGCAATCTTTTGGATAGGAGAAGATGAATCCTTCAGTAGGATATTAAAATTCTGCACTTAGGCTGGTGATAATGTAGTTTGGAACTAGAATTCCTCATCCAAGGATTTTTTATTTTTAAAAATCTTTTTCTATTAATCAATAATAGCTCAGGTATTTTAGGAACCCATCACATATCTACTAATGCATCAATTCCAAGCAAAGAATCCATATCAAGTCTGGTTATCAAATTGAATTTTCTATGCTACACACAACATCTAGTTGTACCGTCTAATTTCTAAAGAAGGACTACTAGAGAAACTAGGGAGTTGAGGAAGGTGTGTAATCCCAAAGTTTAACACCTTGTCTCTGTCTTGTCTGATGTTACCTAATGCTTTTCCACCTATTTTGTCAAGTGGTAATTGAGTTGGATGGTTATCTCTTTTACCTATAGTATAGTCAGCCTAGTGAAGTCTATCACATTTACTTTCTAAAAATATCTGTGAACTCATTATGCTAACAGATATATCAACTCAACCCTGACACTTTTAGCCACTGATCAGAGGGAAGTCCCTCTCTGAGCCTCAATTTCCTTGTCTCCAAAATGGAATTACAGCAGTGCATGGAATTCCTACTTCATAGGGTTGTTGTAAGGAAAGTGCTTTGTAAATCTTAAAGTGGTGTATACATGTGAGTTACAGGTGGATATATAATTTTTCTTAATTTCTTAATTCTTAACATTTGTCATCAATTGCAGTGCAATAATAATATTGCATTTCATTAACATGCCAATTTGTTCAGTCATTACCTAAATAATGGGCACCCACTTTCTTTTGAGTTGTTTGCTACTAAAAATAAATGCTTCTATAAGTAGTTTTGAAGGTACTAGGTCTTTCCTTCTGTCTTTGACCTCCATAAGGTCCAGTCTCATTAACAATGAGCAAGCTTTGATATATGCTTCTAATACTTAACAGTATCATGTGCATAACAAATGACTTGGGCTACATGACTTCCATTGTCCTTGTAGTTTTATCATTCTGCACTCTATTTTTCTGTGTCCATTTCTTCCATCCTCTCATTTTCTGATTGTCCACAATTGGACTGGAGAATCCTGTAATGTGAAATATTAGAACAATATCTGTATTGCTGATGTATATTTAAACCATACTTTTATGGACCATTATGGATTTCTTTGAGTACTTTTTAGAGACATTGAACTTGCCTTTGATTGCCTAGGCCTAGAGCTGGAAGGGGCTTTAGAGACCATCTAGTCCAATCCCCTCCTTTAACAAATGAGGAAATTGACTCAAAGAGCTTAAGTAATGTAAAAGGGAAATGACTTGCCTAAGGTAGCAGAGGTAGTAGGTAACAGTCAGGGTTTGAACCCAGGTCCTCCAGAGCACATGTTCTTTCTGTCCTATATCATACTACCTCTTATGAATGCATTTGAATATGATACAAAGTAGAATATGATAAGGGGAAAGAGATCCAAATTGCTAAAAGAAAATTTGGGGAGGGAGAGATCAGTTTCATTTGGCAGAGGTAGTAATAAGCTAAAGTTCCGTGGAGAAGCTGATATCTGAGCTGGGGCTCAAAGGAGTACATGAGTTCTAGTAAGCATATTCCTAGTATGGGGAAGGAAGGGAGCTGACAACCATGAATGTATTTGAAAGGCAATGTGAAATAATGGTAAGAAGGAGGGACCTAGGGGAATCTAGGTGGCACAGTGAGTAGAGCACCAGCCCTGAAGTCAGGAAAACCTGAGTTCAAATCTGATCTCAGACACTTGACACTTACTAGCTTTGTGACCTTGGGCAAGTCACTTAACCCAAATTGCCTTGCCTTGCCCCCTCCAAAACAAAACAAAAAGAAGAATGAAGGACCTGAAAAAAGAAAAGACCAGAAATCAAGTCTCTGACTCTAATTACCTGTGTGACCATGAACAAGTGTAGCCTCAGAGACCGAATCTCTCAGGCTTTAGATCTCCTCATCTGTAAAATGGAGTTCCTTCATGCAGTGATGAGGAGGATCAGATGAGATAATGTATAAAGTACTTTATCCACCTCAGAGTGCTATAAAAATGTGAGCCATTATTATTGTTGTTGTTATTGAAGTGGAAGATTTTAGAAGAAGATAGCAGTCTAGTTTTATGGGAACTTGGTGTCTGAAGGGGAAAAGTGTAAAATAAGATTAGAAAGGTAGATTGCAGTTCTATCATGGAATATATTAAGTATCAGGGCAAGGAGGTGTGTACTTTTCAGGCAACATGGTGGCACTGAAAGGTTTTAAGTAGAAGGTGGAGAAGGTAAACTGGTCAGCCACTTAATTAAGAAGAATTTTGTAGTATTATGAAGGAAGGATTTGAAAAAGGAGAGACTGGAAACTGAGAGATTAGAGTATTACAACAATCAAAGTGGGGGGGCAGCTAGGTGGTACAGTGAATAGAGTACTGGCCCTGGAGTCAGGAGAACCTGACTTCAAATCTGACATCAGACATATAACACTTGTTAGCTCTGTGACCCTGGGCAAGTCATTTAACCCCAATTACCCTGCCCTCTCCCTTCAAAAAAAAAAAGAAAGAAAAAAAAAGAAAAAGCCAATCAAAGTGAGAGAGGATGAGTGTCTGAACCACAGTAATAATTCAGAGAAGGTGGTAGATACATTTCTGATTGTCTGTTATTTGGTGCTAAAGAGAAAATTTTCACCTGTCTTACATAGTAGATATTAAACTATTGGGTTTTTTTTTCAAATGAGTGAACATTTAAGTGCTTACTGTACTAGGCACATAGGATACCATGACAAAAATGAAATATTCCTTTTTTCTCAAGTATCTTATATTTTAGTGGAATTTTAAGTAAGTTACATTGAAGATTAAAGAACATTAACAACTGGGACAAATTAAAGAAGGATTCAAGAAGGAGGTAGAAACAGAACTGAGCATTGGAGGGAGAAAAGTTTCTCAGAGGCAAAGATGAGAAGAAAGCGCATTCCCTGGATAGAGGGATTATGTGAATGACCAAAAAAAAAAAAACAGTAGAAATGGAGAGTCATTTGCATAATGACTCTTGGTCCAGTTCTTCTCAAACAAAGATTTGTTGGACCATTTTAGTATGAAGTAACACTAAAAAAGACAAAGTTGCCTGAAAAACTTACCTTACATTTGAAAATTAGAGAAGTAGATAAAGTTGGAGACAAAAACACTACAAAACTGAATTACAAAAATCAAAGCTGTTTCTTTGAAAAGACTGTCAAAATGAAGAAACACATTAACTATTTGTATTTTCACAAGAGGAAAATCAAATCACCAACATAAAAAAATGAATAAGGTAAAATCTCAACAGACAAAAGTAAAGTAAAAAGAAAACAGAACACACATACACATATAATTATATGCCACAAAAACTGAGAATTTAAAAGAATGGAGAAATAACTGCAAAATTATAAGACACTCTAACAGAATTTTGACCCATAATCTAATTTTGGAAAAATGAAATTGAACTATAAAGGATGTACAACATTTTAAAACTCCCTGATCCAAAAAGATTTATAGGTGAATTGAATTGAACTTTTAAAGAAAAACAATTATCTATGAGGCATAAATTAATTTTTTTTTAATCAAGAAAGAAAATGTTCTACCAAGCTGCTGATAGGAGACAAATATAGTCCTCATGCCTAAACAAAACATTGTGCTAATATAATTAATAAATGTTGACCTTAACATTTTAAATAAAACTTGTCTTACAATAAAAATAACATATTGTACTTTTTGGTTAAGTTAATGTTTTCCACATAATCACCACCTCTTTACACATGCCATACACTGCATTTCTATATGCATTGTAACTTTTCTGAACACACACACACACATGCACAATACACATACATACACATTTGGTTATAATGATCTCTGAGGGAAATAAAACTTTAAAAAAATAAATACATTAAGTAAAGTTTAAGACACCATGGATAGGGATTGTTAGATGTTCATGTAAATTTTTCTGGGTACCTCAGAGCAAAAATCACCACTGTAAGAATTTATTTCTTTCCCTGAAAGGGGGTTTAGGAAAAGGATTATCTTTATTTATGTCTATTCTGTTAAAAGTATCCTGTGGGAAAACTTTTCCAAAGAAACGGAAGCAGGTAAACATCATAGTAGGGCTCTAGTCTGATAACCACTTCTTCTCAAAGTCTGATTTGATTTGCAAGTTTTACAAGGATCAACTGTGACAACTCAGCAAAAATTCAGCTACAACCTTCTTTTGGTCTGGCCAATCCCTACATGGCCTTCACAAAGCAGGGTAAAGCTTGGGACATTTATGGAAAAAAAGCTGTAACTCACAATATTCTAGTGACAACTGTGAACTTGGCATATGTTTTGTGTTTGTGGAATTACTGGTAAATTACAGATTTTCCAAGATATTTCTGGCATATATTGGCATATATTATCTTTGTGGGAGCTCTGTTTTCATAAAATCTGTTTCCTTTCTCATCTGATGAAAGTAAATTTCTCTCTGATCAGGTACTGTGCTTAAGGATTCCATTTCTATATCATTGGAGGATTCTTGGATAAACTACTTTAAATGTGTCCCATATTATCAACCAAGAAGCATTTACTAAATACTGATATGTCTGCTGTACACTGTGCCAGCCATTGGGTATTTGATTTCAAATGAAAGACTATCTAGTAGCTTTCATTTCACTGTGTAAATACAACAGATACATAGATAAATTAACCCAAGATATACACAAAATGTTTAGAGGAAGGGGATTATCAAGTGGGAAAATCAGGAAAGGCTTCCTGAAGAATGTGGCACTATAGTCCTTGAAAGGAGCTAAGTATTCCAAGTGGCAAAGGTGAATTAGGAAGGATATTCCAGACATGGGAAATTGTTTATAAGAATGTCATGTTTGGGGAATAGCAATTAGGCCAGTTAGGATGCAACGTGGAGTCCAGGACAGGGAAATATTGGGTGAATAAACCTACATACCTTCTGTGGTCTCAAACCTTACACCCAGGGTTATCAAAGCATTGATTAAATCCCAAAGTGAGGGAACAGAGACAATGTTTCCCATAAATAATTCTTAAGTTTATGCCCTCACCAAGATTATGCTCTTGGAATTTTGTAATTTGACTTATTTTGCCCACACCAGCACCTCCCTTGGGAACATTACAATATAGACAGCTAGATGACACAGTGTATAGAGAGTCCCAAGTTCAGATTCAGCCTCAGACACTAGCCGTGTGACCCTCTGCAAGTGAACCTCCCTCAGGCTGAGTTTTGTCTTCTGTGAAATGTGGATAATAATAGCACAAACTTCAGAAGGTCGTTAAAAGGATCAAATGATGATGTGTAAAGTGCTTTGCAGACATTTAACGGGTGACATAAATGCTAGCTATTATGATATTGTTACCTATTTTTATAGAGCACACAATTAAGTCCCTACAAATGTACATTAAAAAGGAAGGGGCATTCAGTTCCAAAGTAAGGACTCAAGTGAACACTATATATCAACTATTCTTTATTTGGCCCCACACAAAGAAGGCAAGGCTTTACGTGCATCCCATCAATCTCAGCACCCGAAGAATACACATGTGACAGCTTCTTCAGAGATCTGAGTCCCCAGATTCTGGATTTCATTGTTTCTCTTTAAAAGATAATTCACAATGCAACCAAGTTTGAGCATATTAGGGAACCTGAGGTTCAGTTATTTGACATTTCCTATGAGACTTTATTCCCAACAAACTCAGTACAGTTGTGATTGTTTTTCTCCAGATTAGTAATACTAAACCACAGAGAACTGCTTTGCTATTGACAGCAAACACATTTCATGGTTTCTTAACACCTATGTACTATGACTAGCTTTGGCAGGTATGGTGACTTTTGACTATACTCTGCCCACACAGCTATAATATTTTCTCCTTGAACAAAGAATTGCTCTCCATAGGCATATCCTTTTTGTCTTTAACCCTTTATTCTTTAGAAAATGTTTTCTTCTTCACAATGTACTATTTCTTGTAGCCAGTTCACTGTAAATATCATCACTGAATTAAGGAGCTAAAAAGTCATATATCTGCATCTATGCAATAATTTTGTCTGCCTAGCTTACTTTTTGGAAGTTTCATATAACTAGCCTGTAATTGGATTTTCTAGGAATTTTATGATAAACTTAATTCAGTCCATTTAAATCAAGAACTTGCTCTTCAGTATCCCCCATAGTACTCTCTACCCCTAAGTTGAGCATTTCCATTAATTTTAGCCCATTTTTATTGTTTCTTTGAATTAAGGCAGGACAAGTTTAAAAGGAAAGATATCACTTTTAAAACTGATTAAGAAATGATGTGAATAGGCAGGCAATGCTTGAACTTTATTGAAATCTAAATTGGTTCAAAGAGGAAAAATGTATGAATATACTCAATTTGTAAGAGCAATCTATCTTAACCAACAGAGAAGTAGGAAGGCAAGAGGGTAAGAGAAAGGAGGGGTGATAAAAGAGAGGGAATATAAAAGAATAAAGTGATGAGAAGCAAAGGAGACTTTAGAGGAGTGACAGGAAAGAATCAGAGGAGGATAAATGAATGGATGGAAGGAAATACACTGTTAAGAATCATAACTGTGAGTGTGAAGGGGATGAATTTGCCCATAAAACAGAAGCAGCAGAAGAGATTAGAAATCTATCCAAAATATGTTGTTTACAAGAAATACACTTAAAGCAGAGACATGCATAGAGTTAAAATAAGGGACTAGAAGAGAATCTATTAATATTTTAACTGAAGTAAAAAAAAAACAAAGGCAGCATTCATGATCTTAGACAAAGCAAAAATAGACCTAATTAAAAGAGATAAGCAGAGAAACTTTTATCTTGCTAAAAGGCACGATAGATAATGAAGGAATTTCAATACTAAACATATACGCACAAAAAGGCATAGCATCCAAATTCTTAAAAGAAAAGTGAAAATGAATTACCCAAAGGAATAGATAGTAAAAGTATACTAGTAGGGGACCTCAACTTTCCCCTCTGAGAACTAGATAAATATAACTATAAAATGCTCAAGAAAGAAGTCACAGTGATGAATAGAATCTTAGAAAAGTTAAATATGATAGATCTGCAAAGAAAGCTAAACAGAAATAGAAAGGAGTATACCTTTTTCTCTGAAGCACATGTCACCTTCACAAAAATTGACCATGTATTAGGGTATTAAAAACCTCACAACCAAATGTAGAAAAACAGAAATAGTAAATGCATCCTTTTTGGACTATAATGAAATAAAAATTACATTTAATAAAGGGCAATGGGAGCATAGATTAAAATTTAATTGGAAACTAAATAGCCTAATCCTAAAGAATTAGTGGGTCAAAGAATAAATCACAAAAATTATCAATAATTTCATCAGAGTGACAATATTCCAAAATTTCTGCCATGTAGCAAAAGTAGTTCCTAAGGGGAAATTTATATCTATGAACATATACTTCAATAAAAGAGAGAAAGATCAGATAAATGAATTGGGCATGCAACTAAAAATACTAGAAAAAGAGAAAATTAAATGTCCCCAATTAAACACCAAAATGCAAATCTTGAAAATCAAAGGAAGGCTGAACAAAATAGAAAGCTAACAATTTAATTAATAAAGAAAACAAGGAGCTGGTCTCATAAAAAAAAAAAACACAATAAAATGAGAGATTATTGGTTGATCTGATTTTTTTTAAAAAGAAAGAACAAAATAAAATTACTAATATAAAAAATGAACAGGGTGAATGCAACACCAATAAAGATGAAATTAAAGTGATTATTAGAAGTTATTTTTCCAATTTCGTGCTAACAATCTAACAAAGTAAATGAAATGGATGAATATTTACAAAAATATAAACTGCCCAGATTAACAGAATAGGAATGAATTTATCTTAGAAAAAGAAACTGGATAAGCAATAAATAAGCTACTCAAGAAAAAAAATACTTAGGACCAAATCAATTTATGAGTGAATTCTACCAAACATTTAAGAAATAATTGATCCCAATACTATGTAAAACAATTGAAAAAAACAGGTAAAGAAGGAATCGACAAAATTCCTTTTATGACACAAATATCATTTTGATACCCAAACCAGGGAGAGCAGAAGCACAGGGGAAAAAAAAAAAACATAGACCAATCTCCTTAATGAATATTAATGCAAAAATGTAAATAAAATGCTAGAAAGGAGATTATAGTAATACATCATAATCATAAACCATAACCAAATGAAATTTATACCAAAAATGCAGACCTGGTACAATATTAGGAAATCCACCAGCATAATTGACCACATCAACAACAAAAACCATGATTATATCAATAAATTCAAAAAAGACATTAGATAAAATACAACACCATTCCTATGAAATACCTTAGAAATCATAGGAGTAAATGGAGTCTTTCTTAAAATAATAAGTAGCATTTATCTAAAATCAAGAGAAAGCATTAACTATCATTGGGATAAACTCGAAGGCTTCTCAATAAGTTCAAGGGTAAAGCAAAGATAGCTTTCATCATAATTTTTCAATATTGTACTAGAAACACAAGCTATAGCAATAAGACAATAAAAAAATTGAAGGAATAAAAATAGACTATGAAGAAACAAAACTATCTCTCTTTGCAGATGCTATGATTGTATATTTAGAGAATCCTAAAGAATCAACTAAAAAACTAGTTGCAACAATTAACAACTTTAGCAAAGCTGTAGGATGTAAAATAAACCCACATAAATCATCAGTATTTATATATACTACACCAAAAACCAGCAGGAAGAGATAGAAAAAGAGATTCCATTTGAAGTAACTGTAAACATTATAAAATACTTGGAAGTCTTCCTGCCAAGACAAACCCAAGGACTATGTGAACACAATTACAAAACATTTTTAATACAAATAAAGATATATCTAAACAATTGGACACATAGTAATTCCTCCTGGAGAGGCTGAGTCAATATGATAAAAATGACAATTCTACCTAATTTATTTTATTTATTTGATGCCATACAAATCAACCTACTGAAGAATTATTTTATAGAGCTAGAAAAACAATAACAAAATTCCTCTGGAAAAAAAACATAAAGTTTGAGAATATCAAGGGAATATATTCTTAAATGGTAAGGAGGGTAGCCTGGCAGTACCAGATTTCAAACTATATTAGAAGTTGTGGTATGAAGTTGTGATGGAATACTAATCTACTATAAGAAATGATGATTTCAGGGGGAAAAAGAGAAAACTTATATGAACTGATGGAAAGAGAAGTTAGTGGAACTAATAGAACAATGTACGCAGTAACAACAATATTGTAAGGATGATCAATTGTTAAAGACTTGGCTGTTCTATCAAGACAATGATCCAAGACAATTCCAAAATGCTATCCACTTCCAGAGGGAAATAGTGAACTCTGAATGCATATTGAAAAATTCTTTTTTCTTTTTTTCTGTTTTCTCTTTGTAACATAGCTAAAATTGAAATGTGTATTGCATGACTTTGCATATATAATCTATAACAAATTGCTTACATTCTCAGGAAGTTGGGAGAAGCAGCATGGAAGGAGAAAATTTGGAATTCAAAATTTTTTAAAATGAAGGTTTAAAATGTATATATAATTGGGAAATATTTAATGAAATAAATAAAAAAATCAATTGAGATTTAATCAAAACCTTTTATATACCATTACTCTCTATTCAATATAATAAATACCAGAGTAATTTGGATTAGTTTCATACACTCCACCAGTTCAACCTTAATAAATATAGGTATTTGCTCCTCTAGGATATCCTACTTTCTTTTACTAGCAGAGCCCAGTCTGCATCAATGAAGGGACCATTATATCTCAGCTCTCTATGATCAACAAATCACCACCACCTTTGTCTTAGAAGGAAAGGAAGTCCCTTGCTGAAGCAATTTCATTATCAATACTGTTCTACCCATGCATGTTGATTCTGTACGTGTACATGTACATTCATGTATTCTGTACCCTTGTACCTCTGGATTTTGTTTATTTGTGTTTTATATTGCATCGTTGTTGTTGTTTCTTCACAACCCCCTTAGCATCATGTTGATAAAAACAGGTATTTCCCACATTGATCCTATCTTCCCATTTCTCCCATCTCCAACATCTCCCACAGTGCCTTCCTTCTGGTTTTGGGAATTAGCCTCTTCTTTGTCTTAGGTGAACAGTTTCTTGGAGGAAACTTCTCCTCTCTGGTTTGGGCACCTTATCCTCTAATCCTTTGATAACAGCACCTTCACACTTGTTTCTTCTGGTCACTGACTGCTCCCTAGTACCTGGTTAAAAGAGTTAGTATCTTACTAGTATGTACTAGAATGAGTTGCTGGGGCTAATGTAGGGCACCTCTTCATATTTAGACAATAAGAATTGAGGAGTCATTTCTTAGAACAAAAGTGAAAACTTCTGGTATAAGTTTGTGAGCTCCTTGAAGTCAAAGATTTTTCTTTTTTTTATGTTTGCTGGCTGATTGATTGTTTAGTTTTCTTTTGTGTTCTCAACGCTTAGACTTCTGTCTGGCACAAAGTACTTAACTGATGCTTGTTCACTGACTAACAAAATTTAAGACTATTTGCCATTTTAAATCCTTAATCTTGATTTATTGAAATTAACAATATCATCTTGGTCAATTTCAACTTACTACCTTTAAAAAATTATTATATCCTTAGTTGAGGAATTTCCCACATGTTAAAATCACCATTTTTTTTCTACAAATAAAAGGTCAGTTCTCTTAGAAAGAGGAAGGGGGAAAGTATCTGAGAGAAACTGCAGAATAGACACAATTGCCTAATTGTCAGTGATTTTTTATAAAGTGCAGATTCTTAACCTGGGGTCCACAGGTGGAGTTTTGTTTTATTTTAAATAGCTTGATAACTATATTTTAATATAATTGGTTTCCTTTTAATCATATGTATTTTATTTTATGGATTTAAAAAAATATTCTGAGAATGTGTTCATAAATTTCACCAAACTGCCAAATGGCCTATCACACACACGACTAAGAATCCTTTCAAAAGACACCTACATAAGAAACACGAGATTTGTAGCAATAATCTCAAGAATTAACTTTTACTATTAGCAATTAGTTAGCATTCACATAAACATAGAATGATAGGATTGTAGAATTGGAGCTAAAAGATACATGAGACCATTTAGTTCATCCATATAGTTTTGCAAATGAGGAAACTGAGATCCAAGGAGGTTAAGTGATTTGCCCAAGGTCAGACCCACTAGTAATATCAGAAGTAGTGTTTGAACCTATGTCCTACAACTTTCCCTGTATAACATTTATAGTATCTCAGTATTTATCCAGGTGTTCAGTTGCTCATGTCTTTGCCTAAGTGGTCTCCATTTCTGGCTTATACTTCTTCTTTATGTATGCCTTTTAGAATTTCTGGCTTCCTTCATTGGTTTGGGTTCCACCTGCTACCAAAGTCTTTCCTGATCAACCTAACAATTAGCACCATTTGACATTATTTTGCATTCTCTTTGTATTTGCTTACTGTTTCATTTTTATATCTACAGGTCTTACCACAGTACCTTGCATAGAATAGGATTTTATAAATGTTTATGAAATGGATATTTTTGAAATGGATAGTTATGAAATAGATATTAAAATGTTTCATCTTGCTTGTTATGAAACTCTATACCTATGTAGATATCACCTAACATGAATGGATAGGAAAAGGCTTAGTCTAAATTTTGGCTTAACCACTTTCATTCTGGCTGTTGAGAGCACTATATGGTGATGTGCATTTTTAAATTAAATAAAATGCAGAGTTCCTTTTGAGTTTTGAAGTGAGAGGCCATGTAGTATAGTGGATAAAATGGCTTGGCTTAGAGCCAGGAAAAATCCAGTTCAAATTCTGTCTCTAAAATGATTAGCTACCAGTTAGGATTTACCTCTTGAGCAGCTAGAAGAGTGCTCATAATGTAGTAAGTACTTCATAAATACTTATTGAATGATTCGTTGATTGATAACCAAGTCAGAGGAAATTTGTTTTATGGTAGAGAGTTTCCTAGCTTGACAGCATTCATAAATCCAAGGAAGAATGAGCACAGATTATAGGGAAAAGGATCAATCATCTTCTGCAATCTTTATATTCTTTACTCTCTAATCCTTTTGTTGTGGTGGTTGTTCACTTGAGCTCTTGGACTTTGGTCCCTTTACATCCTTATTTTTCTTCCCTTTTCTTTGGTAGGGAATTGCCGTATAAACTTTCTTCATTGCAGGAGCTTTCTTCCCTTTTCTTTGGAAGGTAATTGCTGTATAAACTTTCTTCATTGCAGAAGCTAAAGCCTCTGTGGAACCTTCCTTTATAATAGGAATGGAAAAAAAATTTACTGGTTTCCAACTTTTATGAGTTCTAAGTTGAGAAACTCAGTTTTGCCCATTCTAACTCCAAAGTTACATAGGCTGCTGGAGGGGAAAAACATGACTACAGGGTCTTCTGAAAAGTTCCTGTGAGGTTTAGAGGCATAGAATAACTAAAAAAAATCAGTTTTATACTGAAAAGAATATGAACTACATTCTTTATGGAAAGTGTAGCTGAAAATACAGGATATAGGTAGAGAAGGACAATATTTTGTGACTTTAACAGACTCACCAGCATTGATGAGACTCACAAAAAACATTTTTTGTGTTAACTGGTCCCCAAAAGGACCCAAATAGGACCCATTTATACTTTCTCAAGGTATGCCCCAAATGGCCCATTTATACTTTCTCAAGGTATGAATATAGTCCCCCATCCAGGGACTATATTCATGGGAATATTTTCATATATATATATATATATATTTTAGCAAAGCAAGGGACCAATAGATTAATGGTGGCAATAGAAGCCTTTGTGAAAAATTTCTAAAAATACAGCCCTGTTCCAAATCTCTGCTGATATAAAAGGCACAGAGCTGACATCTAGATTATTGCTTTAGGACAATATTCAGCACTGAGGGCATACACTGTATAAAATAGGGGCAAGGAGATAACACAATTTGCATTTCCTATAAAAAAATTTTAAAGCCCATGCCCTTTCATCTTTTATTTCTTGGTATTCATATACACCTGCAAAGTTAAAAATACATTACTTACTATTTTATATGGTTCATTATTTACGTGAAAAACTGGTGGACCCCTAAGAGGATTTTGTTTCCATGAAGAAAGGAAAGCTATTTTCAATTCTTTATTAGCTACTGACTTAATAATTTTCATTCACAGTTAATTACATTAGGTTACAATGAAAGTTTTTCAATAAACACTGAGCATACTTTTTGAAAAGTATATTAGTGTATTGTTTTTTCATGTATTTTAGAAAATACTCATCTCCCTACCTTGGGATTGTTCATATGAAAAGATCAAGAATAATCAGTAGACAAACCTAATTTTACTGGGTTTTGAGACTTTTCCAACTTATTTATGAGTTCTTATTTTTCCATGTCAGAAATCAGGGGAAGTTGCCAACATTATGGGTTGCTCTTTAGTGATGAAATTATTGTAGGAAATGAGCAATAGGCATGCTAGATTGACAAGAATTAATTAGCTAGCATCATTGGAAACAATATTCATAATGATGTCTTCATAGATCACTTTAAGTACAGGAAATATGGCCCACATGGTTGGTGGCTCCAAAACATGGCTCCCAAGACTTTCACATATGATTGTGAATAGAAATATGACTAAAGGTACTAAGGAACATACATTAATAAATAACCAAGCCCTGCCTCTTATGCCTTATAGATCTGAACATCATCTTCCTAGGGATTTCACCTTTTTATTAGAGACTGTCCAGGGGGGCCTTTGCCTTTAACAGCATGATTTTCTTTGCCTTCTTAACCTTCATTGATTATTGAGTCTCCAATTGGAGATACCAAGTCTCTTAAACCATCCTTGATTCAGACATCAGCTCTAACTTGATTAATAATTACCTCCTCCCCTATCCTCCCCTACCCCCCACCTTTTGCCACTACCACCACGGCTATATACCAAATTTTGACTTCTAGTCCTATTTTGCCTACTATCCCCAGTACATAGGCCACAAAGGTGAGTTTTCTAGGATTTATTTGCAAGGGAGAAAATATTTTACACACTCAGAAATAAGATAAACAAGTTATATTAAAGGAAATTAATTTGGCTCCAAATTGGGTGGCCCTTAAGCATCCTAAGTTATTCTGCCCATCTACATTTTCCCAAACCTAGATTGGTCCATGTTACTCTCTTGGATGGGATCCTGTCCAGCTCTTTAATGGCCTTAGAAGACATGTATCTTGTACCAGGAAATCACCTGCTAAATCTTCTCTTACAGGCTCAGTTTTAGCCAATTAAAAAGCATCTCAATTGCACTGTGGTCTCTCAGTTGTGTTACTCACACTCCTATAGATATAATTTTAACTTCCTTTACTCCTAACCAAAGGAAAAACAAGGATTTACACAATGAATAAAAACAACCTTCCCAGCACTTCAAAAATAGAATATATCACCATTCCAAAAGCACAAAAATGACAAGTCCATCTGTCATGGTATTTATTCCAAACTATTGGCTTTTTACAAATAACAAATTCATTGATATATGTCTGTAGTGTGAGTTTTTTACAGTAAGCACTATTATGCATGTTGCTTTCCCCTTTTGAAACTCCTTGAGAGCAGGAATTATTGAATGCTTAATAAACGTCTATAGATTGACTCACATGTTTTATAGTTGAATCTATACCAACTATGCCCTCCCTAATCTTAAATTTTTCTTTTGAGATTTTTGGGTTTTTTTTCTTTTTTTCTGTTATTTGGTAATATGAATTTAAATAACAAATATAGATCTCTGGTTATGTGATATGTTACTTTATTAGCATGGAGTCATGGAAGAAAACTTAAGACATCTTCTAGCTCAGGGGTGGGGAACCTGCAGCCTTGAGGCCACACATCTAGGTCCTCAAGTGTGACCCTTTGACTAAATCCAAGCTTCACAGGACAAATGTAGTCCTCCAAGTCCCCCTTAAGGGGATTTGTTCTATGAAGTTTGGATACAGTCAAAGGACCAAACTTGAGGATCTAGCAGGCCACGTGTGGCCTTGGGGCCACAGGGTCCCTACCCCGTTCTAACCCAAACCTTTTGTTTTAAAAATGAGAAGATTAATGCCCAGAGAAGCAGTCACTTGGGACATATGTGGTCAAGCAATGATTATGAACCCATTTCTAAGATAATCATATTGTGCTTTTACTAGTACATATATTTCAATCACATCCTATTACTTTCCCTTTGTCTTTAACTCTGAATTTCATTTTTATTTTACTTTTTCTGATTTTAGAACTGTGCTAGGCTGAATAGGGGAGATGAAAAATGGACAAGCCATGATCCCTGCTCCCTAATTGTAAACAAAAGTTGTTGTTTGGTCACAATATTTCTAAAATTGTCAAAGTAAAACTATTTTTAAGATGCCCAATTTTAAAGCAATTCAAGTGTAATGTGTTCAAATATTTCTAAATAATGTATCACAGTTTAGGAAGGTCCTTTATTCAAGTTGACTTCCTACCTTCTACAGTGTCTATAAGAAGGAGGCATCAAGGTCAAGTGGAAAGGGTACTTTGAAGTACTCTGGAGTCAGAGGCCTATAGTTCAGATCGCAACTCTGATACTACCTGTGTGATTTTGGGCAAGTCACTTAATCTCCCTGGGCCTCAGTTTCTTTACCTGCAAAATGAGGGCATTGGGTTAGATCAGTGGTTCTCAACCATCCTAATGCCATGACCCTTTAATACAGCTCCTCATGCTGTGGTGACCCCTGACCATAAAATTATTTTCATTGCTACTTCATAACTATAATTTTGCTACTGTTATGAATTGTAATGTAAATATCTGATATGCAGGATGTATTTTCATTGTTACAAATTGAACATAACCCACAGGTTGAGAACCGCTGGGTTAGATGGTCTCTAAGGTCACTTCCATCTACATGTCTAATCTTAAGGTTTTTTTTTAATTTGAAGTTTTCACCGGTTATCAACATTAATATTAATGAGTACTTACTTTATACAGAACACTAAAGCACTTATTGATCTCATGAAAGACATCAGTAGTCATCTGCCTGGTAAATGCCTCCTTGGGATGGCATTTCATTTTGTCATTTTTTCAATTAGGGCTCCTAAGAGTGAACCTGCAACTGATACCATGAGGAATACTATCACAGCCACTCACACCAGGGGTCTCGTTCTAACATTGACATGATTATTATTAGTGCTGACACTGACTAGCCCTTTAAAGTCCACAAAATATTTGATCCTTTGTCTCATTTAAATCCTCACAACCATCTGGTAAAGTGAGTACCACAAGTATCATTATCCCCATTTGACAGATGAAGAAAATAACTCAAAGTACTTAGGGTCTCATGTGTCAAGTTTATAAGAGGAAATGGCTGAGACTCACAAAAGATTGTGACTGTCCAACATTAGAAGGAATAAAGAACATTCAGATTAAGTAGATAATGCTTTCATCTGAGCAACGCTGATATTCATATTCACATATGTTCTATTAATGAACAGTGAGGACAATACATGTGAAATCTCTGCTAGATCTTTGAAAAAGAATCCTCTAAGATAGGTATCCAAGTATACCAATTTTGGTATCCAAGTGTACCAACCCCAACAGGGGAAGGATAGGTGGCATCAAACAAGACATTTAAGTTTTTATTAGACATTGGTTTCCCAAGAGATAAAGATCTTTATCTCCTTCAAGGTGATGAGGTTATGGGATGAAGTGTTGTAAAACCTGATTAATTATAGCCCATAAAATTTTTTTTAAAAAGGTACTAGAAATCACATATTATTTTTATTGGTCTTGCTTTAATTTGTCCAACCTGAAAGATATGAACCAATTAACTAAGTAATCAGATTATTTTTTTTCTCCTGTAGGCTTAAAGCAATTTGAAATACAATATTAATTCATGTAGGCATTACAACTTTTATTTCATAAGCTCCTTTTAAAGTTACTTACAATAAGTTTGCATTTGATTCAGAATAAAAGGAAGTGTCAAAATTGTAGAAGTTTTCTCTGTCCCTTGGCAGAGCTATTGTGGCTTAATATATAACTATAAATTCTGTTGTCTTACTCAGTTCTATTTCTTCCCTTCAAGCTTAAAAGAGTACCAAAAAATAAAATAAAATAAAATAAAAAGGAAAATAGATTAAAAAGACAAAAACTCTCCAGGGAAAGGGAAATAAAATCCTCTAAACTTTGCCTAGGTTTCCTGCCATATTGGAGCTTCTTATCAATCCTTATGAGATTCTAACCCAGCTATCACCTGAAGTCATTATTGCCAAAGGCTACTCTCTCTGGTAGCAGGTCAAATGTCTCTATAGGCGCCACAAAGGTAGCCACAAGGGAAATTTTTACCCTGAAGGAAAATTAAGTGGCTGTGCTAGGCCTCTCTCCCATCATGCTCTCTTCTTTTCAGTCTACATTTCCCCTTAAGAAGTTGGGGGGTAGAGAGCAAACAGAAGGAGAATAAGCTAACCAAAAAGAACAACAACAAACCAAAAAGTAATTACTCAGATCTTTCATGAAGTGTTTTATGCCAGAACTAACACACAGTTAGCCGGAATAAGTGAGTTAAATGTTTTAGAACTTGAAGAAATTTATCCATCTAAGTTAGATTATATTCTTGATCACATTTTGCAAAACATCACATTCATAAATACAAGTTAAAAACAAAATGTTAAACTGTGCTAAAACTGCAGAAAGATTATTGAGATGCATTTAGTAATAATAATTAGACTTCAAGAAAAATAAACTAAGAAATTAGAGAAGTAAGATTGGCATAGAATGCATTTATACTGGTTGAAATTGTCTGCAAACCCTGGGGCACTCTCCATATTATATTAATATCAAGGAAGCAAGAATGTTAACAAATTCATCATGGATCAGTTACATTATCTGGAATGTGGTAGGAAAATCTGTTATTGTGTAGATCAAGCATGATAATGTTTGTTTAAAAAATAACTTTGAAAAATTCTTAAATGTAAGACATTGCCACAATAATAATTATTATTAATGAGAATCAGCATGGAAAAGGAGTAAGAATTTATTAAGCCCTTCCTGTGTTCCAGACACTGTGCTAACACTTAGACAAATATTACCTCATTTGATCCTAACAACAATCCTATGAGGTAGATGCTACTTCACTACTAAACTTGTATTTATGGTATTCAAATAAATCAGAAAATTTACAGTTGTGATATGATCTACCACTTTGTATGAACTTCATAACAATAAATGGATTTTTCCATTGCTACCTTAAAAGTCATGTGGTATACGTAGTCATGTGATTTGTCTGCTGTAATACTGAAAATTAAGAATAGATACAGCTCTTATGTGCCTTTTCAGTGTATTTATTGTCAAGACTCATTGAGCTGAACTGCAGAAAATTATCCAATTAATGAACATATTGTTATCATCCAGTTGGTAAGGCAGAATTAACTAGATTATGAATGAACATCAAGACCCAAATCAAATAAATTAGACATTTTAAATTAACATTCATCTATTCAAAGCACACCACATCAGTGTTGATATAAAGAAGCAAGACAAACCATTTTCTCATCAATGAACTTTATAAAATTCAAATCTACAAAGGCCTACAACTAAAATTGTTTCTATCTGAGTTAAAAATTAAATTAAAACATCCCATACCAACTGTCAGACAATCCTTCCAGCTGGAACGTTCATGATGTGATAAAATTAGAATGCCAAAAAGAAAACACCCCCAACATGAATGTGCTTGATTTAAGCTAAATTTCATATCTCAAATTTACTAATACTTCAGCTAAATTTCTGCTGTGCAGTGCCCACAGAGGCAGGTTTTTGTGCTACAAGAGAGTGCTCTGCTGAATGAGAAATCTTCTGTGTCCCTTTATCCTAGCATTAGACAAGTTTGAGAAAGTGTTATTAGTGATCATCACTGGCAGTCTGCTGAACTGAATATTCAAGGCAGTAAGGCTCTGGGAAGTTTAATTAAATTCCATGTTGACTTTTAACTCAATAGGAAAGTTAAGGCATCGAGAATCTTTTTTTAATGTGTAACAGCCATAAATTACTGACTTCTTATTAGGTCAATAAAGGATGGATTACAAAATGAAAGAAACAGCTACCCTAACGTCCAACAAAGTATTAACTCCTGGCACATGTGTAAGACCCATCTCAGAGGTTTACGAAGTCCTGGATAAACTTAATATCTTGCTGCTTCCACCTACCTTCCTACATTTGTGCCTGGTATTCTCCATGCCTAAGATGCCCTCTTAACAATTCTCCTGCCACACCATCTCAACTTCTCCCTGTTAAAATCTTTCAAGATCTACCTCAAATACCACCTCTGTGAACAACCCTTCCCTGATTCCCTAAGGCAGATATGATCCTTTCTCAGACCTTTAAAAGTACTTTCACCTAATCCCTCTTATGCTTTGTCTATTTCTTTTTTTATTACATTTATAAATGGCACCTAAGCAGCTAAAACACTGGTCAGAAAGACCTTACTTCAAATCCTGTCGCAGATTTCTTTCTATCTTTGTGATCTTGGGCAAGTATTTTTACCTCTCAGTCTCAATTTCCTCATGTGAAAAGAAGAGATAATAAAATAAACTTGTCTTTCAAGGCTCTTGTGAGGATCAAATAAAATAACATGTATATATGTGTATGTATGTATATGTAGATATACATATATATATATATATATATATATACACATATGCTTTACAAATGGGCAACACATGTAAATCACTATGCACAACATATACACTTCCCAAATCCTAAAGTGCTATGTAAATACTGACATTATTATTATATTATTTTCATATTCATTGTACTAAATTGTAAATGCCAAGAGGAAAAATTTTCTTTTCCCCCATCAATCTTTGTTTCTCCATCAATACCTACAACAGTGCTTTATACACAGACATTTCCAAGGTATCCATTTGACTGAATCATTGAGTGTTAGCCCCAAGAAAATTATTTCATTCATCTCTGAAACATAGTTTTCTTTAGGAAAGAGGTTAGGAAGATTGCCTGTTCATATAGACATTGTTGACTGGCAGTATTGAGAAGATCTTTGCACAACTAGAAGGTGGCATTTAAGCAAGTACTGTAAGAACTCTATTTTTCATGCATTGTCCTGTTAAGACCTTTAATGAGCAGTTAGCACGGGAAACTTTCCACTATTGACAGCCACAGTGCCTCTCCAGATATACCTTGCTTCCTAAGAGCACATGAGACTATGCCTTCACTATTGATACAACTTGTCACAGAACATAATTGTCCTGACAGTGTTCACATCCAAACAACAAAGCCATTTTTCCTCCTTATCTTTGGAAATCCCCAAAGGACAATCTAGGGCCATATGACTAGAGGACATTTTCTAATTTATTCCATTTCTGTTTAAGTTTTCTTTCTTATCTGTCAAATTTGAGGTTTCACTGGAAAACTCACCCAGTATTCAGCCTTTCTTTCAAATCATTTAGGAAGGATAAGTACAGGGATTAGTAAGGGGGAAGCTCTGAAAAAAAATTGAGATAATTAGCCTCAAAATAAGAAGACTCAGAGATAAGAATAATGGATCAGGCCATTTTTATGCATTGCCAGTTCAGTACCTGGTATGAATCTAGCAGGGCCTAATGTATCCAAAAAGACCACCTCCCTTGCCCCATTCAATAGTTGGGGCCTTGTCATTTTCCTATTAGGATTCTATTATTGTAGTTTGAAATTTTAATGTCTCTTTAAAATGTCAATACCTGTAAGAAGGGTAGTAATTTATGGCATTACTAGTCATTTACACTTTAAAGCAACTGAAACTCAGTTATTTTCCCTAAAGCAATCCTTGTTAGGGGAACTGAGGAGACTAACTCAGTGTCTTAGAAGCTTTCTTACAAAGCCAGGAAAAGCTGGAAAAGAAAGATTAGGTTAGAGATTTGGCAGTCAAACTTCATCTACTTAATAATTTTACCCAAAGTATATCCCTGAAGAATTTTTGCTAGGAGGATGACAAACAATTGGTTGTTTCTCATTTACCCTAAAGATAGAGCTAGAGGAAAGGAAACTAAAAATGCAGATAAAATATAAAGAATGTCTTGATTGAATATTTTAAAAATGGAAAGGAGTTAGCAAGGCAAAATATGAAAAGAAATTTCCATTGTTGGAAGCCAGGTTACATATTCTCTTACAGTCTGAAATGCTTGGGTTTGAATGATCGTAGGAACATTTCTGAATTCAGTGGCAGATGACTTGGTTTTGAATAACCTCCACAACATTTGCTACTTGTACAGCTAGAGACTGTAAAGAGACAAAATCTCTTTGCCTCAGTTTCCTCAAATATAACAGTGAGGATCAGTATCAGCATTACATACCCCAAGACGTTATAAAGAAAATGCTTTGAAAACCTCAAAGTGCTTTATAAATGTATTTGTTACTGTGTATTGTCTTGCTTAAGGACAGGCAATGAAAAAGACAGTCCCTCTAGTATCTTTCTAGTTCTATGATACCATGATCTGTAGAAACTGTTTCACTGGGGAATTTAAAATAATATTGTTTTTAAAAGCGTTAGTAGGAATGAATTGTTACCTAGAAAATAATTTGTTTTCTTCAAAGAAATAATCACTCATGAATGAATGAAAAAAAGGATTTCTATTTTATAAATGAAAAAGTACTCATTTTAACTATTCATCACGCATTCATTTATGGAACCAGGCATCCTTTAATATTAATCTAATGAAAGTGAATTTTTGTTTGCTATGTTATTTACTTAAATGAATGAATCACAATTTAACCTTGAGATCTATCATATTCTTTTTGTTTGCTATAGTAATAGATATCCTTTAGCTTAGCTTGTAGCATCTCCAACACCTCGTGGTTGAAGGATTTTTTTTTTAATTCAACAACTGTTTGTGAAGTCTACTGGTCTATTTACAAGGCAGTGAACTATACACTTGGAGACACTAATTTTGACTGCATTACGTTTAAAAAATTTTTGGACACACAAGATCAATGAATTTAAAATAGAAAAGAAATAAACAACTAAGGGGAAATCTTTTGCAGCATGTTTGATGGAAACAAGTCTCAAAATTCAGGATAAATAAGAAATAGAATTAATTTCATAAGAATAAGAGATATTCACCAATAAATAAATGGTGAAAGGATGTAAACTGGTACTTTTCAAAGGAAATTAAGCCTATCAACAACAAGATAAAAATAGTTACCCAAACATTAACAATTAGAGAAAAGTTAATTAAAGAAAATTTGAGGCTCCACCTCACACCCACTAAATTACCAAAGATGACAAACATAGAAAACTCTTGAAGGGGCTATCTGAAAACAGGTACATTAGTGCCCTTTGGGTAGAGATATGAATTGATCAGACTATTTTGCAAAGTAATTTGGAGCTATACATTAAAAGTCATAAAATTTTGTCTACTCTTTGACCCAGCAAAACCCTAAAGAGAGCAAAGAAAGAGAAAACTTTCCCATATGTACAAAAATATTTATAGCAGCTATTTTTACAATGGCTAAGAACTGGAAACTAAATAGAAAGAGAAATTCCATTTAAAGTTACTGTAGACATTATAAAATAGTTGGGAGTCTACCTGCCTAAACAAACCCAGGAACTATATGAATACAATTACAGAACACTCTTTACACAAATAAAGTGAGATCTAAATAATTGGAAGAACATCAGTTGCTCATGGCTAAGCTGAGCTAATATAATAAAAATGACAATTTTACCTAAATTAACTTACCTGTTTAGTACCATACCACTCAAACTACCAAAAAATCATTTTATAAAGCTAGAAAAAATAGTAATAAAATTCATCTGGAAGAACAAAAGGTACAGAATATCAAGGGAATTAATGAAAAGAAATGCTAGGGAAGGTGGCCTAGCCATAGCAGATTTTAAACTGTATTATGGAACAAGTGTCATCAAAACTACTTGGTACTGGTTGAGGAATAGAGTGGTAGATCAGTAGAACAGATTAGGTATAAAAGACATAGGAGTCAATAACTATAGTAATCTGTTGTTTGATAAACCCAAAGACTCCAGCTTCTGGCATAAGAACTCACTATTTGACAAAAACTGCTGGGAAAACTGGAAAACAAAATGGAGATAGATACCAATATCTTATGCCATATAACAAAATAAAGTCTAAATGGGTTCATGATTTAGATATAAAGGCTGATACTGTAAGCAATCTGGAGGAACAAGGAATAGTTTACCTGTCAGATTTATGGAGAAGGGAAGAATTTATGACCAAACAAGAGAGAGAGAGCATTATGAAAGGCAAAATGGATCATTCTGATTACATTAAATTGAAAAATTTTTGTACAAACAAAGCCAATATAACCAAGATTAGAAGAGAAGTGGAAAACTGGGAAAGAATTTTACAACAAGTGTCTCTGATAAAGGCCTCATTTCTAAAATATACAGAGAACTGAGTCAAATTCACAAAAATATAAATCATTCCTCAATTGGTAAATGGCCAAAGGATATGAATGGGCAGTTTTCAAAGGAAGAAATTGAAGATATCTATAAGCACATGAAAAAATTGTTCTAAATCACTATTGATCAGAGAAATGCAAATCAAAACAACTCTGAGGTACCATATCTCACCAGTCAGATTAGCTAACATGATAAAACAGGAAAATGATAAATGCTGAGAAAATGTGGGGAAATTGGAACACTAATGCATTATTTGTGGAGTTGTGAACTGATCCAACCATTCTGGAGAACAATTTGGAACTATGCCCAAAGGGCTATAAAAACGTGCATACCTTTTGATACAACAATGCCACTTCTAGGTTGTATCCCAAAGAGATCATACAAATGGGAAAAGGACCCATATGTACAAAAATATTTATAGCAGCTTTTTTTGTGGTGGCAAAGAATTGGAAATCATGGATATGCCCATCAATTGGAAAATGGCTAAACAAATTGTGGTATATAAATGTAACAGAACGCTATTGTGCTATAAGAAATGAGAAGCACACGGATTTCATTGAGGGGAGCAGAACCAGGAGAACATTGTACACAATTACAGACACATCTTATCTGTGGTGACTGACTTGATAGACTGAGCTCCCTTCAGCAATGCAAAGTTATAAGACAACACCAAAAGACTCATGATGGAAAAGGCTATCCATATCCAGAGAAAGAATTATGGAGTCTGAATGTAGATTGAAACAAACTACATGCTCTCTCTCTTTTTTGTTTTGTTTTGTTTGTTTGTTTTTTTGTATCTTCTTCCTCATTATTGATTTCATTAGTTCATTGGTTATAATTCTTCTTTACAACTTGACTAATGTTTAATATGAAGGTGTATGTAGACCCTATATCAGATTGCATGCTGCCATGGAGGGGAAGGGAAGGAGGAGGGGGAGAAAATTTGGAACTCAAAAACTTGTGGAACTGAATGTTGTAAACTAATAGTAAGTATTTTTTTTTTTAATAAAGAACTGGAAACTAAGAAAGTTCCCACCAAATGAAATGTCACTGAAAAAGTTATGGTATATGAATGTAGCATAATAATATTGCAGCACAAAAATTTATCAAAAGAGCAGTTTCAGGGAACCCTTGGAAGATTTATATGAACTGAAGCAGAATAAAGTAAGCAGAAGCATCAGAAAATTTTATACAATTAATACAGCATATGTAAATCAGTTGATTAGAAGTTTAACCTATTAGTGAACTAATAAGGTTTGCTCTTTTTAATGCTCTCACACAATGTCTGAGGTCTAGAAGATCATAGGATCATAAAAGTAGAAGGTATCTTAAAGGACATCTAGGGCAAATCTCTAAACAAGGAAACATCTTGAGTCTCCTCAAAGTGCTAAACCTCCTACAAGAAAATATTGGTACAATTTTGGATGAAAAAGGGGAAAAGAAGAAAGACTTCAATAGGAAAATAGCAATGGGACTTTGTTCATTAGGAAGAACCTATAGATTATAGAAAGACCTCAGAATATAGTAAAGCCAATACCCTTTTTCATAAATAACCAAACCATGAAATATCTTAAGGCCCCATAGACCATTCCATCACTAACAGAATAAAAATAACATTAATAATAGCAAGATAATCTCCTTTTTCCTTTCTAAATTTTTCCCTCCTCCTCTCCCCCGCCTTTATTTCAAATCTGCCTCTCTACAGAACTTTATATAAAGTTTTAACAACATTTGCAGCCATCTGAAACTCAGAAAGACCATCATTTTTTCTTCTCTTGCATTCTTTTCTTCTCTACTAAGTAGTGTTGCATTTTGTGATGTGAATTTTTATTTTTAAAATGTGTCAAATGTTTGGCAGCTCTGGTAGTCAAAGTTGTACATATTTTTACAAGGCAGCCTTTTTATTTGCCTTGTTGTCATTGGTCCTTTGATGCCCCCTTGGTTTCTTCATTGTAAATCCTCTTTTTTGTTTATATAAATTATAACTTTTCTATTCCTCCCCCTCCAATATCTTTTCATAAATCCCTCTTAGGCAATCTGGCCTCCCTACTGGAACATTCCTCTGTTTCTTTTAAAGTTTTAGGAATATTGCTTTATAACTCAAAGTCTACATCCATTGTTACACATTCTTACTATCTAACAGGTTCAGTACCACTTTCAAAGTCTTCTATGTTACTTCTTTCCATTTCCCATTAGGATATCTCTATTTTTGCTTCTTTCAAACTGCAGTGTTTTGTAACAAATTTAGATCTAATCAAGAAGACCTTGATTTAAATACTGCCTTGGGTTTTATAAGCCATCAAGTAATTTTTAGTACTACAATAATAACAATAGACCAGGAAAACATTGATGTTAAAGAAAAGGACTTAATACAAAGTTGTTTGGGATTATGGAAATTTCAGAGTATTTCTCAAATGTGAACTAATCTGATCTTCTCCTCCTATTCAAAATGGACCCAGAATGTTATATATTTCTAGCGCCCATTCAAGAAGTTCATAATGATGAACTAATTTGGCAGGCTGCAAAGTGAGGTGCCCCAGGAAGCTATGTTCCTTGTTATTCAGTCATTCAATTCTGTCTGACTCTCTGTGACCCCATGGAACATGGCACACCAGTGCTGTTCATGGGGTTTTCTTGGCAGAGACACTGGAATGGTTTGCCATTTCCTTCTCCAGTGGATTAAGGCAGACAGAAGTTAAGTGACTTGTTCAAGATCACACAGGTAATAAGTGTCTAAGTTCAGATTTGAACTCAAGAAGATGAATCTTGCTGACGTCAGGCCCAGCACTCTCTCCAGTGAGCAACCTAGTTGCCTCTTCAATGTGATCCAATACGATCTCTTCCTCCTACTCAAAATGGCCTCAGAATTCCACATAGTTAGAGTACCTATTCAAGATGTTCAGATTGATAACCTAACTTGGCAGGGTGCCAAGTAGAGTGCCCCAGGAAGTTGTGCTTAGTCCTGAGCTATTTTACATTTTATCATTGACTTGAATCGAGGGATATTATTATCAAATTTGCTGATACTTCAAAGACAGGGATTGCTTACACGCTGGATAAAACAATCAGAATCTAGCAAGATCTTGACAAATTAGACATTTACCAAAATTTAACCAGATGAAACTTAATAGGGATAAACATAAAATATTATAGTTAGATTTAAAAATCAACTTCAAAGGTACAAAATGGGGAAATCATAGATGTTCATCTGAAAAAAAAATTATCTTGGGCTGAATTGAAAGAGATTCAATGTCCAGGAGTTGAAAATCTTGTTGCCTTGATCAGACCATGTACATAGTATTATATTTGGGTCTAAGTATTGCATTTATGAAGGACATTGATAGGAAAGGTGTGTAGTCAGAAGAAATGGGCCAAAAAAGAACTGGTAATAGTCAGACTTAAGAAAAGAGGCCTTGGCAGGGGTGAGAGGGAAGGGTGGGGTGGGAATAAACATGATGGCAACTTTCAAATATTTGAAAGACTGTTTTGATTTGATCCTGATGGCAGAAGGAGGAGTTATAGGAGATAGATTTGCACTTAATATTAAGAAAACTTTCCTAACCAAAAGTATAAAGTGCTACCTAAAGTGGTTTTTCCTCACTAGAGATCTTAAAGCAAAGTTTGGATGACCAATTGTATATAGTGTTGTGAATATGCATATAAAACGATATATCTTCATTTTAGTCTCCAGGAGTCTCTTCAAATTCTGAGATTCTGTAAATCTGTGCCACAATTTGGGCAACACAATTTTTATCTCTTATATTTTTATATAGCTGATGAGAAAAACTTTTGTTCACATTACTGAAGAGGTACAGAGCTCTCCACATAACTCAATGAAATTGGTGCATTGTAATCTTCAAAAAAGCATTCAGAGAACCTTGACATCAATATGGAATTATTCTCTCTGAACTCTGTGCATGACATAGTCCATGCCACTTGTATACAACATAAGTGTGCATGGAAAGAAAAGAAAATAGACAAATATATGTCTTGTTCTTATTATTGTTGATTGAAATTATTGAATGGTTTCCAAAATTGTAGCTAGAATTTGAATTGAAGTCTTTCTTGACTTCAATTGACTTCTTGAGGGCCAGGGAAAAACCCAAACAAGATAATCTAGAAATTTTTAAAGAAAAGAATACTATTATCTGGAAGGATCAAAAAAGGCTACATGGAAGACATTGTACCTGAACTGAGCCTTGAAAGAAGATAAAGCTTCTCAGAGGTCGCAATGAAGAAGGAATACATTCTGGCCACACATAATGGTCTCTTAGAAATTCATGGAAGTTGGAGGTGGTGTGTTGAGTTTGGCAACTAGCTAATAAGTCAGTTTTGGCTAGAGCATAAAAGGTATGAAGGGGAGTAATGGGAATGAAGTAAGGTTAGAAAAGTAAATTGGAGTTATACTTAGGATGGATAACTTAAATACAGGGCTAAAGAAGCTGAATGTGATCCTAAAGACAATAATGAGTCATTGGAAGCATTTCAGCAGAGAAACATCATGATCATGACTGTATCCTAATACCATAATTTCTTCAATCATTCATCAATTGATGAACATCCCCTCAGTTTAAAATTATTTGCTACTACAAAAAGTACTGCTATAAATATTTTTTTTCTTTATTTGGTCCCTTTGGAGTATATACATAATAGCAGTATTGGTGGGTCAATAGGTAGGCACAATTTTATAGCCCTTTGAGGCACAGTTCCAAATTATACTCCAGAATGGTTGGTTTAGTTCACAACTCCACCAACAAGACATTAGTATCCCAATTTTCTCATTTGACTGTAGATAGTTTTAATTTCTTCCTTTGAAACTATTCATTTCATTTGACCTTTTAGAAATTGGGAAATGGCTCTTGCTCTTACAAATTTGGCTCAGTTCCCCATATATTTAGAAATAAGACCTTTATCAGAGAAATTTGCTGCCAATTTTTCCCATAATTTCCTACTTTTCTTCACATTTTAAAAATACTATTTTTGTTTGTACAATTTTTTTTAACTTTTATGTAAACAAAATTATACATTTTACTTCCTCTGACTCTCTCTCTCTCTCTCGCTCTCTCTCTCTCTCTCTCTTTCTCTCTTGTTTAGTCATGTGCTCATCCTCTATCTATAGATTTGACAGGTCATTTCTTTCCTGCTACATTAAATTGCTTAAGATATCACTCTTAACATCTTTAATTCATACACACATTCTGAGCTTATCTTTGTATAAGATGTGAAATGTTGGTTTCTGCCTAGTGTCTGCCAATCTGCTTTCTAGTTTTCCTAACAATTTTTTCCAGTGAGTTTATGAAACAATGTCTGGGATCTTTGGGTTTATCAAACATTAGGTTACTGTCCTCGTTTGTTTCTGCATATTGTGTAACTAATCTGTTTCATTGATCGACTTCTTTATCTGTTAACTAAAAAACAAGTTATTTTGATTATCAGAGTTTCATAGTAGGTTTGAGATCTGATATTGCTAGGCCCCCTTCATTCTTTTTATTTTTTCATTGATTCCTCTAGTATTCTTGATCTTTTCTTCCTCCAGATGAATTTAGCATTTTTTCTAGCTCTAAAAAAATATTCCTTTGGTAGTTTAATTGATATGATATGGACCAAGTATATCAATTTAGAGAATCTTGAAATTTTGACTATATTGGCTTGACTTATCTATATGCAATTAATATATCCCCAATTATTTAGGTTTTTCTTTATTTGTGTGAAGATTTTTTTGTTTTTGTAATTGTGTTCATATAGTTCCTGTGTGTCTTGGCAGGGAGATTCCCAAAGATTTTGTACTGTGTGTGTGTCATCATTTTAAATTGAATTTCTCTTTCTATCTCTTCTAGCTGGGTTTTGTTCATGATAAACAGAAAATCTGGTGATTTCTGTCAATTTATTTTATAACCTGAAACTTTTTCAAAGTTGTTAATTGTTTTAATTATTTCTAATTAGCATATACATTTCAGTATTGAAATTATCTCATTGTTTATGGTAACTTTTAGGTAAATGTAGTTTCTCTGTTTATTTCTTTTAATTAGATGAGCTTTTATTTTTGCTTCACCAGAGATCATGATTTCAACAAATGCTTTTTTTTTTTTACTTCAAGCGAAGCATAAGAGATTGTGCCTCATTTTCTTATTTTAATTCTATATGTATCTATGTTCCAAGTGTGTTTCTGTAAACAACATAGTGTAGGATTCTGGTTTCTAATCCATTCTGCTACCCTTTTCCATTTTATGGGTGAGTTTAACCCATTCATTTTTAAAAAAATACTGAAGGGTCATACCACTTTATTTATTTATTTATTTTTGCATGTTTCACTCTGTCTTCAAACAATACCAATTCTTTGAATGGAAATTGAGAGTATGCATCATCATTAGTCCTTTGGAGTTGTCTTGGATCATTGTATTACTGAGAACAGTTAAGTGATTCACAATTCATTGTACAATATTGTTGTTACTGTGTATAACATTCTTCTGGTTCTGTTCACTTTGCTTTGCATATGTTTATATAAATCCAGGTTTTTCTGAAATCATCCTACTTGTCATTTCTTATAGCACAATAGTATTTCATCACAATCATATATCACAGCTTGTTTAGCCATTCCCCAATTGATAGACATTCCTTCAATTTCCAATTCTTAATCACCCCAAAAAGAGCTGCTATAAATATTTTTGTACAAATAGGCCCTTTTCCCTTTTAAAAAAAATGTCTTTGGGGGGCAGCTAGGTGGTGCAGTGAATAGAGCACCGGCCCTATCGTCAGGAGAATCTGAGTTGAAATCCAGCCTCAGACACTTCACACACACATACACACAGAGACAAAAACTAGCCGTGTGACCTTGAGCAAGTCACTTAATCCCCTCTGCCCTGCCTTCCCCCTCCAAAAAAAAAAAAAAGCAAAACAAAATTTTAAAAAATGTAAAATGTCTTTGGGATATAGACTTAGAAGTGATATTACTAGGTTAAAGGGTATGTAGTTTTATAGCCCTTTAGGCATAGTTCCAAATTGCTCTCCAGAATAGAGAGCTTTACCAACAGTGCATTAGTGTCTCAGATTTCCCACATCTGTCATGTTCCTTTTTTGTCATATTAACCAATCTTAGAAGTATGGGGTAATACCTCAGATTTGTTTTAATTTATGCTTCTCTAATCAATAACCATTTAGAGCATTTTTTTAATATGACTATAGAGAACTTTGATTTCTTTGTCTGGGAGCAGGACTTTTTAAATACACACACACACACACACACACACACACACACACACACACACACACACACATAGTTTTCAACATTGACTTCCATAAGATTTGGGGTTTTAAATTTTCTCCCTCTGCCTCTCCTCCCCCCCCACAAGGTATTGTGCAATCTGATATAAACTCTACTTATACCTTCATATTGAACATTAGTCATGATATAAAGAAGAATTAGAACTAATGAGAGAAACCATGAGAAAGAAGAAACAAAACAAAACAACAAAAGCACCCCTGTTTATGCTTTTCCCTCTCTTTTCTCACTTTCCCTCCTCAGAAGAGTTTTACTTTTGAACACCACCTCCCTAGGTCTCCCCTCCCTTCTATTAGTCCCCTTCCTTTTTTTCCCCTTTATCTTTACTACTTCTTCCCTCCCTTCTATCCACTCCTTCCTTTTCTTTCCCATTTCTCCTCCTACTTCTTATAGGATAAGTTAGATTTCTATAACTAATTGATTATGTTACTCCCTCTTTGAGCCAAATCTGATGAGAGTAAGGTTCAAACAATGCTCAACTCCCTCCCATCTTTCCCTCTACTGTTATATGTTTTTGTGTCTTTTCATGTGATGTAATTTACTAACCCATGCACTTTCACATGCACAATTACTAATTGTATATTCTCCTCCATCCTATTCTCTTTTATTTATCCTTCTTTTTACCCTTTCTCCTTAAAAGTTATTTCTGATCATTGCTTCCCTTAATCTACCTTTCATCTTATCACCCATCCTTTTTCTGTTAACCCCTTAACTCCTACTTCAGTAAGATGAATTTCTATACCCAATCATGTGTATATGTTCATTTTTCCCTCCTTGAACCAATTCAGATAAGACAGGTTCAGATTTGCTCCCTACCAGTACCCCCTCCATCATATAAATTCTTCCTTGCATGCCTCATTTACATGAGATAATTTTCCCCATTCTCTCTTTCTCTTCATCCCTTTCCCAATGCATTCCTCTTCCCCACTTTTCCATTCTTCTTTTGAAATTCTCAACACAATGAAATTACCTGCCTAATTAGACTCTAAGATCCCTGGTAATCATAAAGTTCTTTAGGTTTATATATATCTTCTCCTCATATGAGAATGTAATTTGTTTAACTTTTTTACTCTTACAATTCCTCTCTGATGTTTACCTTTTTCTGCCTTTCTTGAATCCTGTGTTTGAATGCTAAATTTTCTATTCATCACTGGTCTTTTTGTCAGAAATAGTTGAAAGTCTATTTCATCAAACATCCTTTTTTTTCCTGTAGGATTATATTCACTTTTGCTAGACAGATTATTCTTGGCTATAATCTACCTCCTTTCCCTTCCAAAAATATCGTATTCGAAGTCCTCCATTCCTTTAGAGAGGTGGCTGCTAAATTTTATAAGATCTTGACTGTGATTACACAATATTTGAATTTATTCTTTGTGGCCACTTGTAGTATTTTCTTCTTGATCTAGGAGTTCTGGATGTTAGCTATGATATTTTTGGGAAATTTCCTTTTGGAGTTTCTTTCAGGAGGTGACCAATGGGCTCAGAGCCATACAACTAACCTGTCAGGGTTCTCTCTCAGAGTGCCCTAACTTAGCAGCAGAGGCAACCGGTTTCACACACAACTCACGATGCTAGCGTACCTTTCGGGAACAGAAGAGTCACAGCTCTGAGGTCTAAACAGAAAAGTTTATTAAGGTCTCTCCATGGGGAAGCCTCAAAGCCATATACTAAGGCAAGCTTCCCAAGATGCCTTCCAGCCCTAGGTCTTAAATAGATCCCAGATCCACATACCCCACGTGATAGGGCCCAGCTGAACAGAATTGTGAGAGGGGGAGTGCAATTACAAGGGTATGAAGGCTCCAAGGTGTGGAGATGCCAATCAGGAACAGAGGGTAACCCCATGCAAGAGAGTCCTGAGCAATGCAGTATCCCCTGGCAGGGGACAGTGCAATATGCTCTGACCTCCACGTGACCCAACTAATTCCTGGACCTCAAGCACTTCCCTGTGGCATGACACAACTGCTTGCAATGTGAACCTCACACTAACCTTTTGTAACTTATTCTTTATTCCATATTCAGCTAGAGTCTCTCTCACTCACAACAGCAACCCTCATCCCTGGAACTGTGACCCAGAACAGATGGAACCCAGAACACAGCAAACAGTTAGCACCTGTTCCTGTTCCTAGTAAATCCCCTGGGATTTTTTTTTCTGCCACAGTATTTCCTGAGCTTATGTTTAGTCTCAGCCCAATAAAAATTGTCCATAGACATAGGAATGTTCCCCATCACTGTTTCTGCTTCCAGGTCTGCTGTTGAATTGTACTCCTGGCCAACCCCCAACCTAGTGTCCGCAAAGCACTCTATCTCCTTAAACTGCCCTGGTCAGGAAAAATGACTTACTCTGATTTTTGTCAGATTTCTTAATCAGAACTCAATCTTACATGTTTTCCAGGTTGTTGTAGAAGAGGCATGTTAGATAAGCTGAGAAAAAATGCTGACTTTAACTTTACCACCTTGACTCCACCTCTTCTATGTTAACTTGTACAGCTGAATTATAAGTGGATTGAGATTTGCATGTATATTTGACATCACATTTCTTGCCCTCACAATCATGGGGAAGAGGTAGAAGGGAAGAAGGGAATTTGGAAATATAACAAATTAATGATCATTTAAAATAAATAAATAAGAAATAATTGGGTTGAAATCTACTTTTGTGGAGAAAGTTCCCACAGCAACAAAATCATCAATTCTTAAGTTATCATAGACTACCCATGACAATCTGAATCCATGATTTTTATGCTAGATAAAAATTAGTTCTGTGATGAATATATTTTTTAAGAATTAAAGAGTTCAAAAGGTCATACTCAGAGAATTGAGCCAGTTATAATTTACTAATATCTATCAATAAGTATTTATTAATCACTTGTTATGTTCCAAACCCTGGACTAACCATTGAGGATACAAAGACATATATGAAAGAGATTCCCTCCTTCAAGGAATTTATATGCTATCAAGATATGTACTGATAGATATGTGTGTGTGTGTGTGTGTGTGCATGTGTTTGTAAGTAATTGAGGGCAAAGGGTAGGCAACTCACTGATAGCTGAAATGTCAAGAAAAGTTTCATATAGAAGCTGTAAAAAGTACATCAGCTGAATTTTGAAGGAAACATGTTTCTAAGAAGTAGCAATGAAGAGTGTAATGATATTTTGTCTGCTCTCATCAGATCACATCTAGAATATTGGTTTAATTCTATAGTAATTAGTATCCTCATTTCCAGTTTGCTCCTTTTCAACTCATCTGCCACACAATGACTAAATTGTTATTTCTAAAACACAAAGTGAAAGGGAAGGAAATAGATTACTTTATCCTCCAGAGTAAATATGCCACCAACTCAGAGTAAGAAGCCTTGTATCTATGAAAATATGAATCAGAAATAAGCCAGAAAAATATGTATACCTCTCTTGGTGCAATGTTTTTGTAGTTTTATGATCGTATATGTGGACCCATCAGTTATTCTACCTTTTTCTGCCAATGTGTTCACCCACCAACTCATGCCCACTTTAAAGTTGCCAAGTCTGGCTAGCTTTCATCAAAGTCTAAATTACTAAGTTTATTTCTTCTTTTTGGCTGGCCAAATCACTTTGAAGGTGAAAGGAGGAAGAAATTCCAAGGGATTCTCTTGCCTACTGTCTCAAATTGTCACATTAAAAAAAGGAAAATATTACCGTTCTATCAATCCTTTCCCCTCACCATCCTTGTACATTGTGAGATTGCAGTTATTTCTAGACAATAAAGTGTTAAACAAAAGAAGCCATTAAGATGCAAAATAGGTTTACATATCAAGAACCTTCACTTTAATCAGCTTGAGAAAATCAACTACGCCCTGAGTCACATATTACTGTTACCTTCTGCCAGACAGTGCAGTGAACTAGTGGAGTTTTTGGTTCCAATTGAAATTTTTCACTAGTCTTGCTGTGTGTGTGTGTATTTAAGATTTTTAGTTAATAACATAAGACAGTCTCTAACATATTTCTTTTTTGATACTTGAAAGAGTCTGAGATCTCATCTGGGAGTCTACTCACAACATCAGGGCAAATGGTGACCTTTTCACTTCTCATCCCATGTGATCCTGGCCCATTCATTTAATCTTCCCTAGAGCTTCCTCACAGTGTCCTGAACATATTTTTCTGACTCTTTTAATATTTCATGGATACCATGATTCAGATTGCCCACTCCTCACTCTTGGTATAAACCAACTCATTTTTTTCTCTGATTATCTAGAGATAGAGTTATATAGATACAATCAGACTAATGATTATGTTGCTATAGGGAACTCCCAGTGAGGAAAACTCCTCTTCCAAAAAGAATCTCAGCTACCTGCTCTGCATGGGCTGGCTAGGTAGTACACTGGATAGAGTGCCAGGCCTGAAGTCAACAAGACTCATCTTCCTGAGTTCAAATCTGACCTTACTAGCTATGGGACCCCGGGCAAGTCACTTAACCCTGTTTGCCTCAGTTTCCTCATGTGTAAAATGAGCTAGAGAAGGAAAAGACAAACAATTCCAGTATCTTTCTCAAGAAAACCCCAAATGTGGTCATGAAAAGGCAGATACAATTGAAAAAACTGAACAACAACAAAACTCTGCTTAGCTAAATGACTTACCATAGTTACACAGCCAGCATGGATCATGGGCAGAACTTGAATACAGATCTTTCTGACTCCAAGACTTCCTGACTTCTAGTCTCCTCCTGACACTCTATCCACCCTGCCATTCCACCTCTTTTTCTGAGAACAAATATAATAGCAACAATAATAGCATTTGTGAAGAACTTCACAAATATATTTGTATTTATAATTTGTTCTATTTGTAATAATATTATACAAATAGAATTTTATCCTTACAACAACCCTGTGAGGTGGTGGAAAGCCAAGCATGAGCAGCTTTCCAGAGGACTACTGCTCTGAACAGCTTTCAAGGTTCTGATCACAAAGTAAAGTGAACTCTCTATTCACTCTTTATTCACAATAACAAAGCAAGACAAAACATTCACAGGGAACAAAGTACAGCATTCAGAATGTTTTAACTTTACAATTTATCATTAAATGGACACACAGTTTTCACCAAAGTGGTCACATGGTTTTTAAGCAAACAATAGCATTCATTTAGTATGTCCTTCATTTAGTAAATCCTTAATTCAATCATATCATTAGTCCCTACTCAGTACCCTCTTAAGCAGTAGTGGAAACTACAAAGGCCATCCATGCATAGGTCACAATTAAGTTACAATCTTATCAGTCAGCATTAAATACCCAAGGAGAGGTCTTTTCATTATGACTTGAGGCAGGCTTTCAGCTTCCATGGTTCCTCTTCCATGGTCCCAGCTCCTGCTCAAATCTAACCAACTGCCACCTGAGTTGAAAGGCAGACAGTTCCCAGTTCCTTGTCCAGCTCTCTGTGCAGTTCCTGTTACATATTGAAGCTCACAGGGTCTAATCCACCTCAAGTCCTTCATAGTTTCTGTCCGTGGGAAGACAAGGCTTAACAAAGCCACAATACATTCATCCACATTGCTGCCATCCTCATTAATTCACTTTCTGCCTGTGAAATTAACATAGACTCAAAACAGACAAAATACCAATACCATAGTCATGCTTCCTCTGGCAGCTCTGACTGGCCCTTGGAAGTCTTTGGCAGTTCTGGCTGGTTCTTGGAAGCTCTCAGCAGAAGTTTCAACTTGCTCTCAGAAGAAGCTCCACAACCATAAGCTTCATTTTCAAAATCAAAATTAGTTTCTCCAGCCTGGGCCTCTCCTCCTCAGCCTCCTCGTAGCTTGCTCCAGGAAGTTCTGACTCTCAAACTTGTGATTTTCCTTATATTAGGTATTAACTCCTCCCTGTTCCAGCCCCTTCCTGTCATGTCAGCATAACAGGGCATCATACCTTTTGTTTCTTAACAGAGGTTTGATATAATTAACTTGAAACTAAGTGCTAAGTACTTGTTTACTTGCCAATACAAGGGGATCTTCAAATTCCATTACAATTACAGGTGGGTGCTATTATTATCCACATTTTAGAATGAGGAAACTGAGGCAGGGAGAGTTTAGGTGACTTGTCCAATGTCTCCCAGTTAGTAAATGTCTTGAATTTGAATTCACATTTGGTGACTCTAAGTCCAGTATTCTCATGTCTTTAATGATGTCCTTCATGTTGTCTTTAATAATAGGACTATAGCATCATAAACATAAAACTAGAAAGGTCTTAAGAGTTATTCTTATCTATTCCCCTCATTTAACAGGTTAGGAACTGAGTGGTAGGTTAAGCAAAGTGCTTGAGGTCATACAAGTAACAAAAGCAGAATTTGCACCAAGGTTCGCTGACTCCAAACCCAGCATGATTTTTCACTGAAACTTGTTGCCTCTTGTGCTCAAGGCATTGATAATATCCCATAGCTACAGATTAAGAGTTCTAATGCCAACTCATGGACCATATGTGTCTAACAAAGTCTTCATTAAACATGTCACTAGCAATGTAAAATTCAAGCAGGAGAGTAAGATGATGAAATATATATTATACCAAGTGGAGGAAGTGATAAGGTTCCACTTATTTCCATCTAATCATGAGGATGACCCTTTAAAAATTCTCTCTTGTTACTATGTAAACTATGATATACTGATAGTGTCCATAATATAAGGCTGCATACACTATTCCCTAGCAATATAATAGCCATTATAGATGTGAAGTCATGCAAAACATATTTATATATTATTGCTGGAACATTTTAGAAGATTTGCTCTAGGCAAGGTCCTTAACATTTTTTTGTCTGTTCTAGATCCCCCCTTTTGGAAGTCTAGTGAAACCTATAGAGTCCTTCTCAAAACAATTTGTATAAATGCATAAAACAAAATATATAGAATTTTAAAGGAAACTAACTTTATTGAAATACCATTATTGGAAAAAAATTAAAGTTTGCATACTCCAAATTAAGAACCCCATGCTATACAGGGTCAGGACAAATTAGTCTGAAACATTATGCCCATCAAGGTTTGTAGGTTTTTTCAACCTGGCATATCTAGACCCCACTTTCTTGAGTCTCCAATTCTTTTGGACTATTTGGGATGGGGAACAGGAAATGCAAGAAACATAGAAAAGGATCACACTAATCTAAATACATTCAAACCAGGATTGAGTTTGGGGAAACATTAAGCAAGCATTTTTTTTTTTGAGCAAAACCTCAATACCCAGAGTTATGTTAAAATTATTCAATGTAAAACTATCAATAATTTAATGAATACATTCCTAAAGAGCTACAGATTAAGAGTTCTGATGCCAGTAGGTAATTCCTTAGGTAACTCATTGACAATATGTCTAACAAAGTCTTCATTATACATGTCACTAGCAATGTAACATTAAAGCAGGAGAATAAGATGATGAAATGAATATTATACCAGCTAAAGGAAGTGATAGGGCCTCACTTATTTCCATCTAACATGAGTATGATGCCTTAAAAATTCTCTTTTGTCATTATTTGAACTATTATGTCCTGACAGTGTCCTTAATACAAGGCTGAATACAATATTGCTTGTCATTCCTCATTAACCAGGATCTCATTATCCAAGATCATGTTGGTCCAGTTTATTTTTGTAATAAAGTTGCTACCATACAGGGAAGCTACAAGGACATTTTGGTTTCTATAGAACAATTCTTGAAACCTTAAATAGAGCAACTAATATTTAATATTTTAATAAGCCAAACCTCTGTTTTTAAAGAGAGAAAAACAGATTTGTTTTAACATGCTCATTCAGAAAAAAATCAAATCGAATGAGCAACATTTTTTAAAATTTTTTTCCTAAAAGTCTTTGACAAACTCAGAAAAGAAACAGATTTTTAAATGTTAAGTTAAAAAAACTGAGACCAACAGTTTTTAAACCTCTGACACAATCACTAAGAAACAGATTCTGTTAACTTCAAAGAGAAGCTGCTGAAAGGGATCACTATTTTTCCAAATATTCCAACAGTCAGAAAGCAATGGATCTTTTTAAATGGAAAATTCTCACAAATATTTAAATTTTTACATACAAAATACTGGCAATATTTAGCTTGGGAGTTAGTGATGACAGAAAAGAGTTATCTATATCAGTATTTATTTCAGCTGTATATATTTCCTATGCACGCAGAAACATCTATTTCCCAAAGGAAAGCCAGGCTCAGAAGAACACCGCAGGTTGGGTAGAGAAACAAAGAATTGATCTATACATTTCTACGTGGATTAATAATGTACCGGTGGTCTTTTGTAAATGAACCCCTGCTTTGAAATTGTTCAACGTATCCATGAAAAGGCCTGCTGCAACTGGCATAACATCGAGATCATGTTCTCCTAAGTCACTATGTTCCTAAGCAAAAACTTGAGGTGGATCAAGGATTCATTTACTTGGTCTCCTGTTCTCTTCCCTTTTCAAATCTGTCTTCTCTTGATGTAGCTCACAAATCCTCTCTCCTCTTCCTCACCATTTTTTTTTCTTTCAGCTAGCTGTTAACTAATCTCAACAAAAATGTTAGCCCATCAGGGTTTATGGTGAAATCCGTACTAACAGCATTTGCGTTTTAATAGAAGACTCAAAGACCAAAGATAATTAATACACATTATCATTTTAAAAGTGTATTTTTTTAAATGTCTAGCTTCAGAGGCAATGAGGCAATACAGTAGATGTTTATAATAAATAAATATAATAAATAAATAGGTTTTTACTTTTGTTTAAATCATGTGAAAATGGGAATGAGATTCATCAGGAATATTGCAGTAAAAACTAACCTTTTTACATATTAGGAGTAACTATCCATTAGGCCTTTCTAGGTTTTAAGCTCATAGAGATGTCAGTCATCTAGTCTACTGGTTCCCAAGCTGAAGACTAATGGGCATATTATACACAGACACAATTTGTTTGCTTGGGTTGTTTGTTTTTTTAAAATTTTTTGTCTTTATTTAGCTCAAACAAAATATGCATAGACTTAGAGTATCTTCTATAGATTAAATAAATAATATCTCACCACATGTATGCTCTACTGGTTTCCAAATGTGTATAGGTACTATTTTGGCTAATTTATTCCTTTTGAGAAGCAATTGAATTCATAGCAGCTTTTTCTTATCTTATATTTTCTTGATCTGTAAATAGTAAGACTATATCTAGTATCTAGTGTGGGTATCTGAAATTTTTTATTTTTGTATTAAGTTTCAGAGAAAGCACCAATCTTCTAGTTGATAATGAGATCTAGTCATAGGAACATAGATCTAGAGGTATAGGAATTCTCAGAAGCCATCTAGCCTAAACTTGTCATTTAACATTTGAGGAAACTGAGAGCCAAGATGTTTAAGTCACTTACCTTAGATCCCACAGGTAGTAAATGCAAACCCCAGTCCTCTGACTGCAGGGTCAATATTCTCTTTTCACTAAATCCTGTCTGCCTCCCAAAGGGTAGTGACTTACTCAAGGTCTCAAGATTGGTTGGTAGCTGAGCTAGGACAAGAAACCAGGACTTAACGATTCCCAATTTAGTGTTCTTTCTACCAGAGAATATGCCCAAAAAAACTAACACTAGGCCTCTAGTAGCAACATCTTTCTAGAAGGCACTGCACTTGGCAAATTGAGAGCAATTTAACTCTTATAGAGGGATTAATCTAATATAAAGAAAATAATTCATCAATTAAATGTTTAAGTTTTAAAAATATTCCATGAGCACATGCTTTGCTTTTCTGGTGTCATTTTTTTTTTTTACCATAATTGATATATTTGGGAGTATGGTAGAGGGAGATAATTCAAAAAGTCTCAAATTGCAAATCTGGGTCACAAAAGGAATATGTTCTTTCATAGTAACTATTTTGGACTTTCATGAGTTCACAATGGAATTGAATATAGTCCAGCATGAAATGTAGTGTTAAGGTGTTAGAAATAGCACACATCTATCTAGCTCAAAATTTTCATGTACTTTGTTCCTTACATTTGGTTGAAATATTATTTGGTCTTAGAAACCTCTGGTTGAAAAATCTTTTTTTTAAAGAATGGTAACATAATAAATGTATGAAATATAAAGCCAATTACAGAAAATGCAGACTATCTATTAATGGCTCTTACTAAGAGGTCTTTTTGCCTTGGAATGATGAAGTTACCCAATTTAAGTTGAAAAGAAGCAGAGTGGAACTCTCTTGTGAAACAAAAATCTATGTTGACTGACCTAGTGAAGAGAGTCAGAGACAGAAGGAAAAATTTTAAGTGCAATTTAGTGATTTTAAGTTACTGTGGGTCTGTATGTAATCTAGAGAACATATCATTTTCTGGCAATTGACCTAATTTGCCAGTATAAAATGTTGGCTGCCTCAAATGATATCTACTATCTTTTGCTCATGTGTAAGTTTTATTGAAAAATTTTATATTGATACAAAGATGCCAACTGTGTGCTTAATAATGTGATCTAGTCATAGGAACATAGATCTAAAGAGAGAAGGGACCTCAGAAACCATCAAGTACAAACTTTTCATTTAGCAGTTGAAGAAACTGAGACCCAAAGTATTTAAATGACTTGATCTAAGTAATAAATGTCAGACTCATGTCATCTGACTACAGGGTCAGGATCTTCTTAAAGACAACATTTCTTAAAGACATGAGGAATGTACAGGCAATTGATTGAAGGAAGAAAATTAGACACAAGAATCAGTAATGTCAGAGTTGGAAGGGAAACCCAAGACTATGTGGTTCATTGTGCAAATGAATGAGAATGTCTTCTTCAACCTGGCCAAACAAACAGTAGTTTGTTTATCTACTATTTGAAGGCTTCCAGGTAAGGACACCCCCACTGCCTTCTAACACAGCTTGTTCTACTTTTAGCAGGCAATTGTTGAGAAGGTTTTTTCTACATCAGGATGTGACTTGACCAGGTCAGAATGCTCCAGAACTAATGTGGTCCTCATTCTGGATGCTCTCTCCTTGGAATTAAAGAAACATGAACTTTTTGGTTTGTTGAGTTTATTTGGGGGAGAGGGGCATGGCTGGCATATCACACATTGTTGATTCATAGACAGCTTGTAATCTGATAGTTTTGGGGGGAACTATTGTTAGGAATGTGTGCCCTTGATTATAAACCCGTATATAAACCATAAAATATGATAAATTTGAATCCATTTTTTTGGATATGGCAAAAAACAAAAAACACCTACTTAAGTACATAAAGATAAGTAGGTTCTATTAATATTTAAAATCCTAGTTTTTTCCATTCAAAATTTTAAATCAACGTTGTGGAAACCACAAATTCTTACTTTTTGGAGCAGATAGATTGAGATGCAAAGTACTTGAATTTTTCAAGGTCACATAGCAAATCAGAAGGAGAGTTTAAAACAACTCAGAGGAATTTAAACATCTGAGGTAGGCTAAGATCAGTTGCCCACTAACTTTTCCTTACTGTAGTTGGATTAATATATTAAAGATGAATTATTTCATCCAATAATGTGGGCATTTCTTCCAATTGACCATGTTGTGACCTTTTTAGCACTTAGAAAATAATATTCAAGACTTGCTGAAGTCCAAAAATTAACCTCTCCCTAAGGCCAAATTAGCCATGGAACTCTCTAAATTTAGCTAGGTAGTCCTCAGATGACAAAATCAGTTCATCACTGGATCAATACTGGATTATTTCTTAGCTTGGTAGAAACTACCAGAGCTTATGATCAACCAGCATGATCTAGAAGAAACCAAAGTCATCTCTATGCCATAATGAAGCATTTCTAGGACTTCAGTGGAAGAACACTGGATATTAAACACTTTTATATCAAGTGATACATTACCTGACCTAGTGTCTATGCTTTCCTAAACATGGGCTGCACTTTTAAGGGAAAAATTAGGCAAAATTTCCCAGTTTGAGGTAGCAAATAAATGTAGATACATATAAGACCAAAGGGGCAGGGGAGTTGTATGGTTTCCTGAAGGCAGACATGATTTTATTTATTGACAATACTTTCAAGAATTCAAAATAGAATAATGCATAAAAATGAAGAACAGATAGGTTTTTTCAAAAAAAAGAAAAAAGAAAAACCTCCTTCTTTCTTTTACTCAGAGCCAAATGTCTTTCAAATATTTCAAATTTTCAGCTTCCATCAGTTCTCATAGTCAAGGATTTTTTGTGGCTATAAGTGCCCAATATTTCTATAGCTTCTTGTTTATTAGTCTGTCTCACCTTCATTCTGTGGAATATATCTCTCTGAGAATAGGAGGAAGGGAATCATGGAATCATATACCACTAGCCATAGAAACTAAAATATAAGGAATCTAGTCCAACCCATTTTCAAGATGAGGAAAATGAAGCCCAGAGAGGTAACATTACATATATCAAGTCGCACATCTAGTTAGCAGTGAAGTAGGTCCATCATTACTTCTACAATACTACATGAGCCAGGTCTATTCCTTTCTAGTTCCCATAATGTGCTGAATATTCCCTATTTGTCTGTAAGACACAACCATAATTTTTTTTATTTTTAAATGAAATTTTATTTTATTTTCAAATCTGCAATCTCCCACTTCCCTTACTAACTGTGAGATCCTGGGCAAGTTATTTAACCTCTATTTGCTTCAGTGTCCTCAACATTAAAATGAGGAGGGCATCTACCTCACAGGGTTGTTGTGAGATCAAATGAGGAAATACTTATTTTTAAAGCAATTAACACAGTATCTGGCATATAGTTAATGCTATGTAAATGCTTATCCACCATGTCTATCTCCAATTGAGAATGCAAGAAAAATAAAACCTTTCTTACAAACATGTATAATCAAGCAAAAAAAAAAAAGGCTCAATATATACTCTGAATCTATCATCTCTCTATCAGAAGAGGGGTAGCATGTTTCATCTTTAGTGTTCTAAAATTATGGCTGTCCATTGCATTGACCAGAGTTCTAAATCTTTCAAGTTGCTTGTCATTACAATTTTCAGTTAATATAAATTGTTCTGCTCATTCATTCTGCATCAGTTCACACAAGTTTTATGTTCCTTTGATATAATTCCCTTAATTATTTTTGTAACACAATAGAATTCCATCATATAGTGTATCATAACTTGTTCAATCATTCTCTAATTGATAGCCTTCTACTTAATTTTCAGTTTGACCCTACAAAAAGTTGCTATAAATATTTCTGAATGTATAAGTAATTTCCCTCCTTCTTTGATCTCTTCAGGATGTATATCTATTAGTGGTATTTCAGGACCAAAGAGTTTTCAGTGTTAAGTAGCTTTTTTGGTTCCAGATTATTTTCCAGAATGATTGGGCCAGTCCACAATTACATCAACAAAGCGTTAATATATCTGTTTTACCACAATCTTTCTAGCATTTGTCATTTTCTTTTTTTGTCAACTTTGTCAACTTGATAGTTATGGAGTGCTATCCTCAAGTTGTTTTAACTTGCATTTCTCTAATTATTAGTGATTTAGGATATTTTTATATGGATACTTATAATCTGAACTTCTTTTACTGAAAATCACTTATTCACATTCTTTGGCTATTTATCAATTGAGGAATGAGGCTTATTTTTATAAATTTGAATCAGTTCCCTATATATTATAGAAATGAGACCTTTATTAGAGAAATTTGCTGCAAAGGTTTTTCCCATTTATCTGTTTCTCCTAATTTTAGCTGCATTAGTTTTGTTTGTACAAAACCTTTTTATTTTATTTAATTAAAACTGTCCATTTTATCTTCTGTTATCTTCTTGATCTCTTGTTTGTTCATAAAACTCTCTTTATCCATAAATCTGACAGGCATTTTTTTTTCTTGCTCCTCTATGTGTTTATTAATTCATTCTTTATGTCTAAGTCACAAACCCATTTGGAGCCTGTCTTGCTATATGGTATGAGGTGCTAGTCTATGCCTAGTTTCTGCCATTTTGTTTTCTGGTTTACCCAATAGATTTTTATCAAATACTGGTTCTTCCCTCAGAAGCTGAGATCTTCAGTTTATCAAACACTATGCTACCATGCACATTTTCTTCTATATATTAATGTGACTAATCTATTCCATTGATAAATTTCTCTATTTATTAACCAGAATCAAATTGCATTGCCTCCATTGTAATAACTAGCACTTATATAGTAATATAAGTTTTACAAAGTACCTTATCTAATTTTTTTTTTCCCCTTACAACAATCCTGTGTGGCATGTGTTATTATTATTCCTTTATGCCAATGAAGTAAGAAAAGAATACAGAAATTAAGTGCCTTGCTCAGGGTCACAGAGCTAGCAAGTAACTCAAATAAGATTGGAATTTAGGTCTTCCTGACTCAGGTCCAGTAATCTATCCACTAAGCCATCTAACTAGTGCCTCCATTAGTCAAGAAACTGAGAATCATAAAGTCAGAAAAGCACTTGACAGTGTTCTTAAGAATTGTTCCTATATATCTTTTGACAAATACTAAGAATGTGCCAAAAATGATTTAATGAGTCAAAGCCTGAAAGTGGAATGATATTCCACCTCCTGTGGCCTAAAAGGAGGAAAAGATATTTTATCATTAAAATACATGACTTCCTCATTTAAAGTCTATACATGGATTTTCTACCTAAATTACAAAAAGTCTTTAAACTTTACGTAGAAGAACCGTTCTCATATTTTCCACCTAGGTTGCTAGAAGATCATTGATTCCTCTCCCTAGTTCTATCATATAATAAAGCTACTCAAAGAGGAAAAGAGAGATATAACAATAGTTAATTATCATGTGTCAGATTTTTTTAAAAATGAGAATATATCACCATCATTAAAATGTGGGGATAGTTGCTAATACCTAGACTTTCTACCTATATTGCACTTCTATCTAAAGGACATTAGAAATAGTATTTCATTCATTCTCAGGGACTTTTTATTAATTTATAAAGTTGTTCACCATTCAAAATTAGCAATAGTAAAAAAAAAAAATCCAAACTTTTTCTATCCCAAATATCTTTATTGACTCCCTATTGGATACAATCTCCTGAGATATCAACTAATCTTTCTCTTCTCCATTTTTAGCCAGAGGATTGCTTTCTTATCTTTCTTCAGTCAGATTTCACTTTTTTTCCCAGAGATTTGGATATTGTCCTTATTCTTTCCTCATACTAAATAAGAAATGTCATCTGCTGGAGGCTTTTGTGGCATATTTTCCTACCCACACGTTGGATAAGTTCCAATTTTTATGCTAACTTTCTAACCAAGCTATCTATTGCCAACACATCAAGGGCTATGCAGATTGAGTTGCTACCCTCCAATTTTATTTCTTCTTGTTCATAACCATGCCAGTTTGAACTACAACTTTTGTTATTATAAAGACTATCCCAAAAGTCTTAATGCAATCTTAAGCTTAAAATTATAAAGTTTAAAACTTTCACTTAAGATTTTATATCTTGAAATTGCACTGAGATTTTTGAAAAAGCTTGCCAAGTAAAAGGCATTCTATCAAGAGATTACTACTCTTAAGAAGGAAATCTTACAAGCATCTGTTAAACACTTGCTAATTATGAGGCACTGTGCTAATCACTGGGAATACAATAAAAACAGTTCTGTCCCTCCAGGAACTGGAAGTTCTCATTCTAATGGGGAATATAATTTGCACATACAAAGTAGATACAAGGTAATCTACTATAACCTCAGAGGGGAAGAAGGCACTACCCTCTGGGTAGACTAGGAAAGGCTTCCTGTGATCTCGAAAGAAGCCAGAGATTCTAAGAGAGGGAGATGAGGAGGAAGAGCATGGGCAATGGACAGCTCAAAGACCATGAGAGATGAAGCACTATGTGTGAGGGACAGCAAGCAGACCAGCAAAGAGTGCATAAAGTAGGAATAATAGGGAAGAACTGGGATGGCCAGAAGGACCTGAGTTGCAAAGAACTTGAAATGCCAATAGAGCAGTTTGTGTTTGATTCTATAGGTAATCAAGAGTCACTTGAGTTTGAAATACTGGGTTGATTTATGTTTCATCTCTTCATTTCTTTCCATACCATCTTGCTAATACATTACCTTTATGTAACAGTTTATGTTTTACAAAGCACATTCATAGATAGTCCCTTTCTAATTATTAGGTTTATGTTGTACCTCTAATAACTACCTGCCAAGTAAGCAGGCACAGCATCATTATGACATTTTTTATTAATAAATAAGGAAAAAGTTACAAGAAGTTAAGGTGATAAAATAGAGTGCCTTCTTTCTCTAAAAATATTTTTGCTCAAATAAATCTGAATATTTGGATACACTTAATCTTCTATAGTCATGATCCAAGTCATTTGCCCTTTCTAATATTGAACAGAGTAATTTAAAGGATGACAATGCCACATTTCTTCCAATTTCTGATTTGATTTCATTTCAATGTACTACTTAGCTTGGACTTTTTTTCCCCTCTCTTTTCCAGACTTTTGCTCTAACAGAATACTTGCAATACTGACTGCTTTTCAGAGAGCTTTTATTGTAGTACATTTGTTTCTAAAGTTGTTCCCATGTTTTTCCACGTGGAATGTAGCCCTTCTTTAATACTTCAACAGTGGTATTTGTTTTCTTTTTAGATGACTAAAAATAATACACATGAGTATCAACTTTTCTCCACCCTCAGCTGCTCACCTCAAATACTGCTTTTTGTTCTTATCAGAGTTATGCTGATGTTGCCTGTAAGATATCAACAGGAAAAAAAATCGAATTACCTGGAGACTCTCTCTGTGCCTCCTGAATTTCTCAGTAGCAAACAAAAGTGATAAACAATCCATTCCTATTGTCACAGCAGCTTTTCAAAAAATTAAGATGTTATATTACTAAAGCACTCAAACACTTGACCTGACATTTCAGATGTTTAAATTTGGATTTGGGGAATCATCAAAGACCTCTGAGAAGAGGGAAGGAAAAAATGATTTACCTCCTGCTTTTGTTTGAGAAAGGTTTGGAATTGTGTTTTTATAGTCTATAGCAGTGGTTCTCAACCTTCCTAATGCTGCGACCATTTAATAGTCATATGTGAGCGTGTCTGCATGTGGGCGGACCCACCTGGAGACAGATAGAGGTGGTTCCTAAAACTGTCAGAAATATGTGTTTTCTGATGGTCTTAGGCCACCCCTGTGGCCCCTGTGAAAGGGTTGTTCAACCCCAAAGGGGTCGCAACCCACAGGTTGAGAACCGCTGGTCTATAGCATGGCCTAGATTCCCCCTATATGTTTTTCCCTCTTCTCAGGAAATCATTCCTTATGACAAAGAATTTGTTTTAAGAAGAAAGGTAAAGAATTGACAAAACATAAATAACAACAATGCTAGCAGCAACAATAATAATAATAGCTAACATTTATATAATGCTTTATAATTTGCAAAGAGCGTTACATATGCAAACTCATTGGACTCTCACTACAACCTTAAGAGCAAGGAGCTTTTATTCTCATCATTTTACAGATGAGGAAACCGATAAGTGACTTGCCCAGAGTCATACAGCTAGCTAGTGTTTGGAGTCAAATTCAATTCCCAATGTTCCTGAATCCCATACACATCTTGTATTCTACTCGATGATAAAAATCTGACATTCCACACCTTGGGCTGCCTTCTCTACAAAAGAATAGAAGGGATGTGAGCTCTTTATCTTTTTCACAACATTTCAGTTTCTATTGATTATGATTGTGCTCTTTCCATTTACACTATCTCAGGTCTTGTGTATGTTCCCCTTTCTGCCTCTGCTTATTATACATTTCCTGCTTATCTTTTCTTTTTTTTTTTTTTTTTGGCTTTTTTTGGAAGGCAATTGGAGTTAAGTGACTTGCCCAAGGTCACATGACTAGGTTTTTGTGTTAAGTGTCTGAGGCCAGATTTGAACACAGGTCCTCCTGACTCCAGGGCTGGTGCTCTATTCACTGTGCCACCTAGCCACCCCCTGTTTATCTTTTCTTAAAGACAGAACAATGTTCCTTACATTCACATGACAATTTGTTTAGCAATTCTTCATGGTCCAGTAATTCTTTATTATAACAAAAACTTGGGTAAAGAATTTAACATTCCATAGGCCTGTTAATTTGTGTTTTTAAAGGCTTATGTTGTACCTCTAATAACTAGAATGGGTTATCATAATTTTGGAACCAAATAGAAGCAGAATTACCTTAGTTGCAATGACTAAATTAATCCTGAGTATCAGGAGACATTGGAAGACAGGTAGAAACCTTGCTTTTCTTACAAGCAGAACTTAAAGAAAAAAATTCATGAAAATTTTCTTTTTCAGGAATTTTCTTTTTCATCTTACTAGAAGACCTGAATTGTTTTACAGTATAAAAATAACTGATGTTGTTCATTATTTTGCTTAACAAATCAAAAATATTGGGATTGTGAGGCAGTATGTATATCATAGCAGGTAGGAAGTCAGACTTAAAGTCAGGAACACTTGGTCTCAAGTCCTCCCTTGAACCTAGTAAACCCCAGACAAGTCGCTCATGGTATCCCAGGCCACTCTCTAAAACTACAAATTTCAAAGCAGAAGCCAATCTGAATCAGTAGTCTTAGAGGGAATTTCTTTACTATACCAATGAAATCAGAGATCCAGTTTAAAAAAGATATTGCCAGGTGTGTGGTGTAACTTTTTTTTTTTAATTAGAGTTCTAATTAGAGATTATTCACTAGAGTGAATAAAGCAAAACCTAAAGAACAATATATACAGTGAACAAAGATGTATATAAAGTCAACACGGAGTAGTCAAAAAATTCTGGTTGATTACAATGGTCAATGTTAGTATGGTAATGTCAAAATGAAATGACATATCCTTTTTTTTATATGTTAATAAACATATTTTTAGGAATGAGAATTAAATGCTCTTTTAAAAGGTGTCCCAATGAAAGTTTCTTCTATATTTTTAAGTTCCAGTATTTTTTGTACTTTATTTGGAATTTTAACACCAAAAAAAGCATTTACATAGGTACAGAACAGAAAAAGAAGGTTCTATATGAATTTCCATTTCACAAAGCTTTGCTTTTTTAAAAGTTTATTATAAATTTTATAGTTTATTTTCCAAACTGACCTCATGTAGATTTCCTTCTGAACTTTCCTCCTGAACTTTTATACACTTTAAAATGTCACTATGACCCTCTTTTTTGGAGGGTGGCATTACTGTTGCTAACCTCTCTTCTCCCTCACCTCAATTAAGAGTAAGAAAGCAAACCCTTGTAACAAATAAGCAGTCACACAAAATAAATCCTTACAATCATCAAGAGCAAAAATGCATGGTTCTGCACTTTGTATCAATCACCTCTCTGTCAGAAGGTAGACAATATACCACATGGCTCCTCTGAAGATTTGCTTGTTCAGTGCTGTGATCAGAGTTCTTAAATCTGGGGAAGTTTGTTTTGTGGTTTTTGGTTTGGGTTTTTTTGTTTTATTTTTACAATGTTTTTTCCTCGTAAAAATTGTTCTGACTCTGCTCACTTTATTTTGCATCAGTTCATGCTACTCAAGATTCTCTAAAATATTCATATATAATTTGTTCAGCCATCCTCCAATGGTCTGAAATAATTTAAGACACCTTCTCAGTTTCTAGTTCTTTTCTATTTGTTTGTCTCCCTTTATTTTTTATTTTTTATTTTTTTAAATTTTATTATAGTTTGCAACATTCATTTCCACAAGATTTTGAGTTGCATATTTTCTCCCCCTCTTTCCCCCTCCCACCACCCCAAAACAGCCATCCCAGTGTGTCCCCCCTCCCCCAGTCTATTCTCTCCTATGTCACTTTTTGGTAGGGCAAGATGGATCTCCCAACCACAGTGCCTGTGTATCTCAAGTTCCAGTTGTATGCAGTCAATAATAATAATAATAATAATTGCATAT
>CM053588.1:250859809-250889151 GCA_028646515.1 Pseudochirops corinnae
GAAAGGCTCTTCCGCCGCCCCCGGGGCACAGCCCCGGCTTCAGGCCAGGCTGGCTTCGGGTCGCAGTGCTGATATGGGTCCTCATAGCCGAGCTGACTTTAGTGGGAAGTATCCTTGTGTGTGTTTTGGAGTTGTAGGATTGGTTTAGAGTCCCACTCTATGGGTATTTTGGGGTGGCTATGTGAGAGCTGCGATATGTTGCTGCTGCTACGCTGCCATCTTGGCTCCGCCCCTGTTTGTCTCCCTTTTAATCCACCCTTCAGGATCAATAAGTTTATTTTGTTTCTATCTCCCCCCAAATTATGTACCCTCTTATCCCTCTTCCTTGCTTACCCTGCTAAGTTTGATATTTTTTCACCAAACTGTTAGTGTATTCATTCTCTTCTTTCCTACCTTTTCATGTAAGAGTGAGGTTCATCTCCACTTCCATCACTCATTCCAGTTTTCATCATTACTCTTCTCACACCTGTTGTGAGAAGTAGTAAATTCCACCCCTTTCTTCTTCTTTTGTACACTAATTCCATCTTAATTTTACCCTCCCGTTTCTTTTCCCAGTTAAAACCCTCAGAACAGAACAAATCCCATCTTCCATCTTATTTTTTTCTTATTTAACTCCCTTAATACCATTTAAAGATTTCAAGCTTCTGAAATGACACTTTTTTATTCTCCTCCTATTAGATGCTAGCATTATATCATCATTCAATTTTACCTTTCTAGGTTTCTCTAGACTCTTTTTATATTTCAAAGTGCCTACTCAGCTCTGGTCCTAACTACTTGAAAGTTCTCTATTCCATTAAAATCCATTTTTTCCCTACAGAATTTTATTCAGTTTTGCGGTAAATTATTGTTGTTTATAAGTCTATATCCTTTGTCTTTTGGATGATTATTACTAAAACTTCCTGGGTTTTTTTTAGTAGGAACTGTGTGATCTTATAATTTCTTGGTGCTTTAACCTTTTGTCACAGTGATTGACATTTTTATTTTCTTTTGACTAGGAGCTCTTTATTTTGGCTATGACTTTTCTGGGACTTTTCCTTTCTGTATTTTCCTTCAGGGGGTTCTTCATATTTTTACTTTGCCTTTTGGTTCTAATAGATCTGGGCCGTTTTTATTTATGATTTCTTAAAATATAGTGTCTAGGCTTTTTTTAACCATGGTTTTCAGGGAGCCCAATGATTCCTAAATTATTTCTCCCTGACCTTTATTCCAGGTCAAATTTTTTTAATATGAAATAGCTTATTTTTTTCATTATTTTGATCTTTGTTCTAATATTTCTTGCTGTCTCATGGACTCATTGATTTGCTTTGTCTATTCTAGTTTTCCTGGGATGACATTTCATGAGTAAGATGTACCACCTTTCTTCTAAACCAATAATTCTCCTAGCAATTATTTCCTCAAGAGCTTTTATTTCATTTCTTTTTATCTCTTACTTCATTTCTTCTTGGTATTCATGATGTACTTATGGAACATCTTTTTTTTTTCCTTTTATACTTTTTTTGCAGTTGTTATGAAGGACATTTATAATAACTGTTAATATCAGATATATTTTCTATCCTTTCTCCAGCTTTAGTTCTGGAATTGAGTCTTTGTATCAGAGGTTTCATCCCTTGTTATGCTTTTGGGTGAGGTAATCGGTCTTCTTGGGTCTCACCCTGGGTCTCCAGGGTTCTTGTACTGACCTCTACTTTCTAGGTTTGATCCCCCAGATATTTAAGGTTCCGAATGCTAGATTTTCAGGGTTTTCACTGGTGTCTAAAGACAGCATATTTAGAAACTTTAGAGCCTCTGGGTCAGGGCTGACCAGATCTGAACAGTACAACACCAGAATGGTCTGGTCTGTACCAGGCTGTTTGCCTGCTCTCTGGGGTTTATGATTCTTTTCACTCTGTTGCTTTCTCAAGGAAACCTATGCACTTGCTCTATCCAACCACAATATTCTGGGCTTCATGTTTCAGAGGCTATCTCTGGTCTCATTGGAAGGTTACTGTGTGTTAGCAATGTAGCACTGGCTTTTCTTGGGAGACAGGAGTTAACTTTTTTGTGTACATCTGGGGTGGAAGATATTACTTAGCAGGGTTTTTCATTGGAGTTCTTCATAATTATTCATTCTGATTTAAATATCAGGGTTTTACCTGAGTAGATATGTGGGAACTAGGCAATCTGCCTTCTGTTAGGGTAACCATCTTGGCCAAAAGTGATCTCAGTACATTATTACAAAATTAAAGGACTTATTTTGCAAAAACTAGTCAAATTAAATCATAAAAGTCCTCTCATACTTAACAAGGAGGACTTCTGCCTTTGAGTTTCTGAAGCTGATAGTGGAAAGGAAGTATATAGCTCAAGAGACTTTTTCTTTTATTTTCTTTTTTTAGCCTTATTATAATAGAGTTTTAAGATGCATTCTCTTATAACTGTGGGGAGAATAACCTCCATGCTGTTAATATCATGTATAAAAATGGTATAAGCAAACATATCACTCCCAAATATGCTAGAATAGACTGGCTATGGAGTTAAATAAAACTATAAACTATATTTTGAGAAATGTCTTATTTCCTCTTGTGAGAGATTTCATTCTTTTTAAAGAATTTACTGTTGCAAATAAATATAATCTTTTTTAAGATTCCATAGAAACATAAATTGAGCTTCCTGTGAAAGATTTGGTTTGGTTTTCATACCTGTATTGACAAAGGATGTGGTAAGAGATGCTGTGAGATATGTACATCCTCTTTGGCATACAATGGAGCTAGTAAAATATTTAAAATATGATATTGTAGAAATTTAATAATAATCATAGCAAGCATATCAAATGAAATTATGTGACATATTTTATAATTGGATTTGACTAAAAATTAAGTTACTTTTTCTTTCCATTACTACAGTACAGTAATAGTAGCAGAAGAAGCAGCAACAATGGACCATCCTTGATACAAGAAAATAAAGTAATGTTTTTCTCAGTTGTGGTATTGAAGTCATATATTCTTACTTACTCACCACATTTGCAAGGTAGACTGTGTTTAGATCATTCTGTATCAATGGGACAATGAAATTATCATTCATTTATTAAATATGCATTCAGTATAGAACAGGGATTAACCTAGAGTTATATGTATGTGTATATACACATACAAACATAAATACACACATGTACAAATGTATATACATATATACATACATATACAGACACACATACTTATATACACAAACATATTATAACCATGTTTCAATAATTGGCTTTCTTCCTAATCCTACATATTTTTATTTATTCACTCAAATACATTCTTCTTAGAAGGTCTTTCCTTCTCTGTCTCTGTCTTTGTCTCTGTCTTTGTCTCTCTTTCTCTCTCTCTCTCTCTCTCTGTCTCTCTCTCTCACACACACACACACACACACACACACACACACAACACAAACCACATATATACACAAAGGTTAAGAACCTCTGGTATAAAATAAACCCACAATTTTCTTCACTTACAAATAGGGGAAGTTTGGTAGATATAACAAAGTCTTGCACAAAATCCTCCTAACTTGATTGTGTGGTAACTGGGTTCTAGGGAACTTAAATACTTGAAATAGTGCTCAACCTCATACCCCTTCAGTCCAGAAACAAGAAAAGGGTCCCTAGGGCATTCATCCACTGAGAGTGGTAAATCTGTGCCCTGATTAATCAGTAGTTAACTATGTTGGTTTTTTTTTTTTTCCAAACTCTCATGCTTTGGGAAATTTATCAATGTTTGTGAACTTGTGATGACTTAGATGTTCTATAATTAATTGGCTGCAGAATTCCAGTTGTGGATTATTTTAAATGTCCTTATGGCTACGTGTGGTATGGTGAAAAGAGCACTAGGCCAGGATTCAGAGTGACTGGGTTTAAATCCCATCTCTGCCTCTTGCTATTAGTATGACCTCTATTTAAATGGGCAAATCATCTAACTTCTCTGTAGCCCAGCTTTCTCATCTATAAAATGAGGGGGTTACACTAGATAACCTCTAAGGTCCTTTCTAGCCTTCAACCTATGATACATGAACAACAGGAGAATTTTGAATTTGTATAAGATGCATTTTAAATTCCTCATTATGTCATCTCTAAGTTATACAAGAAATGAGTGATTAGAAGTAGTAATAGTAGTTATGATGATAACAACTTACATGTAGATGGCCCTTTAGAGTTCATAAGGCATTTCCTAAAAACAAGGAGTAAGTAGCAAGTGGTATTATCTCTCTTTCTCAATGAAGAAACTCAGGTTAAGGGACTTATTCAAAGTCACATGCATAGTAAATGGTAAAAGAGCTCAAATTCCAAGTCTATTTCTGTTTCCCTGATACCAAAATGAAGACCAGTGAAACTTTTTAATTTAATTCCCATTCATACAGAATTGGGGGTAATTCAGAAAAGGGATAGCTGAGAGGGCTTCTGTGAGGTGGAGGTGAGAAGGGAAGAGTACTAGAACCATGGGAGTAGTCAATGCAAAGGCTGAGAAAGGAGTGGACCAATGTGTAAGGGCAAGAAAAGGAAGACCAGTTTCTCTGTTTCTTAGAAGGGGAAAGGGAGTAATAAACATGAGGACAGAAAAATAGATCATGGTCATGTTGTCAAGGTCTTCAGAAATCAAAGAGTAGTTTATGTTTTCATCCCAGAAGCAAAAAGGGATCAGTGCAGTTTGAGTATGGGAGTAACATGATCAGATGTGTACTTAAGAAAAACCAGTTCAGTGGCTCTGTTGAAGGTAAATTTTAAAAAGAGAGAGATTTGAGAAAGTAAGGCCTTGGGGTTAATTGTAATAGTCTAATCATAAGGTGAACAAAATCCCAAATTGATGAGATCACAGGTCCATTTGAACATGAAAACTATGTATATGTACTTCCTATATATAGGAAATGTTTTCCTAAATGAGTCTCCTTTATATTGTGTAAAAATTTTATAGTTAATGTGCTTTTATATTATATATAGACATATATAGTTATTTATATAAACACACATACATATGTGTATGTGTATGCATACATACATGTATGTATGTGTACATGTGCATATACACATTTGAATATTTCACTAATTCACGATGGATCCCCACCCACCCTACCCCATCCTATTAGTCTGGATAAGTGAATCGTACAATGTATATAAATCCACATAGGATAATCATTACTAAAATGTTTGTAAAGAAAAATGAAAATACCACATTGTCTAGAAAATAAAAATATTAAGAAAAGTTGTTTAGGAAAACATTTCCAGTATATATGTTAATGTTCAGGCATGTCTGAAGCCTTATAGAGCAGGAGGCTTTGCAGCTAACCTCAGTACTATCAAGATTTTCCCTATACTACTGAGCTAGGAGGCCAGCACTGCACAGCTTGTTTGCTTTATGTAAATTAGTGGGCTTTGAGGGCACTTCCTATCTGTTCTTCCTTAGAAAGAGGCTATCTTCTCTGGGCCGTGCATGTGCAGTGTTTCTAATTTCTCACTGCTGAAAAGAAACAAGTCTGGTTTGTTTTGTTTTGTTTTTAATTTAGATTGGGGGTTAAAGACGGGGGAAGAAGATGGATCTCAGTCCTCACCCCCAACTTCACGCTCAGCTCCAGAATAATAAAAGCCTACTTTTGGAAACCCAAGTCTGGGGAGTTTATAGAAGTAGCAGGTTCTCTCTGAGGCTGAATGAAAAACAGGGGTCTTTACACCTTTTGGTGAAAGTTAATTCATCCTAAATCAAAGCACTGTTAAAAGACCTAACAGATGAGAACATGCTGTTGACTGAATCCTGAGCTCTGTCCTCTGCGGCAGATGACAGACCCACTCTACTGATTCTTGAAAGAGCACTCCCTAGCCTACTGATCCCTGCCCCTGAAAGGGCGAAAAGACAGTACAAACTGCTAGAGCTCAGGCATAATGCAGTCACGTTTCCCTCCTCCCACAGTATCGCACCCAATAGATATTTTAAGAAACTTTTATTGCTCCTCTGTAAGAAGCCTAGGAATGTTAGGACTCCTCTTTTTTTAGGATTAAAAGGTACCTCTCATAATTTAGAAAGCATGTTTACCTTTTCATCAAATTAAAAAAATCATTATAAGACATTGGAAAATATTTTAATTGGGAACAATGTAAACTGATTGCTTTTTATATTTTCAGTGGCATCCATTCATTTATACATGTATATATTCACTATATTATTATGTATAGGAAAACATTTTAAGTCACAACAATATAGGCATATTTCACTGTATATCTGGAAAATTGCTGTTCTGCCTTTCTTATCTTTTCAGAAGAAAGGTGATTTTGCTATTCTTGTTTATTGCTACACATGGATGGGGAAAAGGTCCAAAATTGGTATAATAAGTCAGTTCATCAAGTATTTATTAAAGGCCTACTATACGCATGTGCTTAGGCACTCTGTGGGATATAATTGAATGTAAGGTAAGGGTCTTTGAGCTGGAGAAATCTAAAGTCAATTCTCCTACTTCCTTCCTGTGTGACGATTTCACATAACCTCTCTGGGCCTCAGTTTCCCTTATTAACCAAAAAAGAAGGTTGGACTAGATGACTTTTGAGGTCCCTTCCAGCTTCAAATCTGTGATCTCTGGATAATATTCCCTTTAACAAACATTTAATAAGTGTACAAACCACTGCTAAGAGATGTTGAGAACAGAGACAGAAGAAACACATCCCAAGGAGCCTATATTTTTATGAGGAAAAAGAACAAATACCCCAAAAACTATGGTTCAAAAAAAGGTGAGAGAAGGAGATACATATACAGAGAGCTAACGAGAGATTACTCTTAACCAAGTGTGCAGGGTCATGGAAGACTCTTAGAGATAACATATCAATGATGAATATGATACATTTGGAAAGGGTACTGACCTTGGAATCAGACAACCAGAGGTCAAATTCTGGTTCTAACATTTAAGTACCCTTATGGCTGAGGTATATAGGGTGTTCAAAGAGGATTAGCAGCTGTGGTGGAAGGGCCTGCCAAGCCCTTTCCAGGGCTACTCGGCTACCTTTGGTGTCACCCAACTCTTACCTGTGGCTCCAAGAAGCTGTAGCATGTGCAGCAGCCACACTCTGGTAAAACTGTCTTGGTAGACAGGCTAAACCATGCAAAATCTATTAAATCAATAGACCTTAAATCTGTTGCTGAGTTAGAGGAATGTCTACCCCAAGCATGTGAAGACTTCTGGAAGAATAGGTAGATGAGAGCAATTTGTTCCAATGGTCCTGAAGGTGACTAAAGCAGGCACTATGGAGTGCTTAGAGCTTGGTCAGACATCAAAGATGCCAACGTCATCCACTGCATTCCAGGCCACTACCAGTTGTCTTGACTTTTGTCATGCCACTGGACTTCAATGACTCTTGAAGGGAGAGTGGCAGATGACTTTATGCACCTCTGCCTCACTTAAATCCAATTCACACACAAGTTAAAAATATCAAGCCGTGATGTCATTGGTCCTTTTCAAAGATAAAGGATGAATACCAACAACAGATGAGGAAACTGAGGGAAACAGGGTTAAGTGACTTGCCCACAGTCACATAGCTAGTAAATGTCTGAGTCTGGATTTGAGTTCAGGAAGAGAAGTCTCCCCAACTCCGGAGCAGGCACTCTATCCACTGTGCTACCTAGTTGCACATTCTTATAATCTAGGGATACAAATAAGAAAAAGGAAGACAGTATCTGCCGTCAGGGAGTTTATAATATAAGGGAGCAGGGAGGACCACCAGAGGGTATCCGGTATGATGTTTCTGTAGTTGAAACCAGTCAGAGCAGCTAATGGGAAATGAAGAGTTGGCTAGGAAATTCTGATTCTTTTGGACAGAGAGGTCTTTGGAGGAGTTTGTTGCTTTACCCTTCAGCTTTCCAGTCAGAGGGGAAAGGCAACTGAGGCTGATGAGGAGTTGTTGAGTTTCAGTCTCCATGATGATGAGCTTTCAAGGGATGAGTTTATCCTGGGGAAAACCATGATGTTCATGGAGTTGAAATCAAGCAGAAAAGCTGATGGGAAATGAGTGTATGGCTAATCTGCCAGAGTTAACTCTCCTTTCATATAGCCTTCTTTTTCAGTTAAATTTCATTTTTTCAATGAAAAAAATTTTCTCTCCTTTTCCTTTCTAATGAAAAAGAAAAACAAAACCCTTCTAACAAATATGCATAATCAAGCAAAATGAATTCTCATATTGGACATGGTGTTTCTCATTTCATACTTTTCTCTCAGTAAGTAAGTTGCTTACTTCATCTTCATAGCTTTAGAATCCTGGCTTTGTCATTGTGTTGTTTTGATGTTGCTTGTCTTTCATATGTATTTGTCCTTACAACATTGCTATTGTATGACATACATATGTCACACATGACATATTGTATGACATGTAACATGTATACCTCCATCTAGCACCAAAGAAGTGCACTGGAAAATAATGAAAATGATAAGCTTCACTCAAGTTATTTTGGGTATAAGTTTCCAGATCAGATTCAGAGCATGTAGAGTTTGCAGCAGATTTTTTAGAGATCTATGAAAATATATAGGCTTTGGTGTCTGTGTCTAACTCTTTTTATGAAAGCTAAAAGAAATTCTCCAGCTTCCCACACTTGGGATCATGATCTCCATCCCCTAATCTTCAATTTTTAGGCCCATTACCTCTGTAACTACCTTATGTTAAACATGATTTCAGTATCCCCATAGGACCCTTTTCTCCACTTCATTGACAGCACAGGGGGAAGGCAACCTGTATTTGGACCCCTAGAGCAGATACATTATTTGAACGTATTTGGCATATTTTTAAATTTAATAACAGGACACATTGATCTGCTCAGAAATAGCTGACATTTTGTAATAGTTTGATCACTCACATCCCCTATTTACTAAGGCTGGGATTTTTATATAGCTTCCCAGCGGTCCTTTAAGAGTAGAAGCAGAACCATATAACACATGTATTGTCAATGGAGCATGTTAGAGAGGAATCAGATGCTATGAAACCCTTTCCTCAACTTGAATTTGACAATGGTAACAGGACATATGTTCAAAAATAAATCTGACAGGCAAGGCAGTTTGTCTTTTATATCCCTGGTGACTTCATCCACATCATTAAAATTCACAGTAGCAAAAGCAAGAATTTGGTTAAAATGCTCGATAAATCATAACTCCTGTGAAAACTCTGAGTAAACTTAAAATGGGATTGCCCTAAATAGAGTTAGCCAGATGTTTATATCTAAAGTAGTTACATGTCTTTTTATAGAACATACATATCTCCTTGTGGCTCAATAAGCCTTACTGCACACATATAATCTTAATATTACCAATAGCTGTGACAAATTACATCTAGTAAATTCACTTTTTAGTACCATATGTAGCCAAATGTTTTCACTAGATTTCCTTAATGATATTATTGATAAAAAGCAACATAAATTGTACATATAATTTTTTTTTCTTTTCAGAATGATACTAAGACTTATTTAAAAGACCTTATTTAAATGAACTCCTTCCCGCAGGGCATAAAACTGGTCCGTAGATTTTAATGTGGCCAAATATCAGAATGAAAGTTATCATTCTATGGCCCAGAATTTAACCAGACAAGCCTACACTAGTTTATAGTGTGACTTCACCTAATCTGTTAGATCTACAGATAGTCTAAGGCAGTGGTTCTCAACCTTCCTAATGCCATGACCCTTTAATACAGTTCCTCATGCTGTGGTGACTCCCAACCATAAAATTATTTTTGTTGCAACTTCATGACTGTAATTTTGCTACTGTTATGAATTGTAATGTAAATATCTGATATGCAGGATGTATTTTCATTGTTACAAATTGAACATAACCCACAGGTTGAGAACCGCTGGTCTAAGGTAATGGAGAAATTGAATTGAAATCAGAATACCTGGGTTCAAATCCAGGCTCTGCCAATTTGTAGCTGTGTTAGGGTGGGCACTAAACCTCCCAGGGCCTCAATTTTCTCCTCTTTGAAATTAGACAAAAATGCTCATACTCTACATACTCTAAAAGTTAGATGTAAAGGAAACCACTTTATAATTCTTAAGACATTGTGTAATTGTGAATCATTACTATTAGAAGATTGACCTAGCAGTTCAGATATGTTTTGGGATAGACTTTGGGGAGATGCATCTGTCTAGAGTGCTTTATATTAATAAATGAACATTTAGCAAACACTATATTTCAGTTATTGTACAAAGAACTGGGAAAACACAGAAAAAGCAAAAACAGTGCCTACCCTCAAAGAATTTACATTGTAATTAGAAGGATAATACATACAAAAATAGGTATAGTCAAAATACATACAGAGGAGATAGAAAATAGCCTTAGACTGAGGAAAAGGATCTAGGAGCTGAGAGTGGGAGTAGAGGGATGGAGGGAAGACTAGTAAAAGCCTGCCGAAGGTGGTGAATAAGCTGAATCTTGAAGGAAGCTAGGGATTCCAAAAGATTGAGATGAGAAGGAAAGAGCCTTCAGGGAAGGGAATAAGCATTTATCAAGCACCTACTGTGTGCCAGACATTATGCTAAGCACTTGTAGATATTCTAGAAGCAGATGACTACAAACCAGTGCAAAAGCAGAGAGACAGGAGATGGGGCATGTGTGAAGAAGAGGAGGCTACCATGGACAGACTATAGAACATATGAAGGGCAGGAATGTATAATAGGATAGCACTATGGGAACGAACCAGGTTGTGAAAAACTTCAAACGATAAACACAGGAGTTTATTTTTAATCCCAAAAGAAATGGAGAGTCACTGGTGTTCAGTAGCGGGATGGCATGGTCAAACATGCACTTTAGGAATATCACTTTGGCAGCTCTGGGGAAGTACAGAGATGAGAATGGAAAGGAGTTGGAGCCAATAAGACCAATGAGAAGACTATTACAACAGTCTAAGTGAAAAATGGCTTGTTGGGATCAAATAAAATAATCTGTGTGAAGCACTTTGCAAACCTTAAATGCTATAGAAATATGGGCACTTATTATCGTGCCCCTCCTGTATTTGGTATTTTGGGCAACATAATAAATAAAAATCTGTTTTTTAATATATCAAGATAGAGAAATTCAGGGGGAAATCCATCCTTTAATGAATTTTATTTCCATATGTGTTTGTGACTATGCTTTTGGATGTTCCTCAATTAGAAATCATGGCCTTTTGGAGGAAAAAGGTGACCTTAAAATCATCAAGTTAAGCTTCCTCATTTTACAGATGAGGAAACCAAGGCTAAAGATTTATCAGAAAATAGACCAGTAGTTAGTGATAGACCCTAGACCAGACAAAACCTAACTCTACTGATTTCCAGAACAATTGATTTGTTTTGGGGTTTTTTGCAGTATATCATCTCATGACTCATTGAATTAATTTCTTAGGTAGTTATTCCCATCTATATATTTTAAGCAATTTAAAGGCCTCTTTTAATGCATATGGATAGGAGTAGGGTCTGGACCTATAATTTCATTGGTATAAGAAAAACTTAAACTCACTTTATTCAGTTCAGTAGCTTTTTGGCAACATGTGGTCTCAGAGCTTTTCTGAGGGTGTTGAGGGATTAAGTGATTCCCATAGGGTCACACAGTCAGTATGTATAACAAGTGGTTCTTGAACACAGGCTAGCTATAGAGATCTCTAAATTGTCCACATAGAAATGATGATCTAACTCATGAGAGCTAATGAGGTCAAGTAGAGAAGATAAAGGATGAGAACAGAAATTTGGGAAACATTTACAGTTGTCAGTTACTCATTTTTCAGTCCTGTCTAGCTCTTTGTGTTCCTTTGTGGGGTTTTCTTGTCCAAGATACTGGAATGGTTTGCCATTTCCATCTCCAGCTCATTTTACAGGTTTGGGACTGAGGCAAACAGGCTCTAAGTGACTTGCTCAGGGTCACAAAGTGATTGAGTGTCTGAGGCCAGGTTTGAACACCAGAAGGTGAGTATCCACCTTCAGGTCTAGCACTCTATGCCACCTAGCTGCCACTATATCTATGATCAAGAAAAATTATACAGATGATAAGCTAGTAAAGAAGATTTAAAGGAGGAAACAGGATAGGAAGGAGAACTAGGAGAGAGTAGTGACCTAAACAATTCAAAAGCAAGAGAATTTCCTGGAGAAGAGGGTAGCCAATGAAATCAAATGCAAAAAGGGGAAGGAGAAAAGTCAAACAAAATCAGTGCTTAAAAAAATCTAGATAACTTTAGAGAGAACACTTTTGGTTGAGCGTATTGAACAGTGAAGAAGAGAAGAAAAAGAGGCAAGTATAGGCAGCTTTTTGTTGGTAAGGGAAGGAGTTGTATAGGAAGATAGCTTGACCTGATGGTAGGGTCTAGTTAAAGATGTTTTAAGGATGGAAGATGCATATACATATCACTGAGTAAGGCACTTAACCTTTTTATGTCTGTTTCCTTATCTGATAAAGAAGAGAAGCAGACTCAGTGGTCTTCTAAATCTATGATCTTATGACTAGATGAACTCTGAATCCCATTCCAGCACTAAATCTAATTGAGCCTATGCTGGTCCTTTTCTTTTTCTTGTGCTGGTGGAAACCAGAGTTGGAAGAGAGGGTGATATAACAGTCATCTCTTTATCAGGGTGTGAAGCTATATAGCTTGCCAATCTTGAGAGCACCAGCCATTCTGTCAAGGGGTAGGGAGTGGTAGTGGCCTCATCAATCAGCACTCATGTCATCAGTGATGAGCTCTTTATTTCTTGAATGCTATAGGTTACCAATGTTTACTCTCAAGTCATTATTTCTAGGCACCTTTAAGTGTGCAGATGGAACATAAGGAACAAAAGGCTAAGTAGACTAGTTCTCTCTGTCTGGACTTCATGGACTTTCTTCACTAAGGTAGGCTCATCTCATTTGAGCACCAGGTTTAGAGACTTGATTTTATTCATTCATCCATGGCCTAGGAAATTCATGTTAACTAAATTTAAGAGAGATAGATGTATAAATCATGACAATAATGACAAGTACAAAATGATAGCTTATATTTTAAAAGAGCATAAACTCATAGATTTAGAACTGAGAGGAACTTAGAGGCCACCCAATTTCATGCTCCAGAAAGGTCGAAAAAGGTAAGTCATTTGTCCAAGGTCACATAGATAATAACTATATGAGATAAAATTTGAACCCATGGTTTTCTTTTCAAGGTTTCCCTATATACAGAATCTTATTTAATCTTATTTGATTTTCAATATGATGGTGGGAGAGGGGGAGTTATTAGAGAGATAGATAAGGATTATTATCTCTATTTTACAGATAAGAAAATGTAAATCCTAGTTACATAGACAGTATGGGTGAAACTAGTGCTAAGCTAATGCTTTTTCCCTTATATCATGTTGTCTCAATAAACCAAAATGCAACTGGTAGGGTGGCCTCTGTCAGGACAGTGAGTAATAGCCCATTATGACGATCAAATTATGGATCAGAAAAAATGTCAGTGGGCACAGAACCAGAGAAAGGTAATAAGGAGTTTCCAAGCCAACATGGCTTAACACCAAATCTATTTCCACCTCTCCCCCTGCCAACTTCATCCTCCCAGCAAAACATGTCTGTCCAAATAATGGGTGCCAGTGATACATCAAAACACCCAAAAGATAACTGCAAAACTCCTGACTGTGAAGGGAACTAGATTAAAATATAATTGGGAAATATTCAATAAACAAAGATATAATACAATGTAGATAATGTTAATTTGTGGTTTTCTAAGTCAATATGCCATACATAGGGATTCATTTCTCTTTGAATTTGACACTAGAATTTGTCCAGAATAAAACATACTTTCCTTTGGTCAGTGCTTGAAAATAAGGTCTCATCCCCTTCTCCCTCTGCAGAGAGAAAGAGAGAAAGAGAGGTGCTTTCCTCTTACTGCGGGCCCTGCAACATAATCAATATTGCTTTTTTTAGTCCTGTTAGTGAAAGGTGAAGTTAATCATAGCTGCTAAATAGTGGTGCTTTTCAATTAAAAAAGAAAAAGGTAATGTGGGTGAAGTGGAAAGTATTGGATTTGGAGACAGAAGAACTAGGTTACAGCACCAGTTCTGACTCTTGCTCTCTGTGTGATCTTCCATAAGTCATATGGCCTGTTTGGGTTCAGCTTCCCAACTGTAAAATGAAGGGGTTGAACTAAGGGTCATCCTAGCTCCAAAGTTATGATCATAAAGCCAAACAATAGGGCTGAAGAAAGCTTAATTTCTCTTTCCTAGGAGCTATGGCTGAAGCAGAGCTTCTGAGAGCATATCAGGCCTCCAGGGAAGGGGTTGAGAAGTTGAGATGGTCGCTGGGGGTAGGGAACTCCCCAAGGGAACCTTAAGAGAACAGAAGTGGAGTTTAATAGTAAGTGATAAACATCATGTGGAACAGGAAGAGACTTCCTTCCCGCCCCCATTCCTATTCCATCTTACCTTTCTAGTCCTACCACTGAATACCACTACTTGAGGAAAAAAAAAAAAATTAAAAAAACCCTTGGCATCAGGTGGGAAGTAAGGGTCTTCTTTGGAAAGGGAAAGTGGAAGAATAACCCCCCCCAAACACACGCGCGCGTGCACACACACACACACACACACACACACACACACACACACACACACACACACACTGAGGAGTGAATGGCAACCTCTTGATCTCATTTTGCAAAATCTTATTCATGTTTATAACTGAGAAACTAATGAGGTCACACAAAGATATCAATCGGTGGGTCTTTGAGCAAAGAGAATCAAAGTAAAATTAATTTGTGTTTCAGAAGAAAGAACAGATGCAGTCTGCCTTGAACTTTCTGTCATTAAAATTGGTCCCAAAAGGAAAAAAAAAGTTCTCTGACACTGGGAGATTCTAGTAGCACTTCAGGACTTTGGCACTATTCTCTGTTGCCTGGGATTTGTTTACAACATTCCTCTTCAGGCAGCATGGCCAGTGAACTTATGCTTAAGAGGCTTTGTGTGCTTCCTAGCAGAGTGATTTTCCCAAATTGCTGGAAAGATACTTGATTCAGCCAAAGTGTAGTACACTTGAAAAATAACCTGGCATTTGGTGCTAGGAACATTTCCTAACCAGTCAGAACCATTTCTATGGCACAGCAAAGAGAGGGGAATGCCCAAGTTTCTGTGTGTATGAATGTGTAGTCCTCTTAATTATTAACATTAAATCATTATGAAAGGCAGTATGGCATCAAGAGACCTGACTTCAAGTCTTGTTTCTAACAGTTGGGATGATGGATTGAGAGCTGAAAGACAACATAAAGCTTCCACCTTAAAGGTTCCAAACCTCTTATTTTACAAATGAGAAAAGTGAGCCCCAGAGAAGATATAACTTGTCGACGGTCACACAAGGACTAAATGACTAAGAGTTGGAATTTGAACCTGGGTTGTAGGATATCAAATCCAGCACACTTGTCACCATGCCTCATTGCCTCCAAGAGACTAGCCTATGTCCGTGGGCAAGTGATTTTTTTGTTTTGTTTTGTTTTGGTTTTGGTTTTTTTCGAGAGGGTAGGGCAGGGCAATTGGGGTTAAGTGACTCGTCCAAGGTCACACAGCTAGTAAGTGGTAAGTGTCTGAGGGCAGATTTGAACTCAGGTCCTCCTGACTCCAGGACTGGTGCTCTATTCACTGTACCCCACCTAGCTGCCCCAGCAAGTGATTTAACCTCTCAGTGGCTCCTGGTACTTCTCCGGGACTGGTCTACCAGTAGCACAGGAAATTTCCATTTTAGGATTTCCTTACAATCCAGACCCTCCTGCCAATTCATACCCCTACTCGACATCCCTATTGTACCCTTCTTCAATAAGTAATTTCCCCCAGTTTCAAGCACTTGAGGATGGCATTAGTTGGTATTCTATTAATACAGAGGTCATTTGAATTTTCATTTTTAAAAGTAAATTGTCTCAAAGCAAAGCTACTTTTATATGACATACTGGAAGCTATTAAATACATATCATATCTATTATCTGTCTATATGACTCTTTACCTAAAAAAATATACTATGCTATTTATTGATTTTGTCATAAACTGAACACTTTCTGTGATAGTTTCAACTACAGAATATTTTTTATTTCAGTGAGAAACTTTGATGATTTATTTTCTTAAATTCCAAAGATATCTCAAACTTTAAATGATCTCAAAACAAGTTTTTCTAAGTAGTTTTTATGAACCAAATTAAATCAAATTCAGAAAGATATTCAAAAGGCCACTAACACTGAGAAATGTGAGATGGAAAAAATGAATAAAGGATAATACATTAATTAACAAAAAGCTGAACCTTGCCTTGGTTTTCACCCTAGAAGAAGGATAATTAGAAACAACATGGTGAAATATTTTTTCATATGACTTTTGGGTTACTGAATGAAGCAAAAATGACAATAATGATAAAAAGAGGAAATTGAATTTAACTCATAAAATAAAAGAAGGAAAATACATACCCTGAGGCCCCTTTGTTCTTTACTTAACTCCCTAAATTACTCCTATGTTGGAAAAAAACCACTGAGTGCTTCAGTAATTACCACGATAGGGATGCATTAATGTAGAATGATAGACTTAATGCTTAGAATTTTTTTTTTAAAATCAAAACCTCTTTCCCCTAAAATTTACATGCAGATTATTTTAAAGTAGTATTCTCTCTGAAGAAACAGAGAACAAGCCAGGAACAGATGGGTTCTAATCCTACCTCTGACATATATTGGTTATATTATGCTAGGCAAGCTCCTGGTCCTATGGGTCACTCTCTGGTTATATATTGCAGAGAAAGTGGTGACTCACATTGGTAGATGGAGTTTCTCATGTCAATGAAATCACAAATTGAAATCCCTCTCCTTATCCTATTACCACTGAGGATAAAAAATTCACTCATTATATCAATATATACATATATATATATATATATATATAGGTATATACATATATACCACAATACTTGTTTACACAATTGTATACTATATATAATGCGGATATCCCAAATTAACAGGACCTGACTGTGACTAAGAGCGTGCTGGAATTGCAGTGCAGAGAACTGGATTTCATTTCCAACTCTGATATTTGCCAGTTGCATGATCATGGGGCAAGACAATTAAGCCCATTGGTTACTAAGGCACAAATTAGCCTTGGTGAAAAGTAGATTACCTCTTCTCCTATGACCAAAGGGAAAAAAAAGAGAAGTGGTAATTGTGGAATGAATAAATGATTTACTCAGCATTTGCTATGTGCCAAACACTGCTGAGAGTTACAAAGCAAGACAATCTCTGCCCTTGATTGAGGAAACAATACATAAAGAGGATTGGTGACCAGAAAGAGTTGTTTTAGTAGGAGAAGCCACAGGGATGGAGAGTGAAACAATATGGGAATTGATTGATAATTCTTAGTAGTAGGCATGTGATGGTGCAGTAGATTAAGTGTTACCTGGACTGAGGAAGACCTGAGTTCAAATCCAGTCCCAGATAGTAGTTGGATGACCCAGAGCAATTAGCTTAATTTCTGTTTGCTTCAGTTTCTTAAACTGTAAAATGAGAAAAAAAAAAACCTATCTAAGACGGTTGTTGTGAGATCAGATGAGAGAGCATTCACAAAAGCACTCAGCACAGTGTCCAGCACATAAGAATAAGAATAAGAATAGTAATAATAATGTGATATAGATGATTATTTTCCCTTCCCAGTAGCAACAGTGGTGTATTCAACTGGATTATATTTCTCAAAAGCGATATCCTGAAAAGAATTTAGCTTAAAAGGGCTAATCCCACTGCATTCTGGGACATCTCCAGTCATCCTATGAATCTCAGGCTGCTGGACACAGATCCAAGTCATGTGCAAGCCATCATTCCCTGGTGTTATGGTTCTCTTCGAGAATGAAGGACAAACACAACAACAACAAAAACAACAACTTCTCAATAGAAGAAATGGAGTGGGTGGAGGGAGAAGGTGTGAAAGTGGAATTGGAAATTAGAGGAGAGAAGAGAAGCTTTTGAACAGTTAATGTGGAGGATGAAGAATGAGATGGGAGTCAGTAAGGTAGGAAAAATTATCAATCAATAGGACTCAGATGAGGTTATGTAACATAAATGCATTTAAGATGGATAAAATAATTAGGGATAATAATACTTGTACTACCTCTCACAGGTTGTTGAAAGAAAAGTATATTATACCACACAAAACATTCCTATGAGTTACTCTTGTTTTGAAACAATTATGAAATAATTGTGATCCTTTCACTTTGAATATATTACTACCCTTTGACTCAATTAAATAGCCTTCTATTAAACAGATGCTATTCTGTCAGATACCAGGTATATAGATGCCATACTGCTTGATAGGCCTGAGGGGAAGGGGTAAAAGATGGAGTGATAAGTATGGGAAACAAATATGTGGGAAAGTGAGGTTAATGCAACTGAAAGATCCAGGGAAATGCTAAGAGAAAGTTGATTACTTTCACCAGATGGGATCCAATTTGTCTTTCAGAAGGGAATGGCACCTGAATTATGCCTTGGGGAAATGGAATGACTTCAGCAGGTCAAGAGGTGAGGGGAATGAAAAACTAGTCCAGATGTGGGGGAACAAGTGACTGAACGTCAACTGTCATTTCCTGGGACCTATGTCTAATTGTCTTGCTGTTTGTCGGTTTTCCTTTTCACATCAAGGTCTTCCATGTAATTTGGGCTAAAACAGTCACCTTGTCTCAGATATATGCCCTCTAGGTTAAGCTGTCTGTTGTTATCGTTCCCCAGCATTTTACACCTGGGCCACTTTGCTTGAAATTATGCTCCAAGGGGTCTGTATACCACTTGCTTTGTCAGCTCAGCTTGCCTTGGTTCTATTTGATGGCTGTCAAGATAGCTGGATTAAGTCCAGCTTTTCAAGTGTATCTGGCGTAAAAGGCATAGATTCTCTCCTGGTGACTGAGGGGAGTTTGAGTACTTTTATAATAAGCCTCCTTAAACCATTGGCTGTTTCACAGTTCGAGGCTTTGCTTCTCCAGCATGGACACATTCATAGTCTTTGTTTGGATCAGTCCATTTTTGCCCAAATTAAAACTGCAAGTTGAGTTCTATTATCTGAGAGGCCCCAGTTAAGAATTTCTGAGGACACTAAGGAGAAGAGACCAAGGATCTGAGCATATGATTCCTGGACAAGTCCCTAGCTTGCCTATTATAGTCGAATCCCTCTCTAGAATAGAGGAGTGGAGCTGAATACTTAACCTGGTAAACCGAAAGTGAGGAAGAAGGTTAAGCGAAAAAATTGCTTGGGGTTGTGTGAAAGGAGATGAAAAGGGTAAGAGGACAGAGCTAAAAGGTGGGTAAAGGTAAGAAGTTTCCAGGTAGAAGGTTGAAAGTAAAGTATCCTGCTCAGTAAATGAAATAAGGAGAAGTGAAAGAGACGAGCCTCAGGAAAAAGGAGTAGAGAAAAGAGCCCAGATTTTATTGTTGTTGTTGTTATAATTATTGTTGCTGCCATTTGAATAACTCTGTAAACTTATCAAAGTGCTTTATATATTTTAATCTCATTTTATCCTCACAAAAATCCTGGGAGATATGTGCTATTATTATTATTATCCCCACTTTACAGATAAAAAAACTGAGGCAGACAGAGGTTAAGTGACTTTCACAAGGTTCTGTCTTCCTCATTGTCTCTAGGATTCATTTTCAGAGAAACAGGATTCACATGCAGGCTCTTTTATATGACTGGTGCAACTTGAACAAGTCAAAACTACTCTGGGTTTTAGTTTTCTTCATCTGTAAAATAAGGGGACTGAAGTGGATAATTTCTAGGTCCCCATCCCAGTTCTAAATACCTATGAAACTTATAAAAGGAGCAATAGATCAGCCCCAGAGAAGAATGGGACCCCTTGAAGGTTGAAGTAACAAAAGATGGCAAAGAATCAATGGACAGACCGAGGCAGATACAGACTGGCACATGAAAATACACTCTCACGTACCACACAAGAATGTTGGGACACTTAGTGTTGGACACCACAACATTAATATTTGGAAATAGAGCCAAATGGAAGCTACCATGCAGTAATTCAAAATCCAATTCCATAGAGACAAACTTATGTCAACTCTAACAGAGATATATGATGAGCTTTTTTGAGTTACATATACAAATCAATCAGTGGCAGCCAAGGCTACACAAATTCCTGGAGTAGAAAACAATTCACCATAACTAAAGATAAATTATTCATTAGAGGGGAACAGGTAATTAGGGAAGCTTCGGAGATGTAAGAGAAAAGTATGGAAGATGTCTAGGTTAGGGAAGGGAACTAGGGTGAGTACACAAAAGATGGATTCAGGGGCCAGCAAAAAATCTTGGGAGAATCTTGGGGAAATTAAAGAATGCCAGTCTTTTACATATCAATGAATAGGTGTACAAATTTCTATTGTCATGAGTACTCTATATATCGGATCATAACATTCTGATTAGGAGACAGGAGTCAGCAATAATGCTAGGAACTGGATTCAGCAAGCAGTCCAACTAACCTTTAGGAGACCTGGGAAGTCAAGCAGCCTCTCCATGGTCCACCTTTTAAATTGTTCATATGTTTTAAATGTTCCTATGTTTTAAATCATAAATCATAAACCACAGATGGCACATCAGGATTGTGCCATAGGAGAGATTTGCAAGTGGAATCGCATGAATAAACCAATCAACAAGTATTTGCTAGGTGCCTGTTGTGTGCTGGACGTGTTGCTAGGTAATACAGATACAAATCCTCCCAGAGGTGAGGAGCTCACATTCTCACAGAGGAGATAAGAAGACCATATATGAGTTTATGCAGAATAATTTCAATGAGAATAAAAACCAATACATACAAAGTGGTTAAATACAAGGTTGTTTTAGAATAAAGGTAGTAGCAGTTGGGGTTCATGTAGAAGAAGGTGGTAGTTGGGCCGTATTTTGAAGGAAGAGAGAGATTCTATGGACAGAGTTAGGAGGGAGATGAACAGTTACATAGTACCTATTACATGCCAGGAGGCTCTAAGCTATGTTTAAAAATATGATCTCATTGGAGCCTTGCAACAACTCTGTGAGGTGCATGGTGTGAGTATCTCCATTTTACAGTTGAGGAAGAGGAGGCAAACAAGGGTTAAGTGACTTGCCCAGGGTGATTCAGTTAGTAAGTGTCTGAGGCTGGAGTTGAACTCACTTCTTCCTAACTCGAGGTGGCTCTCTGCCCACTGCACCACCTCCCTGCTCCTGAACCACCTCACTGCCCTTAGGGAGGGGCAGAAAGAATTCCAGTTTGCCTAGATTGCAGATTGCAACAGGAAGAGTAATGTTCAAAAGACTGTAAAGACAAATTGGGTTCATATTGCATAGTCTATTGACCTTTAAAAGTTAAACAGAGGATTTTATACTTGATTCTAGTAGCAAAGGGAAGTCACTAGAGCTGATTGAGTAGAGGAATGAGATGGTCAGGTCTGCAATTAAGGAATACAATTTAGGCAAAAAAAATCACAAGGAAAGGCTTGTTAAAGCTGAACTGAGATATGTATGTGGGTGGTGAGAACTGGAGGGCACTTCTGGTTACCTCTTTAACTTCAACGTGGCTTGAGATTTAATATTGGTTATAATATTATGGAATTTAAGGCTCCAGAATTTCAGACAGAGAAACTAACAAACTTGCTAAACAGAAATATGAAATCATGAGTAGCTTGAGAAAGGACAGGAATAAAGCTCTTAAGCCTGAAGAAGGATAGGCCTACAAATTGAAGAAAGAAAAAAGGGTAGTATTGCTACCTCCACCTAACCCCAGTCTATTTGATTCATGCTCTGTAAGATCAGATGACTTCCCCACTGAACTTATGGCCAAGTAATGGCAGCATAATGCTTTCATGTCGGGTGGACCTATACCTTCATAAAATAATAGGGTATTAGGATCACTTATGGGTTAGAATCTTAACTTTGTGCACAACCATCAATGCAAGTGAACAAAACAAAATATATTTCCTTGGTTGCATCTCCCTCAAAAGTCTTTCAATCCATGATTTAGAGATGGAAGAGACTTTAGGGAGCAGTAAATCTAAATATTTCAGTAAACTGATGAAGAAATAGGCCCACAGAAATTAAGAAATTTGTCCAAGGTCACTTAACTTTAAACCAGCAGAGTCAGATTTCTAATACAGGCTCTTTGAATAGAAATTTTTCCTTTACCCCATGCTGCCTCTTCTTTGGAATACTGAATGTCAGGAAGAGCCTTGGCAAGACTAAAAAACCTTAGAGGCTCATCTGCAGACAGGTCCTCAGGATTCCACTGCTACTTGGCCTGGGCTCCTTCTACGTATCTTTATATTCCACAGTTATCATCCTCTGCATTCATATAGAGAATCTGCAGTAAAAGTAATTTTTAAGTTCTGTCTGTCTTAACTCCAGGGCTTTCCAGAGTTTCTGGATGCATTGAACAGAGAAGTTCACACTCTCAGCCTTGTATTTATTAGTATTTCTTCTATTTTATTGATTCTGCATATGTGTGTATATATATATATATATATATATATATACACACACACACACATGTGCATATACATATACATGGACATGCATGTCCATATGTGTATGTGTTACATATTATATTTGGGTGTACTTGTTTCCCCATTAGGCCATAAGCTCCTTGTGAGTAGGCTTTATTTATATTTCTATCCCAGCACCCAGCATAGTGCCTGACACAAAATAATAAATATTTATTGATTTAGTGATCAATTCTGACCAACCTGGATTTAAAATGTCAGAGTTTTTTCCTGCATATACAATTTCTAGGTAAGAACGTTTCTTTAGACAGTGTAATATAAGTTTATTTTTTTCTAAAACTGTTCTCTAAAAACAGGAGGCAACTTTTAAGAAAACCTATGCTCAGAGACCTAGATAACATAGGAAACAAACATACGGACTTTTTAATAAGAATGTTCTTATAAATATCTCTATTTATATTTCAAGTTTATATATTTTGTTTTTATAGTAGTATTTAAAGGTAAGATACAATTACAAACAATTCATCCCAATTCTCTAATTCAAAAGGTATTTCTATTCCCCCATTAATGTATAAAGCACTGTGTTAGCCCTGGGGATATAAAAATGAAACAATCCTTACCCTCCAGGAATCTACCTTCCATTTAGGAATGGTAGGAAACACAACACATATTACAGATAAGTCAATACTAACTATATACAAAGTAATTTGGGTGGTGTTGTTTTGTTTTGTTTTGGGGGGGTGGGGTGAGGAAAGACCACACATAAATAGTGACACTTGAACTGAGGCTTGAAGGAAGCTAAAAATTATAAGAAGCATGGGTGAAGAAAGAATACATGCCAGGCATAGGAGAGGACTCTTACAGAGTTATAGGGAGATTGAATGTCATGTGTGAAAAACAATTAGTAGAAAAGTTTGGCAAGATCCATACGGTATATGAAGAAAAGTAGCATATAATAAACCCAGTCATGTTGACTGGAAAGAGATTGTGAGGGTCTTTAAATGAGAAACAGAAGAGTCTGTATTCAACTGAGAGAAGAAATTCTTAACCTGGAGACCATGAATTTATTTTTTAATACTTTAAAACTGTATTTCAACATAATTGGTTTCTTTTTTATTTTATGCATTTAAAGATGTTGTTCTGACAAGTGGCCTTAGACTTCACCAGATTGCCAAAGGAGTACATGGCACAAAATGAGGTTAAGAATCAATAGGGAACCATTGGAGCTTCTTGAGTAGGGGTGTGAAATCATCAGACACAGGTTTTAGAAATGCCACTTTGGCAGCCATGTGGAGGATGGATTGAAGAGGTCAGAAACTAGAGACAGAAGAGATTAAATCAGAATCTGTTGCAATAGTGCATTGGAAAGGTTATGAAGGTCTATATAACAATGTACAATTCAATATGGAAGTAGATATTTTGGTATATGATGTGATACCTGATGATCTATGATGTGCTGGATATAAAAAGGGGAGTTTAGGATGAAAGTTTATCAAAGAGAATTCAGTTCAACAAATATTTATTCAGTACCTGCTTTGTTTAAGCCACTTGATGGAAAGGGAAAAAGTAAATGGACATAAAACAAAAAAAGAAATGAGGGACATTACTTAATTAACAAAAAACTTTTAATAGTTGAGGAGATGTAAAAGAACCCCCCAAAATAAGAGGAAATCAGTAAAGAACAGAAGGCTAGAATGTTGCTTGTGATGTAATGGAAAGAAGAAAGCATTCATGAAATTTGGCTTTAGTTCAAAATTAATTATGAAACCTATTTGGAAGAAGTCATTTGTAAAAGATCTAAGTTCATGTGGAAAGGAAGCTCAAATGAGATAAAGTAGAATGTGAGCCAATACAGGAATTACTGGAGTAACCACTCCTTGCTATTTCATTAGTAAAGCCATTTTGCTAGTATTAAGAGACTGTGTTCCAGTGTTTGGAGTAGAAATCTGATTCACCATTTTCCATTTCTAATTATTACCCCAGGGGTTATCAGGGAGTAGAGAGAAGGATATTGGGAGATGGTAAAATTACAGCATCAGTAGCAAAGTAAAGCTTTCTCATACCAGGCTGATTGCTTCATATGCAACCCAAAATAGTGAATTGTAAAGTAATTTGAACTGTATTGATCATAATCAAAATTATGGATCCTTTTTCACATATTAAGAAACTAACAGCTGAACAGCCGTGAATATGCAAATACTCCAGAAGATGTGGCTGTCAAAAAAGTGAATTCAATTTAGGCCACATTGAAATGCATACTGGCTAGAACTAGGAAGAGGATAGCCCCACCACAATCACCACCACTATACTCTGCCCTGGTCAGACTATATCTAGAGAGTTACATCTGCTACGGGCACCACATTTAAGGAAAGCAGCTATTAACTAGAAAGATGTCAAGATCATCCCCTATGAGGATTTAACGGAGAAATGAAGATGTGTCTAGAGAAGAGATGATAACCATCTTCAGGTATTTGAAGGGTTATCACATCAAAGAGGGATTAGACTTGTTCTGCTTGACCACAGAGAACAGAAAGAGGAAAACTGGTTGGAAGAGATTACTTGAGGGTGAATCCAGAGGAAGACATCTTAGCAGATCTCTAGGCAGCATGGCAGCCTAAAGAGGTAGCAGGCTTCCCTTCACTAGAATTCTGCATTCAGAGTTTCATTTGTCAGATATGTTTGTACATGGGATTCTTGTTCAGCTGTGGGATGAACCAGATGGCCTCTGAGGTCTGTTTCAATTATGAGATTCTATGACCCTTTGCTGGCCCATAAGTTTTCAATGGAACGTGAAAGGAAATAGATTGTTCCTTAAGGAAAGAGATTAACTGTTTTTTTTTTAATTTTTCTTTCCCCAGCATTTAGTAAAGTGCTTGGCACATAGTAGACACCTAATAGATGCTGATTGATTTATTGTATCCTTGTTGAATATTTCCCAGTGTGTCATACACTAAATTGGAAGGTGGAGAAAGTATACCAGATGGCCCCTCATATCCTCTTTCTTTTTAAAGGATGACTTGAGGATTTGAAAAGAAAAAAAAAAGGTCTTGAACTCAGAGTCTGGGGAATAAATTCCTCTTATACCCAACCTAGACTAATGACTGTAGTCGATCCATGTTGTATCTGCCTGACAGATCTCTGGAATGGGGTAGGATAGGGTAGGGAGAGGTGAGTGACAGGAAAGGGATACAAATCTCTGAGCCAAACAAATTGCAGTGGAAATACCCATTCATATTTTTCTGACATCAAAAATGATACTAATGAAACTATTATTCCCTGACTGCCAGGATCCCAAAGGACACACTGGATATATTGATTTTTTTTCTCTGCGTCATTGCTATAAATTGCAGTATGAAGCAGAATTCAGTGACTACGTGCAAATATATATTGCTAATGAAAATCTGTGGTTAGAAGGTTTCCCTCATGCAGTGGATGTATGACCTTAGTCTCCTTCAGGATTACCATTAGTCCGTAACAATGTTCAGGCTCTCAAAAATCAAATCTGTTGCATACTCTTACATGTCTCTTTCATATGAATTTTCAGAGCAGATTCTGTTAGCAAGGAGAAAATCCCTGCAAAGTACTCTAAAGTAAATTTCAGTCTCTTAAGTTTCTTAAAGAACTATCTAGAATTTTGAAAGAATTTTTGCCCCTCACAGTTTTCAGAAAGAAGAAAGAAGGGTAGCAAGGTAGGTAGAAAAGGACCAAATGGAATCAATTTAGATTATTATTCAAACCAGTATCAGTGATGGAAAAGAGATTATTCGTCTTCACTCCTACCATAGCCATGACTAACCATAACATCATGGAATAACCTTAGCATCTTTATGAATTTCTCTGAGCAGCTTGACCTATTAATAGCTACTGTTATTCAGGTTTTATTTATGATGTCCAGGTAAAGGATATGTCTTTTGCTAGCTCATCATACCTTAAATGTAGATATTTCCAAAGTTTCTGTTCTGCTACCTCTTCTATGAATTATCTCCTTTGGTTATCTCAATAATTGTCTTACTTTAGTTATCAAGTCTAGGCAAAGACTCTCAAATCCAGCCTCTTCCTAGTTCTTATTTCTAATTTTAAGATATCTCTATCTGGCTATTTTATTGGCACCTCAAAGCAAATATGCCTTTAAAAAAAATGATTGATATCTCCTAAATGTTCCTTCTTCCTAACTTCACCATATTTGTTTCTTTAATCAATTATTAATTTTTAACATTCTCTGTTCCCTGTTCTCTTCCTTTCTCCCATTTCCATGATTTCTCTTATGTCATCCCCACATCTAGAATGGAGCTCCCTCTCTTTCATTGCCTCACAAACCACCCCATCTGCATTTGTCAAAGTCCCTTCCTTCATTTGTTATTCCCTCTGCCTTTCTCTCCTAATTACTCCTCTTCAATTAAAACTTCTCTCTCCTTTTTCAAATTTCTTAGCACTTCCCCTGGAACTCTCCTTTGCACATATCACACTTCTCCTTGTATTATAGCTATTTATATATTCCATCACAGACCAAGAGCCCATCATTACTGTGCCTTAAACCATGGTACAGCAAACTAAATTCCATAAATTTATATCATCTTCTTAGCCAGCTGTTCACTTCCCATATCCTCCTTTTACTTATTTTTTTCATGCTTAATCTGTAACACTAATGGAAATGCCACCTGAGCCCCTAAAGTTTTCAGTATCTTGCCCAGAGCTTTGTAATCCTTAGATATACTTATCTTCTCAGCAGTGTCATTCATCTCCACATGAATCACCATTGATTGTGGATGTTGAGTAGTCTTCAGAGCTCTATGTAAATTTCAGATACCTGACCTAAAGAGCCAAAACACCTCCTAATTTTTCACATGTGTTTAATTTATAGTGTTCCATACACTTAAGCTGGGAGCCACTGACCATCACTTTCTGTCTCTTCTTTCTGTGGCCAAATACTAAGGTCCTTAATCTTTCTATGGAATCACTGAAACTTTTTTTCATCATTCTGTGGTACTGCCTCTTGGCACTCTTCATCTACCATCCCGGTGAAAAATTTCAAACAAATTATATAACCTTAACTATAGAATGGCAGTGATGTGATCATAGCAATATATTTTTCCAAATCTCTTTTTCAAATAATTTCATTCTTCTACTTCCTAATAGTAGTTTGGATTCAAGCAGTTTCCTGAGAGTCCTCCTCTTTGTTGTACTATGGAAACATGGTCTTTCCATCACACCAAAGAACCTTCCTTCTTCTGGATAAACAAGAAAGTATCAAGGATTTTCCCAGCTCTTCTCCCTTCTCCTCCAGTAAGGAAATCAGCCTGTATTTTGCACATGAATAGTTGTCAATTGATTCCAAAAGAACATTAACTAGTGTAAGCTTTCAGGAAATTCTCAATTTTGAACAGATTCAGCTGAAGTTTTCATTTTTCTGTCTCACACTGCCAACTACCTGTTTGTAGTGTAGGGCCTCTTTTTCTCTTGTTATCCAGGTAGAATTGATCTTCAATTATTACACTCCTTTTAATGACTTAATAAAAGCAATAGCTACACTCTAAGTTAATTTCTGGTATCTTATTTCCTTATTCTGCTGTCTTCTTTCTGAGACTTCATTATTATGGCACATTCTAATCTTATGACAGTTACAGTTATTAGAGGACCTCCAAAGTCAATTAATCAACCAACACACATTTATTAAGTACCTGGCATGTGCCAGGTTAGGAGGAAGAACATTACATGAAGGGGTACAGACACCAAAAAGGCATAGATTTAGGAAATGGATTGTTATATATGAAAAATTTTAGAAGGCTAATGGAACTGGATTAGAGAGTAGAGAGGAGGGGATGGAGTCAAGATGGCAGTGTAGAAGCAGGAGAACTCCATGGCTCCCCCTATAACCACCTCAAATACCTATAAAATATGACTAAACAAATTTTAGAGCTCCAGAAGTCATAAAACAACAGAGAAACAAGGCTCCCACTGAAGGCAGCCCAGCAGACATATGGAAAGGGCTCATTGCAGCCACTGGGATCGAAGTCCAGCCCCATGAGGTTTTAGTCCCAGGGTGTCCAGGAGAAACCCCACCTGGAGCTTTCAGGAGATTCAGTTTCCAAAATTACCAACCCATAAGAGCGAAGAACAAAGGGAAAAAATCAGTAGAACTCAGCTAAATTTCAGGGAGAGGGTCTGGCCAACTGCTCCAGAGCTAGAAGCAGTCTGAAGCAGCGGCCTTGCAGCCATCTCCACGTGGCTGCTTCAGAAGCTCCCAGTCTGCAGATTGCAGGGGGGCCAAGTGATCACTCAGAGACTAAGTACTCTTGCCTTGAGCTGCCTGGATCAGGATCGCGGTTTTGGGTGGTGGTCCTGAGGTGCGTTTTCAGTGAGCCAAAGCTGGTGGGGGCTGCAGAGATAGCAGTGGCCTCCTAATAGCTCCAGCAACTGTGACAACCCCAGCAATTTGTGATGCAACTCTCCCCTCTGAAAGCAGAGTTCTACTGAAACTAAAAGTCAAGTAATTGACTGGTAACATGAGTAGGCAAAGGAAGCAAAGCAAGCCCAGCAATGCAACTTTAGATTCCTTTTTGGGGGACAAAAAGGATCAAAACATGGAATGGGAGGAAGACAACACGGTCAGAACTCCTGCACCAAAAGTTTCCAAGAAAAATGTAGACTGGTTACAAGCCATAGAGTAGCTTAAGAAGGATTTTGAAAATGAAATAAAAGAAGTGGAGGAAAAAATGGGAAGAGAAATGAGAATGATGCAAGAAAATTATGAAAAGAGAGTCAACAACCTGACTGAAGAAAATAACACCATAAAAAATAGACTAACTCAAATGGCAAAAGAGGCCCAAAAAGCAAATGAGGAGAAGAATACCTTAAAAAGTCGTATTTGCCAGATGGAAAAAGAATCTCAAAACCTCACTGAAGAGAATAATTCCTTCAGAAT
>CM053588.1:250889651-250918637 GCA_028646515.1 Pseudochirops corinnae
TCCCTACTCTCCTGTGTGGAAAGATACCCAATTTAGAGTTTATGTCATTCCTTCCCTAAGCCAAATTCAATGAGAGTATGGTTGACCCTTTCCCTTTTGCCTTCCTGTTCTCCCCCTCCATTGTAACAGTTATCCCTTGCCTCTTCTATATGAGATGATTAATCCCATTCTGTCTCTTCCTGTCTCCTCTCATTCTATTCCTCTCCCACCTCACACCTTTTAAAGTATCATTCCTTCCTATTCAATTGATCCTGTTCCCTCTATGTATACATATATACACATACTCAGATATGTATTCTTACACATATATATACCCTCCTATATAGACATATGTTTGTGTGTGTGTGTGTGTATATATATATACGTATATATGTTACACATTTGTATTCCCTTCACCTATCCTCATACTGAGAAAAGTTTCATAAGTTACAATTATTGTTTTTTCCATGTTGGCATCAACTTTGATAAATTCCTTATGATTTCTTTTTCATTTTTACCTTCTCGTGCTTCTTGTATTTGAGTATCAAATTTTCTCTTCATTTCTGGTTTTTTTCAGCAAGAATGTTTGAAAGTCCTCCACCTCACTGAATGAGCCCTTCCTGTCCCGCCTGCCAGGCTGCCTTTAGCAGGAGATATGTTTTTCTGTAATTTTGTGAGTTCTGGAGCCCTAAAATTTGTTTAGAGTCATATTTTGTGGGTTATTTGAGGTGATTATGTGGGAGCTGCAAAGTGTTCCTGCTTCTACACCACCATCTTGGCTCCGCCCCGAAGAGATGATATTTAAAAGGTGAAATTAAGAGGTGAGAGAGGAATACAATGAGAGGAGATGGGGAGAGACAGAATAGTTTAAATTATCTCATATAGAAGAGGTAAGGAATAACTTTTACAATGGAGGGGAAGAACAGGAAGGCAAAAGGGAGTGGGTCAACCATACTCTCATTGAATTTGGCTTAAGGAGGGAATGACATACACTCTAAATTGGGTATCTTGCCCTACAGGAGAATAGGGGGCAAGGGAATGAGAAGGGGGATGATAGAGGGGAGGGCAGGTTGGGGGAGAGGGTAGTTAGAAGCACATACTTTTGTAAAGGGACAGGGACAAAGTAGAGAATAGAACAAGTGGGGGGCAGGATAGGATGGAGGGAAATATAGTCAGTCTTTCACAATATATCCACTATGGAAATGTTTTGCATAACTACACATGTACAACCTATATTGAATTGCTTATCTTCCCAGTAAGGGTGAGTGAAGAGGGAGGAAGGGAAAGGATCTGGAATTTAAAGTTTTAAAATAAAATGTTTTTAAAATTTTTATTTATTATTATTATTATTATCATTATTTACATGCAACTGGGAAATAATATATGCAGGCATTGGGACATGGAGATCCATCTTGTGGAAATGAATAATGTAAACTAAAAATTAACATAAAAGTTAATTTTAAAAAAATCAAACCCAACCATGACTTCCCAGACATATAATGTCCAAATCCATAGGGCTTGGATCAGGATACTCTTTTTTCTATTAATTCAGTCTAAGGTGATGTTTCTTGGCCTACCATTTTTTCACCAGAGACATAGAAGATATTATTTGGGATGTTTATATTAAGAAAAGGAGATAAACAGAGCCTCCTAACAAGCCTGAGATACAGAAAATAAATGGACAGTTTAAGTGGCGTACTGATACCCTCAAGATACTTGATGGAAGTTTTGTGGAAAAATTGGAAATGAATCACAAGACAGCATGATATGGAGTGATTGTGCTCTGCATTGGTGAGGGTAGTAGTCACTGATGATATCACTGAACCATCAGAGTAATGTTATTAGAATTCTTAGCAGCTACATTGTACTTGTAGTCAATGGCATTGACTTTTTAAAGTCATACCTTTTTAAAATGAATTGTTAAGCCAGGTCTCTCCCATCCTGTATTTGTGCAGCTGTTTTTTTTTTCTTTTCTTTTTAACCTTAGAGGAGAGCTTTGTGCTTATCTCTGCTTCATTTCATCTTATTAGTTTATGTTCATCAGCCTAGACCATCATAATCACTTTAAATCTTGATTTTGTATCTACTACAGTAGCTACTCCTTCCAGGTTTGTATCATGTACAGATTGATTTGATAAGCATGTCTTCATCCAAGCATCTCTTCATGAGAAAATATGGACCAGGATAAAGGAAAGTACAGGGCTTTATGAAACACTGTTAGTCAGATCCCTCTAGGTTGACACTGATCTATTACTCAACCAGCTACATAGTTAATTTGTGAAGGAGCTAGGACCAGAACCTAGGTCTCCTGGCTCCTAGTCAGGCACATTTCTTCCTTTGTCACAGAAGTAGCTTTTTTCTTACACAAATCACCCTCATCTATATTTAGAAAGTCATCAAAAGAAACATTTATCATTGCCACAAAATTGGAGAAGATTTTAATCCATCAAAACTCCCTTTTGACCATATTCAGGGTGAATTAATAAGAGGGTAGCATGACTTGTTATTTCATTAGAAAAGAATAGTAAATCATATTCTGAGAGAGAAGTAGAAATCCAGTCCTGTTCATTCTTTTAGAAAGTTGGGACAGGGCGGGGTGAGGATAGTCTCTCATCTCTACCATTGACTCAAATCTCTAGTGATTACGTTCCCCCAGTTTTAGCACTACAGTTCCATTTAACCACTTAACAATCAGATTAACTTTTTAAAAGCAACATTTACTTTCATGGCATTACATTAACAAAACATACTGACATTCTTTCCAACCTTTCAAGGGCATAATATCTCCTAAACCATGCCCAGCTCTCCTTATGCCTTGCTGCAGTATCTGGGAAGGAAGAAGTTTAGGTTCATAGCTTAACCCAGTTTCTAAATGGCACTAGTACCATCAAGTTCCAAATTCAAAACACCTTGAATTTGTGTCCCAGGACACTGGCTTCTAAGGGTTCCCCTGCTTGGCTAGTTTCAGCCTTTGCCTGGAATCCTGCCCCCTAAGTTCCTCTTGGTTCAGGTTCAGATCCCAGGGTCTGGGGGTCTAGGACTCCAGTCCCCACACCTAGAATTGAAAAGAATAAACAATGATGCAAACTCCAGTAGCTCTAACACAATATTCACAGCACCTACAATGGCTACGAACATGCTGGCATAATTCTGAATTGCAAAATATAACAGACTCTTCACATGGAAGACAGAACCAAAACATTTATTCAAACACCAGAAAGTTGAATCCCAATGCCAGAAAACCAAATCTATCATAGCCACAAAGAAATCTATCCACAGTAACAATGCAGGGGACACTGCCATCCCCAAGCCTTCCCCCTGCTAGAACCTTCCCACTCTCACAGCTCACTGCCTGCTTCCTCTCTCTCCCTCAGTTCTAACTACTCTGACCAACTTCCTCTCAGCTCTCCTCCACCCTTCCTGCTCTACCCTTCCTTGCTCCACCTATTCAGCAAGCTCCTCCCACCACAGACTCATGTGACTCAGGTTTCCATGTTACTCAAGCAGGTAACATGGGCCTATTAATGATGGGAAAGATCTTTCCATTTACATTACCTTTATAACTCCAAACCCATTTCTCAGGGCCATGTAGCCAAACAGTAGGGGAAAGTGCCCCCAAGTCTATTTCCAATTACCATATGATGCCAGTCAGCAAGTGAATTAATCTTTCACCATTAGATACCTCTGGAAGAAACAAAGACTGAATCAGTCCAGCAGGTTTAAAGACACAGGATGGAAAGAGACTGATCCCTCCCACATGGTATGTCTTTTCCCAGAAGCAAGTCCTTGGCATCTCGCATGTGAATGCTTCATATTGGGTGTTCTGTGCATATGCCAAAGCCCCAATCCATTCATATATTTATATATGTCATGTGTATGTATACATACACATATGAATATGTAAAAATATATATTATATATATACATATGTATGTGTATTCGGTATGTATATTTATTTTATATATGTCGGTGTTTACATATATATACATATGTACATATACATATACACATATATACATATATATGTTAGTAGAGTAGGCCTTTGGTACACACACATTGCCTGTATCTATCTACCTACCTACCTACCTACCTACCTACCTGTCTGTCTGTCTATCTATCTATCTATCTATCTATCTACCTACCTTCCTACCTACCTACCCACCTGTCTGTCTATCTATCTATCTATCTATCTATCTATCTATCTATCTATCTATCTATCTATCTGTCTGTCTGTCTGTCTGTCTGTCTTTCTATCTATCTATCTATCTATCTATCTATCTATCTGTCTGTCTCTCTACCTGCCTACCTACCTGTCTATCTACCTACCTACCTACCTACCTGTCTATCTACCTACCTATCTCTCTCTCTCTCTCTCTCTCTCTCTATCTATCTATATGTATGCACACACACATGCATACACATATGGCCGTTGAAATATTAACAGTAAACATCTAAATTCATCAAATATATTTGGCATGCATTTGGAAGAATAAAAATAACTTTGCTTCATTAAAGGACATCAAATTCTTTTTCTTTCTCTCTTCCTCCTTTCCTTTCTTTCACCCTTCCTTTGACTTTTTCTTTCTTCTACTCTTCCTCTCTTACCCCTTCCCTCTCTGCTTCCCTCCTCTCTCTCTTTCTGTGTCTCTGTGTCTATCTCTGTGTGTATGTGTGTGTGTGTTTGTGTGTGTGCGCGTGTGTGTGTGTGTGTATGTGAGTGTCCCTTCCTCCTTCTCCTCCTCCCTCTCTTTTTCTTTCCTTCCCTTCAAAGGTGAAAGTGCAGGGGTCACTCACAACCTGATTCCACTCAATTCAGCATAGAGGGTCTGGTCAATTTTCTGACCTCAGCTAGTTTGCCACATAATAGGCAACCTCGGTTCCTAGGAGCTCACCATACTGCTGCCAAACAGTGAGATACATTTTCAGCTTAGCCCACTTCAGTTCAGAATTTCCAAGCTCAAGAGATCCACAAAACTTCACATCCTTGGTAGCAGGTATTACAGGAGTGTGCCACCACACCCAGCCCATTTTCTATTACATTAATGACCCTTTAATAAGGTTTCCTTTCCAAATGGCACTCTTTTGTTGACTTTAAGTGAGATTTGCTTTAAAAGTTATATTACTGGATACCATGAAATTGTTCACACTGTGCTCACTCCATATTTACCTTTAACGTAAATCAGTCACTGCATATCTTCCCTGAAGCATCCCACAGATATCTGTGTTTCATAGTCCCCTGCTCTAAATAGGAATGTATGGCAGAGGTAGAGTGGGCAAGCCATATTTTTTTTGAAAGATAAGTCTATTAAAATACCCTTTCCACTGAGGGTTGTTCCCCATCCCACCCCCAGTAAAATAAACTTTAATAGTGAGAATGCTCTTTTTGTCATTTCCCATCACTATTCCATAAACTTCAAAGAAGTAACTTTACTACCTGAGAACAGAGCTGAACAAGGAAGTGTCAGGCATTACAGGAAGCTAAGGACAGGAAAAGAGAGTAAGTGGTGAACATCATAGGGGAATGAATTTACAAGCTGTGCTGCAGCTCCCCCTGAGGAGCTGCCTGGAATCTTCTACTCTGATCCCCTCGATTCCCTTGAAAATTCCCCAGAATCCCTGGAGAGTGAAAACATTAACTTCAATAAATTTTGACAGTGAAAGTTCAACTAGCATCAGACTATGATAGACAGCCCACATTCAATCTCCTTCTTACTAGGAAATTTCTTTTATACAATTTTATCCTTTTTATTGTTTTGTTATAACAGATTTAGTTGCATTATGCTTGTTACATTTTATGTGCTCATTCACTGAGACTTACATGTAATTTATAGCAGATTATGGTTAAATTGTGCCTGATGAGACATGTTTTGGAAAGACATTGCACAGGAGTACTGACAAATGTTCCACATAATGTCTAAGAAGTAAGCCATGATTATCAAGGATGTTCAAGAGAGGCACTCTTTAGTCCTGATGAACCCAGGGTGTCTCCTTTAGTTATAAAGACAGACTGACAAAGAATTACTTTTTAATTTGAAAAAAATCAATATACAACATTTTAGGGATAATATTCAAATATATTAAAGCATTGCAAAGGAAACAATTACTTTTATTCTGTGGTTTCAGTCTAATGGTTTGGGATATGTGTAGTTACATGAATTCATTCATTGAATAAATATTTTGTTTTGCTCCCAATACTCTCAGAAAAGATTTCTCCCCAGAATTCCCAAACCAAATGCAGTTTCCCATTGTTGTTTGTTGTTGTTGTTCACTTGTTTCAGTTGTGGCCAACTCTTCGTGACCCCATTTTGGATTTGTTTTTAGCAAAGATACTGGAGTGATCTGCCATTTCCCTCTTCAGCTTATTTTACAAATGAGGAAACTGAGGCAGAGTTAAGTGACTTTCCCAGAGTCACACAGCTAGTAAGTGTCTGAGATCAGATTTGAACTCAGAAAGATGAGTCCTTCTGATTCTGAACCCAGTGTTCTATCCACTGAACAACATTTCTCAAAATTTTTTAAAATGTCTGTGATTTATTTGATTAGTAAACTTTGTCTTGAAATTGTGTCCTCACCACACCTGACTGGACAGAAACCTGCAGGATGCTAAATCCATTGGCACTCTGCTGACTATTTGGAATGCCCTACATGATTTGGTTACCTATGATGTGATAACTACCAATAATATGACCTATCAAGTGAGGTCACTGCCATTGGTGGCCTTAAGCAAATCTATGGCTTTCAGAAGACTTCTGCAGGTGTTCATGCTCCCAGGTGTTTTCTTGGCTTCCAGGATTCACTGGAATGCAAATCAAGCTAGAATTCTGGTAGCAAAATAAATCCACATGAGTCTTTCAACAATTGCTACAAATTTGCAATATACCTTTTAAAAGATGTTGTTCAATTTCCTTTCTATCTCAGGGATTCCAAAAGCATTGTTTGGCTGTCACAATGTTGTTTAAAAAAAAAAAAACCTTTATAATAAGGGTTTCATTCATTTACTCTTTTTTTGAACAACTACTATATATAAAGCATTGTGCTAAGCATGCTGACAAATATAAATTAGGTAGCTAACCTCATAGGATTTACAATCTAGTTGGGAGAAAAAGGCCACACATGAAAAATCTCATAATAAAGGAATTAAATAAAAAAACAAGCTACCAATACAAGACAACAGTCCCTAAATCAGGGCCTTGAACATAGCAGACATTTGATAAATAATTGTTGATTTCGTTTAATATTGTTTTACGGTGGCATTTACGAAGCCCCAATGAGTAGTATCAATGATGTGTTATATGAGTTCAAAGAGGAAACAGACTGGTTAGAGAGGACTTCATAAAATTGGAATTTGACATGTGTATTAAAGAACAGGTAGGATTTGGAAAGATAGGTGTCAGCATGGAAGGAACTCGCCTTTCTTAAGAGAATGGATTTATTTTATTTAGCTTCATCACGGTTCCACCGTTTTTCTCTCTTCTACAATATTAGTAATTAGACTGATGGCCTTTTCACTGACCACTTATTTTCATTGACTTCAAATAACAAGTAGGTAGTAATATTTCACAAAGTTTAATAATAATCAAAACAAAACAAGACAAAAAAACCTTTTAGGAAGCTAAAGGAAGAGGACAGCAATGCAGGTAAAACACAAAGTAACAGTGGGTCCACACCCACGGAGCAGAAATCACATGTTTCTTCATTTGCCAAGCCTTCGTTCTACTTGAGAAAACTCACAAAATTGTTGGGAAAAAGTCACATTTACGAAGAAAAAGATGGAACTTCAAAGAAATAGTTTGACGTTCAAATTGTCTCTTGTTTTTCTTGACGCCTTTGGTTTTTTACATCACAATTATTTCTGCATATATTCCTCCCCCACAAACACTTGACAAGCCGCTGCTTGATACATAAAGGAAAAGGAAAAGAGGAATAAAAGAAGTATAAAAAATACTAACCAATTAAACAACGTTATCTGACAGCATATGGACGTATTTCAAACCAATAGTAAATCACTACAATGAAGGGAGGAAGGGAATCATTTCTCAATGATTCTCCAAAACCAAACTTGGATTATAGTTGCACAGTATTTAGTTTCACTTTTAATTCTTACCATTTACACTGGTTGTCCTCCAAATGAATAGTTTTTTCCTGGTCCTATTTCATTTGGCATCAGTTACATATGTTTACATGCTTTCCTGAATTCTTCATTGTCTTCATTTTTTTTGCATTTATATATGACAACCTTTCTTAAGACAAATTTAATATCAGAGAAATATTGTCCCAAGGGTACTTTGATGTCAACAGTTAGAAAATAACAAAGACTTTTGTTTGTATCATCTAATATTCCCAAATCTTATAAAGCTTATGTACCTACCTTTGACCATCATCATTCATGTATGCTTTGTCTCTGACTTATCTACCAGTGAAGTAGGGATGTCTATGGATGGAATGTGTATGTGTACAAAGAGGACAGCTAGGTGTTGCAGTGGATAGAGTGCTGGGTCTGGAGTCAGTAAGACCTGAGTTCAAATTTGGCCTCAGACACATACTAGGTGTGTGATCCTGGGCAAGACATCTAGCCTTGTTTGTCCAAGTTTCCTCATTTGTAAAATGAGCTAGAGAAGGAATGGGACAAACCACTCTAGTATGTTTGTCGAGAATATCCCAAATGGTGTCATGGAGAGATAAACATCACTGAAATGATTAAGATAACAACATGGATGGTGAGCTGGTAACATCATAGAGTTATAAGGTTAGAATTCTAGAGTTGGAAGGGACCTCAGAAACCATTTAATACAGGGGTTCTTAAGCTTTTTTGTGTCATGGACCCTTTTAGCCATCTGGAGAAGCCTATCGAGGTTTTCTTGGAATAATGTCTAGTTCAACCTCTTCATTTTACAAATGAAGATACTGAGGCTCAGGGAGGTTAAGTGACTTGCCTAAGGTCAACAAAAGCAGTAAGCTTCAGAAGCAGGATTTGAACCAAGAACCTCTGTCTCTGGAGCCAATGCTCTTTCACTTGTGCAACTCTATGCTCACACAATCATTTGACTGCAACTACAATCGTCATAAAAAATTATGCCACTTGAAGCAATAAGCATTAGCTCCATAATGCCAAGGGATGGCCCTGTTTGACATGATGTGAAGCAGACAGACCTCCACAATACAATGAGAGCAATGTAAAACCTCTACCCTGCAGCCTCAAATACTTCCCTCACTGGTATACCTGAAAAAATATCCTTAAAGCTAAAACTGAATTGAGCTCTGACCAGGCAACTTAAAGATGAACTTTAGTTGTTAAGAAAAGCCTACTAAGGAAAATCACCAAACTCTTGTCTTTTTCTTTGACATTAAAAATGTTAGTGCCTTGTATCACGCAGGCCTCATCATGAAAGAATGAACTATTTTCAAGGCTACAGGAAAAGTAGACAGTGAGAACTCAGCCAAGCCTGATTTTACAAGGATTAGGAAACATAATCAAAGAGCAGGTATAGAACACTATGGCAGAGAAGACAGCAATCATCAGCACAGCATTGGCTGCACAATTGACAACCACTTGGCCAGATCTATAATGAATGTCCTACAAGCAGATAGAATGATGCAAGTGAAAGTTCCATCACTATAATGTGACAGTTAATTGAGACTAGGCTCCCACAGAGACCACAGAGGAAGAACCAAATAGGTTATTTTATAGTGACCCAGCAGATAAAGCACTCCATACCTATATTATTTTCAAGGCGCAATTCAGGACTGATTTGTATTGTCAGAGAGGAAGGACTTTCTAGACATGCACAACACGAGTTAAAAGTAGTAGGACATAAAATTGTTCACTCAGAAATAAAAGGCAATTAGCAAAATAAAACTTTAGCGGAAGATGACTAAAGAAGACTTTACAATATATAGCCAAGATGAGCCTTGTGTTAAACTATTAGGTACCCCTAAAATATTATATTTACCCAAATGAAGCAAGGGCTTGGCTTCACTAAATATCTTTTTTTCCCCAAATAAGTGTATTATTTATTTATTTGTGACTTTCTTTTCTTTTGAACTTTTGAGTTCCACATTCTCTCCCTCCTTCCCAGCCCTCCCCCACCCACAAAGAAGGATAGTAAATGATATCAATTATACAAGCAAAATCATGCAAAACACAATTCCATATTAGCCATGTCACAAAGAAAAAGAAAGTGAAAAAAATTAAACTTTAATTTGCACTCAGAGTTCATCATTTTTTCTCTTGAGATGGATAGCATTTTTTTATCATGAGTTCTTTGTAATTAGTCATTGAATTGATCAAAGTAGCCAAGTCTTTTCATTAAAACATTGCTCTGCACAATAATCTCCTGATTCTTCTCACTTCAGTTTATACCAGTTCTTATAAGTCTTGTCATTTTTCTGAAACCACCCCTCTCGTCATCTCTTGTAGCACAGTAGTATTCCATTACAATCATATGCCACAACTTGTTCAGTCATTCCCCAATTGTTAAGCCTCCCCTCAATTTCCAATTCTTTGTCATCACAAAAAATGCTGCTACAAATATTTTTATATAGGTCCTTTTCCTTTTTCTTTCGTCTTTTTGGGCTACATACCTAGTACTAGTATTGCTGGATCAAAGGCTATGCAGTTTTACAGCCTTTTGGGCATAGTTCCAAATTGTTCTCCAGAATGTTTGAACTAACAGTTTATTATCATACCTATTTTCCCTCATACCCTCCAGCATTTGTCATTTCTGATAAGGGTGAGGTGGTACCTCAGAGGTGTTTTATTTTGCATTACAACATTGCAATCAACGGTGATTTAGAGCATTTACTTATATGACTACAAGTAGCTTTGGTTTCTTCTTATGAAAACTGACTATTCAAAAATCTTTGATCATTTATCAATTAGGAAATGGATCTTATTTTTCTAAATCTGACCCAGTTCCCTATATAATTTTTAAATGGGACCTTTATCAGAGGAACTTGCTGTAAAAAGTTTTCAACTACTTTTCGTTGTTTATAGTACTTTTTAGCAAAATGTAATTTCCCTAATTATCTCTTCTAAATAGGTCTCTTTTTTCTTTTGCTTTGTCTGAGATCATGATTGCTACTCCTATATTTTTTACTTCAGCTAAAGTATAATAGATTCTGCTTTTGCCCTTTATTTTAACTCTGTGTGATGGTTTCTGTTTCAATGTATCTCTTCTCAACAACATATTGTTGGATTCTGGTTTCTAATCTATTTTTCTATCCACTTCCATTTTATGGATGAGTTCATCCCATTTACATTCACAGTTATGATGACTAACATTGCATTTCCCTCCATTCTATTGTCTTCTTTTTATCTTTTTCTCTCTTTTTGTCCTGTTCATCATCAAAAGTCTGCTTTGCTTCTGACCACTGCCTTTCTTAATCTATCCTCCCTTTTGTTATCCCCCCATATGTGTCATAACCTTCCTCTCTTATTTCCCTATTAAGACAGATTTCTATACACAACTGACTGTGTTTATATAGTCTTCCCTTTTTGAACCAATTTCAGTGAGAGTGAGGTTCAAGCATTGCCTGCCACACCCTCTCCCATTTTTTGCTTCACTATAAAAGCTCTTCCTTGCATGCGTCTTCTATGTGAGAAAATTTTCCACCCTCTACCTCTCTCTTTCCCCTTACTCTTTCTCGCCTCTTAATTTTTTCTTATCTCATCCCAATATAATTGACTCACATTTATGACTTATATATATGTGTGTGTGTGTGTGTATATATATATATGCCTTCTAACTGTCCTAATAATGATAAAGTTCTTAAAAGTTACATTTGCTATCTTCCTATATAGATATGTAAACTGTTTAACTTTATTGAGTCCCTTATGATTACTCTTTCATGTTTACCTTTTTATACTTCTCTTGAGTCTTGTGTTTAAATGTCAAATTTTCTATTCAGTTCTGGTCTTTTCATGGGAATATTTGAAAGTGTCTATTTCATTAAATATCCATTTTCCTCTGAAGGATTATACTCAGTTTTACTGGGTGTATCAGCAAGCACCCTAGCATACCCAGGGTGGCTGCTAGCACAGGTTCTTAGATCTGCTTTTCTAAAGGAAAGAAATTCAAAATGGATTAACAGTCTCAGTTTAATCAATCAAACACGTATCATTTACCTAGTTCAGGGGAAAAAGTCAGCACCCTGAACTTCAGAGAATACAAACAGAATACAAAACACAAATTAACAAGCAGAAGTTACAAGCAGACAAAGAAACAAATCAGCAGACGGGCTTCCAACCATCTGATCATTACATCAGTTACCTAGTTAGTTAACAGGGAGGGAAACACCAACATCTGAGTTTTTCAAAGCTGGAGGGCTCAACAGCTTCCCAGAGTCTCATCTGGCCAAATCACACAACTCTTCTCAAAGTGAGCCCCAAAGCAAAACCTCACATCCGGGTATATATAGCCTTCTCCTGGATCAGAGAATGTCACAGCCCTCTTGACCCACTGCCCAATCACAAAGCAATAAGGTGGGGCATTCCTGAAAAACAAGCCTCCCACCATGGGCTCCCCATGACCACATTCAGCCTATTAGGGAGCAGAGTATATTTTCATATCAGGGAAGGTTCTCAGAGCCACTTAAGCCTATCAAGGGGCCTCGGGTCAGGGAAGATCTTCAGATTCCCATAACACTGGGTAAGTTATTCTTAGTTGTAATCTTCTAGCCCTTTTGTTTATCAGAATATCATATTACAAGCCCTCCAATGGAAACTGTTCAATCTTGTGTGATCTTTACTGGTTCCATGATATTTGAATTGTTTATTTCTGGCTAATTGCAATATTATCTCCTTAACTGGAGTTTGGCTATGATATTCCTAGGAGCTTTCTTTTGGGATCTCTTTCAGGAAGTAACCAGTAGATTTCTTCCATTTCTATTTTACAGTTTTGATCTAAGATACAGAAGAGTGTCCCTTTATAATTTCTTGAAATATGATGTCTAGGGCCTTTTTTTTTTAAATTATGGTTTTCAAGAAGTCTGATAATTCTTAAATTATCTCTGCTCAATCCATTCTCCAGGTAAAGTTATTTTTCTGATGAGATATTTCACATTTTGTTCTTTTATATCATTCTTTTGACTTTGTTTTATTGTTTCTTGATATCTCATGGAATCATTAGTTTCCAGGTGCCTGATTCTAATTTTTAAGGAATTCTTTTCTTCAGTGAATTTTCATGCCTCTTTTACCATTAAATCAATTCTGGATTTTAAGGTGCTATTTTCAATTGTTTTGTGCCTACTTTACCAACCTGTTAATTCTCTTTTCAAAATTTTCTTATATCATTTTTATTTCTTTTCCCAATTTTTCCTCTGCCACTCTTTTTTTTTTTGGAGGAGGTAGGGCAAGGCAATTGGGCTTAAGTGACTTGCCCAAGGTCACACAGCTAGTAAGTATGTCAGGTGTCTGAGGCCAGATTTGAACTCAGGTCCTCTTGTCTCCAGGGCCAGTGCTCTATTCACTGTGTCACCTAGCTGCCTCCTCCTCTACCACTCTTATCTTTTTCTTTTACTCTTTCAGGAAATCTGCTTGGACTTGGATCCAATTAGCATTTTTCTTTGAGGTTTTGCTTGTAGTTGTTTTCACATTGATGTTTTCTTCTGAGTTTATGTCTTGGTCTTCCCAGTCTCTGTCATAGCTTTTTATGGTCAAGTTCTTTTTGTGGTTGTTGTTGTTGTCTGATCATTTTTCCAGCCTATTTCTTGACTTTAAACTTTATGTTAAAGATGGGCTCTGCTCACTTAGGGGTGTGGAGACACTGTTTTAAAATTGTTTAGAAGGGAATGTTGGAAGAATTCAGCTGGGTTGCTGCCTATATTCTACCATCTTAGCTTTGCCTTCTATTATATATCTAAATATATAAAGACAGGTGTGAGACCCCTTCTTTTTTCTTTTGAGGAGTCAGAGCATAAGAGTTTAGCTAAAACTGGCTGATATACCACATTTGTATTAAACAAGAATCTTCACAAGAATCTTTTGAGGATGAAAGTCAAAACTTTGCTGGAATTACTGCTGGTGAGTTGGGGAATGGACAGGTTTAATCAGAGGGTTTACTGAAGTAGGTTCACTTTTACCTGCAATTTAAAAAGAAAGGAAAGTCATTTTGTGGGACAGGAAAGAAGAGCAGTAGACCTAAGGTAAGATCTCATTTAACAGGCAGAGGACAAAGGTCTTAATGTGAAGGTGACCAAAGGGGCAGGCTTGATTGAAATACAGGATTAACAAATAACAATACTAGTATTAGGAAGGCTGGGTGACACAGAGCAAATAGACTAGGTTTCAGAGTCAAATCCTGTCTCTGATATCTCCTAGATGTCTGACTATGGGTGAGCATTGGTCCCCAAGCAATTCTCTAAGACTATAAATTATAGAAATTCGCAGATCTACATCAGGAGGGAAAGCTGACACACTGGAAGTTCTATACACTGATAGAATCACTGCTCCATAGCCTCTCCCCCTACAATACTAGTAATAGCTTGTGTTTATATAATGTTTTGTGGTTTAGAAAATTTTTTTTTTTATTATGCTGCCGAGATGGAAGTTGACATGTAATAAGGGATGACGGCAAACACATGTCTGGGAGCTATACAGTAGAACTTTAAAAGCAACTGCTATACATTTGTATCTGATTTATAATCATCATCATATAGTTTTAGTTCATAAGTATAAGCCCTGCCCCCTCAGATTCGTGTCTAATTATTCCATAGCCTTCTTTGCCCAAACTTATTTTAAATTTCCTTTGAGGAAGAAATTATCACTCCTGTGCATACTCCGCAGTGGACAAAGAATAGAGTAAGCATGCAAAAAATAAATATGTAGATAACTACTGATTAATCAATGGTGAAGAGTAGATATTTTACCATAGTCAATAACAGAAAACTACTGGCAAAATTTGGAGTCAAAATATTTTCATATCCGTTATCCAACTCAATCCTCATAATAGCCCTGTGAGTTAAACAACTCAGAGAATGATCATTCATACTTTACAGATGACAAGACTGAGACATAATGGAGGTAAGTAATTTGTCTATAGACAAATGACTAGGAAGTGACAGAGCCAAGACAGAACCCAAGTTTCCTAGTGCATTGATCTTGAATTGGTTAGAAGAGAAGGAAGCAGCAAAGGTTGGCAATTGACTTTTTTTACTTAGAGGATACAGGAGAAAAATTTAACAGGCACAAAAGATTTGAACTATTTAATTGAGTAACCTCAATTCCAAAACTAGAATTGAGTAGCAGGTAAAGTTGAAATAGGCTGGGGTCATGCCTGTCCTGATGAAGGAATTAAATAATCTTAACTTCTTTTTCCTAAAAAAAAAAAAAAAAAGATGGACAATGTGTGTAGTGGTGATGGTGAGATAAAGTATTTTAGGTTTATTCAACCTTTCTATTTGTTCCTACCCTACTACTACGTCATGGCTCAGATGTGTTTCCTGCCGTAAATATTCCTTCTCCACTCTTGGAAGTAATAATAAAGGGTCTGTTATTCTCTTTCCCTTGTGCTAGCTCTGAGATCCCCACCAAAGACAAGGCTTCTGGCAAAACACATCAGTACCAGATCTATAGCTCTTCTCTAGGGACCTTTTCACTCAGTTTCCTCCTTTGAACTAAGTATACCCAGACTAGCAAAGCCCTATGGCTAATGCTGTTTATAAAGACAAAGTAAATGTCTAAATTAAAGAAAAGCAAACAGACTTTCACTGTACACAAAAAGAAAGGTTTCAGGCTTTCATGAGGGAGAACAAGGGAAGAAAGGAGATACATGATTACCTTCTAGATGTCTACAGAATAGGGTTTCATCAAAAAAAAAATGCATCTGTCCCTACTTTCCTTGAACCTGATTGGCTCAAGCAACCTTGATCTCTGAATCCTGTTCTATCTGTGGCAATTGCTTCCTCCTTTGTCGTCCATCTCTATCCTCCCTTTTGGGTTCTTTTAAGAGACTAATTCATACCTCATAAAAGGATCATTTGGTGATTTTTAAAATTAGTTTAAGACTTTTTTTCAAGATTCTTTTCTGTTGTTATATCTTAGGCTTTAAAGAACCACTCCTTTATATTTATAAGAATGGAAACAAGCATTTATTAAATGTTTACTCTGTACAAGGCACTGTGCTAAGCATTTAGAGAGTATTGATTCTTTTTCAATCCTTAACCTTATCATAGCTTCTAATATCTCCTTTAAAATAAGAATAATTTTTAAAAGCTCTCCATAAAATAAAGACCATTAAAGTTCCCTGGTCTTCAATGACTAAAATCTGTTATTGAAAATATAAATTCCATAAATCTGTTACTGAAAATATAAATTCCATAAATCTGTTATTGAAAATATAAGCTCTATGGGGGTGGTGAGGTAGAGTAGTGAATAGAGCACTGGCCCTGGAGCCAGGAGGACCTGAGTTTAAATCCAGCCTCAGACACTTAACACTTATTAGCCATGTAACCTTGGGCAAGTCACTTAACCCCAATTGTCTTGTCTTCTCCCCCTGCAAAAAAGCAAAATAAATAAATAAATTCTGAAAAAGACATTTTTCTGTTTAAATTTTAAAAGATCTGGGACCAAAGAGTAGGGGCTAAAATAAAATGGAGATAGGCCTTACAGGAAAGATTAAAGTAAGTGTTTTGCTTTGTTTTTAAATGTGGGAAAAAGAACTGTTCCTGTTAACTGTAAATTGGGAAAATTTAGGTAGGAGGTGCATTTGATAGCATTTTCTGATAGAAAAAAATGTTCCCAGAAAACCTAGGACTTATAGATGAAAAAGATAAGGAAAAGAAAGTCTTTTATTAAGAGAACAACAGGAAATTTTCCAGATATTTTTCACCCATGTGACCCTAGCAAACACTAAGTAGTTTAGAAATATAGCATATAGGTGCTATTATAGTTATCAGCAAACAACATTCTGAAGAAAAATAAAACTGGGGACAATCATGGTCAAGACTTGCTGATTTTCATCAGATAAAGACAATGAAAATATAGTGACAATAACCTACCTTGATGTAGCCTTTAAAGATCACCATAGACACAGTTATCCAAAAAGAATTAGTAGAAATAGTGATTCAGATGTTCAGAGCAAAGGCAGCCGTTCTCTGCCTGTGTGGGTGAGTGGGAAATCAGAACAAAAATTCTCAAAACTTAAAGACCAAAAATGAGTGCAGAGCCACAGAATATCAGTATAATTGAGAACTCAGAGCATCCCACACTGACCTGGAATAGACAATGATTATACAGCTGCCCAGGAAAAGGGACTAGAAGTGAAATAATTCCAGTGAGGCTGGTTTCTTTTAAATCCTAAGGTACTATTTTGAGTTTAACCCCTCCCCTGTCCCATGTAGCTTCTGAATTTAATGTGTTAACTGTGGCTTTCCTGGGAGGAAAACAGGATGCACATCTTCTGAACAACTATCTTAGTCTCATTTACCTAATAATTTCTTTCTTCCCTTTTGTCTAGTAATAATTTTAAAGAAAAAAATAATAATCTGAGAGTCAAACATATTAATTTAACAAAAATTAAAGACTATTTCATAGTATTGATTGATGTAGCTCTCCTGAACATCTCTTTCATCTAACAAACTTCTTTTGCACTATGCTAGACACAACAATGTGTAATATTTATGGTCACTGCCCTATCATCAGAAACTAAAGAAATTAAAATATGAGGGAGAATAAAAAGGTGCCTTTCACATATTCTATTTGGTTCTGGATTTTATAAGTGGTTTTTAAGTGGTTAAGTTTTAACTGGTCATTATTAGTTGTGAAACTTAGTCCTGAACTTTGGTGGAATTTATCCAACTCTTCTCTACTTTGCCAAAATAACAAGGAAATGAATGACCTTGAGGATATATGATAAATGTTTAACTCAAGGAAGATTTGGGGATCAAATTCTCAATTGATTGAATTGATCAACTGAATTCTCAAATGACTGAATTCTTCATTGATACTGCCCGATACAATATCAGGCAATACTATATATGTAAACAGAAGAATATAGCTATACTTTTTGGTTTTATTCATTGTTCATTCCTTCTCTTCCATTCACTTCCATCTCCTCCACTGGGAAATTTCTCTGACTTTGACTGGAGATTCAAGCAATGGATATTCTTAACAATTTCACACAGGAGAAGGTTAAGGAAATGATTAATCACCCTGTTCTGTGGTGTGGAAATAATTGTGGCTTTTGGCTTAGCCTCTTGGCTCTCAGGACTTCTGTTGGAGGAATTCTCACTGGGGCAGTTGACCAATCCATGCATGCATTTAAATTCTCTTCTTTTTCTCCCCTATCCTACCTTTTCTTACTTCTCTTTCTCTGTGGAATAGTCAAGGGCCTGAAAAGAAGTCCAAATTGGAAGGGGGTAGGTTAAGAAGTAATGAAAATGCCTACTCAGCATTTTTGTGTCTAAAAAGATGTACTAAAAACTATCCTAACTATATGGTAGGTTGATAACTGATGTCTCATAATTCTCCCTTAGAACTTAAGGTCTCCCTCAGTTTGGAAAAAAAAATGCTAGAGATATAGAAACAATTCCTCTCAATTCAAGCAGTATGCACTCCTTGGCATACACTGGATAAATGAATACAGACATGTAATACTGACTTTATTTTGTTGGAAAAGAAAACAGTAATTTCAGTGTTTGTGCAGAAAAATACATAAATTTAAAGTCAATAAATCAATCAGACCTTGGCAATGTCTTTGCCACCACAAAAACTTACCTGGAATTTAGAAGGAGTTATTCTTTAGAATTAATTAGGATGGGAGCTTTAGCCGATTTGTAGAAAAATTGTAGAAAGGTTAAGATACCCTGGCAGAAGCACTTAAAGGGTAAAAGATAAAGATGAATTTTCAATGTAAAGTAAATTTGATTCCCCAAAGCACAAATGTTAAGGCAAACATTAATGTTATAGAACCACAAAATGCTAGAATTGGAAAGGCTGTAAGAGATCAACTCATCCAACTGAAAAAAGAAAAGGAAGGAAAGAATGGCAATGAAAAAAAAGCATCTAACATTGTTAGGAAGTCAGAATGAAAGACAACATAGCCAGTAACGAGTGTGCGGTCACTGAATACTACATCAATGAAAATTGGAAGAATTAAAGTCAATAAAAATGATTGGGCTTTTCTGTAAATTTGGAGACCAATTGACAGTAGTCCTTATCAAATGATAAGTTAATATACTCTTTCCTGTCTGTGAGTGAATACAGAAAGTGAATTCATGGGATATTATTCCACAATTTTCTTTTCAATATAATTATTTTACAGCATGTACTATTTAAAAATATTGAGCCCTACAAAGCAAATGTGAAAAGGCAAAAGCTTACTCTGGAAATAGAATTGCTTGAATTCATTTCTGGCTCACCTGCATTGGTAGGCATTGCTATAGCAACAGAAAAAATATCTGAAACTGTCAGGGAAAAAAAATAGATGAGAAACAACACTAGACCACAGAGAATCATAGAAAGAATGTCACAAAAGGTAGAAAGGAAAAAAGTCAAGCCCAAAAGTGACTAGGAAAACATGAAAGAGGAGAAATGAAGAAACTGAGGGGTTGAAACAAAAAAGAATAAAAGAAGAATGTTTGCTTCAAAATTCCATCCTTTGTGCATTATCAATTAAAACAGGAAACATTTAGAAATGTAAACAAATGCTTTTAACTCATGAATCTTTGGAGATCTGTTTTTAAATTATTCTCATGAGTCCTAAAAGGGAAAGAACAGTTCTTCTTACCCATCATGCAAGGTTGCTTTGCTCACACAACCTTGTACACACCTGCAGGTCTGTTGAGGAGAGAGGGCCAGAGTAGAGTCAGAAAAGCTAGGGTGTGATACCATCGGAATGAAGATCCCCTTACTCAGTTAGCAGCTTTTACCTCACTCTCCAGCAAAGCAAGGGGAAAACAATGGATATGGAATCAGAGGACCTAGCTTGAATCCCAACTCAGTGGGTCCCTAGGAGGCAAGTCTCTTAAAAGATCTGATCCTTATCTATTAAATGAGAGATTGGACTAGAAGGCCTCTAAGGTTTGTTGTTGTTGTTTTGTTTGTTTTTTACAATTCTAAATCTAGAAACCTTTGCAAAGAATTGCTACTTCAACACTGGAGATGTTTCACCAAGCTTTTCATCCAAGCTATAATATTGGCTATGCAGCTTTCAAGAAAAGAAGGCAAGAAGCCAACCCAGTGAATGAACTCTAGGCAGAAATGTATATGACTAATGATTCTGGTGCCAGAGAAAAGCAGGAAGAAAAAATATTTTCAAATCATTTTTGAGACAAATTTAGTTTGAAAAAGACCTGGCAGCAGAGATCCCTAAATATATAATTAGGACTCCAGTCCCAATCCTCATTCTTATTGACTATTGTCTCTATTTGAAGGAGCACAAGTGTTACTGGTGCCTTCTAAGTGTTGCATTCCAAAGGAAAAATTGATTTTACTCCCTGCCCTGGCTCTAGAGACTAAAGAACCTCTAGACCTAATGATAAATAACCAAAGTTACAAATTACTTACTCTGAAAAATGGAAATTGAGAAAATACTTCCTTTTAAATATTCTTTTCCTTCCTCTTAGTCCTTCTACATATCAGATGATTGTTGAAAACAGGAAAGTCCCAATAATATTATCTTCATATGACATTCAATTAATCAATAAGTATTTATTAAGTGTCTACTATATGCCAAGAAATAGACAGTAGGGTATAGTGGATGGAGATGTGGCATCTCAGCCAGAAAGTTGTGGGTTCAGGTCTCATCTGTTGGGTTAGTTACCCTGGAAAAGTTTTTTTAACCTCTCTCTCCATGCTCTCATCAGGTCTCTAAGACTATAACTTGTATAACTCTAAGGCTATAACTATATAAAGAATATGCTGAACTTTAATGGAAAAGGAAGTATTCTCAATCAGGAATTCCCTACACTAATGAAATCCTCTGCCAGATAGAGTGCTAAACCCTGGGGATATGAAGACAAAAACTGAAATAGTCCTACCCTCAAGAAGATTATATGCTTGGGGGATGGGGGCAGACTTGTACATATAAAAAGTAGACACAGAACCTAGACCAAAGGAACACAATGTAGTTTGGGGAGAAAGGGCTATAGCAGCTGGAGTCATCAGGAAAGACTGCAGAGAAAATGGCAAAGTCTTGAAGGAAACCAAGAAGTGCAAAAAGGAAAGAAGGGATCCCAAGCATAGGGGACAGCCAGTATAATGGTGAGGAAATGGTATGTCTTATGTGAGGAACAGCAAGGTGGGTGGTCTGTATGGACACTTAGCACAGTCAGATACATGGTAGGCACTTAATAAATGTTTACTGATGGATGGATGGATGGATTGGATAGTAGAGTGAAGAAGTATAATGTTTAAGATAACTGAAGAATAGAAAAGGGTGGGTCTAATAAAAAAATAAATACCAAACAACTCAAGCCAACTGAGGAGAAATAAACTTATTCCCCTTTAAAAGTAATTACTAAAATGAGAGAGAAAGAGAGAGAGAGAGAGACAGACAGACAGACAGACAGAAGAGAGGGAGGGAGGGAGAGAGAGAGAAAAAAGAGAGGGAGGGAGGGAGAGAGAGAGAGAGAGTTTTCAAACATATTCGCTGGGTTTTCAGCTTGTTTGGATTTTAAACAATTTTGATTCATTGCCCTATATCTTCAGGCAGTTAGATCCCCCACGTGGGTCAGCCAGCAGACATATACTTCAAGATAAAATGGTTCCCCTGAAAAAAATAACTATGAAATTAAAATATTTTCCATATTAACCATTAAGAAACTATTCATCCCTTAGTGTCTTCTAGATAAAGACAAATATTTCTGTTCTATGAAAAGGAAAATATAAATTGGTACTGATAGCCACTAATTCTACAACCTATTACCCATAATGCCTTTTGAAATTAGTTTATATTATTTAATATTCATAAGCAAAGTTCATATTCAGTTCAAAGCTTGCTTTAAAGATTTCTACTATCATCAGTAAATAAGAACACAATTTTATTGAGAAAAGCCAACAAAAAATCTTAATTCAGCAGTGGATTATTACAATCCAATTATGGATACTTTTTCATCATATCCAACATATGATACACCTACTGAAATTTTGCTAATATGCTAGTGAATTTTTCCATGCCAGACATTCTGATTCATTCTGCATATCCAGGCCCCTGCCAAATCAATTATAGCACAAACAGATGGACCAACCAGCCAATCACAGATCTCTGACATGATTGTAAGACACCTGAGCCCTCAGGCCCATGAGATGATATAATGTTTAGTGCAGTCAGTGCATTTAGGAACTGAAGGAATTTGGCTTCATGTGTCATATGCCTCTAGGATAAATTTGAACAAAGATGTGAGAAATATTTACATTTCCCCATAGACATAGTGTAAGTAATGACTCAGTATCCTGTGCCCATGACTAAGACTGAATGAATGAATTTGTGTCTTTTTTTTTATTCAGCTTCTTTTTCCTTTCTTTTTCCTTTTTCTTTTTGTAATAAATATTTCTTCAGTTTCATTCATTCATTTTCCACTAGGAATGAACTTTTTAGAAATTATCTTTTAATATTTCCATGAATTCATGATGTCACCAGTGTGGCACTTCCTTCTACTTTTAAAGATCACAACCCATCCATTTCTCCTCATCCTGAATGGAGAATCCTTTCTATAAATTCTCCACATAGCAATTACTCAATACATTGACATGGTTCTTTTCATAATTCATGGTTACAATACACAGTTGGGTACCTATCTGTTGGTATCCTTCAATTGTGACAAATTTCTGTATTTTAGCCAATTTCATCATCTTTAAAATGGGTGTAATAATAGTACCTTCCTTCCAGGGTTGTTGTGAGAATCAAATGAAATAATAATTGTGAAGTGCTTAGGACAGTGCCTGGCCCATAGTGAGTGCTGTACGTGATTTATTTACATACATGATGGTCCTACTTCCTTTTTCAATCATAAATGTCCTTGACAATGTCTTTGATGCAATTTCTTCTTTGAAAACTATCTGCTGATAACTCACTCACACCTACCATGCTGCTTTCTATAGTTCTTTCCATCATCCACAATTCTATTTTTTTCTAAGGTTGTGTATATCCCATGTTTGGAGGCTATTACCAATACACTTTAAAGAAAAAAGCAACTTTTCACCCAGAAAGCAGTTTGGAATCCCTAAAAGTGCCGCATAATTTTATAAATGTGATCTAATCCATTCTCTCATTTTCTGTTATAGCCCCAACTCATTGTCCCTTAATAGGACTTTTCCATGATAAATATACTGACAAACTGAGTCAATGGATTGCCTAACTGTGCATTATAATTTGAGTAATCATAATTCTTCTTCCACCTGGTTTTTCCAATGTAGAAGATCTCTTGAGTAAACCCAGAGGTCACTGAAAATGCTCCCTAATATTCTGGGTCTCGATTCAATTGGAACATTATCTGTAAATAGGAGTATCTGCCCTCAAGGGAATACCTCCTGCAGAGGTCACACAAGAATCACTTCATTTAAAAAAAAAAATCATTGGCTTATGCCTTTGATCCTTGTCGCACAGCAATTTTCAAGTACAAATACAGCCATTTCCTATTAGATCCTCAGGAAAATATATAGTCCCTTATAAGCATGAAAAATAGTTAAGCACAAATAACAAAGATAGAGACTAAGCTTGACAATAAATACATTAGGATGTTGTGTCTTTTTTTCCAATAGTGGCAGCTAGGTGGCACAGTGGATAGAGTGCTGAACCTGGGGCCAGGAAAGTTCATTTTCATGAGTTCAAATCTGCCCTTAGACACTTAGTAGCTGTGTGACCCTAGGCAAGTCATTTAACCATATTTGCCTAAGTTTCCTCATCTGTAAAATGAGCTGGAGAAGGAAATGGCAAACCATGCCAGTATCTTTGCCAAGAAAACCCCAAATGGGGTCACCAAGGGTTAGATATGCCTGAACAACAACTTTGTGTTCAAAGGCAGAAGAATCTATTCCATCCATTTTCAGGGACTATTGTTGGTTTTTCAGTTACTCAGAATGCTGTGAATATTTTTTTATATATTGGACCTTTCTTTGTTAAATATTCCTAGGTTATGTGCCCACAGTATGATCCCTGGGTCAAAAGAAGTGAATATTTAGTCACTTTTTTCACATAATTACAAAGAATTTTTTAGAAAAGTTAGAAACAATAATTTTCTGTACTTTGTTAGGAATAGTGAGGGAGAGTGAGGAAAGTAATGAAGCTCACCTAGCCAGAATAGAAAAGTCATCCAACTTCATCTGTTGAAATTACATTGAAGTGTGTTTCTATAATATATAGAAATATATTTATAATATATAAATAATATAATATATTTAATATAAATAAAAGTATACTTGCCACCTCCTTCCCACAGAATATTGTATATATTATACATTATGCATGTTAAACAAAATATTATAGCATAGTAAACTTGCAAACATAAAAGTCATAAATACTGATAAAAATAACGGATGCAGAGATAATTGAGAATTAAACTTGGCTATTCACAAGAGAATACTGATTAAGACTCACACATAATGATGGGGCTGTTCACCTTCTACAACCTTGAGAGCCAAGAGCAGTTTCCAGATCTTATGACTGAACATGTGCCTCATAGCAATCATTAGTCACCACGCCGGCTTCATGTTCCCGGCTCTCAGGCACACAGGTCGCCTCGCACACCACAATAATTCTAACTCTTGTTGTGCTTCCCTTCATTATGCTAACTCTGCCCATTCTGAGGTACCATTATTCCCAGTGGGGTCTTCACAGAAGCTTCTTCAATTTAGGAGAATATGTTATTGCTTTTTATTTTATGAGACCTTTTCATGTGGGTTATAAACATTATAAAAGGTTGTATCTATATAGGACTTTTCATCCAGATATTTCAAACCATAATATAAGAGTCTTCTGGGGGCAGCTAGGTGGTGCAGTGACTAGAGCATTGGCCCTGGACTCAGGAGGACCTGAGTTCAAAATCCAGCCTCAGACACTTAACACTTACTAGCCGTGTGATTTTGGCAAACCACTTACCCCCAATTGCCCTGCCTTCAAAAAGAAAAAAAGAGTCTTCTAGATCCAAATATTAATTTCTCCATTATATAACTGGCTTAAGTTTGGTAACATTTTTTCAAGGTTTTTTTCACCATCTCTATCTTTGCAATTGATGCTTGAAATTTGACGCTCAGAATTTCATTTTGTTGCCAATTTGTTATTTGGCAGCATTACGGGAACGTCTTATCTTCTATACTATACTTGTCCAGATTAGGAAATGGATTTTGTTGTTGTCTCATTTCAGTTGTGTACAACTCTTCATGACCCCATTCGGGGTTTTCTTGGTGGAGATACTGGACTGGCTTGCCAGTTCATTTTTACAGAGGGAGAAACTGAGGCAAACAGGAGTAAGTGACTTGACCAGGGTCACACAGCTAGTTAAGAATGTGAGGCTGCATTTGAACTCAGGAAGATGCATTCTATCCACTGAGCCACCTAGCTGCCAGGAAATGGAGACCAGACATTAAACTCAGGTCTCTTAAGTGAAGATTTAACCCATAAGTTGTATTATTGTTTTTTTATCCTCCTCTTACCCATATAGCATATATTCATACATAGAAAAAGTTTCACAAAATAAAAAGGCATTTATTTTCATATTTTCCAATTACACATGAGGAAACTGAGGCAGATTTATATTTTGAGAGTGTTAGTAACAGTGCATAGGGAATAGTGGATAAAGCGAGCACTGGACTTGGAGTCATAAATACCAGAGTTCAAATCCTTCCTAAAACAATTACTTACTGTGTGACCCTGAGCAAGCAATGAACATCCCTCAGTCTCAGTTTCTTTATCAATATAATGGGATATAATTGTACCCATCTCACATGGTTGTTTTGATAATCAAATTAGATAATACATGTGAAGTGCCTTGCAAACCTTTAAGTGCCATAAAAATGCCAGCTATTATTGTCAGGGTCACCTTCAAAATCAAATTGCAATAATGCACAATCTCTCTGCAGTATCCACATGTTCTTTAGGGATATGTAAGCAACTCATCTCTTCACTTAGAAGAAATAATTTGATTTCATAATTAACCATCATGACTCTTGCCTTGCTGAACTAGCTTGTACCTGAGACCAAGCAGTCATGGCTGATTCTACCCCATTATGTCCCAGGTCATTTATCAGTTGCTATCACAAGCCTTTTTGACTGTCAGTATGTCTAATGCTGTATCAGTTGTTATGCCTTGTCACACGGGTTCCTGGAGATAGACGATGGAGATAACATGATATGGTAGAATGAGGTCTAGTTCTGGAGTCAGAAGCCCTAGGTACAAAAGTCACCTGTGGCACACACTGACTGTGTATCCTTGGAACCAGCTTCCTCTTTTATAGTTAAACTATATAGACTCTGAAATCCCTTCTAGCCCTAAAATCTGGGGTGATAAGCAATCAGTCAGACAACAAACATTTATTACGCCCTGTCTTTGCATCAAGCAGTGTCCTAGGCATTGGAGACACAAAGACAAAAGTGAGATGTCCCCTGTCTTCCTGGAGTTTACATTCTTTTTAGGAACATATATATACAAATAAGAAATATGTAAGATAATAATCATAGCTAATAATGATAACTTTTACATAGTACTTACAATGTTCCAGGCACTTTAAAATGATCATCTCATTTGATTCTCACAACAACCCTGGAAGGTAGGTGTTATTATCATACCCATTTTTAAAATGATGAAATTGATTAAGATATAGAAAATAAATATACAGTGTTTAATGTTAAAGAAGCATCAAAAAAATCAAGAAACATCACTTGAAGGACCTGGAACTTGAGTTTTTCCTTGAAGGGAACCAGAGGTTCCAAAAGGTAGAGGTGAGAAGGGGAAGCATTCTAGGAATGAGGGGACACCTGTGCAAAGGAACAGAGTCTCTGCATAGGGAATAGCAAGGAAGCCAATTTGTCTGGAGTATAAGGAGGTTGTGGGATCAGTAAAGAGAAAGTAGATGACTTGGAATAGTATTGAGGAAATGGAGTCAACAAGACTTGGAAATTAATTCAATATGGGAGTGAAAAAATGAGGATGAATTCTAGGTCACTGAGCAAGCAGTTACAGCTGCTAAGGGTTACCCCTAAGACACTATGAAGATGGATCCTAGCTGAGCCTGAATGAATCATCAGACCTGGAGTAAGAGGACCCAGTTTCCAGCACCACCTTTGACATTTATTAGTTGTGTGACCTTGTGCAAGCCATGACCTCCTTACCTCCATTTTCTCATCTGTAAAATGAGGGGCTGCATTGGATGGCCTTTGACTCCCTTTCAGCTCTAAACTGATGATGATATGATCAATGATGCTATGAGACAGGATTAGAAACGAGGGATGATGGGGCGGCTAGGTGGCACAGAGAATAGAGCAATGACCCTGGAGTCAGGAGGACCTGAGTTCAAATCCAGCCCCAGACACTTAACATTTACTAGCCGTGTGACCTTGGGAAGGTCACTTAACCCCAAATGCTCCATCCTCCCCCCTCCAAAAACAAAAAAAGTGAAAACAAAAACAGAAACAAAAAATGAAGAATTAACCAACTGGTATCACATAGAAGATGAAGTCTGGGTAAAAGGCCAAGATTAGGAACAGGATAGAGCCCGAAATCAGGGCTCTAAGACACATCAACGCAGACTCATCTTCCTGAGTTCAAATCTGCCCTCAGACACTTAGTAGCTGTGTGACCCTGGGCAAGTCATTTAACCCTGTTTGCCTTAGTTCTTCATCTGTAAAATAAGTTGGAGAAGGAAATGAAAAACTACTCCAGTATCTTTGCAAAGAAAACCCCACATGGGGACAACAAAGAGTAGGATGTTACTAAAATGACTGAACAGCAGCACAAGCTGGCCAAGGTGAGGTATAACTAATAGGTTATATTAGTTATATAACAGACGTATAACTAATGCAAAACAAATATATACCAACATTTTGGGGAAAGCATACTGTCTCCTCATGGAGATAGCCATCCTGAGCCTTACCTCCCACTCCCAACCAATTGTTCAGCTAACATTTTTAAAGTGCTCTCCGTGTGCCAGACCCTATGCTAATTTTAGGAGAAAAAAAGAAAGGCAAAAAAGGGAAGTCATATTCTAATGGGAGAGACAGCATGCAAGCAATTATGTACATGTAAGATATATATGGCAAGAAGGAGAGGTAATCTGAAAGGCAAGGCATTACATGAGAGGGGAGAGGGACAGGAAATAGGGAGCAGGAAAGTCCTACTCCAGAAGCCAGAATTTTAACTGAGTCTTTAAAGAAGCCAGGGAAGTCATGAGACTGAGGTGAGGAGGGAGAATAGCCAGTGGAAAAGCGCAGTCTAGAAATGGAGTATCATGGGAAAGCAATAGAAAGAAGGCCAGTATTACTGGATCATAGAATACATGGAGGAGATCCAAGGTAGGGAAGGGAGCCATTAACAAAAGGGTAACATGATAAAAACCTTTGCTTTAGGAATATCATTTTTGCAACTAGTGGAGGCAGGATTGGATCATGGGATAAGCAGCTTACAAGTGAAATCTTCAACAGGCCAGATAATGCCGCTACATTGGAGAGCTCAAATCACTCTGTACTTTAGTCTCCATCTTCTTCCAATCTCATGTGGAGAGACAGTCATTGTGTTCTGTTTCTGTGATTGTGGTCCTGGGTACCATGGAATTTGAAGGTAATTTTCTTTTGAGGCTTGAGTTATAAATATGTAAATATGATTTCATATTATTTTAAAGCATCCTGGCTGGTGGATCACCTAGCACAAACAAGCATCTGCTTTCAGAATCAATTTCTATATTCAGATTAAGGGACACTGAGTTCATTTTTCTCCCTTTCTAGATGTTATGTGAACAACTGAATTTTTGTACTCCTATAAAATTGTATCTGTCAAACACACACACGCGCGCGCACACACACACACACACAATGAGCTCACTTGATGTGACATTTTCTGTGGGTGCTCCTGTCAGGGTTC
>CM053588.1:250918737-250930853 GCA_028646515.1 Pseudochirops corinnae
ACAAGGGTATGAAGGCCCCAAGGTGTGGAGACGCCAATCAGAAACAGAGGGTAACCCCATGCAAGAGAGTCCTGAGCAATGCAGTATCCCCTGGCAGGGGACAGTGCAATATGCCCTGACCTCCACGTGACCCAACTAATTCCCGGGCCTCAAACACTTCCCTGTGACATGACACAACCGCTTGCAATGTGAACCTCACATGCTCCATTTATCTATAATGATATCATAAGTGTGTTTATTATTTCAGAGTCAAGTATTGTTGCTTTTATATCAAGTATTGCTGAGTATACACATCTTAAGCTGCGATAAAGATGATGATGGTACATCTCTCTGCGTGTTTGTTCTCTGAGGAGAAGAAAAAGCATGACTAAATAATTACTTAATGAAATTGTGATTATAACTCAGAGTGGTATTTTTCCTAATATAAACTTTGAAAACCCTTAAATTTTGAAGCCCTTGTATATGATAGGTGCTTAATAAATGCTTGCTGAATGAATGAAAATTTCATTAGCTTATGAAGTGATACCTTTTAAAGTATCTCCATGAATAGCTTATGGAAAACAACGCACCGTTCTACATAGTGGTATGAAACAAATACAAGTGTGAAAGTGACTCTCTTATATACAAGTACTTCTGAAAAAGATCCAGAAGCCTTAGTGGACCACATACTTAATTCAACAAAATATTTCTCTCACCTTCCCACCCCAACCCAACCCCCCCTGCCTCACCAAGTTCAGATTATATAAGGGTGAATTAAAAAGAATATAACAAGAATGGCATTATTATTTGATAGAAAGCATGAGATTCAAATCTGAGCTAAACTACTCTGTGAGAGTATGTGTAGTAGAAACAGTGGTAAATTTGGAGGCAGGAGAGACTTGAATTTAAATCTTGCACCTGACACTAATTATGTAACCATGGATAATAATGGCTAAAGTACGTATCTCTCAAATATTTGTGGTGGTGAAGATCAAATGACAATATGTGTAAATCATTTTGAAAAGCATAAATATCAGTTATTATCATTATTATCATTTACCTCTCTTGGCTCTAGTTTCTTTATCTCTAATGTGAAGGGGTTATCTTAGACATCTCTAAGTTCTTTCCAAACTCTAACTTTGTGTTCTGATAGTTATAATCTATGAAAAACAAGGAAGTGATCCTTTAACTTTGCTTAGCATTTCCTTGGTCCACATTACATAATAAATCACTTTATGTAGTAAATGTGTTCCAAAAAGTTATTATGAATCATATTTTTTAAAATTGAATTTATCTATCAATGTTCTATGGAATTTTATCGTTGAAATAATATTGTGGTATTGTATTTATTATATTACTCATCACTTTTTAAAGTTAATAATAATAAATAATCTCATTTATTTGTTGCAAAAATACAATTTGCACATATGAATTTTCTTTAAAATGAATAATATATTCTTAATTTACCTTCTGATTTTGAGAAACATTAAAACTGATAGAATCCTAGCATTAGAAAGAGCCTCAGAGGTCACTTAGACCAAATTCTTGATCAATTGGTCAATTAGTAAGCATTTATTAAGTGTTTAATGTATGCTAATCATTTTGCTAATCACTGGAAAAATGGGTTTGAATCCCAGCTGTGCTATTTACTCCTTGATTTTAGTGCTTTCCCTCTGAGATAACCCCCCATTTCTTCTGTATTCATCTTTGTTGGTACGTAGTTGTTCATAGGTTTTCTCTCCATTATATTGTGAGCTCCTTGAGAAGAGGGACTATTTTTTTTTTTTTTGCTCTTCATTGATCTCCAGTTCTTAGCATAGTGCCTGACATATAGTTAGAGCTTGGTAAATACGAGTTGACTGAACAACTGACTAACCATATGACTGTGGAGCAGTCATGAAACCTCACTGCAATTCAGAATCCTCATCTATAAAATGAGTAGATTAGACTAAATGCTATCTAAGGTCCCTTGCAGCCCTGAGTCAGATGATCCAGTGACTTATTGCACCTAGTTCTGTCCTCTGAGGACATTTTAAAAATCTAATTCACCTTTCATATAATAATGTTTTAAATATTTGAAGATAGCTATCATGCTCCAACCCTCTTCCCTACTCACATAAGGACCAAATCTCTTCTCTGGGCTAAACACCCCAAATTTCTTCCCCTTCTTATTCATTATTATATTATTATTCCTAACTAATCCTTTTAGTTCTTCACATCCTGAAACCCTTCTCTGGGTATGGCCCAGTTTGTTAACATTCCTCTTAAAATATGACTCCCAAAGCTGTACATAACACTCCAGATATATTCAAGTGAATATAGAGTACCATATAATGCTTGTTTCTCTTGTTCTGGACACTGTGACTCAGAGTTAACCCTTGTGACTTCCATATAACATTGTTGATACATATTGTACTTGCAAAGTCCACTAAAATATCCAATTATCCAGTAGGCCTCCCTCATCCTTTAATTGTACAGTTCATTTTTTTTCTTAACCTGAGTAGATAGATAGGTAGATAATGTGTATTATATATATACATATATAAAATGTGTATACACACACACACTCAGAGTAGAAAGAGAACCAAGAACTATTCCGTGGGAGTTGTTCACAGTTAAGTAGTAGTAGCAAAAAAAAACCTGGTGACTAGGAAATTAGATGGAGGAACAGGAAGAGAGGTAGCCCAAGAACCAGGATAATGTAGTGTCATACAGTCCAAGGAGAGAGAGCTTTAAGAAGGAAGCAATAATTAACACTGCCTAATGCTGCAGACATGTCAAGAAGAATGAGTATTCAGAAAAGTCTTTGGTTTAACAATTAAAAGATCACAGATGACCTTTCAAAAGGGCAAAGGGTGACCTAGCTTTTGTAGAAGTTAACAGTATTAGCTTGGACTGAGTGGCAAGGAACCCTGCAGCTATAGAGATGGATGAAAAATGTAACTCAAAAGGACAGCAAAAAACTGCTGTAGGGGAAAGGAAGAAGCCCAGCCCAAAGAATGGAGTAAAGCTTTTAAGGAAAAATAATAAGTGTAGATAGCCACTGGGCTCTTTGGAATGTCCAGTCTATTGTAATTCTCCTACATGCCCAAACTTTTCCTCAAGTACTCCTTCTTCTCTCTTGATGTCACTGTAACCATCTCAAACAATTCTAACAGAGAATATTCCTACCACACTTTTCATTTCCTTACTCCTTCACCTTACTAAGCCAGGAGAAAGGCTGGTATAATCCTTGCTCCCCCTGACACTTCTAGACTATTATTCTTGCATTATAATTCATTATTTCCTTCATTTAAGTTTATGCCACCCAACTGTACCACACATAAATCATCCTTGTTGGCACCTAAGCAGCTCTAAGACATTCTTCCATTTCCGTTTTTATAGTTAGCACCTATTTTACAATCTTCCTTCCTATCCTGTCTCTTTCCATCCTCTTTGGCAAGTCCAATATCTTTGAAAAAAGTCCCTTCCATGTTTTCTAACCCAGAACCAAATTGGAGACTATATTTCTTATTTTACTGCCTCCATGTATTTTCCCATGTTTCCCTTGTTCCTATCCTCCCATAGTCACTTGTTCAACTAATCCATCCTTCAGAACCCAGTTAAATTATCACCTCCTTTAAAGCCTCTTTTGGTTCTATTAGTAGAATGGATAACTGAGATTAGAGAAAAAAACCGGATATAACACAATTTTAGAATTTTTAAACCAACTATTAGCAGCACATCCCAGGGGCAGAATAAGAGCAGATGGGGAGGAAGAGGGAGAGCTACTTCCTAAGATTAAGGATCCCTTTTTTCCTCAAATCCACCTATTTCCCTAACTTACCTATTTCACTGACACTACCTTAGTCCTTCTAGTCACCCAAATTCACAACCTCAGAATCATCCTCAACTCTTTACTGTTCACAACCCCCAAATCCATTCATCAATTCAAAGGGCACTTATTAATTAAGATTATGTGCAGGCCACCATAGTAGGTGATGAAGATACAAATGAAAAAGAACTGCCCTTGTGTCTTCTAGGAGTTTGCATTCTATTTGGGAAAACATAAATCCACATACAGGAATACAAACTATATACCAAGCAAATGCAAAGTAATTTTGGACCCTTTCTCTCCAGTCACCCGAAGGCTTCCCTATTTCAGGCCTTGGTCAGCTCTTGCCTAGACTATTACAGTAGCCTCCTGGTTCCTCTTGCCCTTCTTCAATCTATCTTCCACATAGCTGCCAAACTGCTCATCCTAAAGCACTGGTCTGACTATTTTAGAGGTGAGAATTACTATCATTTATTAGGGTATTTCAGAGTTAAGGATCTTGGAAGTCAAATAGTTCTTGGTGATGGTAAAGTTCAAAGTGTGATGACTGGCCAGGCAAATTAATAACAAAGTGCCAGGACTTACTCTGGCGACCCAGTCCTCTTAGTCATTGATTTGCACAGCTGGAACCTAAGACTGTCAGATAAAGGCAGTGCCAAACCTTCTCCAATCACACCCCCTCCACCATGATATTTTAGATGAATGCATAGGTGGTTGCAATGATCAGAATGCATAACTCCAGGGAGCAGCAGACACAGGAGCATTGTATATTTGATCACCATGCCTAGGAATGACAGTTAATTGCATTAGGAGTTTAATTTAAGCTTTTTTTTTTTTTTTTTTTTGCAGTTTCTAAAAGTAAGTGGCAGAATGAATAGAACAGAATGTTCTCATTTTGCAGAAATAGAATAGCAAACTTATCTCAGGAGAGAAATTAGACTGGATACTCTTTAAAAAGACACACATAAGAAGGGGCAGGAGAAAAAAATACCCTTTAGAAACAATTTTATCCTTTGGTATGTCTGTGAATTTTTACCATAAAAGACATATTTACAGCACACATACATTTGATCTCCACAGCCATAAAATACGTTTCCATTCAAAGGTAAAGAAAGAAATTCAGATTCAATTTTGTTTTAAAAAATAAATTTAAAGCTTTTACATGCTGAATAAACTCTTCAACAGACTTTAAGGTTTGACGTGAGTATACATACTAGAGATTTAATTACAGAATAATTATGATTAACTAAGCTATTTTTCACATGCTTAATTGCCCTCTAGTTATTTCACAAAAAATTTAAGCATCTACTACATTTAGAGCCTTGAATTAACTACTAGTAAAGGTAACACCTGTTTTTTAAAAATGTGTATCTGGTAAGGAGTTAGATATAGGGGTCTATTCTAATGATTCAGCCTGAAAAACTAAAACCCCAGGAATTTACCTTATGGCTTGTGAGAATTTCTTCCTGTAGAGAAACCATATCAAGAATTATAGATAAGATAGATAGCTAGACAGACAGATAGGTATCATGGGGGGGGGGGGGGCGGATATTTAAGAAAATGTAGCAGCCAACAGAATACAGCTGCCAAGGAGAAGAAGCATAATGCAAAATAATGCTGTAAGCATTCTCTAAATTACATTTTCTAAATTGTCTTCCCTGGGGCAAAGCTCTGCTTGCCCTGCCCTAGTTATATATTTCCTCTCCATCACAAGCTTGAACTGGACATGATCACTTTGATTGACAGGAACTAAAGAAATGGTGAGAGATTAGCCTGGAAAGGTTAATTTAGAAGTCATCCTCTTACAAGTAGTGTTTTCCACAGGTCCTAAAGAGCCACTGACATTTAAATCTATCTATAATCCAAAGTAGCAATAGAAACTTGGTTTTCAAAATAGCCCCTGAAGATGGATAAATGGTCTCAAATATTGACAAGAGTCTAAAGTTTTAGCATTGCCAAGTGCATTTTAGATGTTTCGGCTATATTAACTGATACAAAGTGTTTTTCAAGTTGGTGGCTTCACATATTAATTAGCAATTTCCAGTTTTAAGCACCTGTTTTAAAAACACAGTAAATCATTTTGTCCTTGTCTATAATTGTTAATAACTGGTTTCTCTATAGGAAGAAATTCTGCTAAGCTATAAGGTAAATTCTTGGGGTTTTAGCTTCTCAGGCTGAATCATTAGAATAGCCCACTATATCTAACTCCTTCCCAGATCCAACCATCTACAAGCTATCATTGAATTCTGTCAATTCTTTTACTACCAAGTGCTTTTGGTCCACTCCTTTTCTCTGTTTCCAGACACTCATTGTATTATGCTTAAACAACTGAAATAAATTTGGAGTTTCTAAGTTTCTTGAGAGCTGATTCTTAAGAGCTAATCTGATTAAAATGGCTTCTTTTCCCGGTAAGGGGTTAAACATGTTCAAGAAAAAGGCAGATGATTTGCTTATTAAGAATCTAGCATCTGTGCTGGGAAATAACAAGACAGGAAGTCGGTGAGCTGAGAATTTTCATTCTTGACAGCTTCCTATTCCTCCTGAGTTGATGGCCCCTATAGAATTTTATTCCACAGGACATAAGGATCCTACCTATTTTTCCTCTGAATATTTCTGAAATCCACTCTCCCAAGAACACAACCCAATGTTCTACCCTGTCAAGCTAATTGTAGACCCTGACTATCAACCAGTGTTTTACCCATCCTTTCCAGCTCTCTGTCATTTGTAAGGCTATAAGGATGCCATTACAGGGATGTGCCAGTAAATGGTTAGCAACTGACTCTCTGGAAAAAAAAAGTACACAAAAATACTTTTAAGCTTAATCCACATTGTTCATATTTTCTCCATCACATTCCTAAGTCTACACAATAAAACAATAAATCAAACCCCTATTTGTAGACTTTACCAATTTCCAAGGTATAAAACCTCACGTGAAGAATTTAACAATCAACAATATGAACTGGTTCCAGCAAACCCCATTATATCATCTCTACCTGTATGCAAGTCATTGATAAAAAATATTCAACGTTCCAGGATCAATCACAGATCTCTAGGGTCCTTGACTGAATACCTCCTTGCAAGCTGGTATTGAATCATTAATGTGGTACCTTATGCCTTCTATTCAAGCAGTACTCATTCCATTGAATGGTACTATTATCTAGGTCACATTTTTAAAATTTGTATACCTTAATAAAAGGAGAAATTATCCAAGATTTTGTTAAAATATAGGTAAACAATATCCATGATATTTCCCAAGGTGAGCTACATCTATTGCATATCAGTTTAAAAAGGGAAATAAGATTAGTGTGACATGCCCTGTCCTTGAAATCACTCATGCTAATTTTGATCATCTTTTACTAAATAATAATGACAATAATAAAAATATCTAACATTTGCATGTGTGCCAGGGACTGTGCTGAGCGCTTTACAAATATGATCACACCTCATCCTTACAATTACTCTGGCTACTGTTATTGCCCCAGTTTTACAAGTGAAGGAAATGAGGCAAAGTTTAGTGATTTATCTAGGGCTACACAGCTAGTAAGTGTCCAAAACCACATTTGAATTCAGATCTTCCTGAATCCAGAATCAGTGTTCTTTCCACTGTATCCCCCAGTCCCTCCACTAGTGATCACTTTAATAATAAATTCTAGATTTGTCCCAGGACTTAAATTTTAATTCACTAGTATACACCAGTCAACAGATTCCATTTTTTGTTTTGTTTTTGTTTTTAAAATCAGTATGACACTTGCACTTCTCTGATCCTTTAATACCTCTTCCATCCATAATCTTTCACATATCCCTGCAAAATTCACATTTACCTGTTCCTTCTTTTTTTTTCTTTTTTTTTTTTTTTTTTTTTGCTTTTTGGAGGAGGGAAGGCAGGGCAATTAGGGCAATTGGAGTTAAGTGACTTGTCCAAGGTCACATGGCTAGTAAGTGTTAAGTGTCTGAGGTCAGATTTAAACTCAGGTCCTCTTGACTCCAGGGCTGCTCTATTCACTGCACCACCTTGCTTCCCCTTGCCTGTTCCTTCTGCACACAAGTGTAGGCTAGGTAATTTTAATTAATTGAGAGTCACTAGGTGCTCTTTTGCTATTTCCTTACTTTTTTGGGGTACCAATTCTCTTTTAGCCATCTTTGTAGTGTGCTCTCTATTACAATAAACATTCTCCTTGACAAAAAAAAAGTAGAAATGAAGTAATAATGAGGTGGTTCTACCTTCCTTGTTAATAATTCTCTTCATTGCATTCCTTCCCAGTGGTGGTCCTCTCCTGTGATCATTCTCTTTTCCCTAATATATATTTTTAAATCACTTTTTGACTGGCCTTACCAATCTCACCTCATTTGGAGCTTTAGCACTTCTGACAATATTCTTATAGTACCATCACAAACTTTTGTATCCATCCTCAGTTCCCTGCCTTTGCTCTCATCTTCTGTATTTGTCTATTGAAAATTTCAATTGATTATGGAGTGTTACATTCACCCCAGCTGATCTCTTCCTACAATTCTCTTTTTTCTGCCTCACGGAAACTATTAATCTTTGTATCTCTAACAACTTCTCCTCCCTCCTAGGCTGACTTACTCTACAGAATTTTAGTCTGTGAGATAGGGATACAACTTATTCTTCTCTTGAACTCTTTGAAATCTGCTCTCCCGAAATCCAAGTTTCATGTTAAGACTCCCAAAATCGAAATTTCATATTAAGACTGTCCAAATTTCCTCTCTTCCATCACAGATTTTAACTGGACATGGTCATTTTCCCCTTGAGCTTCTTATCACTTTCTCTTAAACAAGTTGTTGTCTATTGTTGAGAATCAGACCATGAAATAAACTTGCAAGCAAATTGGAAACTCTAACTTTATTTGTTGCCCTCCTGATACATTAGTATAAACATGAGATGATGTATGTCTATGAAGACAATAAAGAAAATAATTTCCCTTTGTTTATTCTTCTGTATTTTGGAATATGAAATTATCATTGTCACATCAGGAAATGTTTCATTTCTTTCATTTTGGCAGCTAGAAAACTCTATCTGATCGGCAGATTGTTGGAACTCCTCACTGTTACTAGATCATGCCACTGTAACAAACTCATGATATTTTACCAACTCTTTGATTATTTTGTATATCTATTCAGGGGCTCTGTGGTATACTTTAATGACAAAATCACTTTGTTTCTCTCTCTGTTTGTCTTTATCCTATTGCATTCCACTGTTTCCCCCCTGTGTTTCCTGGATTTCCCCATGAGTATGTTTACTTAATATGATTCTCACCACCATCAGCACCCACCCCATCTCCACCTTAATGTAACCTAATTCTTTTGAATAAGCTTTACCCAACTATGGCCATATTCAAATCATGGGACATGTCCTACCAAATCTCATTAATAGCTCCTGTGGAACCAAACTTGCCTTCTCGTGTTAGGATCTCTAGCTCTTACTTGATGCCTCCACTTTGTACATCTGTGTATAACAGTGGAGATACTATAAATAAAACTGGCTCTTTTCTTGAATTTTGAACTCCTTTAGCTCTGGAGTATCTCAGCTCTCATTTTTCTTACATTTTACTGTAGCTATTCTTTATATGGTATTTCATGAATAAATGTAGGGAGTTTTCTCTTTCATCCTTCCTTTTCAATTTAAAACACTTTTGGTTAGCTTTCTAAGACTATAAGGCAAATACATTCTTACTTTGTAATGTGCACTCCATCTTTGGCCATAGACCTGTCATATTTGAAGCAGTTATCCAGAAATGCAAATCTCATTCTCAGACACAGCCTTCTTATATAACTGTTCATTTCCCAAATTCGACTTTCTGATCAATTCAACAAACATTTACTAAGCACCTACTATGTGAAAAACCTTGGACTAGGTATTGGGGATAAAACATACAAAAAGGAAATAGTCCCTGCCCTCAAAGAAATTGCAGCCTACTAAAGAGAAGGCATAAAATTTGTACAATAGTAAGTGTAAGACGGGAAATTGAAGAATCAAGATCACTAATAACTGAGAAGATTGGGGAGGCTTTTCTTAAAAGGTCTCACCTGAGCTAAACCTTGAAGATTGTTGTTGTTTGTCCTTTGTTCTTGAAGAGGACCAATAGCATCAGGAAGATGATGTTTTGACTTGTAAGTGAATTGGATTTAAGTGAGTAAGGGCTGTCCAAAGGCACCAGCCTCATTCTCGCCTCCAGAGTCATCTGGGTCCAGCAGCAAGACATAGATCTGGATGAATGGAAATGGCCCTGGATGCAGTGGAAGACCTTGGCCTTCTTAAACTAAGCCATTCCCAGGTCTCAGTTTGTCTCAGGCACTACCCATCCAGTGACTAGGTTAAGAAGTGAGGCCAGAAATGGCCTCTTTTACCTAGTCAAATGAAAAATCAATCTAGGAGGGGAAGACACTCAGAATTTCTGACCAGAACAGAAACAATTGCTATTTACACTCACTCCGAGCCATCAAAACTCAAACAATGACCAACAGAGGATTAGGCTGGGACCTATTACCTGACAATCAGCGAGACCCAGACTGATTTGGGTTCAAAGCAAAACCAAGTAGCACCACTTGAATCTGAATGGGCCTCATCAAAACCTGGATTCCTTGAGCTACATTTCAAGAAATTTATATTTCTTTGAGCGTAGTATTCTAAGATAAGGAAATGAGAAGAAAGTATATTCTAGCTATGGCTCATGTTGACAATATTTTGTCATATAGACAATAGGTAGTCGCTAATGATTTTTGGATTATAGCCTTTGGAAGAAAATATGTTCCTTGCAGTTAGGGCTTGTTTCCTCCTTTGTACCTGTATTGCCAGAGACTAGGACAGTACTTGTCATATGGTAGGCATTTAATAAATACTTGATGATTGATTGATTGATCAAGGGATGTATCATAGAAAGGGAAGACTAGAAAAAAGACCTATCTCTCTGGAAGTTATTCAGTAGCCCAATGATGTTGATAGCTTAAATTATCGTGGCTAGTATGTGAGTAAAGATGCATATTAAAAAATGTTGTGAAGTTAAAATCAGATGTTGATGACTAGCAAGAAGTTAGGAATATATGACTGCAGTTTAGGAGAGTATTTTAGGAATCATATTCATAGAAATGGTACTTGTGCTGATTAGATGACCAACAATATGAATATAAGGATGGAAAACAAAGGGAACCAGAACAGAAGAAACCTAAAGAACATCCCATCCATCAAAGGATAATGTGGAGTGTCCAAACAGGTTGGAGAAGTAGTAGCAGAGAGCATTGTTATGAAACCAAGGAACAATGGAGAGTCCAGGAGAAAGGAGATGGTCAATAGTACCCAAAGCTGCAGAGAGGTCAGAGATGATGACTAGAAATGGTCAGTGGGTTTGGCACCAGTGTTATAGGAACCCTCGTGTCTGTGACTCTTTATATTTTACAAAGCACTTTCTTCACCAAAACCCCAAGAAGTGAAAAATAGAATGCAAAGTCCATATGGCCCAGAACAAATTTTGGTTTTGCTGTCCTTCTATCAATAATGTGTTACACATAGTAGGTACCTGATTGGATTGAATTGTGTTTTGTTATCCTCTTTTAATAGGTGAAGAAACAGGATTAGAAACATTAAGTGCTCTGCCAATAATCACTCACTGTGGCAAAGTCATGCTGTCTCATATTTTCTGGGGGCCAAGTAGGTGGTCTTTAATTTCCTTTCATCCTTCTCTTTTAGATGAGTCATCTTACCTGAAGGAGGTTTGATTAAATTAGGTCCTATCCTGCTAGCATTGTTAATTGAATGGTGATAGGCTAAATATAATCTGCAATAAATTAAATTTTTATAATTAAAGAGATTATGCTACCATACAAGCAGTTTGTCACAACTACCAATATCCAGGCCTTAGTCTAATTAATCAAAGTTTTCAATGAAGCCTCTGGGAGTATCTTACTTAATGGCATTCTCTATATAATCGTCTTGACCTCAGGATGCCTCCATCACATTTAGTCAACCATATCTGTTTGATAGAAACAGGGCAGTCTTTACTATTTGAGGAAAAATTTGGAGAGGTAAAATATGCTTTAACTTTTGACTACTTAGGACTCCCTGCAGTGGTTTGGTTTGTTTTATTTTGGTTTTTTTTTTAACAGTAAGAGAGTAAGTATCAAAAACAAGTACAAGGTAAGTCAAAAAGTAATTTAGAAAACATAAAAACTAAAAACCAACAATGTCTTAAAACATTACAAAAAGCATTAGAAATATAAAAGCACTGAAAACAAAAGCTTTTTTAAAAAACTTAAAATATGAAAAAATTAAGATAAATTACTACTGTGAGGTAGAAACAGCAACATTCTA
>CM053588.1:250930953-250951046 GCA_028646515.1 Pseudochirops corinnae
ATAAAAATTTAGGCTCTAAATTCTTAGGATTAGGAAACTATAGGACTTAACATTACTTGACAGTACAATTGACTAAAGCTTGAAAGTATACTAAACCTCTTGGAAGTCACGAAAGGTGAAGTAAAGCAAAAATTGTGAAGGAGCTTCATCAAGAGGAAATACTTTGCCAGAAAGTCCTTTAATTTATGTCTCAGTCACATCCTTCAATAGATAAAGGCAGAGGAAGTAGGACGGAGGGAGTTAACAAGCTAAATATCTAGAAGTGCAAGACCTTTCTGGTCAAATGTAGCAGCATTTCTCCCCCAGCTGACTCTGGCTTATTGATAAGTTGCTGATGGGATCATAAAAGGAAAGGAAAGCAGAAATCCAAGGGTTCAACCAAAAAAAGAAAAAGGGGAGAGAAGGATGGAGATAGTTAACTGGTAAAAGAGACAGAGAAACCCAGGAGGGTACACTGGGCTGAGATCCACTGAGGATGGATGAAACACCAAAGTAGATTTTTTTTTGCAAAAGCAAGTAACAAAACATCATCCATGGTGCCATAATAGCAGATTTCAGAGGGTGAGTAAGGGAAGGACTAAGGGCATGGTGTGTGAAGGGGAGTGAAGAGTGATGGAGGTAGCTAGTATGGATTGGTTATGAAAGATAAGAAAGAAAGAAATGGAATGAAAGAGCAGTGTGGTCAAACAAAATATTTTCCAGAATACCACCCCTCAAAAAAAAAAAAGGTCCTATTTAATGGTAGGAGTGGAGCCAACAAAGACAGATTTCATGTCTCTAAATAGGGAACTGCTGAAAATGGGAGCAAGTTTCTCGAGGCAGGAAGAGATATAATCCAGAACAGTGCACACCAGAAGTTTCAAACGCATGGCCTGCCTAGGCAGCCCACAACATTCCCAGAATGTGGCCTGAACCAGATTAAAATGTACTTAGCAAAATAAATAAAAATACAATAAAATATGGATAACATCACATTTTAAAATCAAGTTAATATGTGGCCCTCAGGAGTCGTTATGTATGAATTAATGACCTCTGTTTGTATTTGAGCTTGATACCACCAGCTACACGGCGTCCCTTGACATTTGGTAACTTCAAATATTCCCTCTCCAGATGACTCCTCAGTCTCTATACTCACACCAAAACTTTTGCCAGAATGCCAGTTCCAGAGCAAGGCTTTCTCTTTTGACGAACAAACTGATCACATATGAAAGAGACTATACTTTACATCATTCATAAGCTGATTTAATCCTTTTTCTTTACACAAAACTTGCTTTTGGTTTTTTGAAGGGTTAGGTTTTTGGAGGTTTGGGGTTTTTTTGCCTTTCAGTAACAAAGCCGCTCATCTATGAGCAGTTTTACACAAAGTACCTCAAATAACACATCCAAAAACTGAAAGGAAAAAAAAAAACCTTCCTCTTTCTCTAACTTCTTTTTTTCTGTTCATCATTAAACCAGTCACTCAGGTTCGTGACCTCAGCATCATTTTCACCTTAACTCTTAACTACCTCCTATACCCACCTGCCAATTTGTGTCAATTTTACCTCACTTCTATCACAACTGCCCTCTCCACACATGCTGCCAACACCCTAATTCAGACCCTTATCACCACTTGCTGGATTATTGTCTTCTTACTGGTCTCCTAAATTGCCTTCCTGCTTCCAATATATTTCTCCTTCAATCCATCCTTCGAATTACTGGCTGAATTCTGATCTTCCTAATTTTTTGTTCCCATTATGTCACTTCTGTGGTTAGTTAATATTTACGTAGCAGTCTGAAGTTTGCAAAGTGTTTTATATGTATTATTTTATTTCGTCTGCACAATAACCCTCTAAAGTGGTTCCTATTATCCTCATTATTTTACAGATGGGGAAACTGAGGCTGGAAGAAATTAATTGACTTTCCCAGGATCACACAGCTAAAAAAAATTTTTAAGTGTCTGAAGCAGGAAGTGAAGTCAGATTTTCCTGACTGCAACTTCAGTGAACTATTCACTGTGTCACCAACTGCTGTTCAAAACACACCCACACACCCACACCCACACACCCACACACCCACCCACACACTCTCCCCCCCCACCCCCCCCCCCACACACACACACGACTTTATTGACTCTCCCCTTTAAAGTGCCATGCATGCCATCTATCATTATTGTTGTTGTTGTCAGTATATTCAGGCAGCTGTGGACCTGGAGTCAGAAGATCTGAGTTCAAATCTGGCCACAGACATTCCCTAGCTATGTGACCCTGGCCAATTCACTTAGCCTCTCTGCCTCAACTTCCTTAACTGTAAAAAGGGGTGGTAATAGCACCTACATCCCAAGAGTTTTGTGAGGATAAAATGAAATAATATTTGTATTTATAAAAAGAACTTGGCACGGTTGCTGACCTGGTGTGGGCTATATAAACGCCCATTTCCTCCTCCTCCCCCTTTTGTCATTAGTGTTATCTTTCTAGACACTCCCCCTCCCCCATCTGGCCCAAGGCCTTGCATGTAATAGCACTCTAATATTCGTTGTATTTATGGCATAGCCATTACAGATTTTTATAACACTTTATGGTTCGCAAAGCCCTTTCCTCACTACTACAACTGTGATGTAGGTGGGGCAAAGATTATCATCCTATTTTTATAGATCTGGAAACTGAGACTCAAAGACTTGCCCAGGGGTTGCATAGTTATACTCAGCTGGTGTCTTTGGAAGCCAAGTGCAATGATCTTTTCATACATCTTGTTGCCTCTCCTACATAATTAACAACTCATGCAAGGGCCCTGGAGAAACCAAGGTCCAAAGATTGTTTATTCAAGTCCTAGAATTGTCTATCAGCAAGAGGCCTAGCAAATCCTCCAATATATTTTCATCTGCATAGAAAACCTGCACCAAGACTAGCCATTCAGGGAGATCCCTAATTACTGCCAGAGCTCTGATAAGTAGTTTTCTGTTTCATGAGTTACTTTCCTATGTCTTTTCCTGGGATGTAGTTATATTAAAGTCACAGTATTTCAGCTGTGGAGGGGGATAAGGTAATTTAGCTGTATAAGGAAAAGACGCAAAATTATTTTCAACCAACGATAGAATACAATAGTATTTGGGAGTTGGTTTCAGCAAAGGCCTTCACACGTGCACTTCTGGAAAGAATTGGGTAAATCTTGCTGGGTGTACTAACCTATCCTACAACCAATTATCCCCTTTATAGATAAGTAGGCAGATGTATTAAGAGATAGATTTGTTGCCCATTTTTCCTACAACCATTAATATAGAAAGAACTAAACAATATTCTCTGATGCCAATAAAACCATGGAAAGGAGTATATTATACAAAGGAAAAGGTTCATCTTATTCCCTAACAACATGTATCTTCTGACCTAATAAATGAGGCCTCTTTATTGTCTTGCTCCCATGCTTTCATGCTTCCTTGGCCAGAAATTGCCTTCCTTATCCTTCTTGCCTTTCCTGTCTGAAACCAACTCATTTTTCAAGTCCCCTCTCATAAGAGTTCTTTTTTCAGTCATATCTGTCTCTTCATGACCCCCTTTGGGATTTTCTTGGCAAAGGCACTGGAGTATTTTGCCTTGGTGATACACTTCTCCAGCTCATTTTACAGATGAGGAAACTGAGGCAAACAGGGTTAAGTGTGCCCAGGGTCACATAACTAGCCTCTCTGAGGCCAGATTTAAACTCAAGAAAATGAGTCTTCCTGAATCCAGGCCCAGAACTCTATCCACTGTGCCACCTAGCAGCCCCTCTCATAGGAGTACAGGATCATAGACAGAGAATTAGTAAGGACTTTAGATAACTGAACAACTTTATTTTACAGGTGAGTAAAACTAAGGCCAAAAGAGAAATGATAGCAAATAGGAGAGCCAGGATTCAAACCCTCGGACCCTATGAGCTAAATCCAGTTTTCTTTCCACGTGGTCTAATCTCACTACTTACAAGAAACCCAAACTAATATTCCCTTTGCTGACCTCCCTCTGTATTTTGGCCCATATCACAGATGTGGACCCTTCATGATAGCTCTTTGTTTGGTGATTGTTCATTAGACTGTAAGTGTCTTGAGAGCAAGCTTTCTTTCAACCTTTCTTCACATCCACATCACTTAGCACAGTGCCTAGCACAGAGAAGGCATTTAATAAATGCTTCCTGATGGATGTCTTTCCATTAGCTCCATAAGGACAGGGATCATGTGTGGATTCCCACCCCCCTACCCTACTGGGTATTTAACAGAACGCAGGTAAATGCTATGTACTCGATACATATTTGTTGTCTTGAATTATGTCCCCTTCATTTTAGTGGACCAAATGCTAAATTAGAAGATGGAAACAGCAGAGAATTTTTCTTTTAAAATTCAAAGCAATATGCTGGACCTGCCACAGCCAGGGAATGGGATTGTTGGCATTTAGAATAGAATAGAATAGAATGTATCTCGTTGTCATTCGAGAAACGCTTTGGGGTCAGGAGGATCATAGAATTTGAGAACTGTATCAACTTTTTCCTTCTGTTTCTAAACAGATCAGGTGTCTGGATTTCTAATTTAGTTTGAATCAGGAATATATCTCGTAAGTTACTGGAAAATTTATCAGGAAGCAGACCCAAAATGAGTCTGACATTTTTTTGATCTCTTTAACAAACATTTGTTGAGTTCCTACTATGCTCAATGCACTGTGCTAAGTGCTATATGCTTACAGAGATGAAGAAGACAGACTCTGCCTTAAAAATACTTAACAGTTTAGTTAAGGAGAGGAGACAGAGAAAGTAATAATAACAATAACATAAAATGTTCATTTGAACCATAATAAAAGAGGTACAGTTTGAGTTCAGAAGACAGATGGCTAACAGAGAGGTAAATGAAAACTTCCTAGAAAGGGAACCTTTTAAGTTTGGCCTTAACAATGGGTAGAACTGGGCAAGTAGAGGCAAGAGATAGAGGGAGGAGGTTAAAGAGGACATTCTAGGCTGAGGTTATAGTGTGAGTAAAGACACAGGGGCAGGAAATTGCAAGGCATATTCAAGAAATATTTAGCAATCTAGTTTGGCTGAAGCATAGGGTGTTTGAAAAGAAGAAGAGGGGGCATAAAGTTGGAAAGTTAGGTTGGAGGCTAAATCTTGGAGGAGGGGAAATAATTGGGTATTTATTTTTCCATATTCATTCCTGTTCATAATTACATTCATAAGCGCCTTCTAAGATTTTCCTGTTGATTATTAGGGATGCTTCAAAAAAACAAACAAAAGCAAAACAAATATAATTAAACACTGGAAAGGATTTGAATAACCTTATTGTTCTAGTACCTTAGCAATGAACAAAATTATTGTAAAGTGCTTTGCAGAGTGTAAGATAAATAATAATTATAATTAAAAGGTAATGATAGATAAATAATATTTCCAACTGTGCACAGAGTAGTTAAAAGAGTCATAAGGTAAGATTTCAACTGTAAGGCTGCTGAGCACTTGAGGCCCATTATCAATTAGTAAGCTACAGAAGAAATTGCCAAAGGATTCACAAACCCACCTGACCACTGAGACAAAACCTGACTACATTTTAGTTGTTAATTAAGCTCCTTTAGTTACATATTTTAACATCTTATCTTTTATGCAGACATACACCGTAGCATAACATTTGCCCCTTTTGTTTATAATTAATACATCTATGTAGAAAGTTTTGGAAGCGTTGACCCAAAAATTGAATTTTCTGATCCCCAGAATCACTGTGGCAATGAGGTAAGATACAAAAGTGAATTTTAACTCCATGAGAGAGTTGTCTAATGCTCCTCAAGTCTGTCATTGATGGCACTCTAGTCCCCCTATACCATGTATCTTTGTTTACATATTTATTACACAGGACAAAAGGTATGCATGATATAACAGTATGTAACTATAGCAGCAATTTTAACTAAATATTGATAGCAGTAAACAATTTGGAACTGAACTGATAATGAAAATAGGGAAGCTTCCAGTCTTATCTTCCACTTTTCCCTTTCCTCTTCCCCCTTCCTCTACCCTGTAGTAGAATGTAAGCTCCATGAGGACAAGGACTATTTCATTTTCATCTTATATCCTAAGCTTTAACATAGGTCCTGGCAAATAAGAGATACCTAATAAAGGGTTTTTGAATTGAAAATGAATTGAATTCATGAATACTATACTCCTGGCAAATTATTCTACCCACTGTCTCCTAAAAATTCCATGTGCTTTCCTCTCAGTACACTTTTTCTCACATTGTCGCTTAACTTCCATCAAATTTTAAGTATATGAAAGGATACTATCTCCTTATCTATTAGGCTCTTTCCCTGCTGCCTATAAACATGTCCAGGCCTCTCCACCCTAACTCCTCAAAAGACCCTCCATAGATTCTACCACCTAAGCTAGCTATTGCCTTATATCCAGGGGTATGGTGGTAAGTTTAACAACCAACTCTCCAGAAAAAAAGTATAGGACACACATTGAAACTTAATCTGTATTATTAATATTTACTCCATCACTTTATTAAGTCTCAACAATCAGCAAAACAATAAACCAAGTCCATAGTTGAATTCTGAGGTATAAATGTACACACTAATAATTTAACAGTCAGCAGAACTGGTTCAAGCTGGCTCCAGTACAACCCTGCTAATATACAAATATATATATATATATATATATATATATATATATCAGAAATATATAGAAATAAATATTTCTACTATTCCTTTATTTCTAAGCCCTTCACCATTAGACTTCTGATCTCATCCATCAATTGATACTGCTCTCCAATGTTGCCAATGTTCTCCTAATTGCCAAATCTATTGGCTTTTCTGTAAATCTCATCCTTTTTGCCTCCTCAACAGATTTTTACATTGTTGACCACCTCCTCTTCCTTGATATTCTCTTCTCTCTGGATTTTTATGATATGGTTATCTCTTAATTCTTCTCCTACCTATTGGACTGATACCTCTCAGTCTCTTTTGTTGAATCTATATATTGTCCATTAAATGTAGGTATATCAAAAGCTTTGTCTTGGGCTCTCATCTTCTTTTTCTTTATAGTCTTCCACTTAGTGATCTCATCAACTCCAAGGGGATCAACATTATCTCTATTCAGATGACTCCAAGATCAATATATCCAGACCCAGGTTCATGCATGATCTCAATTTCCACATCAAAAACTAGCTACTGGATATATAATAGGCCTTTCCATAGGTATCCCCAACATGAGTATCTAAAACAGAACTCATTGTCTTTCCTCTAAAACCTATCCTTCTTCTGAACTATAACTGACAAGGTTACTACCATCCTAACAGTCAATGAGTTTTAAAATCTCAATATCATTCTAGACTTCTTAACTCTCCTCTATTCCTCATCTCCAATCAGTTGCCAGATCTCACTATTTCGATCTCCATATTGCTGTTTGAGTACAGGGCCTCATCATCTCACGTGTGGACTATTGCAATATCCCCTTCCCTGCCTCAAGTGTCCCCCTGCTCTAATCCATTCTTTACACAGCTTCACACATTCTTCTTTCACAATCAAAATGATTTCCCTAAAGCAAGAGATTAATCAACAAGTATTTATTAATAACTTAATAAGTAATCCACATACTATACTAGATACAAGGCATACAAGTACAAAGAATAAAACAATTTTTACTGATGAGGAGCTAAAATTTTAATAAGGGAAACAAGTACCTATAAAAATATATGACATAAACATAAAGGGAATATAGGCAAAGTAAATACCAGGTAGCTTAGAGGGGTGGTTATTGGCCATTGGGAAAATCTGGTAGGGCTTCATGCAGCAGATACCGCTGGAAGAAGGAAGGAAAGAAAAGGGAGGAAACAAAATTTATTAAGGACCTACTATGTGCCAGGTACTATGCTAAGAACTTTCAACAACTCTATAAGGTAGATGTTATTATTAGCCTAATTTTACAGATGAGGAAACTGAGGCTGAGAGATCAAGTGATTTGCCCAGGGTCATATAGGTAAGTAATTTCTGAAGCAGGATTTTAACTCAGATCATCCTTACTCCAGGTCTAGTACTTTCTCCTGTGCTATCTACCTATATCCCCTGAACCATGGGCACAATCTTTGGTTAGTTTTCCTTCTGTATTGTATTTACTATTCTCTATGCCAGGTTTATCTGATTTACACAAACAGTTTTCTCCCTTCCCCTTCTTTTTCCATCCTTGGCCTGTATTTTAAACTCTGGTACAGAAGTCCAAATCTCATCCTCAAAAACCGTCTCTTCAGGTATATCTATTCTGTTCCAAGTGGACAGAATGTTTGAAAAATTTAAGTAATGCTCTGGAAGGTGCACACAGTATCATCGTCATCATCATCATCATCCTTCAAGAATGACTTTCCTAGATAGTGTAGTTGAATCATGTTGATTTGTAAGTCACCAAAGACAGCAATGAATGGAATAAAAGAACTCAAGCCAAGATACAAGTATTTTTTCTATTAAGTAGTTTGTTGATTTACCAATTTGGAAGTTACTTTTATAAGTGATAGATCACATGTTAATGCATTAATAAATGAGATCATGGAATTATAACTGTGTTCCCAAACATCTTACCCCATTATAAATCTCTGCCACAGGGCTGATCTCCCACTCATTATAGACATCCCAGTAGCCCTGGTGAATAATGTTGATTGCACCTATTTTCTTGTAAACTATACTGAGCCAGAGATCTGATAAATGAAAACAACTCATTGCTAACTTTGCTTGTGGCCATTTGATATATATTTATCCTACTTCCCTTCATGAATTCTGGAGCCAAAGCTATTACAAATTGTAGTGAATTGAGGAGATCCAAGACCATGGATTCTGGAGAGTCCCACACTACAATGACTAGGCAGGAATATAGATAGTTCACCACAGTAGGGTGCAGGAGAGGGGGGTAAGAAGTACACCCACCATCTGATGCCAAAAAAAAAAAAACTAAAAGGACCTGTGAATGGTATTTGAATCTCCAATATCGATGATAGCAACTGTTACACAGGCACATAAATGAACTGAATTATACGCCTTCATCTTCTGTTGCCACCAACACCAAGTCAAATAAATTAAACTGCCTTATCCCACTCCCAACTTCTTGGGCTGAAATTTTTATGACTTCTTTTCACCTTCAAGGATATCCTTAGTTATTTATTATGATCATAGGGTGTAGTTCTTAGACTGGCAAGTATCTTAAAGGCAATCTAATCCAATTCTATCATTTTCCAAATGAGAAAACTGAAGCATATGAAGTTAAATTGCTCACAATTGCATGGGCAGTGAGGGTCAGAGGCAAATGGATGTTTCTTTCTTCTAATGTCATTTCATGTAAATAAACATATTGAAAAGGTGATGTGCCCTGGGCCATAGGCCACACAGGGATCACCCTGAGCCATAGAGAATCGCCCTAGCTGGGAGGTTAAATTGTCTGTCAAATTTCTAACTTCTACAAGGAAATGGAATTTAAAAAAAAAAGCTGCAAAGGGACTTGCCATACATACCCATCATCACTTGTGCCTTGTTAGCACCTTCTTCCCTAACTAGCTTATCTTGCCTCCAGGCCAAAGTACCTAAAATACCTTCACAGTGAAATCCAAAGGAAATACCAGTGAATCCTTAAGAAGGCAAAAATGCAGAGGAAACCCAGATTCTGTCTTTTAAAATAAAATCAGTCAGCAAATATTACCTGAACAATGACTAAGTTTGAGACACTCTATTACGGCAGATATAAAAAAAAAAAAGTTGGTTGAAGGTCCTGCCTTCAATGAGCTCATTATCTGACTTAAGAAGTTTGTTCTATATGCATGAAACATTAAATAAGAATTCAAAAAATTAAATAATATGAGGCAAAATTCAAAATAATACAGATGTTATAAGTCAGCATGTGATTAAGGGTTAGCTCACATATTGTAAAATATTATGAATTCAGAGGGTAAAGAAAATACTGCAGTGAATATCAGGGAAGCATTAGTGGGATTTTAATCAGTCCTTGAGGGACAAGTAGGATTTATATCGATAGAGAGGAAGCTAGGAGACAGGAGAAATGACCTACAAGGTCACTAAGGCATGAGAGTATAAGTTTTCATAGGGAATGAATGAAGAGGTCATTTTGATTGGGTTAGAAGAATTAGGTTATTATCTGTGAAACCTTTACCTCCTCTAATGATTTTTCTCTCTCCTTCTTCAGAGATCATCTCCATAGTAATGATAATTGAGCCCAAGAGATCTAATGAGTTCACCAAGAGAGTATAGAGAGAGAAAGAGAGCCTAGAATAGCATCTTAGAGTACAGGACATGAATGATGATCCAAAAAAGGAGACTGAGAAGAAATGGCCAGTCAAGAAGAATACCAGGAGCAAGGAGTGTCATGGGGGAAAATTATATTTTAGAGGAGGGCAGATTCAAACAAAGGTGTTGTCAAGGATGGGAAAAATCTGGTCATGTGGGTAGGCAGTGGAAACTGAAGCAGTAGATAAAGATAGAAAATGAGGAGTTAAGAAATTATGAGATCAAGGAGAGAGGGTCACGTCTTTCTTAGAAACTACAGCAAAGGCATAGAGGGTAAATTATGTTAAGAGAATTTTAAGTATAGAATTGGGGGGAAAGGACACTCACTATGGATGGCCTCACCTTTTTTTGTTAAGTAGAAGGAAAGATCTTCTGCTGAGAGGAAGCAAAGAAGAGATGGGGGAGGAGGGAATGAATTAGAGGAAAAATAATGAATTTTTAAATAATTTAAGGTAATAAAATACTAATTAGTTTTTGAAGTAAATGTTTAGGTTTTTATTGTCTTTTAATTATGCCAATTAGCTCAATGTGGTTCCTTCTTAATTAAAATAATGGTTTCTTAACTCAACTGCTGAGATTTTAAAATTAACTTTATTTTTTTAATCCCCAATCAATCTTTTTACTGAAATTAGCCCAATTCATAATTTCAATACTACCCCTCTTCTCTATTTCCTAAGGGTCACTTTTGCCTCTGTGTCTTTCTCTTCAAGGTTCTAATATGTGTTTGCATTTTATTAGGGGTCTTGTAAAACCTGGGGGACCCATATAATAGAATAGAATCTCTTAAGATATATTTTCAGTATGATGGGGGAATGTATTTTTGGACTCATTGTCTTCCTATTACCCTTTAAATTACACCATGTTGGTAGCTATAACTTTAAAGGACAGTTCTGAAGGAAAATGTTTCCTGCTCTCATTTTCCTCCACCACCTGTTAGTGTGTTTTCCTTCCTCAAATTAACTTGTGTTTATTATCTGTGAAAGTTCTGTATCTCCTGAAAGTCAGCATCTTGATGACAGGAACCATTTTTTTTTCATCTTTGTACACCCTTTACCTTCCCCAGTGTCTTCAACTCAATTCTAGTTACATTATCTTATACATATAATTGGTATCTAATAAATGGTTGTTGAATGAATGGAGAAAAATTCTATCTTCTGCAACAAATTAAAATAAACTAAAAATACTATGGGTGTAATTTTTTGGGAAAGCACATTCTGATGAATTAATTTTTAAAGTTTTAGAAAGGTATCTTGACTCTTAAACGCTTCTCAAATATAAATGGGATCTTAGACCTTTGGGGATCATAGAAATTGTGTTGACTTGTTTGAATAATCCTAGTCTACCAATGACAGTAAATGATCAGACTTGGTTACAGGAAATTGTTGGTGGTTTAGAGTAAAGTGGGGTGTTTAAAAATGCATACAGGTGGTACAGTGGGTAGAGCTTGGGTCTAGAGTCAGGAAGACCTGAGTTTAAGTCTTGCCTCACACATTTACTAGGTTATGTGGGCAAGTCAATTAACCTCAGTCTACCTTGGTTTCCTCATCTATAAAATGGGGATAATAATAGTACCTCCTTCCCAGTGTTGTTATACGCCTCAAATGAAATATTTATGAAGCACTTAGCAAAGTACCTAACACACAGTAAGCACTGTATAAATGTTAGTTATTATGATTACTGTTATTTTTAGTAAATAGGTAACTATTCAGGTCTGTGGGTTTTTTTGCAGAAAGTATGCATAGATGAAAAGATACTCATAATTCACACAAACTTTCAATTCCTACATTCATTTCTACCATTTCATTTCCTGAAAGTGTGTTTGTTTGTTTTCTTCACAAAGGGAGGTGTGGGAAGGTGGTGTTGTTTTTTTTTTCCTACAAGTAAAATTTAAAATTACACCAAAGCTAAAACAGAGGTTTTTTCTTTGCTTTCCCATGGATTTCCAGCTTCTTTCATTTTCTTTGGTGACTGATGCATTTGGAGAAATTCTTGGGGAAAATTTCATCTGCTTGCCTGTGTTTACCAGACACAGAGAACACATTTAGAATAATTCACCTTGCCTTGGCTACAGAGTAGTCATTGGAAAAAAGTAGAAGCTTTAGGGTTTAAATGGCCGAAAAGTGTCATTCCTGAATTCTGTATTAATTAATTTATTTATTTATTCTACAGAATGCCTATCATTTGGTTGGTTGGTTGATTGGTTGGTTATTGTCCTTCAAAAAGGACCAAAATGACATCACTCTACTAGTCAAGTTTCAGTGTCCATTTGTAGCCGATCAGACCAAAACAAGCTTGGAATACTCTACCACAGCTTAGGCCCATATAGCCCAGGTGAACATTTAGGGTGGATTCTCTAAATTTGCACATCCTGCATTTCCTCTGAGCTATTTCAATTCTACTTTCCTCATAGAGCACAGCACCTTCTCTGATGTGGTCACGCCATGCTGAGCAGTCCCGTACCAATGTCTCCCTTGTCATGTAATCAATTCCAAAATTATTTATTATCTGCCTGTCAGATAATCACAGAGCACAGAATTTTAGAACTGAAAGGCCCCTATAGCTATTTAGACCACAAGGAGTTCTTTACCTTTTCCCAATTGGCTGTAAACTCCTTTAGGACAGAGATTGTCTTTTCCTAGCACTTTGCACAGTGCCTGCCACATAGTAGACACTTAATAAATGTTTATTGGTTGATTGAAAAATAAGTAGAAATTATCTCTCTCTCCAAAGACAAACTTTGGGAGACTGAATCTGCCACGTAAGCTGTGGATGCAATTAGTACAGTTTAATTTCACTGTCAAGCAGAGCCCAAGAAAGCAACAGTGGTAGTCTGAGCATATGAGAGATCTATATTTATTTTATTATAGAGACATAGAATTTGGGAGATTGACATGTTTGCACACTCTCAACACTTCACAGAAAGAGTTCTGATTGATATTCCCTGTTTAGATTCTATAGTACTGTTCTCTTGTCAGTATAGAATAAGAAAGGATATGTAAAGATTTCCAAGTTTCATGTCAAACCAAAAGAATAATTTATGAAGGGTTTTCATGGACAATTTTAAAATATGGACAATTTGATACTTTCAGGACAGTTTCAAGAAATAATTAAAGGCAAGTTTAAGTCTGTTCTAATCCTAATCTGTTTCTAAATACAAAGCTTACACCTATCCCTTGGTGTGGCCTTCTCACCCTGGAATATCTCTCCACCCCCTTAGCTCCCTCCTGCCATTGATGAGTTCCTCCCAGAGCCCCACTTTTGAGGAAGTCTTCTCGCCAGACATCCTTCATTCCTTCCCTGCTTGTCTCCTGACTCTCTAGATTTCATCACCAAGATGTATCTCCTCTCCACTCCCTTTCCATCTGCCTCAGATGCGTTGTCTTTCCTCATTAGAATATAAATTTCTTGAAGCAGAGGCTGTCTTTTTTTTTGTTTATATTTGTATTCCCATCACTTAGCACTAGTGTCTGGTACATAGAAAGTACTAAATAAGTGCTCATCAACTTTACAAAGACAGGAAATGTTTCATCTGTTCACTAGAACATCTAATATGGGGATACTTACTCTATCCCACTCTCCTGTCTTAACCTCATCAAAATTTTGAAACCCCTTTCACTTTCTAAACAAAGATTTTTGTTGCCTCTCACGTCCATAAGCAATACTTTTTATTCTCATTTCATAAATTCTTACTCTTTTCCTCATTTAAAATCAATTTTGTTCTACTTAGAATTGCAGAATGCTAGATCTGCAAGTTGATTTAGAGATTAACTAGAATGGGGATTCTCTCTCCCTGCCTCCCTCCCTCCCTCTCTCTCTCTCTCTCTCTTTCTCTCCCTCCTTCCCTCCTCCCTTTGGAAGACTTGTGATGCCTATTTTGAAATAATTGAAGGAAACGCCAATTTCAGTTAGACGTTAGTGAAAATAAAGAAGTAATTTTTCTCTATCCAACTTGAAGAGCCCCTGAAATTTATGCACAGTGTTTCCCAGATTAAGAACCCCTAATGGAGTGCAACTCTGTCTCTTTATAACTCAAGAAGTAGCAGCCAAAAGTGATGAAGTGACTTCCCCACAGCAATACAGTAAGATAGTGAAAGAGCTGGGATGAGCATTCAAGTATCCTGAATCAGCCAGTTCCATGCTTCCTTCATTCTTCATGTTACCTAATTCCAAACATTGGGCTATAAATTCTAAATTCAAAGACTAAGCCTTGCACAAGCTCCTTTAGAGATAGCCCATAGAACATTCCACCAGAATTTTCATACCCTCATCCCCTCCTCTTATATTCTGATCCATAGAAACTGGAAGTTGGAAAGTGTTTGGGATAAAAAATATCCTTCATCCTTAATTTAGTGAAAAGAAATAAACACAGAGATCTCTTAGGATAAGAACAGGACTTTATTCTCTTCCCCAGGAGAAGAGGGCAGTCTTCCCCATGACTCATCATGGAGAAGAGGAAAGTTACAAAAGATAGTGCTGGAATTTATAACCTAACTTAGTCAAGACCCCTCCCTAACTCTTTCCCTTCTCATTGGTGGAGAGGCATACTTCATCAAATACTTCCCCAACTGGGACAGCAAGAAGAGATAAGGGGAGGGTCCCACCAAGGCGGGAAAACAGACAAAGGAAGATAAAAGTGATTGACAGGAGCAATTTGAAAAGTTAACCATTCCAAATTGAGAAGTTTTCACTCATCCCATACAAAAGGGATATGAATTTGTCAAGCTCAAAAGATAGCTATTTAGGCCAATAGTCATAATTAAAGAAAAAATACTGATTTTCTTCCTGAAACAATCAAACTTGGAACAGAATCCCTATTTTTGAATAAATATCCTTTAGCTAACACTGAAAGTGATATCTTCCAAATGAAAGTTTTTTTTATTCACATACTTGAAGGATAGATGTAAAATGATGATAACCAACTAGCATTTATATAACACTTTAAGGAGTGCCAAGAGCTTTGAAAATATTATCTTATTTATTAATTATCTGAATCTCCTGAATAATTTGAATTATTTTTTCTTATAAAACTGGATTTAGAATCAATCTATACTAACATCCCTATTTGTACTCTGAAGCTTGAGAAATATTACTTATAAGCATTAGACCTGAAAATATTGTGACATATTTAGTATTACAATTGATTAATCAACCAACAAGTATTCATTAAACACCTCCTTTGGTCATAGGCACTGGAACTACAGGGCTGCTAGGCAGCACAGTGGATAGAGTGCAGGGTCTGAAGTCAGGAAGACTCATCTTCTGGTGTTCAAATCCAACCTCAGACACTTATCAGCTAGGTGACCCTGGACAAGTCACTCATCTTGTTTGTCTCTGTTTCCTCATCTGTAAAGCAAGCTAGAGAAGGAAATGGTCAACCATTTAGTGTCTTTGTCAAGAAAATCTCAAATGGGGACATGAAGAGTCAGAAATGACTGACAAGAACTGAACAGCAACAATTGGGAAAGCAAGTCCAAAGAATAAAACACTCCTACACACAAAGAACTTACATTCCAAAAACTTACATTCAACAAGTACATATATGTACAATAAGTACAAAATAAAGATGTGTATATGTAATATATATCATATATTTCCTGCAAATATTAGCTATTAATATATATTAACATATATAAATAGGAGAAAACTATTTTTCATGCAAAGTAATTAAACACAAGGTATTTGGGGGAGGGAAGGTGTTGGTAGTTAGAGGAAATCAAGAAAGGCTTCATCTGACTTCAGACACTTGCTTTCTCCCTGGACAAGTAACTTAACCTCTATTTGCCTCAGTTTCCACATGTGTAAAATAGAGATAATAATAGCACCCACTTCATTGTTGTGGGGATTAAGTGAGATATTTGTAAAACCGATTGTAAACCTTAGAGTACTATAAGAATACTATCTACTAATTATAATGATGATGGTGCTTAAGTTGTATCTTAAAGAAGGGAGAGGCTATGGGGCTCGTAGGTGGCACAGTGAATAGAGCACCTGCCCTGGAGTCAGGAGGGTCTGAGTTCAAATTCAGTCTCAGATACTTGACACTCACTAGCCGTGTGATCTTGGGCAAGTCACTTAACCCTAATTGCCCTGCCTTCCCACCTCCAAAAAGCAAAAAAAAAAAAAAAAAAAAAAAGAGGAAGAAAGAGAGAGAGAGAGGCTATATGATACAGATGGAGTACATTTCACACATATGGAAAAAGCACAGAGGATGAAAATGAGCATCAAGCATGAGAGATAGAGAAAAGGCCAATTGGGCTAGAATATCAAGTGCATGAGAGGGAAGCAATGTCCAATGAAGTTGAAAAGATAGATGGAGGCTAAATTATGTAGGACTTTAAATGCTAAACAAAGGAGTTTTTATTTTATCATGGAGGACACCAGTGAAGTTAATTGAGTGGCAGTCGCATTGTCAGATCTACATTTAGAAATTATGGGTTGCCAAATAGAACTTAAGTAAAGGCTTTAGAATTGTGAATATTTTAAAAGATACAGAGGAGGCTTAAGTCATATTACAAGTATATGAAAAGATATTGTATGTCCAATGGGAAAAAGAAGAAATTGATTAAAGCTACAAGAAAGAGGTGTTCCATTAACTAAGAACTGTGCTGGATGTTGAACCCTGGGCTACAGTAGTGAAGGAAGTAATCTAATGTCCCCTAGGTGTCTTTAGCAACAGGATAGAGTCTAGAATCATAAACTCATAGAATCCAAGAGCTGAAAGGATCTCAAAGTCATCTAGCCTAAGCTTTATTTGAAGTAGGAATCTCTTCTACATCTTCATAAAAATATAGTTGTCAAGACTTTGTTTTCAAGCAGAGATCTTCAGTAGTTGGGAACTCATTACCGCTTGAGGTCATTCATTCTATTTGAGGAGAGCTCACCTTATTAGCAAATTGCTTCCTTACACTAAGCTAAAGTCACACTCCCTGTAATTGCCACACTTTGGTCTTAATTCTATTCTCCATAAAGACAAGAAGAGCTTTAATCTCATTTCTGTGTAGCAAATCTTTAAATACTGGCTCAGACACCTCTTAGTTGAGTGGCTATGTAACACACTTAACCTCACTCAATTTCAGTTACCTCACTTTTAAAATGAGGATAATAATATGCCTCTCTCACAGAGGTATTGTGTGAGTCAAGTGAGATAATATATGTAAAGTGCGTTGTAAACCTTAAGCGCTACATGAATGTTAGCTATTATTATGTTGTGTGCAAACTCTCTTCCCCTGCCCTACCCACTCCTGTCTTCTCTTCTCCACGCTCAATGTTCCCAGTTACTTCAGTTTACCCTGGGATGACATGATGTCAAAGTCCCTCATCATCCTACTTGCCCTTTTCTTGACTCACTCCAGCCTGTCAATGGCTGGACATAATCTTCCAGCTATAGTTTGGTCTGCTTGCTAAGTAGCATCTGTCGTGATTGGCATAGCTGTATTCCTAAAATGGTCTACATGTGATCTCTTATGTTCTTTCCATGTCAAAAAATTATATGATGCTATGACCTTTCCCTAAGGCAAGGGGAAAAATTAAATGATTTATGACAATCACATTTAGCTCTAGGATCCCATAACAGTATTCTCATAGCAAAAATATTTATTTTATCATATCTATACAATGAAAAAAAGGATAGCTATGAGATGGTAGGAATAAATGAATGGTACTAAAATAATTCAGGTCTGATTATTTCTACCAAAAATGACACATCCCTGAATGTCAGAATACAATCACAAATGACTTGATGTTTTGAATGACACAATAATCTTCAAACTAACATTTTGTTCTTTTTTGTTAAAAGTATATGTTTAGAGGATGAATGTATAACAAAAAATCAATAATATTATATAATTTGTTCGGAGTCAGGGGACATATAGACTGCTCTCTTTACATTCCTGACTAGGGCTCTAACAAGGAATTCTGGAACATAGAACAAATTAAGATGAATTGGGAAGGGAACACTGAATATGGTTAGATTTTGCCTGTTGATGACTGATATTGAGTGTCTTTGAAGATCCAGGGCTTGGTAGTGATAAAGATCACTGTACAATAGAAACCAAATTTATTTGGAAGAAAAGAAAGTGATCTGGAGAGCTTTAAAGGAGATAACATGATAACAGAATGAGTGATAGTTGCAGAGTGAGGGAAAGTTTCAGGCAGGAGCAAGAGGTATGATAATTCCACCTCCTCATCTCTGTGCCAGAGTGTGTGAGAGAAGAACAGCCATTCTAGAAGAGGGTACTAAGAGATGCAGTGTCTTAAGAAGAAAGCTTGGTTTCCATTAGCACCAGAAGATTGAAGAAATGTGAAAAGATGAGGTTAAGAATGAAAGAATATCTTCTCAGCAAGGCAAGGACCTAAAACAACTCCAAAAGACCAATGATGGAAAATGCCTTCCACATCTAGAGCAAGAAATATGGAGTCTGAATGCAGATTGAAGCATACTATTTCCTCTTTTATGTTCTGTTTTTTTCTATCTTATGGTTCTTCCCATATGTTCTAATTCAGTGGTTCTCAACCTTCCTAAAGCGACGACTCTTTAATACTTGTAAATTGGCATATCTGCATGTGGGCGGACCCTCTTGGAGACAGATAGAGGAGCAGTGTCTCAGTTCCTAAGACCATTGGAAATATGGGTTTTCCGATGGTCTTAGGTGACCCCTGTGAAAGGGTTGTTCGACCCCCAAAGGGGTCGCAACCCACAGGTTGAGAACCACTGTTCTAAATCTTCTATGCAATATGACTAATGTGAAAAATAGAGAAAAAAGCAACTAAAATGTCTAGATTAAAAAAATTCATGGAACATGTCAGCTTTATGTCAGCTTTACACAATAAGATACTTCTTATAAATAAGCAAAAAGTAGAGTGGGTTGTTGAAATCTCTGTGTATTTCAGTCAATTGATAAAGATGTGGTCTATGACAGAATACCATTGCAAAAGTCTGCATGGTCCCTTCTAATGCCCATGTCAAGAATACCTTCAATGTATGTGTGGATTGTTCTCACTAAAATTTTATATAAATGGGAAAGTAATAGGGATATACGTCAATAACTGAAGATTATCTCTCAGACATTTTTTGATAGTAATAGTTCTGAGGCATTCCCCTCTAATGGTATAAGTGATGACTTTTTTATCCCTTAAGACACTCATCTCTAAAAAATCAAATCCCCACCATTCTCATAACTGTCTCACCTTCATCACAAGCCTCTTTTTTATGCCCTTTAACTAATCCAGCTACTTTGCTCATTTGTTTTTCTTTTGATGCCATTTCTACCGGTCTAGGAAAATATCTGCATGGTTGGAATCCCAGTATTGCAGTTCCAATGTCCTTAATGATAAAAAAGGACTAATTATGAAAATCTTTCAAACTTTTCATCTGTTTGTTGCACTCCTTCCAGTTTCAGCCTTGTGATGACTTTGTCTTTCATCAAACTTTTTCCTTTAGGATAGTTTTATCCCCCACTGTTTCAGTGACATGAGGCAATACTGCCTCTAATATTCCGTAATATTTTCTTAGGTTCTTTTGATCTTTTTTCTTTGTGGGAATGTATTTATATTGGTTAAACTTCCACATAACAAAAGAATGAAAGAGCATTTGTTATCAATAGAGGAGGATTCTAGAAGACAGATGGAAAGAAAGAATAGAGTACAGGGACTGGAAAAGGATAAAGTTTATCAACTAGATAAAAAGGAGTGTGGAAAGAGACAATGGGAAATAAATCAATTAGCAAACATTTTGTATGCACTTACTATGTGCCAAGGACCATGCTAGGTACTGGGAATATAAAGAATATAAATGAAACAATTTCATTTTCAAGGAGCTTATATTCTGACAGGCAGATATAG
>CM053588.1:250951546-250991601 GCA_028646515.1 Pseudochirops corinnae
ATATATACACATATGTATAGTACTTAAATCCTAAGTAGTTTGATGGAAGAACACTGTTGGGAAACTGTTGGGAAGATTAGAAAAGGATTCACATAGAAAGTGACACTTGAATTGTGTCTTGAAGGAAGAGGACAATTCTATGCATTGTGAAGGCAGGAAGATAGGAGATGGATTGCCATGGCTGAGGAAAGAGAAGGCCAGTTGTCTGGATCTCAGAGTATAGGACAGGCAGTAAGATACAATAAGCCTGGAAAGATAGGTTGGGGCCAGGTCGTGAGAGGCTTTAAAAACAAAACAGAAAGTTTTATTTTCCTAAAGGCAATGGGAAGGCATTAAAGGGCTTTTTAAAAATCTATTTTATTTTTAATTTATAAAATAAAATAAGCATTTCCATCCTATAGTACAATAAAAATAGGATTGTACGTGAAACTACAAATCCTGCTATGTACAACTTACTATTTCCTTTAACATATATTTTTTAAAATCTTATAAATTCTTTTTTTCCCTCCTCCCCTTCCCCCACCCTAAAGATGGCTACCATTAGACATAAATAGAAGGGGGTGTGTGTGTGCATGTGTGTGTGTGTGTGTGTGTGTGTGTGTGTGTGTGTAAAATTATTCAATACATCTATTTATCAGTTCTTTCTCTTCATACAGAAAACATCTCTCTTCGCATGTCCTTTATAGTTAATTTGGGTTATTTGTAATTGTTAAAATAACTACATCACCCAAAGTCATTCTTAAAACAATATTGCTGGGGAGTGAGTAGAGCACTGGGCCTGGAGTCAGGAGGATCTGAGTTCAAATCCAGGCCTCAGACACTTAACCACTTAACACTTAACTAGCCATGTGACCTAGGGCAAGTCACTTAACCCCAATTGCCTTGCCCTGCTCCCTTCAAAAAGAGAAAAAACCAATATTGCTGTTATAGTATACAATGTTCTCTTGTTCTGTTCATTTCACTCTTCATTATTTTGTGTTGGTCTTTCCATGTTTTTCTAAGATCATTGAGCTCATCATTTCTTAATGCATAGTAGTATTCCATCACAATCATTTATCACAACTTGTTTAACCATTCCCCAATTGACAGGCCTCCCTAAAATTTCCAGTTCTTTGCTACCACAATGAGAATATAAATATTTTAGAAAATATAGGTTCTTTTCCTTTTTCTCTAATCATCTTTGGAAATAGACCAAACAGTGGTATTTCTGGGTCAAAGAGTGTAGTTTAATAACTCTAGATTGGTCTAGCTAAAAATGCATGGGGACTAAGAAGTACAGAGAAGCTAAATTAGTTCTTTTCCAAATCTTGGTCAAACCTCTGTTGATCTTGACTCTGAAGAGCAATCTCAGTTAATCACAAAGGTGGTGGGAGGAGTGGATTATTCACGTGACAGGAAACATACCAATAAAAGGAGTGCCACTCTGTGCAAGGCACAGTGCCTGATGCAAGAGAAAACAAGAAAGAAATGTGAGGACTAGCCAGGCTGGCCTCTGGTACTCTAAGGGCAGGGAATAAGGAATAAGGCAGGAATAAGGGGGAAGATGTAAGGTTTGACTCCATGTACCCTGTGTCTGCTCTGGTTCTAACTCTATTACCCGATAGTAACCAACAGGAATAAGAATTAACCAATTCATCCATGAGTTTAAAAGTGGTTGAATTAGGTGGCTGGAACCCAATGCTTCAAAAAACATTGTCAGTGAAGAGTAATATTATATCCCAGCATGCCAGATACATTACTAAAGTTAAAGAGATGCCTAACTTTTACTTTTTTTCCACTAATCATCTAGTTAAAAGCAAAAGAGACTTTTAGAGGTTTAGAGTCTAGCTGCAGCTTGGCCACCAACAGAGACTATATACTTTGACCAAACTATTTTACTATTCTGGACCTTATCATCTTTATCTATACAACAATAAGCTTGTATTAAAATATTCCTAAGATTCATTCCAGTTGTCAATTTGATGAGAGAACCTCAGATAATGTTATTAAATGCATATGCTCAGTATAGACTAAATGGTTACATATTCATTGAACAAAACCCAGAGTAGCACATGAAGGGAGAATAAAAACACACGTGTGTGTGTGAGAGAGAGACAGAGACAGAGATAGAGACAGAGAGTTTCATGTGTAGAGCTATGTCAAGTAGCCCTCACAGCAAAATTTCTCCAAATGTTAAGTATAACTAAATGTATGTGTCAGACTTATTTCTTTACCTTTAAAAGGCTGAATGGATTACATCTAACATTCTTTGATTTTTGTGATGTTTTGGTGCATAAATAAAATGCATACACACACAACCTTAAAATAGACAAAGCAAGGACTTAGCACAAAGCCAAAACAAAATGTTAAACAGATTTATCACATACTTCATTAGTTGATATGACATTTAAATACAAAGTAACTAATGGTAATATCATCAGAGGATTCAGATGACCAGACTCAGAAGTTCACAAGCAACAATGTAGATTTTGTAAAGAGTGAACAGAAAGGGAAAAAAAAACAGTAAATTTATTTAAAAAAAAAAAAGTACTCTGTGACTGAAAAGTTTTTTGGGGAGTGAGAGGAAGAGAATGATTATAGAGGAAGATAATCTCACCTGGAAAGATAATAATTAGCGACTCATCTTTATACATATATATATATATTTGTATATAGTAATGCTGTGATTATTAGCATAAGTATTATGTACATGTTGCAGATGAGAGAACTAAAATGCTAAAAGTCTGTGATTTACTTTTCTTTATGCAGTCAAGAAGTATCTGGAGTAGAATTTGAATTTCTGTCTCTTTGTATCAATAATAATAATTATTATTATCTTTATAATCTGTTACTAGAAGCTTGTAATTATAGTTAGAATTTATAGATATCTTATAGTTTATAAAGTACGTTATAAATATTATCTCATTTTAGCCTCATAACAAATCTCGTAGGTTCTATTATTATCTTCATTTTACATGAGGAAACTGAGGCAGATAGGAGTTAATGTGAGGACTAGTCAGGCTGGCCACTGGTACTCTGAGGGCAGGGAAGAAGGCAGCCCTGTTTGGAGGGGGAAGACATAAGGCTTTTCCCAGGATCACACAGTAAGTGTGACACAGTTTTTGAGGTCAGATTTAAACTCAGGTCTTCCTGCCTCTCAGGCTGCAATCCTAACCACTGTGCCAACGAGCTGCCTAAAAATGAAAAATCTAAGGCACTATTCACTATATCATGCTTCTTCTAAAGTAGGCATTCCTCACCTAGTGTTTATGGGTTTATAGTTAGATTTCAAAGGATCCATAAACTTGTATAGGAAAAAAATTACATCTGTATTTCAAATAAAATCCATTTCCTTTGTAATCCTATCTATTTTGTCATATGTACCTAAAAACATTCTGAGAAGAAGTTCATAGGTTTCACCAAACTAACAAAAAGGTCCAAGATGAAAAATATTTAAGAATACTCATTCTAAAAGATGAACTTGCCATGAGCAGGTGTCTGAGGTTGTGTCTGAAGAGTTGCTATGCAGAAGTGAGATTAAACTTTTGAAGAGTTGAACAAAACCTTATCTGTTTTCTATAAATTACCCCAACAAGTAGACTATCTAAAAGTCCATGGTAGGAAAGAAATTTCAAAGAATACTTGAAAATTAGCTAGATCATTCATGGACTATGAAAGGATACTATATTCTTGTTGTTTTGTTGTTTCAATCGTGTGCAACTCTTTGAGACTCATTTGGGGTTTTCTTGCCTAAGATACTGGAGTGATTTGTCATTTCCTTCTCCAGCTATTTTACAGATAAGAAAACTGAACCAAACAGGGTTAAGTGAATTGCCCAGGGTCATATAGTTAGTAAGTGTCTGAGGTTAGATTTAACTCAGGTTCTCCTGACTCCAGGGCCAGTGTGCTATCCACTGTGCCACTAGGCTGCCCTAGAGGACACTGTACAGAGTAAAAACCTCTCCTAATCAATGAGATTGTTTGGAGAACCATTCATTATCAGGATTAATGTAAGAGAAAATGCCATTTTCAGGACTATGAGCAATCAAAGACCAGTTTAGTTGGTATGTAGAATACTTGAAAAAAATGATATGAAATAAGCCTAGAATGGTACCACAGGCACCACTGAACATTTATGAGCAGGGAGTGGTATGGTCAGACATGCTCTATGAACACTGTTAAGGTAGCTCTCTGCAAAATGGCATAAAGTGGGAAAAGAACAGAATCTAGGACCATGGTTAGGCAGCTACTTAAATCACTGAGGTGAAAAGTGAACAGGGCCTGAACTATATTAGTATTCTTGTAAAAGAAGACTCTAGCATTCTTTGTCCACCTGAGTATAAAAACAGTGTTGAACTGCATCGCTTGGGATCAGCCTGCATTTCTGAGCAGGTTGGTACCATAGTCACAAATGCTGCTTCAACTCTTAGACTCAGAACCAACACTGAGACCCAAGTGGCAGCAAAGTAGAGTGGGCACGTGCATCATTGTGTCCTTCTATGACAGTGGTTCTCAACCTGTGCATCATGACCCCTTTGGGGATTGAACAACGCTTTCACAGGGGTCACACGGGTCGCCTAAGACCATCGAAAAACACATATTTCCTATGGTCTTAGGAACCGAGACACTGCTCCTCTATCTGTCTCCAGGCAGGTCCGCCCACATGCAGATATGCCCATGTACTAGTATTAAAGGGTCGCTGCATTAGGAAGGTTGAGAACCGCTGGTCTATGAGTTTATGATACCCTGAATTGTATAACTGATTTCACCTCTGACACTTATTGCTTATGTAACCATGGGCAAATCATACCTCTTTCCTGTGAACTGAGGATAATATAAGTCTAGGGTATACCTAACCAAAGAGGCCCAGCTGCTATGGGAAGCTTAGATGAGTTATTGTATGTAAATCACTTTTTAAAACCTTATAGAACTATGTAAGCTTGTTGATTAAGGTTTTATTACTTATTGAGCAACTAAACAAGTAAGAGTTTATTAAGTGCTTAGAATGTCCCAGATACTATGATAGGCCCAGGAAATATAAAGACAAAAGTACAACATTCCCTGCCATCAATGATTTTACATACTAACAAAGAAGACAACATGTATATGCATGTTATGTCTATATGTTATATATATATATATATGTGTGTGTATGTGTGTAATGTGTGTGTTATAGATGTATATATTGTATGTTTATAATATACAGGTATATGGTGAACACATAAAATTAAGTACAATGTAACTGCCTCAGGGAGGGCTTTGGAAGCCTGAGGAACCAAGAAACATAGAAGGTAGCCTTTGAGCTGAGTCTTGAAGGGAACAAGTAATTCAAAAGAAAGAAAGAAGGGTGGGAAGAATAGTATCCCAGGAATGGAAGATAACCGGGGCAAAGGTACAGAGATGGGAGATGGACTTTCATGTGTGAAAAATAGCAATTAGACTAGCCCACCTGGCTGTAGCATATGTAAAGGGAAGTGATGTGTAAAAAGGCTTGGAAACATGGGATGGGGTCAGGTTTTGAAGAGTTTTAAATTCCCCAAGAGAGGAGCTTATCCTAGAGGTAATAGGGATGCAAGGGAGTCAATTGAGCAGGACAATGACCTGCATAGATTTGATCTTTAAGGAATCCACTTTTGCAATTGTATGGAATGTGGATTACAGTAGGAAGAGGTATGAGGCAGAGACCAAGGCTTTTGTCCAAGTCAAGATAGAGCACTAGCCTTGGAATTAGGAAGATTCATCTTTATAAGTTCAAATCTGACTTTGGACACTTATTAGCTGTGTGACCCTGGGCAAGTTTTCCCGTTTGCCTCAGTTCCTCATCTGTTAAAAAATGAGCTGGGGAAGGATTTGGCAAACCACTCTATTATCTTTACCAAGAAAACCCCAAAATGGGGTAACAGAGAGTGAGATGTGACTAAAATGACTGAAAAACAATTGACTAGGTAAAAGGTGATGAAAACCTGACCTAAGACACTGTCTGTAAAGGAAGAAAGAAGGGAACATTCACAAAAGCTCTGGAGTTACCAATGACAAGATCTGGCAATTGATTAAGTATAAATAAGAGTCAAAAATGATACTTAGATAGAAAACCCAGGTAAGTGAAATGATGGTAATGTCCTCAATGGTAATAGAAAAATTTGGACAATGAATGGGTTTTAACAATAATCATAATATGTAACATTTATATGATGTTTGAAAATCACTTTACATAAGTAATCTCATTTGATTGTCACAACAGTTCTGTGATTATTATAGCCATTTTATAGATGAAGAAACTAAGACTGAGAGACAATAAGTGGCTCATCCATTCTCATACAATCGTAGTAAGTATCTGAGACAGGAATTGAAGGCAGATTTTCTTGATTCCAGTGGAGTACTATGACAACTATATGATATAATTCTGTTTTGGACATGTAGAATTTGAGATGCCCATCCACTGAAGCCAATGAAATAAGACAAAAGAGTATTTATTTAGAGAGAGAAATGAGCCAAAAACAAAGCCTTTGGGTACATCCACAATTACAGGACATGGTTCTCAGGAATGGAAACTGAGAAGAAATAGTCAGATAAGAGAAGAACCAAGAAAGAACAATGCCATAAAATTCAGAGTAGAGAGTATTCTAGAGGAGAAGGTGTTCAATGGATTCAAATATTGCAGAAAACCAGGACAGGTAAGGATTGTGTAAAGTCCATTAGATTTGACAATAAAAAAATCATTGGTAACTTTGAAGAAAATAGTTTCATTTGAGTGATGAACTCAAAAGCCAGATTACATATTGACATGTATATTATCAGTAAATCCTATACATAGATCACCCCAAAATAGGACCTTGTCTCTATTTCTTGTAATCTTAGACCAGATTGGAAAAGTGCCCCAGTGTCTCTCTTCTTACGATTAGGAGAAGTAAGTTCCCTTTAATAGAAATCACTCTTATTTGACAAGGTCTTCTGTCACAGTCCTGGATCAAATAGATAAACTAATCCATGAGTGTAGACCCAGAATGGAGGTCCCAATTTTTCTCTTTATATAATTGCCAGGTATCTTAATTTAATCTCTTGTTCTTTTAAAAGGCCTTCTTATTTACTTATTCACTTGACTCAGGCCTTCTTTATTTTTAGAAGAGAGAGGCTCTTAAAGAGCCATGCCCACCACAGCAATGGGCCTTGCCACATCCTTATCTGAGGCCACCATTCCAGAAGCTAGAAAAGTGTATAATAGCTTATATTCTTCAGTCTTATCTATCTTACTATTTAATATCTCCTCAAGTGATTGATGACGGACCTCCAAGAGTACTCATTAAGTTGGCCAAGTACATCAAATTAGTAGGAAGGGTAAGCACCTTGGAAAACAGAATTAGAATTCAGAATGACCTTGACAAGTTGAAAAATGAATTGAAGTCAAGAAAACCAAGTTCAGTCAATTCAACTATTGAGTAATACACTTCAGAAAGTGACTTTCCATCTTTCAATTTGAAATGAATAAGTATAGCAGAAAAGGTATAGTCATTATACTGAATCCCAGGATATACTTTAGTCTTGATCGCTGTTCTGTATAAATACAGGAGAGGATCACATTATGTCCACCATACATACATATATATTGTGTATTATGTAAAAGTGTTTAATACATTACATGTACATTATAGACATTATGATAATATATTATATGATATAATTAGCCTAATACAACCAAATATAACAAAACCAAGATGTATGGAATGGATAAATGAAGAAACATATATAAGAACCACCAAATTGGGTAAAAGGTTGTAACACTAAAGATAGAGGTGGGAGACTTGGAAAGAGCCACAAGGGATGAAATCAGTTCAAAAGTTAGAAATTAGGACCTCTTGCTAAGGGGCAAAGGAAGAATTTAAAGGCATAGTTCAGCTAGAGAAATTTTTATTGTAGACTTGAGGATGACAAATTGGTCATAATCCCCAGTTAAGAGAGAACAAGACAAATAAATTGCAACAGGAAGTATTTCAGTTAGAAATAAACAATTTATAAACTACAAAGGTTGTAACATACCTTAATGGGCTATTAGTAAAGGTTATAGAAGCTTATTTATTCCGTTGAGTTACTGTCTAGGAAAAATAAGTGGTATCATAATTTAAATTCAAGGGGTTAGAAGAAAAGCCCCATAATTCAATGTCAATAGACATAACAGTTACTTAGAGTTTTAGATTTCTATTTGTAGGAGAATGCTAATTTCTGAGAACAGTTATGGGAATTTTAAAATAAATAATTAAAAGAAATTGTTCTGAATAATCAGAGAGAGTGAAATCCTCTCAACAATTCATCAAAATAACAACATGAGTTATTTATGGGATGCCTTTAGTAACACAAGACCAATATTTCTTTCAAAAAGTACCACAAAATGGTATGTCTGTGGTATGGTAACCATAAAATTTCAGAACTGGAAGGGAACTCAGACACTATATATATTAACTAAAATTTCTAAGACATTAATAACAAAGTTAAAGAATAAGTATAGCTTATTTAGAACTACTCATAAGAGGGTACTAATGAGAAATAATTCAAGAAAATATGGAACCACATCTCCTTCTTTCAAAAATTGTTATTTACTGACAGAGTTTTCAAATAGCTTCAGGATACCCAGGGACAGATTGAATGGAATGGTACATGATTAAACTTCCAAATGAGGCATTTACCCTAAATGTCCCAGTGTAGTTCTATATCTGATTCAGTATCCGTTGAAGGCAGGCACTGCATTTCATATTTTTTTTTTTTTGTCTTTGTATGCCAAGTACCTAAAAGTCAGTCAGTTAACCAGCAATTATTAAGCACTTATGTTCCAGGCCCGTGCTAAGCCCTTAGTATATTAAGAAAGGAAAAATATGGTTCCTGATCTCAAGGAGCTCACATTCTAACAGGCAGCAGGGAAACAACTATGTACAAACCAGATATATCTTAGAGGGAAGAGGGGTGGAAGGTCTCCTGCCAAATGTGGTATTTAAGCTGAATCTTGAAGGAAGCAGCAGTCAGAAGTAAGGAAGAAGACCATTCGAGGCATGGAATATTTGCTGAATGGATATATATTACTAATAAAATGCATAATATACTCCATTCAGTCCAATAAGCATTTATTACTTACAAGGCACTGCCTTCAAGGAGCTTACAATCTACCAGGGGTATATGCAAATAGATAAGTAAAAGTAAGATAATTTGAACAGGGAGACAGCACTAACCAGTTGAGGAAAGGCTTCTTATGAGAGGGTCCACTGGTTTCAAATCTAGAAGGAAGAAAGGAATTCTAAGAGTTGAAAATGAAGATGGAAAGTGTTCAAGGCATGGAGACAGCCCATGGGAAGGTATAGAGTCAGGAGTTGGAATGCTAAGTTTAGAGGATAGTTAAGTAGGAAAATTTGACTACAATTGATAGAGTGAGCATGGACAAGAGTCAAACAGAATACACTTAGGCATGGATAGATTGCAATCTGTACCAAGGAAGAAAACTCCCAAACTGATGCACTCACAGATCTTTTGAATATTCTTGTTCATGAATGGCAGTAATATAAGTTTGAAAATGTAACATCATAGATTCGGAACTATGAGAGAAATTAAAGGTCATCTAGTTCAATACTTTCATTTTACAAATGAGGAAATTGAGGTCCAGGGAGGTTAAATAATTTAGCAAAGGCCACAGAAAAGTTAGATTTAATTGCTTACTGAAGAGTTTGTATTTTTTTGTAGAGGCAAATGGAAACCAAGAAAAAAGTTTGGACAAGAGAGTGAAATATTCAGACCTGTGTTGTCGGAAGATTAATTTGGCACCTATTTGAAAGCTAGATTATTGAGTGGGAGTAAGGAGACTAATTAGGGGGCTATTATAATAGTCCAGGCAAGAAGTGATAAGGGTTTGAACTAGTCTGGAGAAATGGATGGATGGGAGTGATACTGTGGAGGGAGAATCAACAGGGCATGGCAATTGATTAAATATGTCCAGGATGGATAGGCTGAGAGGAAGAGAAGATTCACAGAAGGATAACTCCAAGGTTGTGAACCTGGGTGAGTAGATGGATATTAATGCCTTCATTTGAAATAGGGGATATTGGAGAAGTGATCTCCAGGGTCAAGAAAAATTCACTTAAAAAAAAATCCACTGACTGACCAAATCAGCCAATGTACAATATAAGTATGTACACCCAAAATTCATCTTTAGAATATTGGCCACTCCAGACTGCTACCAGAGTTTTTAAAAGTATATTTGTCAAATATAAATAAGCCATTTCTTCATAAGCAGCCTTGAAAGGACATTTCTCAGGCATTCTCTGACTTTCAATCTTTGTAAATTCACACATAGTGGGAACCAGGGTCCTTCAGGTGACTACTGGGGTAGCTAAAGGGAATTTTCCTTTTTATTGGCTACAAAATTTTGTCTTATGAGAGTTAGTGCCCTGAGCAGCGGCCAGTATTACATTATCTCCAACTTCTAAACATAGAAACTAACCCAGTTTTTTTTGCTGTGTCCAAATTAATCTGGTTGACACCCTGGATGCATTACCCAAATGCCCCAGCAGTTCCCAGGCCAGGCTAGGAACTAGCCACTTAGTATACATTTAAGAAGCTCCATTTCCCCATGTATGAGAGAATTAGCCTCCATGAAACTCTAGCTGAAAAAATGGTTAGACATTTAAACAGACCAATAAGGAAAAGGGTGAAATCATCTACATTTATAATTTTGAAGATTAGAAATGAAATTATACAAGTGAGCATTCTTTGTAAATTACTTTATATGTATCTCCCAATTATTATATTCAGATTCATGGAAACCTATATGGATCCACCTTCAGCAATTTCTAACTTTTGGTTCTCATTTCTTCTGAATCTCTCCTAGCCAGCCAGAATGAAATAATAGGCATTTTAGTAAGGTAAAGGATATTTACCCAAAACAATGCAGCATAAAATAACAAAGAATAAAATTAAGCATGCTTACCACCACTTGACCACCTTCAAAGCCCTCTGGGCCTGGAAGCCATGAGCCCACTCATTCTTCTTGCTTTATGTTATAAATCTGGAGATGGGTGGACAATTCTACTTTATCTGCGCTCCTGGTTCTATCTTCATCACAACATGGGCAAATTCACCGTTTTTCAATAACACTTCTGTCTTTGAACATTATGGGGGATTAGGGAGAGTACCTCAGTCACTTACAGGAGGTAGAAAGGAGCTGTATTACAGCTCTTTAATGCACTGTGTTCCTCAGTATGGTCTAGCAACAATTATGAACAACTTATAGTTACTACAGCTGGCTAATCTTAATGCCCACATTAAGCCTTGGTTACTTAGCACTTCTGCCACCATTACCAAATCCATTTCTATCTCTTATGCCAGACCTGGCGATAGATAGGGGCCAAAATTAAAATAGTCTAAACTTCCTCGAGTCACAGATAGGTTAGAGTAGAGACAGGCTGATGATGGTTGGTTGCTGCAGGTCCCGTGACAAATAGGAGAGTGGACAGTGACAACCCTATAATTTTTGCAGACTGCCCAAGATCCTTTGGCAGGCTGCAAGTGACCCACAGGTAGTATGTTCTGCAGGTCTGTTTTACACCCTTCAACTACACCCAAAAATCCCTCTTCCCTCTAGGCAATGTAGAGGTTCTTCTTGTATTGGATTAGATAGCCACTGATGTCCCTTCCAACTCAAATTCTTTGGTTTGGCTACATTATCATTTATTTGCAACAATATCATAGCTGAGCAGTAGATAACACACTACAAAACTAACCCACAACCTTATAGGGATTGTAGTTTCTCACAGAGAATACATAATGCCAGTAATATAGATAATATTATATATATATATATATATATATATAAATATCAAAGGCATTATCATCGTTACTAATACTATCTCTGCCAGGTATCTAGACTTAATCTGATGTGAAGGCAGGAAGAAAAACTAGGTTATTACAAGTATATGAAAATGTAGCAATTTAAGTCTTTTTCTTTCATAACTACTTTAACATAAATAACAAGATAATAGTACCAGAGATGGAATTTTAAGGTGTGGTTAGGTGCTTCTTCAAAAAAGTGGAAAACTTTCTTAACAGATATTAAATTAGGCTACATTTTCCTGGTGTTAGCTATACTTACCATGACATTTTGGAGTATTTAATGCCCATGCTAACAAAGAGAGGCCATCTGTTTGCTATAATACAACATGCCTGTCAGTTCTGTCTGCCTATATTATTATCCCCATTATACAGATGAGGAAAAGTTAGGGTATTTGTCTTTTAGAACCATAAAATTTGAGAGTTGGAAGGGCTCAGAATACATTTGGTTCACAAAGCAAGTCCTTGAATACCAAATTCCTCACTTACATTACCTTAAAATATGATATACTACAGAATTAAACAATTTACTTTGCTGGACAGATGTGTAATTATTACTCATCTAGACCCAGAAAAAGACACAAGTTACTGAACCTATCTCATTACTTTTATGAAGTTAACAGAATAAATTTTCCTTTGCATGTCATAAGGGAATATTGAAAAAATATGAGATGTCAAAAACACATCAATATTTTGATGTGAGAGAAGGAGAAACATTTCTATTTGTAAACTTCAGACAGTTCAACAGAAGTAAAATGAGCTGGCATAGCAAAACTCTATCTACCAGCATATTCAACAACAGGAGTTGTAATGTAAAAAGAAATTATGAGAGAAAGAATATACCATGGAATAAAATGGAATTGAAACTTCTGCTAAGTAAATGGAGTTGACTTTAGTCAGTCATAGACTAAATGCATTCATGAGTGCCAAATTGTGTGGTTTTATCAGGCTTTATCCAAGCTTGGCCAGATCACCTAACTCCTGACACCTGTTGCCCCCGTTACTTTTCTGAGCCTGCCCACTCCCCTTCGCCAAGATTCCTGTTTCCATAAGCATCCTGGATTACAGAAACAGGAGACAGGGAGAGGCTATGGAAGACCTCATGTGTCTTCTTCCTTTCATTCTTCACAGGCAGGGTTAGGGACAATGTTCTCTGGGCTGACTTTCAACTAAGGCACAGAACCCTGTGGCACGTACTGATCAGTTTTAGTTCCATAGCCACCCAGGGTAGTGTTACCCATGCGTCAGCTTAATATAATTCTAGTGCTGATTGCAGACTGTGGGTGAATCCTTTGTCTATTAAGAGTCTAGGAATAGATCACTGAACTCAGTACAGCTCTGAATTAAGTAACCTTTTGGTCAAAGCTCCAGCTGTGGAAGACTTTAATCACCTCACCACCCTGGCACACTATTCTTAACTATTAAAAAATGAATCGAAAGAAAGGGATACAGGTGCAGCCTCCCCACTCCCCATTGACTTTTACAGGGTCATTTTATTAGAAAGAAATACTAAAAGTAGAGGCTCATCCACCAGATCTATAAAGGAATTCCCCAGTTACGTTGAGAATAGATTAACCAAAAAAAAATTTTTAAACTAGTTTAAACTTTAACTTTAACTAGTTTATATCTTTGATCTTTAAGCAAATTCCTCTGAAAATTATTAACTCGATGTGTACCATATGTTTCTATAATTGTATTAAAATACTGCCATGGAGGAAGGAGGAGAATATAAAAGAAGAGGAATGGATACTGGCAGGAAGAAAACGCTGCCTGAGATAATTCAGCTGAAAGGCAAAAAAAGGCAGCCGAAGATGTGTCCTAAATTTCAGTATCTAGGAGAAAGATTTCTAGCTATTTGAGTAATGAGGGTTTTGGGGTGGGAGGAGAGGAAAGCTCTGACTACATTTTCAGTGCCTCAGGGCATAGGCAGGTATCCCCAATTTCCCATGGTATAGAAGGTGTTATCTCCATCACTGAAGTTTGCATATCAAAATCAAACAATGATCCACTATGAACACTTTTTGACACTATTGCTTGCTGAAAGTGGTTCCTAATGGTGGTTTGGCTGCCACAGTGGCAGCTATGTATAGCTGCTCAGTCCCTCAAAGAAGTACTCATTGATTATCTAGAAGACTTCTTTGATATGTCAGTGGTTCCATGACTTCATCAGTATATATATATATATATATATATATATATATATATATGTATATTCCCTTCACTCGTCCTCCCTCCAATCTATTCATACTCATGGATTGTCATGACTAGAGAATTCATCACCTAGAAGTCAACCCACTTGTGACAAGCATCTCTGTACTAAGCCAGATTGGTCCTTGAGCACACAATCTCCTGCCTGGACTATACTTGAACCCTTTTCTAGCTTAGACAATCCAGAGTCATCCTCACACCAGGAGGAGCAACCAATTTTGTACTTTGATAGATATTTTGATGATAATTAGCAAGAGTCTTCATTTAAGTCTCATAAGAAAAGAATAGGGCTCAGGACAGAACCTTGGCAGACTTCTACTTTTTGCAGGCATGAGTAGATGAAGATCCAGCAAAGGAGAATAGAAACAGTCAGATAGGTGGGAGGAGAACTGTGGGGGAGGGGGGAGAGAACAGGAACTGTCACCAAAACTTAGATAAAAGAGAGTATTAAGGACTAAGAGGATAATTGCCAGGGTTTAAGACATCACAGAGATCAGCAGGATGAGCAATAAGAAAAGGCCATTAATTCTGGCAATTAAGGGATCATTGGTACCTTTGAGAGCAGATTTTCAGTTGAATGAAGTCAGAAGTCAGACTACAAAGAGTTAAGAAGAGAATGAAAAAAAAGAAATGGGGGCACCTGCTGTAGATGACCTTCTCAAGGAATTTAGCTACAAAAGAGAGGAGTACTATAAGACAAGAGTTAGCAGGGATGGAAGGATCAAGTGAGGGCCTTTTATTTTTGAGGATGAGGAAAATGTGGACATATTTGTAGATAGGAAGGAAGCAGTCAGTAGACAGGGAACAATTAAAGGTGAGGCAGAGAATAGGGATGATGAAGGGAGTAATGGACTGGAGAAGATGGGATGGAATGAGATCACTCCTACATGTAGAGGGTCTAGCCTTGGCAAGGAGAAGGTTTATCTCTTCATGTGAAAGAGGAGTGAAGGAAGAGATAGGGGCATAAGGTATCTGAATAATATGAAATGAGGAATAGGGGAGAAGAGGTGGATTTGAGTGAAATGATCTCAATTTTTTCATTAAAGTATGCAGCAAGGTTCTCACCTAAAAGGAGTGGGAGAAAGTAACTGTGAGAGATTTGAGGAGGGATGACAAAGTTTAGAATAGCCTCTGCACTAAGTGATTAGGGAAATCTAAGATAATTGCCTTGTGGTGGGATCCAGATTCAGATTATGCAATATGAAATAGAAGCAGCAAGGCAGTGCAGTAGGTAGAGCACTAGGCCTAGAGTCAGAAAGACCTGAGTTCAAATCTAGCTTCAAACACTGCCTGTGTGACCCTGGGCAAATCATTTAGCCCTGCATCAGTTCCTCTTCAGTAAAATGAACTGAAGGGAAAGAAATAGCCAACCACTCCAATATCTTTGCCAAGAATGAAGAATCAGACATGACTGAAACTACCAAAAAACAACAACAAATACAAATTTATAGCATACCCAGTCCAAGTGTGTGTGTGTGTGTGTGTGTGTGTATGTGTGTGTGTGTGTATTTTCCATCTTCATTCAGCAGCATATGAGTAGGAGAGAAGGCAGCAGATGGCAGTGGCCCTGTGGAGTTGTACGTATCCTTACTCTACTTCTTGAGAACAAAGGTCATCACTGGAAATATGCTGTAGCACATATGTACCCACCATGAATATCCTCACACCCCTTTCAATTTCCCACAATGCTGCTTCCTCAGAGATTATATTATTCTAAGATTTGCTACCATAAAGAATAACCAAAGGAATATTTTTTCTTGACGAGGTGGGTCTTTGCACTGCAAAATATTTGATTCCATTAAAAGCCATTGTGCATAATACTCTTTGCCCTCTTTCTCCTATTCTATCCTGGTCTAAAGTCCTTGAGAAAGCCACTAATACTAGGTACCTCTATTCTCTTATTTATTTCTATACCCCCTATCATCTAGCATCTAACCTCATCACTCACTGCAACTGTCCTCTCCAAAGTTACCCATGATCCCTTAGTTGACAAATCTCATGGTCTTTTCTCATACCTTATCTTGCTCTTGAGCTCTCTACAATCTTTGATACTGTTAATTATCCTCCTCTCTTTGATACTCTCTCTTCTCTAGGTTGTAGTAACATCATTCTCTCCTGTTTCTCCCTCTACCTGTCTGACTGGTCTTTCTCGATATTCTCTGCTAGATCATCATTCAGATCAGGACCATTCATTAACTGTGGATGTCCTCCAAACCTTTGCCCTGGACCCCAGTCTCTTTTCCTGGTTTATATTATCTCACCTGATGATCTCATCAACTACTATGAATTCAATTATCTCTTTACAGATGATTCTAAAATCTATTTATCCAATCCTAATCCCTTTCCTTAACTCTAACCCTACAACATGAAAAGCCTTTTATAAATCCTAAACTGGTTGTCCCAACTTTGGCATCTCTAACTTGACATATCTAAGAGACACCTTGTTATCTTTCTCGCAAAACTGTCCCAGCTTCCCAAATTTCCCATTATTGTGGAGGGTACATTATTCCTAGTCGCCTACACTCACAACCTTTGAGTCATCTTTACCTCCTTATTCTCACTCATCACTTATATCCAATCTGTTGTCGAATCATCTCATTTCTACCTTCACAACATCTGTCCCATATGCATACCATTGACACAGATACCACCCTAGTATAATCCCACATGACCACTTTGCAGGACCATCATAATAGCCTTCTAATTGGTCTACACACACCTCCCCCAAGACTCTCCTTACTCTAATCCACTTTTCACTCAGTAGGAAAAGTGATTTTTGGGAAGTATAGGTTTAACAACTTCCCCCAACCCCCTCAACAAATGACAGTGATTGTCTATAGCCTCTAGGATCAAATTTTAAGTCTTCTATTTAACTTTTAAAGTCCTTCATGTCCTTCTCAGACCTCTTACATACACTCTTCTCCCCTCTGTGTACTCTATGATCTAGTTACACTGGCCTACCTCATGTTCTTCATGCATGTGGATAGCCAAGAAAGCAAAAGCAACCTCATTTTTGTGGTTCCTCTCTTTTGTCTCTGATCCTATTTGTTATTGCAGCCCTTCCCTTGCTTTCAACCTTCCTTATTGCTGAAAGAGCAATAGTACTTTCAATAGTACTCAAAGAGCAGTAAATACCAGAGTATTTATATCTTATTAGGGCAGGTTTGAGTTAAACAGTTAACTCAAACAATTGCCTTTCCTATTACACATCCCCAATCTTATCCACAAGCCCCTAGAAACAAGCCATGTTCAATCAAGAGATGTCCCGCAGCCTATTTGTCATTGTTCAGTTGTGTCTGACTCTTCATGATTCCATTTGAGTTTTTCTTGGCAAAGATACTAGAGTGGTTTGCCATTTCCTTCTCCAGTTCATCTTATAAATGAGGAAACTGAGGCAAACAGGAATAAATGACTTACCCAAGGTCACACAGCTAGTAAGTATTTGAACTTAGAAAGATGAGTCTTCCTGACTTTAGGTCCAACACTCTATCCACTGTGTTGCCACCTAGCTCCTCATGCCCTATTTACCTCCTGTTTAATCAAAACCTGTATGATCCCTGTCCTTGTGTTCCTTGAAGGGTGTCCACTCCTGTGGGTGAGGCTCCCTTGCTTGGCAACTCAATAAACCCTGGTTAGTTCCTAAACCTTTGATTCTGATTCTGATTCTGGTATGTTCCAACACTGATAATTTTACCAATACATACAACACGATAGCTCCCAACTCCATGCAGTTATATCAGCTGCCTCCCCGGCCTGGAATGCTCTCTCTCCTCAGCTCTAACCCATAATTTCCATTGCTTCTTTCAAGACTGACCTCACATCCTGACTTCTGCAGGAAGCCTTTCCCAGTCATCCAGCATCTTTGCTCTGAGATTTCCTTTTTTTTACACTATATGCACATAGTTATTGACCTGTTGTCACACATTAGATTGTGAACTCCTCAAGGACCAGAGCCATATTGTTTTGCACTTCTTTGTATTTGCAATGCATAACACATAGAAAGCATCTAATAAATGCTTACTGACTGACTGACTTGTCCCATCTACATATGCCTGTTTCACCATGTTTATTAAAATGCTGGAATAATCTCTTAATGTATATTTGTGTGTGTTTGTGTATTTAGGTATGTTTGGAGCTAAATTTATTTCACATTAAATCTTTTCATCAAATATTTTAGATTCCACATCAAATCATAAGCTATATAACATTTCACCAAAGCAACAGCTGATTTCCAATACTGTTTTCCCTCTCTTCTTTTCAAATTTTCTTCTCCTCATTTTTCTTCTCTCTTATCCCAAACTAAGTCCTCAGAATCAGAATTTGGGCTTGATTCAGAGGATTGATGGTTAGGAATTGAGCTGTCAGCACTCTTGCCTCTTATACATACGGTACCTATTGAATGTTCCTTAGTTTAAATTGCCTCTGTCTCTTGGTCTTTTAATAGCTTACTCAGTGCTACAGCAGTGGGAGGAAGAGGGGACAGATTGCCAGTGCAACCGTTGTTGCTATTCAATAGTATGACTGGTTTCCCATGCTGGCAACAATTACAGATGCAAGGCTGTTCCTTGGGAAATGCTCTTTTCAGCGTAAGTGGCAGCCCTTCCATGTGTCTTGGCTGTGTTATGTTGCTGTATCCTCATGTGTCCTTAGGGTGTGAAAAACCACAAAACAAAGCTGGATGATTTTGGCATTTTGCAGACAACAAAAGGCTAGGCAATGCAAATGAATGATGATATCTAACCACACTCAAACCACTATTCTGACTGCTGCACAGAGATAGCCAGCCAGGACTGCGCAACAAGTGCACAGCCTTGTTATTTGCTGTTACATTTGTGAATGGTTTTCCTTGACACAGCTGGGGAAAATAAGAAGAAAAACATTAAGTTTGCAAAGTATCAAAAAACTGTGGGGGGAGGGGGGAGAGAGAGAGGGAGAGAGAGAGAGAGAGAGAGAGAGAGAGAGAGAGAGAGAGAGAGAGAGAGAGACAAAACCATCAGGAGTGTTTAATCTCCTCCAAAAATAAACCGTGCTTTCTTCCACTGTTATTTCATCTCAAAAATCATTCCAAAATACTGTAAGAACAAACACTTCCAAATGAAACTGTGATTTTTTTTTTTTTAAAAAAAAGCAGACTTGGAAATGAGTGTTTTGCTTTATATACCCCCTCCCCACCCCACCCTTTTGCATCATTGCAGTTCCTTCAAAACAAGTAATAATGGTTTGTCCCATCCCTGGCCAAGTATTTATCTTGCCCATTATAGAGGTCTGAAGGGAAGAAAAAAGTGAAACTTTATTATGCTGTCTTTTCCAAAGGCTTACCTGAATCAGAAATCTCAGCTGCAAATCCTATTCATAGCAGAATGAGATCTGTGCAGTAAAATTATCTGCCTACTGAAAGCAAGTGCAGGATGCTGTGTTTGAAGAAGCAGATGCCAGTTTTTCTAAATAACATAGTTGATCACTGATAAACATGAAGTAAAAAAAAAAGCCCACTAAATAAGAAGAAAATTAAATATACAAATTATATTAGAAAAAATGAAGGCTGCATGGGACTGGTTGTCAATTATGTACACAAATTTTAAAACAAAATTAAAACCATTACATATATATACATTTTAGTACTGGATTTAGAACACTTTCAAGTTAGGATGAACCCTGTGCTTGTTTCTTCTGCTCAGTGGTTCTCAACCTTCCTAATGCCGTGACCCTTTAATACTCTTATGTGGGCATATCTGCATGTGGACAGACCTGCCTGGAGATGGACAGAGGAATGCTGTCTCAGTTCCTAAGACCATCAGAAATATGTGCTTTCCAATGGTCTTAGGCAACCCCTGTGAAAGGGTCATTCAACCCCCAAAGGGGTTGCCACCCACAGGTTGAGAACCACTGTTCTACATGATGGAGATGGGACTTTAGATGTAGTTAATGTACTATGACAAAACTAGGCCAACTAGAGTTCTAGACTGACTTTTGGTCAGAGTGAAGATACATACATCTGGAGTAGAGACATACCCCATACAGACTTGTGGGAGTTCAAAATCATACATTACCATCATTTCACAATTTAAAAGAATTTTCAGATAATTCATCTATATAGAAACTGATATGGCAAAAACAAACAAAAGGGGGGAAAAACCTATGCTTTGCTTTCTATGTGATCCACATTCCTTATGTCTGTATTTGAAATAAAATCATGTGAAAAGTACCTCTTTTCAATATTGTTTGATTCCAAAACCCAAATTCCTAATTCAACAAACCATAGTAATTCTACTTAGGATGTCAAAGTTGAAAGAAATCTTTGAAGTCCAACCTATTTATTTTGCAAAGGAATAAATTGGAACTCAGAGTGGTAAAGTGAAATATCCAAGGTAATAAATAGTAAATTCAGGATAGAAGCCTTTGGATTCCCTATCTAATCTTCTTTTCCATTCAATTCCCAACTGACAGGTTCAACTCCAGCATCTTTCACATTAGTAAAAGCATTAGTTTACTCAGCATTTCTAGGATTCTCATTTTTAAGACACTTTAAACATTAATGAGGTTCCCCTAAACAACTCATAGAAAACTCTGTACCATAGGATCAAAATATGAACCAATCTCTAAAAATGTGAATAAGTCTAAAGAAGAAAGTGACTTGTGAAAACACATTTTAGATTTCAATAAACTTTAAAAAATAATCAGTTGAGATGCTCAAGAAATTATTTTCTGACTTTATTCACCTGTACTTTGTAGTTTAAAATTCATAGGAATGAATACAAAGAGGACTTTTGCAAGGAGTCAGTACTTAGGCTTTCACAAAAATGAAGGAAGAGTTTATCAACCATTTTCTTCATGTGTAAAATTATCATGACAACAGTTACACTGCCTACCACACAAGGTTGTGGGGAAATGTCTGGCAAACCTTAAAGTAACATATAAATGTGAGATGAAAAGGTAACCTGGTCCAGTGGATAAAGAGTTGGCGTAGGAGTTGAAAAGGCTTGGGTTCAGGTCTCATATCTGGCATGAACTAGTTATGTCACTTAATCTCTCAATGCTCCCAGACAATCCTCTAAGACTATAATTTGCAATAAAGGTGACAATAGGTGAAGAAAGCTTCTCATTAGGAATTCCCTAAACTGATGAAACCACAGATTTGATATAAATAAATGCCTACCAATATGCAAAAATGAGGAAATAAAGAAATAAATTAATGTGAGCTATTATTTCAGATATCTCAATTAACATGTATCAGTCCATATCATAACAAGTTTACCTGGGTGTCTGTGTCTTTATTGTTGTTGTTGTTGTTTGTCTTTCATTCTCCAAGAGGACCATGACATCAGGGAGGTGATGTCATGATTTGCAAGTAAATTGGATTTAAATGAGGGAGGACTGTGCAAAATCACCAGCCTCGCTTTCTCCTCCAGAACCATCTGGGTCCAGTGGCAAAATATAGATTAACATGACTGGGGATGGCCCTGGATACAGTGGGAAACCTTTAAGTCATTCCAAAAATAGCCATATGGACCAGTTTTTCCTTTCTCAATATAGTTTGTTTCATTTTGTATAGATCCATGCAAAATCAATATTCTTGTTCAATTGAATATTAAAAGAATTCTATGGTATTTTATAGTCATCATTTTGAAGGATTAATTTAAACTTCATTTTCTTCCTCAAATTACTGTAAATTGTTAGAATTTTAGGAGTTATAATTGGATATATTCCAAATTGTGAAAAATTTGCCTCTAGATATCATATATCTAAACTCTTTAAACAATGCAGGTGCTTTCTTTTACTGTCTTTTTTTCTATGTTGTGGTTTTAATTATGTCAGGAAATAAATACAGGTGGAAAAGATTTCTTTTTCTTTTGGAAATAGTATTTTATTTTTTCCAATTACATGTAAAGATAGTTTTGAACGTTCATTTTTTTATAAAATTTTGAGTTTAAAATTTTTTTCTCTCTCCTTCCCTTCTATCTCTCCTCCCCAAGATGATGTCATCTGATATAGGTTATACATGTACAATCATGTAAACATGTTTCCACATTTGTCATGTTGTGAATAAGAAACAAGTGTGAAGAACCACAAAAGACCAAAAAAAGTGATAATAGTATGCTTTGATCTGCATTCAGACTCCATAGCTATTCCTCTGGATATGGATAGCATTTTCCACTATGAGTCTTTTGGTTGTATTGGATCATTGTATTGCTGAAAAGAGCTGAATCAATCACATTTAATCATTGCACAATGTTGTTAGATTTAGTGGCATACAATTGGGCAAAATAGTTCCTAATTATTGCTTTAATTTCCTCTTCATTTGTGGTAAATTCACCCTTTTCATTTTTGATGTTGATGATTTTGTTTTCTCCTTTCTTTTTTAATCAAATTAACCAGATTTACCTATTTTATTGTATGTTTTTTCATAAAAGTAGCTCTTAGTTTTATTTAATAGTTCAATAGTTTTTTTTTTTAATTTTAATTTTATTCATCTCTCTTTTGATTTTTCAGAATTTCTAATTTGGTGTTTAATTGGGGATTTTTAATTTGTTTTTTCTGGCTTTTTAAATTGCGTACTCAATTCATTGATCTGCTTTTTCTCTATTTTATTGATGTAAGCATTTACAGATATAAAACTTCCCCTAAGAAATGCTATTGCTGCATCCCATAAATTTTGGTTTGTTGTCTCATTATTGTCATTCTCTTTGATGAAATTATTGATGGTTTCTATGATTTGTCATTTGATCCACTCATCCTTTAGGATTAGATTATTTAGTTTCCAATTAATTTTAATATATTTCTCCATGGCCCTATATTAATGTAATTTTTATTACATCATAATCTAAAAAGGGTACATTTAATATTTCTTCCTTTATACAATTGAATGAGGTTTTTATGCCTTCATTCATGGTCAGTTTTTGTGTTGGTGCCATGTACCACTGAGAAAAAGGTATATTCTATCCACATTCAATTTTCTCCAGATGTTTAGCATATCTTAACTTTACTAAAACTCCATTTGCCTTCTTATCTTTTTTCTTGTTAATTTTCTGGTTATATTTGTCTAGTTCTGAAAGGAGAAAGTTGAATTTCCCCGCTAGAATAGTTTTGCTGTATATTTCTTCCTGTAACTCACTTAACTTCTCCTCTAAGAATTTAGATGCTATAGCACTTGGTGCATATATGTTTAGCATTGATATTGCTTCCTTGTCCATAGTACCTTTTAGCAAGATGTAGTTTCCTTCCCTGTCTCTTTTAATTAGATCTATTTTTGCTTTTGCTTTGTCTGAGATCAGAATTGCTACCCTAGCTTTTTTTTTTTAACTTCAGCTAAAGCATAATATATTCTGCTCCAGTCTTTCACCTTTTCTTTCTGTGTGTCTCTCTGCTTCAAGTGTGTTTCTTGTAAACAACATATTGTAGAATTATGGTTTTTAATCCACTCTGCTATCCACTTCGATTTTATGGGAAAGTTCATCCCATTCACATTCACAGTTATGATTACAATGTATTTTCCTGCATCCTGTTTTCCCATCTATACTTCTCTCTCTCTGTCTCTCTCTCTGTCTCTCTCTGTCTCTCTCTCTGTCTCTCTCTCTGTCTCTGTCTCTCTCTCTCTCCTTTCACCCCCTCCCTCCTCACCAGTATTTTCCTTCTCACCACCACCTCCTTGAATGTGCCCTTCCTTCTATTGATCTCCCTTTTCCCCTTTCCCTCCTTCTTCCCTATAAGGTATGATAGATTTCTCTATCCAGTTGAGTGTGTATATTATTCCATCTTTGCTCCAAATCCAATGAAAATAACATTCAAACAATGCTTACCCCCTCCCTTCTTTCCATCTACTGATTACTGATAGTTATATTAGTGTACAAATTACTTTGGACAAGCAACAATTTTGATTTGGTTTCATTTTTAAGGGTAATGTGTGGTATAGTAGATACAGGGTTAGACTTGGAGCTAGGAACGGCTGGCTTTTAGACAAACTGACATACTGACTGTGTAATCTTGGGAGAGTTTTTTAACCTCTCTGGGCTCTAGACAATTTTCTAAGATTGTAAATTGCAGAGGTGTCAAAGGGACTTCTTCATTGGGAGATGCCTATACTGATAAAACCACAGGTCTTATCACTTCATTTTGTGACAGCAAAATGGCTAACTTAGAAATCTGACTGACTTTAACCTGATAGAAGTAGATGGAATTATTTTCCTAGTTATTTCTCTATCAAATGAATGTTGAGTCTCAGACCATGAAAATGCTTCATTGCTGTCTTTTATTATTATTTTAATTCTGTGTATTTTAAGAAGGAATAATACTCTAAGGAAGTATTTAAAGTTTGTAGCTCTTAAAAAGTACATCAGTGACTTAGAAATATTTTCAAGACTGTTGATAGAAAATAGCAGAAAGAAAGTAAAACAGGAAAGTTTAATTGAGGAAAAATAATCAGAGGGGCAGTCAGGGAGGATAGAGATAGTGTAGGTCCACTGGGGTGCCTGGTAGAAGGGGCAACAAAATCTCTAAAACCTGACATATTTGGTATTCTTATCTGCATAAAGTATGACTACATCTTGGGAGAAGGGAGCAATTTTTAGGATTCAGAAGCTGGTACTGATTCATGATGGAGGATGGAGAAAAGAGAAGCACTTAGGTAACTGGAGGATATTCAAACAACCCACCATTAGGAAAAGGTGCTTTTGGTTATTTTGGTTCTTACCAAAAACATGACATAGGGGGAGAGGGAATCACTCAAGAAATTTGACCTTCCCAGCTTGTTCATTTAGCAAGGAAGAGAGAATATTAAGGTCCTCACAGAAATAGACTAGGAAAGAGACACTGCCAAAGGAGTCTGAAACACAAAGAAGATTAAGAGACTCTGGCAGAGAAGATATTCTCTGGAGTCAAGAAGATCTGTGATCAAGTTCTATTTCTGATGCATACTCTCTATGTGACTATAAACAGCAGCTAGCTCTGTAAGACTATAAGTTATAGACGAGTTGTTGATTTGTATTAGTGGAGGAATTTTCCACCCTGAGAGTTCCTTACACCAATGCTATGGACCACAATGGATTGAGTTAGTGTTTTTGGTTGCCTCTTTGTTAGCCCATATTAAGCATACAACCCTCTAAAATTACAAGATCTTTTTTACATATGAACTGTCATTTAGCCAGGTCCCTTAGGGCTAAGAGAAATACAAAGCAAAGAACTACAAAAAGCTGGTAGAAGAAGAAGTCATTTTAAGCTGAAGGGCATCAGAGGTTCCTTTGGAAAATGTTGTACCTCAGCTAGGCCTAGAATAATTGATAGAATTTTAACTTTTAGAGATAAGAGGAGGAAGGCATGAGGAGTAGCCAGTACAATGACACAAAGATGGAAGACAGAATGTTATGTGAAGAACAGCAAGAAAGCCATTTTGACTACACCAAGAAGTATATTGGGGAAACAGAGGAAAGACTAACATAAAATAAACCTGGCAAAGTAAGTAATTTGTGAAGAACTTTAAATGCCAAGCAGAGAGACAAAGAAACACAAAGAGAAAGAAAAAGACATGAGAAATGTGAAGTTATGGCCAACAAGGACTTAGATATATTGTAGGAAAGAAAGATAAGGATGATTTCAAGGTTGCTAACATGTATACCTGGAAGAATAGTGCTATTTTCAAAAAAAAAAAAATTGGGAAGTCTGGTAGTAGAATGAAGTGGGGGGAGAGGGGCGATAAGAAATTCTATTTTGGACAAGTTGTGCTTGAGATGCCTCAGATTTTCCAGTAGGCATTCCAATAGACAAGAACTCCAAAAAGTCCAAGGTTGGATATAACGTTTTTGGTTTTTTTTTTTTAGTTCATATGCATAGAGATAATAAACCTATAGGAACTAATCAGAACATTGAAAGAGAAAAGAGAGAAGACAGGAGAGGAGAGGGCTAAAGGCAGAACCTTGTAGTATATACTCATTTGCAGAGACAGAAACAGACAGACACAGAGGGACAGAGAAGAAGCAATAAGACAGGTAGAGAGCCAAAGAGAGGTCAGTGTCATTAAAAACCAATGAGGACAGAGTATGCAGGAGAGGGTGGTTAACAATGTTACATGAGAGAGAGGTAAAGAAGAATGAAAACTGAGAAAACATCATCTGTTTTAGCATTTACTTTATAATTTGTAATTTTGTTTTTGTTTTATAATTGCTAACTTTGAATGGAGCTGTTTCAATTAACCATCAACGTTGTTGGAAGACAGTTTGTAAGAGGATGAGAAGTGAGAGGAGAGGAAGTAGAGCCATGGGAATAAACAGTTGTGTTTTCTTTTTTCTAGAAGTTTGAAAGGAGAAATATATGATTGCTTGAGGGGATGGTAGTGTCAAATGAGGGCCTTCTGCCACACCTTTGGCAGCTGTACAATTCTAGGACACACACAAAAAAAAAAAATACCCCCAAACATATAGCAACTAATTACAAACAATTTCCAGCTATTAGCCAAACAAACCTGTTTAAATAATCTGAGGTGTTTAAAAATTTCAGAAATAAAACCACGTACAAAAATTTGAATGTTAGCATTTGCTAAAGGTTTCTTAATTATCCTTCTTCCAATATAGATTAAGAATTGTCTTACTATTACCAAACAACTCCAAAAAAACATTTAAGAAAGTACTAAGTGAGAAAAGAAAACAATTCTACTAAACATATACAAGGTTGGCAGTTTTACATCAGTGCCTAGACACAGGCGCTATACAAAATATGACTGAGTTGTAGAATTTTGGAACAAGAAGACACCCTAGAGGTAATCTAATTTTGCTTCCTAATAATAATAGTTAACTTTCATATAGCACTTTAGTTTTTAAAACTCTGTACAAATGTTATCTCATTTTATCTTCACAATAACCCTGGGATGTAGTTTCTATTATCCCCATTTTTATAGATAGGGAAATTGAGGCAAACAGGTTAATTGACTTGCCCAGGGTCATAGGACTACTAAGTGTCTGAGGCAGAATTTGAACTCAAGACATCCTAACTTCAAATCCAATGCTTTATCCACTATATGATATAGCTGCCTATTTGTCCAAATAAGGAAACTATGGCATTTAATTATTTTAATACCAGAACTTAAGTTTCCTAACTCCTTCTCTATAGAAAGAATGTTTAACAGAATGTATTTATGTGTTAAACTATTGTAAGGATAGGCAGCAGTGAGCTGTATGGGAGCATTTGGATTTTCATCAGTCTTAATTACTTTTCATTTAGTTTTTCATAACCTTTCATCTACATTGCTCTGTATTTTAGAGCAAATTAAAAGTATCAGGACAATCATGAATAATTAAGACAAATTGCCTTTTGCTTTTTGTTAAATTTAAATGAAATGAAGTTATATGTGTAGTATGGGTTGTCAGGGCAAATATCATCTAATTTCATCCTTTTCCATGGGAAGAACATGAGTCTTGGTGGCTGGGGAGCAGGGTTAGGGGGGAGAGGAGTGGAGTCACTGAGGAAAGGATGGGAAGTAGCAGAAGTCAGTTCTAGTTCTGCTGCCAGCTAGCTATCTTGACCTTGAGAATATTGCTTCTGACTTGGTTTCTTCAACCATAAAATGAGATGAAAAACTGAAAAGAATAACTTAGTCTCTCCCATCTGGAACCTTCTATGGCTTTATGACTTTATCACAAAGATAGACAAATACTCTCACAGTCTCTACAATGGAATTTAGTTGACTGATTAACAAAAAGTCAACACATTGACATAATCTTATGTGCTGACTGGCAATACTGTGTGGATATTGGCTATAAAAATTCATCTACAAAAATTCCATCATAGACTCATAGATTTACAGCTGGAAGAATCCTCAGAGATCATCCAGTCCAACCTCTTCATTTTATAGATTTGGAAACTGAGGTCCATAGAGATGGCTTGTGCAGTCACACAGGTAGTAAGTAGCAGATCAAGAATTGGAACCCAGGTCCTCCAATTCTAAATGAATGCATTCTCTTCACAAGTGTGTAACTTTTTGAATGTTAGGGCAATAAAATTGAATTACCTTTGTGCTATTTATTATTGTTTACGCCTTGGGATGTGCCTCAACAGCTGTCCTGGGCCCTCTCCATTCTGTGTACTCCCATTGCATCCAAGGCCATCTCTAGTTATCCTGATCTATGTCTTGTCACTGAACCCAGATGGCTTCAGAGGAGAAAATGAGGCTGGTGATTTTGTACAGCCCTCCCTCACTTAAATCCAATTCACTTGCTTGTTATGGCATCACCTCCCTGATGTCATGGTCCTCCTCCAGAACAAAGGACAACCAATAGCTCTGCATGATCTCATTAGTTCCCATAGTTTCAATGATCATTTCTATGCAAATGACTCCCAAATCTGCATACTCATCCCTCACCTCCCTCCTGAACTATGGTCTCAACTTACTAATTACCCACTACATATCTCAATAGGTCCAAAATCAAACGTATCTTCCTACTGAAACCCATCCCTCTTCCTAACTTCCCAATATCTGTCTAGTTTGCCCATCTTTCCAACTTCTCAGGTTCACAACCTCATACATATCCTCAATTTATTTGCCCTCACCCCATATCCAACCAATTGTCAACTCTTGCTAATTCTTTCTCCAAAATATCTCTCTTGTCTATCTCTTAACAAATCACATGACTACCACCCTAGCCAGGTCCTTATCAACTCACAATAATCTCCTAATCCATCTCTCTGCTTCAAATCTTCACCCCTTTAATTCACTGTCCACATTGCTGCTAAATTCATATTCCTAAAGCAGCCAGATTTATCTACTTGCTCTTCCCATAATCAATGAAAAGAGCTGGATTTGGAGTCAGAATACCTGAATTGAAATCATAGCTTTGCTACCTTTTCACCTGTGTGAATTTGGGCAAATCACTTAAACTCTTTGGGTCTCAGTTTCATTACCAGCAAAATGGAATTATTGAACAAGATGATTTCTAAGATCTATCCTAGTGCCTTTTTGCCAGTTGCTCCTCATTCATAGAATACCCTCCATCCTTCCTTTTTTACCTTAGAACCTTCAGCTGTTGCCAAGGTGCCTCTAAAAAATGCCCAAAGTTTTTTTGATCTACAGTATATAGTGAGACGCCCCACCCACTCCCACACCCCCATCCCTACCCCGACACCAAATTACTTTGTATTTGCTTTGTAGGTATAAGTGTGAGACTTGATTCTCCAGTCAGTCAACCCTCACCCTTAACAAAATATTCTAGCCCTAATATCTTTATCAGATGAGAACATTACTGTTGAATTAATAGATATTTCAACCAGCTTTGAAAAAGTCCTTACTCAGTTTAGAAGGAATAAAAGCCACTGGATGAAATCAAATGAGTCACATAGGAAGTATATTGGGTTTGGCCAAAGAAACACCTCGTGAAGTTTTTAAAAATAGCAAATCAGTTTGGATTCTAGAATTTAGGTGCCTAACTAGTTCAGGTGTGAAAGTCAAATTTCAATTCTTTTTTAATGTTAGCTAGAGCTAGCACCTGCTCTCCAACCAATTTCCTGAGAAAGAATTTTGGAGGGAAGGAGTAGGAGGGGAGGATGAAAAGAGCTTCCATTTCCTGCTTTCCTCTCTTGACCAGAAGATAATTTTCAGATGCTTGAAGAGTTTGGACTTTTCTTCAGCATCCTAAAGGTGTTCCCCCCCCCCCCCCATACAGCTATGGCTAGCAGAAATAACAGAGGACAAAGTAGACCAATTAAGAGAAGACAGCTTCAGGACTCTACAAAGATCCCAGAAGAAAGCTATGCCACACTTAAGGTAAATTTTTCAAGTCCTCCCCAAAAGGAAGAAAGGGAAAAAAAAAAAAGTCTAGCAACCAAGGACCGTGAGTTGCTACACATATGCTCTGTGTTAGGTTACTTTCCAATACACTATCTATACTTGTGAAAAAATGTGTTCCTGCTTTGAAGGATGTCTTGTGTTGTATCATCATATTAAATACCCATTTCTAAAAGCCACCTAAGTTTGGCTGTACAATTTATATTAACTAATAATGAGTGAGGCCCATTGGTGAAAGCTCATGAGCTGTTTTACTAGAGAAACCACCCTGAACTCTGAGGGTAGAAGTAGTATGCTCCCTCACAGGATAATGATCTTCCAATTTAAGTGGGGTTTATGATAGGGAACCCTGAGACGATATTATATGGATATTTGGTATCCACTCATCTGTGTAGATGTTGCTTCCCCAGTAGAATGTAAATTTGTTGAGGGAAGGAACTATTCTGGGTTTTTGTTTAATTATCTTTGTATACTTGGCACCTAGCAAAATGCCTGGCTTGTATTCAGTAACTTGTTCTAATATGACAAAGGTCAAATTAACAGGCCTTGACAGCAGAATTAATATGGGAGGAGAAAGATAGTGAGCAATCAAGGATGATGGCCAGGTTGCAAGCTTGGGGTACAGGGAGGATGTGGTCCCCTTGGCAGTAATAAGGAAGTTTGGACAGAGGAAGTTTTAGGGGGAAAGGTAATGAGCTCAATTTACAACATATTCAATTTAATATGTCTATTGGAAGTCCAGTTTGATATGTCCAAAAGGCAACTGGAGATATGACACTACAGACCAGCAGAGAGGTAGATTTGGCAATCATCAGCATACAAAGATTTTATCTACTCCTAGCCCACAACTAAATGTGTCAGTGTCTGTAGTAGAGACTAGAGTTACAAAGACAAAAACGTAAGGGTTACTCCCTCAAGAAGCTTATGTTCTCTGGGAAAGGAAACATGTATAACATTTAAGGAAAGAAAAGATGAGTGTGTGTTAGCCCACTTCCCCTTAGAATAGAACTAATATCAGAAGCTAAGTTACAGAAAGAGAAGTTTCTGAGTAAATCAGGATCTCTTATACTGTGTCTACTATCCCATGAGAAGAGGGTAAGGAAGTAGAAGACTGGGATTGGCACTAGTCAAAATAGGAAAAAGAAGTGAAAATTGAAAGATACATTTGCACTCTCTCCTAGTATTTATCTTCCTTCTTTTCTCTCTTCTGTTAGTCCTACTCATTCCTACTTATTCGTTAGTTTTTTTAGGTTGATTATTCAGTTGTTTTACTTTCAAATTATTTCCATCCATATCTTTGCTCTAAAATATTATCTTTAACAATGATAAGTTTAAAAAAAAAGTTTTCTCTCCAACTAAAATTAGAAAGGAAATGGTTAATAGATTTTTTTTTTGAAGCAAGTTTGCCCTGATATAAAGGTCCCATTTCTAAGATATATAGAGAATTGATTCAAATTTATAAAAACTAGAACCATTCCCCAATAGACAAATAGTCAAAAAATATCAACAGGCAGTTTTCTAAGAAAGATATCCAACCTCTCAACAGCAATAAAAAAAAATGTTCCAAATCACCCATAATTAGAGAAACACATATTAAAGCAGCTCTGAGATTCCACATCACAGAATCAGAGGGGCAAAAAGGACCAAGTGTTGCTTGATAAATAAAATGTTAGCTGATAACTTTAGGTGTGACCTCTCTCACTGAGTGTCTCCATTTTAATAGGGAACTCCTGCTGACCAAAAACCTTCCCAGCCTCCAAAGGACAAAGCTATAAAGGAAATATCATTGACCTTGAAGTTGACAAACCGATCTATGTTTGACTTACAGCTCTAAGGCTCAACTATAACCTGTAATCTCTCTGATTCTCAGTGTTCTCTATACAAAGAATTATCATTATCATAATGTAGAATGAATAATGTTAAACACTGAAATTTGTGGGTAGGGCCTCTGCCTGATAGCCCTTAATAATCAGAACAGATAAGTAGTTACCTCCACATAAGGCCTGATATTTAGGCATATCTGGATCCAGGCAGCTCACATTTAAAAAAAAACAAAACCCATAGGCCTCTTTATAGCAGCTCTCTTTGTGGTGGCAAGACCTGGAAATGACAGGGATGCCCATCAGCTAGGGAATGGCTGAACAATTTGTGGTTTATGATTGTGATGGAATACTACTGTGCTATAGGAAATGATGAGCTCAATGATTTTTAGAAAAATATGAAGAGACTTGCATGAAATAATGAAGAGCAAAATGAGCAGAACCAAGAGAACATTGTATACAGTAAGAGCACTGTTGTTTTAAGAGTGACTTTGAGCAAATAAATTATTTTGACTATTATAAATACTCAACTTAACTATAAAGGACATATGAAGAAATATGCTGTCTACATCCAGAGAAAGAACTGATAAATAGAATAATTGTGTGTGTGTGTGTGTGTGTGTGTGTACACACATCTATTTGTGTCTACTGGTAGCCATTTCTAGGGTGGGGGAGGGGGAAGGGAAAAAATTTATATGATTTTATAAGGAATAGCAAGTTGTACATAGTAGATTTGCAGTTTCATATGCAGTCTTATTTATTGTACTATGTTATGAAAATGCTTGTTTTATTCCCTAAATTATTTTTTTAAAGACCCCAAAGTACATTTCCTCTACATTCAGAGAATATTGCTATTTTATTGCCAAAGGACTTTTCCCATGTTTCATCTTATTGGAATCTAACACCTTTTAATGTTATGCACATGACAAGAAAGATTCCAGCTAATAGGTTGACAGAAGGGGAGTGTCATTTCTCCAGCCTCCCTCCCACAGAAAGAAGGGTCTTGAGAACCTTTCTAGATTATCTTGCCTTTTCTCATACTTTGATCATGTCTGATCCTATTCATTCCAAATACATTACTGTATAGAAATTGTACTATAATTTGATTTTCTTTAGCTGACTCCATATTTAGTCTACTTCTGCTCCTCTAGTTATTTTCCATACATATTCAACAGAACAAATATAAATTTTGGATCAACTTGGTGATCTAGTAGGATCCTCTGATACTACTATACTTTCCTCATTAGTTTCCTCATCTGCAAAAGGAGGGGTTTTGGTTGGATAACCTCTAAGGTCTCTTCTAACTCTAAATCTATGTTCCAATTAAATAAGAACATTGCATTGGGAGAATTTGGAGAACTGATTGTTGCTTACAAGACTATAAGCTACTTGAGGGTAGGGACCAAACTTTATTTAAGACTTTTGCCTCCCCGGTTCCTAGTATGTTTTTCTATATAGTAGTTGCTTAATAAATGTTTGTTAAATTTAAATTTGTTGAATTTCAGCAAAGTCAAGATTCAGATTTAGTTTATATATATAAACTAAACATATATATATAAACTATATATATGTGTATGTGTATGTATGTATACATGTATATGTATATATATATATATATATGTATGTATGTGTGTGTATATATATCCAAAACCCTATGGAGTTAACTATGAGGAAAAAGAAGCTTACAGTCTATTTGAGTAGATGGACAATTGTATTCAGTTGACCAACACTAGTGTTTCTGGTTGAGGAGATGTAAATGAATGGGAAAGTACTAACATGGCCTGTGGGGCATCTTGTTGTAATAAATGAAAGAATAGGCTTTTACCTCCAGAAGAACATGTCCCAAATACCACAATAATGGAAATCATAGAACAATGAATCTATTTTGGCCCAACAGCTAGAGTTGTAATTGTTGTATTATTCTGTCATTTGCATATTTTGTGCAATCCAACCAGAAATAGCTACCCATTGTTTTTTAGAAAGTTTAAAGGTTCTACTGTCATTAATGGTCACACCAGTCCAATTAATAGCAATGCAGATTCTGCATGCCACTAAGTTTGCAAAAACATGATGTGTTTTTAGAAGTTTTCACTTGCTTTTCCTATTTGCCATAAAGAAGAATCCTGATAGAAACCTGAAATGATGAGATTTTAAGCATTTAGTCCTTTTTCAGTTCCCAAATGTAGGTTTGGGAGTAGTCAAGGGAATCCTCTTCATTCTAACATTCTGTTGGTTCCTCATGTCTAACCTACAATTTACTGAGTTGAAGACAGACTCAACGGATAGACTGATTTCAAGGTGCAATCTATTCAAAGGAATTGTCTATTCTAAAAACAATCACTCAATGACTATGTACCTAGGAAGGAGGTGAAGGAACAAAAAGCAGTACAAAACATGGTGTGCCTTCAAGGAACTTGCCATCTAATTGGGCAGCTAATTGCACTAAAGTAAAATATTTATTGAGCCTGCTGGCATTATACTTAGAACTCTGAAGGAAATTAAAATAGGTAAAGTATATCCAAATATAATGGTAATAATAATCACTAGTCTTTATGTAATATTTAAGGCTTTATTTTGCCAATATCTTATTTTATCCTTACAGCAGCCCTGGGAGCTAGGTGCTATAATTAGCCCCTAGTTTACAGATAAAGAAATAGGCAGACAGAGATAAAGTGACCTATCCAGGGTTACCCGGCTAGTAAATGTCTAAGGCTAGATTTGAGCTCTGGTCTTCTTTACTCCAGGTCGAGAACTCTAAAAATTCCTCCATGGCAGAATGTGAATGGACAAAAGGAAATGCAGGAAAACAGCTCTTAAAAGCAATATCCCTTCCAATATTAAATAGCTTTAACATTACTATTAAAACATGTAATAGATTTTTATTTTCTAACTCTTAAACTTAGCTATCTTATAAGCAATAGACTGACTACATAATTGCTAGTCATCTTTATATTTTAATTTCTATTTCCATTCATTTGTATGCTATAAAGATTTTGAAAAAGCTCTTTTTTAGGTAGATTTATCATTTACCAGAAATTTTCAAAACCTCTGTACAGCCCTAATTAAAAGTATTAATATGGTACCTGAAAATGTATAATATGTAAACATAGTCCTTTATTTTCTTTTAATGATAAGTATTTCTCTGCTTTTTCTAAATATAGGAAAATTTAAAAGTAAATGGGTTATTCAGTTAAGACCAGATTGGCTTATAACTTAGGAAGAATTTTTTTTTAAAATTCTGAGGGGTGAGACATTCAAATGCATTGCCCATGAAGGTTATAGAATTGCATTATCTGAATATTTACAACAACAGAGTAGATAATGGTATGTCTAGTCTGGTTTAGCTGGAGCCCTGCCCAGAACCAGTGTGGGAGGTGAGGGGGAGGAAAGGGATTGCTACTGGAGTCCCTGTTAGCATCTTACCTCTGAGGTTATAAAACATGCCACAGAAAGGAAATTATAATGTGGTTTCATATTAATAAAACTGATTTTCCTTTCCTATTATGTAATTTTATAATAAAGAATCAACTATTTGTATAATAAGCATCTTGCAGTATGGTTTGAATCATCACCCTAAAAATCCCCCATACATCACTATACCGATTTATAGTTTTTTATAGCACTTTGATAGACATTTCATTGGTGATTTAAAACAACTTTGTGAGATTAACAGGTAGTTATCCCACTTTATGAATGTAAAAACTGACACCCAACGTGGTCAGGTGGCATGCCTAGGCATAGAAAATAGCCCTGTTGTCATTCAATTGGCTAAGCAGAGATTCTTAACCTTTTGTGTGTCTCATACCTCTTTGGCAGTCTGGTATAACCTATGGACCCCTTCTCAGGATTATATTTTAAAATGCACTTTTTTGTTTTGTTTTGAAAGGCAACTGGGATTAAAATGCATTTTAAAAAATACGTAAGACTACAAAAGAAACCAGCATTATTTAATATTATTATGTTGAAATACAACTGTTAAAAAAACAAGTTATCCAATTCTAGGTTCAGAGCCCCTTCTCTAAAAGAATAAGGATATATCTGTAGCATGGATACCCCAATTCTGGAGATTTTTTAAATCCTAAATAGGTGGTTCATTGGGTGTTTAGTGAAAGAGTTTAATGAAGGTAAAGATCAAATATTAAATTGTAGTTTTTAACTATGATATAAGTGGGGTTTTTCCCTTCTCCCTTCCCAGTATCATTTAATAATAAGAGTCCTGGGTTCTAGTCCCAAAGAGCATCATAAACTTGACCTGCCAACCTCTCTGAGACTGTTTCCTCATCTTCGGGAGAAGGTGGGAGTTGGATTACATGACCTCTAAGGTCCCTCCCTACAGCAAACTTATAATTTTTATGATTCAATCCTATGTCCACATCCATGAACACCATCCCTAGCTTTTTCATATGCTAGGGTCAAAAAGTCCTGTGGCTTTGTAGTCTGAAACTGTCCAGGACAAGCCAGATACTCCTAGCAACTCTGAGTAAACAAACCTCTCCTGTTGAAGCAGAGAAAGCTATCACTCTTTAGAAATGTGATCACTGAGTTTCTTCCTATAGGCTGCTTGTGTCAGCCAAGAAAAGCTGCTTCTCCCTTTATAGTCACCAAGGGTAAATTAATCCAATCTTTAAACTACCTCTTCCCTCCCCAGAGGAAAGAAGGAGTTGGCCTGCTCTGCAGGGGAGCTAGGTGATCATTTTAATGAGCTTCTCACCCCCTGGATAGAGATCTGCAGCTTCCTATCCTGGAACAGCCAAATCCCTTCTTCCCTTACCCCCTCACTTAGTGAGCCAACACAAATGAGAAATGAAATGGCATTCCATACAATTTATTTATAGAACTCTTAAGGACTTACCCAGCCCTCAAGGACCCAGGAAATGAGCACAAGGAAAACCCCACTGGCACTGATTTTTCTTTACACTATACAAGGATTTCACTAATAAATAGAATTATTTTACAGCCTAGTAGATTTACATTTTGATGCTGCTTTCAGTAGGCAGGACACATAACTGATTATATCTTTGGACCTCTGTTCTCTCACAGATAGACACTCTCGTGTAAGATTTGAAAACAAAAATGCACATATAATGTTAATATTCTTGCATTCTGGAGAAACCTTCATCCTAACATACATTCACTTTCAGTCTAGCAAATGTTACAGTTAACATGCCACGCACGTATCTTGGGATTTCTCTCTGCTTTCTTTTTATTTAAATCAATGTTCTCTAAACTCAGGCCATAAGACATTTATGAAACAATGTGAAGATCATGTGTAAATAAACTTATGAAATAGGGAAGTCTCCCTTCCCTTCTGGTATTTCCTCACTTTCCCTCCCCTCCCCAAGGGGAGGTCTAAGCATTCACTCCACCTCCTTGGATTCCCTCTACAAGGGAATCCTACATCTGCTCTATCTATGGAACCCTTACTCATCACCATTCCAATCTCTCCTTGATATTTGGGAGGCGATATGACCTGGTGGAAAGAGGTTGATAATCAGGGAACTTAGATTTTAGACTTGACTATAACTTGTCAGGTACCCTGGGGCAAATTCATTAATTTCCTCCATGCATCAGCTTCTACATCTTTCAAAGGGAGATCATAGTCTCAGCCCTACTTCCCTTGTTATGAAATCTGAAATGGCCCTAAATGTGAAAGGGCTTGAAAAGTAGAGTGCTCTAAGCAAGTAGGGCAGGCTTTCCCAGTCTCTCAATGGATATGGAAGCTAATGAATTCACTTATTGCTGTAATGGCCAAGTGCTTAAAATAGACCCTCACATCACAGTAACTGAAAATTATGTGGTTTTGCAACAACAAGCATTTATTAAATATATACTGTATGTCAGGCACTGGAGATACAATAATAGAAATGAAACAATCCCTGTCCTCAAGGAACTTATTTCTATTGAGGGAAGAAGAAGATAAGATATGGAAGCATAGTACATGTATGACTATGGAGACATAAAATACATAGAAAGTAAACATTAAAATAATTGGGCAATAGGGAGAGCAGTAATAGCTAAGGAACCAGGGGAGTACCTTGAGCTGAGCTTTGAAGAGAGCTAGGGGTTCCAAGGCATAAAGGTGAAAGGCCATTCTAAGAATAGTCTGTGCGAAGACTCAGAGGTGAAAGATGAGGGGAGGGGTAGTCAATTGGACTGAGAAGTAAAATGTGGAAAGATAGCCTAGGACCAGACTGTGAAGAATTTTAAATGCATTCACAAAGTACCTTGTTAGTACTTGGGCAACTGTGGGATATGTTGGGGATGCTTCAGGGTGGGGTGGGGGGTGGAAAGAATGGTCTTCTTTGTTTGAATAATATTGTGTAGGTTACTAGTATGAGGGAAAGTCGAATAGAGAGCACAAAACAAAATTTTACAGGGCTTTGAATGCCAGGCAAAGGAGTTTGGAATTTGCACAATAGGGAGAAACTGAAAATTTTGAACAAAAGACTGCTCCAACTAGATTTGTGCATAAGAAAAATTAATTTGCTAGTGGTATGAAGGATGGATGAAGTAAAGAGAAGACCTGTTTAGAAGCTCTTACAATAGTCCAGACATGTGGAAATAGTTGCTTATACTATGGTGGTAGCAACTGGACTAGAGAATCTCTTCTCTATTCTAGGTGTGAGAGATATTGTGGAGGTGAAATTGATTCTGATTAGTTGTGAAAAGGGAGAGAAAGTGCTATTAAAGATAACTCTCCAAGAAAATAGCACCTGGGTAAAAGATGACACCACAGAAAGAAAGAGTGAAGTCAGAAGGAAAGCATTCATTTAGGGACAAAGATAGCAAGCTTTTGAGCTGCACGACTCTTTTATTATAATCCTGAGGCAAAGTAACTCATTCAAGGTCACAGAGTCAGTAAGTGGCAGAGGCAGACTTCTGATTCCAAGGCAGTAAATTCTCCACTAAACCATGCTGCTTTCTTCAGACACTTGGGCCCAAGAAGTGAGAAATGGAAGGATTTTGGCAAAGGAGGAAATTATTCCAGTTGTGTCACCCATAGCTCTTACTCAGGACCAACTTTACCTATGGATAGGATAGATAGCCCCTATATAAAGCAATTTTAGGACAAAGAGAAGGGGAAGGGTCCCCTTCCTACCCCTCCTTACTCCATTCATGGATTCTAGAAATTCCTTTAACACAGGACAAGGCTTTTGATTCTATGATTTCATGGCTGATTGGACATGTGAGGAGAATGTGAAGAAGGGTTGAAAATAACACCTTGGTTAACTTAAATTCCTATCAAGGTCTCAATAATAGCTAATATGTATATATTGTGCTTTAAGGTTGACAAAACCCTTAATATATGTAAATGATCTCATTTGATCCTCACATCAATCCTAAGAGGGAGCTGCTATATTATCCTCACTTTATAGATGAGGAAATTGAGATTGAGAAAGATTCGGGGACTTGCCCAGAATCACACAGCTGCTAAGTTTCACACAGGATTTGAATCAAGGACTTCCTGACTCCAAGTCTCCTGCTGTTTCCATTAGGTCATCCTGCCTTTCTTGTGAGAAGGTTTTGATAACTTAATATAAGAAGACTGGGCTTCCAAAATGGGGTAAATATTACAGAGTACTGGAGAAAGTTGTAGAATGTGTCTCTTGTAGAAGAGGGGCTGAATGTCTTCATAAAGTTGCCCGAGGCTGAATTTGTCCTCTCTCTTCCTATTCTCTCATTTGTTGCCTCTCATCCTGTCTTCCCTAAATAAACCCTTTCCCTGGCTTCATGCAATCATGGAAGAAGAAATACAAATTAGACAGTGTTTATGTCAAAAAAAGGAATACTTACACGGATCTGTGAAATTATTTTGCAAGCATTCTGTGATATGTTGTTTCACCTCCAAAATAATGTAAGCCCCTTGAGATCAGAAATTATTTTTTTTCTTTATTTCCCAGCACCTAGCAGAGGACCTAGGACAGCTGGAGAGTGACTTAATAACTGCTTCTTCAACTGAATCTCACCCTTGCCCACACTCCCTCAAATCTCTTCATTGCCAAATGCAATGGCCTTTTCTCAATCCTCTCATAGTTCTCAGCTTCTCTGTAGCCTTTGACATCGTCCATCACTTTCTTGTCCTTGACACTCTCTTCTCTCTTGGTTTCTGTTTCTCTCTCTCTGGGTTCTAACTATCTGACCTCTTCTTTTCAGTCTGCTTTTCTGGATCCTCACCCAGATCACAACTCTTAATGGTATGGGTGTCATATGAGTGTCTGTGCTGGGCCCTCTTCTCTTCTCTCTCTAAACTATTGCACTTGGTTGTTAATCTCTTCATTTCCCTGAATTCAATTATCTTCTCTATGTTGACAGTTCTCAAATCTCTTTATCCAGCACTACCCTATTGGACATCTTAAATTGGATGTCCGGTAGACATCTTAAGCTCATCAAGTCCAAAACTGAATTCATTATCTTTGGCTCCC
>CM053588.1:250992101-251027274 GCA_028646515.1 Pseudochirops corinnae
CACACAGCATTGGCTTCCTGTTTCAGCCAAACCCTTCCTGTTATGTCAACAACAGGAGATAGAGTTCACACCCTGTGCCTCTTTCACAGGGCCTTGACTAAGGGCTAAGTACCTGCTTACTTGACATAACAAAAAGGGGTCTTCAAATTTAAATTAATTACCATTACAGTCACTTAATTCCAATTGCCCTCCAAAAGTCAGGGAAAAAAAAGAAACTTTATTTTTTTAAAGTTCCTATCTGGCAATACCTGAATTAGCTCTGTGACCTTCAGCAAATTAGCTTTCTGGGCCTCTTTTTCTCCAGCTTTCAAATTAAGCTGCTGAACATGGTAGACACCAACCCCTTTCCTTAAAACCTCTAAAACTATGATTTCAAACTATAGATCAACAGCTATTCACATCTTCAAAAGTATTTGAAACACCACCATCCCTTTCTGGGTTAATGACTTAGAGACAGAATTGGCAAAGTGGAATCGGGCTTTGCTCCAAGCACTGACAGGATAGGGGTGTTTCTCCTTGCCAGAAGAATATGGGACAGCACTTCCTCCCAAAAGCAGCCATCATTTCTGTGCTTTATGTCAATGTCCCTCAGAGACATAAACACAGTTACCCTCTCAAGACTTTCTAGGGGCAGACCACTCCTTCTCAGCATTAAGAGTCTCCCGTACATGATCTACCTTACCACCTTACCCCTTCCCCTTTTATACTATCCTCCTTTCCTGCCCCCAAATTGTTCTCTGCACTGCCATGCTGAGCCCCCACTCCTAATTGAGTTGGCCCTAGGTGCTGTTTTGCTTAATTATGGATCTGGCCAGAAATTACTTTACTTTCATTTTCATCAGGATTTTGTAGCACTGTACGCTTAAATGAGATGATATGACCTTCAGTAGCTCCAAGAAAGCCATTATAAGCTATTAAATAGCTTACATTTCAAACCCATTTATACATTTGCATTAAAAAACTATAATACATAACAGTTGTGGGTTATTCTGTCAACTGTAGCACTTACATGATTGAGTCTTTGCTCCTGTTTGTTTTTTTAAACTACAAAGAAGAAAAAATTAAGACACAAGATTCTCTGTTAAAAGAACTTTCAGGATTGGTTTATTACAATAGAAACCAGCAAAGTCATAAAATTAAGAGTTAGACCAGCATGATAAAAGGCTAGTCTGAAATCTGAACAGTAACTCTGAAATTGGTTGCATTTGTGTTTTAGCCAGATTTTGAGGCAGTTATGATGCCTTGACATATTTGTTTTGCCATTTAAATTAAAAAAAAAATTCATGCCTCTGTATACAGAATATAGCCATAATCTATGGTTCAATGCATATCATGACTTAAGGTAATAAAAACCAAAGATTTCATATCACAAGAAAAACCCCTCAAAGAATTAAGTAATCTCAATGACAACTAGTAATGTCAAAGACATAATTTACAGTTATAAAATGTAGGAGCAGCTCAATTTTGCTATTTATGTAACTTTTATTTTATATAATAATCCACTGTCACAGGACATTCTTTTTTCTAATGGGTATATGAAGCAAGTTATTTACACTATGAAGTAAAAATCCCTTTGGGTTTCTCTGTTACAGTTTAAAAATACAAGTGGCCTATCAATAAAATATGTAGCGATATTACTATAAAATGGTAGGTGCAAACGTTCTGCTTAGCCTAGTAGCATGTAGAAAAACTCTTCAAAAGCAGGAACCATTTTTTTCACACTTTTAATTCAAAGACATCTTATACAATAAAAGCAAGGCAGAGATCTTTAGCATGCACCAAACAGCAAAATCAAAGGAACTGAATCTGCAGTTAACTATTGGGTGATAGACATTTTCATAATATGATTTTTTTTTAAACAAAATGTAATTCATAAACATTAACATTAAACATGAAGCAATCTAATCATAACTGTTTCTGTCCCATCCAATGTGTTGTGGTAGAATAAATTTCTTGTTACATGAACTTTTTGCCCCTTTTTGAAGTTATAAAATCCAAATCATTGTTTTGTTTTTATAAATCACCACCACTTATCTCTAGTCCCTTTCCTCCTGGCTTGAGTAGAGGGGAAGGAAAAAGTACTAGTCAAAGTCAAAAAAACCTGGGGTCAAACCCAGGTTTTGCTCCTTACAAATTGTGTGATCTTGGGCAAAGCCCAAGCCGGGGGCCTCACTTTCCTCTCCTGTAAAATGAAGGAGTTAGACCACATGACCCCTTCTAGCTCTTAGTTAATTGATTCTGTGGTCCTGTGAGTCACAACCCCTCTGAACCACAAAAGGTTATAATAAGAACCATCCTACCTGCCTTAGAGGTCTGTTGTGAAGATCCACTGAGATAATGTTCTTTTAAAATGCAATATAGTATCCACAATGAATAGTAATGATTTAAAAAAAAATTGATAACACCTATTTGATTGATCAGAGCTTCTGTGGGTATCAATATCAGGTATTCAAATCACTGAACTAGATGAGTGTTTTTCATGACTTCAGTGCTTTTCAGAATGGACCCTCAAAGCTTGTGTTTGTTATAATTTTATTTGCATTCAATGGAGTTTAATATCCAAACAAAAATATGTGGACTCTACAGGAAATCAAAAATCATACTTGGACTCACCTACTGACCTCCCTCCCATTAGCGGTATAAGGATTTGTAGTTATTTACTGAAGAATGAAGAATGTATCTTGAAGTACTTAAATTCTAAGTTCTGTTCTGAAGAAGGTTAGGTCTTTAAAGCCCTTTGATATATATTCCTCAGTTCTAATTTTATTTTTAGACATCTGAGCAGCTTGATGCTTTTCTACTTTTTTAATGCATCCCTAGGTGAATAACTATGCTGCCCAAAAATATTAAACCAAGTGAAAGAGTTTACTAAAATTCCATTAAAGTTTACTTTGTGGTTATGCTATGTGGTTATGCTTTTTTCCAAAAAAAAAAATTTGATTAACTGAAGATGGAAAATACTTGAAGCATATAATTTAACACCTTTTTTGTGTGCCTGAAATAAAGATGACTCATGATTTCATGTGAATATTCATGAAATTTCTGAATAACTTTTAACCCTTGGCTGATGTAAATTACTAATTAGAAATTTAGTTTCCAAAGCACTATGGTTATAATATAGGAAAATATAATTTAGAACAGTATTCTTCGCTAAAGTGATGCTTTCATCATCATCTTCATCATCATCATCATCATCACCAGCAGTAGCAGCATCTTGAAGATCATTGGTGAATACATTTGTTTGTTGGCTTTGATGAGGCTTTCCTATCCATTTTCTTCTTTTTCATTACTCCAGCTTCGTGGTACATGCTATGTGTCAAAGATGACATTACATACCTTCCACTACATACCTAGGGTACAAACTAGGAGGTTTTTTTTTCCCCCAAATAATGGAGCTAGACTACTGTTGACCCATCCACATTTACCTTCAGTTCCACCTTGTGATGAATGGCTGTAATTGTTAGACAGCTGGCTGAGGTTAAGGGTGCAGTGTATGACCAGCCGTGAAGTTGAGCAAAGAAACTGAACCTGTGGGCTGGGCCTTATTTGGACCTTCTATAACCAAATTCAGCCATGACATCAACTTTTATTGATCCCTATCTATGGGCACCTAAGTGCAGGGGATAGAGTGCCAGGCCCAGAGTTGGTAAGACCTAAGTTTAAATTGGGATTCAGAAACACTAGCTGTGTGACCTTGGGCAAGTCTCGCTTAACTCTGTTTGCCTCAGTTTCCTCATCTGTAAAGTGAGCTGAAGAAAAAAAATGGCAAATTATTCCTGTACCTTTGCCAAGAAAACCCCAAATAGGGTCAGGAAGAGCCAGACATTACTGAAAACAACTAAACAACACCACCACATATGGGCAAAGCTCTCTGATAGTATCTGAAAGGGATATAAAAAGTTAACTACAACAGGGTCCCTGTTTTCCAGACCTTCTAATCCAGTAAAGAAGATGGTTTTTATAAAAACAAATAAAATATAGTAGAACTGAGTATTTCACGAGAGCATTGTAAACAAAATATTATGAGAATTCCATGCTAGGAAGGAACAATTCCAACTAAGGGATGAAGGAAGGCTTTATGGAAAGGGGGGTATTTATAATTGACCATAGAAATGGATCACCATCAACAGAGAGTCATCGGGTGTGTAATATATTCAAGGTATATGCCCAAATAAATTATAGATTATTAGGGATAAAAGGGTGAGGAAGAGAAGGAAAATGACTATAATTTTGCAAACTCCTGGAGGAAAGGAATTTCTTCATCTTTGTGCGTGTGCGCAATGTGCATGTGTGTCTTTTATCTCTTACACAGTGTTTTGTCATTAGGTACTTAATAAGTGTTTTTTAATTAAATTGAATTATACAAAAATATAGTCAATTCACAAAACTCATGTAAGGTTTGCTCTCTAACCCCCATAAGTGAGAGAGGTAGGATTATATAGGAAACCAGAGATTTCTGACTTGGAATAAAAATATGTATTTCCCTAAGTTCTCCTAGGATCTGAAGCCTCCTTAGCTGTGTTTCTCTGAAGCTTTCTTGCCCTCTATTATAGTATTCCATAGATGGCAGTGGAAAGACAAGTTCAACCCTGGACAATCTTTCTGTACTACCTAGTTTATGGTATTTCCAGAAGACTTTTCAGATGATGGGAACTTTTGAAAGAGAATTTGGCACTTTTGTTTTGGGTAACAATCCACAAACAGTTTATGGTTTTGGAATAGTAGGTTGGAGATAAGACACAATAAGGTCTTGAAAGCAATGGTATACCACTTAAGTCTCTACTGGATATAACAAAAGCAATCAAACAAAGATATAGTTAATGGAAGTGGAACACAACTGACAGTGACATGTCTTAGCACAGTGTGGTGCTCTAATCTAAGCCTTATTTGAAGAATGTCTTCCGTTGTGATTGGAACTTAATTTACAATTGAAATAAATTCTCAATGCTTTTAAAACTTAAAAGTATAAATAATAACAGTTTTATTGTTATATCTCTTATTTGACATCTGTGTATTGAAAACAGTATGTAACACTGAGGAATTATATTGAATATGTACCCACATTCAAATAACTTAAATCATTTGGTGTATGTCATTTTGATTTTGTCCTACTGATAGTCACAGAATGATTTTTTTTATCCTAAGAATTTAATTAAGTTTGTAATTTATAAGGTAGAAAAATACATTTTGTTGGAAGTGAATTTGTTGTCAAAAGAGTACGTTTTAAGGGTCTTAAATATAGTTTTAGAGAGCTGTCTGTTGAAAGTCACCGTTCATTCCTAGGAAAAGTGTTCACACAATGGTGGAAGGGCACTGAGCCAATCTAGCAGATGGGCATAACTAGGGCCCTACTTGTTAAGTACGAAATATGAATGGTGAGGGCTCAATTCCAAATTGAGAACATGAAAACAGATTTTCTGTGAAGGTTAAGGGGATATACCATTGCTGATCCATCTCTGAGCTGGATTATTCATCATGAATAAAAATGGTTTCCAATACCACATCAGGACCAAGTTTAGACTCGAAAGAAAGTTATATTTTAGGAGGGAATTTAGAGAGCTACCGTGGAAGTTTCCAAGTCTGTGAAATGTTAGTAAGTTATTTGATAGAGGAAAAAATTGTATAATCTATGACCTCAAATGAACTTCAGATTAAAATTATATACATAAGAATATCACGTATACCAAAATAGAGTTATTCTTCCTTATCTTTAGGTATTCTTTTTCCTTTTGTCTTTTCAAAATTTTTTTGTTATGAATTTAACGAATATAAACACTTCAATATACAAAAAAGAACAAGAAAGAGACTTGTATAAAAAACTGAACTTTTGTTATGAGGTTTTTTTAAAGAAATGCATATATATAAACATCTATCCACTTTAGCAAGTTAATAACAAAAATGTAGTTTATGTGCTGAATTTTTTTGTTTGCTGTGAATTGAAAAAAAAAAAGTTTAATAGGTGCTCTCTCAAACACCACCACACCAAGTAGAAGCCCTGCTTTGCAACAAACATGGATACACTGTATCAAATCATGTATATCTCCTTCTGTATCTCAAGCACATTTCCTCTTTGTCCATAGGGGGCATATTTCATTATTGTTCTTTTGAATTCACTATTGTTTGCTGGCTTGATCAGAGTTCTGAGAACTCTGAAAGTTACTTTGCTGTATATTATTTTTGTTATTATTACATACATTGTTCTATTGATTCTGCTTATTTTACTAACAATTGGTACAAATCTCATATTTCTCTGAATCCGTCCTATTCATCATTCTTTATGGCTCTATAATATTCCATTACATAAACAAACCATAGTTTGTTCAATTATTCTCCAACTGATGAATTACTATCTTGTTTTCAATTATTTGCTACTATAAAAAAAAGTACAACTACAAATATTTTTGTATGGATGAGTCTTTTTCCTCTGTCCTTGATCTTCTTGGGATATATGCCTATTTAGTGTCATTGGGTCAAAAAGTATATACAGTTTAGTGACTTTGGGGATATCATTCCTAATTGTCTTCCAGAATGGTTGAACTCTACCCACAATGTATTTGTGTTCCTGTTCTCCCACCAAAATCCTCTAAAAATTACTTTTTTTCCTTTATTATCTTTATCAATCTGATAGTATGAAGAAGAAACTGTGTTGTTCTAATTTTCATTTCTCTAATTGTCCTTGATTTGGGGAATTTTTGGAAGGAGTTTCCTTATCCTAGAGTTCCCTATATCAACAAAATCATGAACCCCAACTCTTTCCCATTTATTATTTTCATGTGCATATTCCCCCATGAACAAATGAGAAATTTTGTAAAGTGCCTAGTGCAGTCCCAGGCATATCATAGGTCCTTAATAAATACTTGTTCCTTTTCCTCCTTTCCTACCCCACCCTTATGAAATCTTCATTATATGTTTAAAAAGATCTGAGTCTTAGGGGCCACGGTCAAACCGGACAGTTTCTCAGATCTGTGATCTTATATTGTTTAATCCTGTCAACAAAGGCAGCATATGTTGTATATGCTCATATATGTATATGGTATACACTCTATAATAACATATTACTATATTATATTATGCTATATTACTACTATAGGCATTGGAAGGAATAATAAGAGAATAAAATGACTTCAAATCTGTATGTTTAGTTAGGAAACGTCTTTAGTTTCTAGAAACCTTTATAAACATAAGAGACAATAACACCCCTGTGGTAGCTCTACTGCTCTAGAAGTGTCTGTGACAACCTGCATATCCCAGCTCCGCTCTCATTTCATCCTTAGTGCTTCTATTCTGAACTTGGGACTCGGTTTTAATATGTTTTAAATTATTGCACTCTACCAATTTAAATCGCTTCTCTCTAGATGAGTGCATCTCCAAATGAGGTTTTTGGTGAGGGAGCTTGTAAAATTATAGTAGGCAGGAAATTAAACCTTGTAAGTGAAGGGCTACAATCCATAAAAATGTTGGACCTTGGCTAAAACAACTTTGCTTATCTGACATTTATTATTTGGCTAATATTGTTTTCCCTAAATGTGTAAATTTCTACAAATTGCATTGTTTCCCCCATTCTCTAGTCAAGCAGATACAAGTCACAACTGAATCAGACCAAACTAAGAAGCATTGTTGGTTGATTCAGTTCGCTAAAATGTCTATGCTCTCATTCCAACTTCCTCTCTAGGTGGAAACCTAGAAGCACCAAGGCTTATCTCATTTAGGACTTCCATGAGAGAGTTAAGATCAGGGAATATTTTTTTTTTTTTTGCTTTTTGGAGGGCAATTGGGGTTAAGTGACTTGCCCAAGGTCACATAGCTAGTTTTTGTGTTAAATGTCTGAAGCTGGATTTGAACTCAGGTCCTCCTGACTCCAGGGCCAGTGCTCTATTTGCTGCACCACCTAGCCACCCCCTAATGTATTATTCGCTTTTTTTTTTTGGAGGGGGGAAGATAGGGCAATTGGGGTTAAATGACTTGCCCAATGTCACATGGCTAGTTTTGTGTGTGTGTGTGTGTGTGTGTGTGTGTGTGTGTGTGTGTGTTAAGTATCTGAGGTCAAATTTGAACTCAGGTCTTCCTGACTTCAGGGCCAGTGTTCTATTCACTGAGCTACCTAGCCACCCCTACCTAGTCAGGGAATATTATTGACCTCTATTTTCTTCAAGAGTCACATAGATTCATTAATTGATTGTGAGAAAGAAATGCATCACAGTCACTTTTATATTCCTATAGCATAGGAATGGCATGTTAGGTGGCACCATGTATTGAGTTGCTGGTCCTGAAATCAGCAAGAGCTGGGTTCAAATCCAACTTCAAACACTGACTGTGTGACCCTAGGCAAATCAAGATCTCTCTCAGCCTCAACTTAAAATGGGAATAATACATAATTATACTTGCCTTACAAGGTTATTTTAAGGATCAAGTGAGAAAATATAAAGTGCTTTATAAACTTTAAAAAAAAAACATGCCCCTCAGACCATCACTATTCTCTTCTCTTAGACTTTGTGCAGGACACCCTTGCCCAGGGTCACACAACTAGGAAATGAATAAGGCCATATTTAAACTCAGGTCCTCCTGGCTCCAAGGCCAGGACTCTAATCCGCTGTGCCACCTAGTTGCCCCTACATCCTGGATTATCCTTAGACACATAAGTAAGAATTTGTTTCCTTATTTCATGCCTGATTTTATGTTGACACTGAGCAGAGTATAGCCCAAAGTTAGTTCTATTGTTACTCTATCATAAAACGTTACATTGTCTAATGTATTAACAGATATTTGGAAATACCTTGTTTGAAGAAAGTTTTAAGGCAACATTTTGTTCAATGAAGTCAAATTCTTTAAAACAACAACATAATGAAGAAAGTGAAATCATATATTCTCTATATCTCTCAGTTGTAGGACTATGAAGATATTGGCAAAGCAAATTATCTTTTAAAAAAGCCTTCCTCTTCCCTTCTCGTGTAGTTGATCAATGTTTGCACTGACTCTTCTCATAAAGATTTTATACAGATTAAAAAAATAACCATATAAAATTGTAGTTCTTGATAGCATCTTAATTTTCTTCTGGGGGTGACAGCAAAAGTATTATTTATAATCTTTTGTGTCATTTTAGAATATTCTCCTCTGAGATTTTTTTTTTTTTAACACTTTACTGATGTTTGTTAGGCATCATTTTCACTTCCAGACTCACCCCTTGGTCCCCATCTTATAACAAAGAAGCATTTTTCAGTAGAGCAAATCTACAAGTTGACTATGTGTGCCTCCTTCTGTCCCTCTATTCTACCACCTCTATGCTGAAAAGAGAGAGGAATGCTTCCCAATCAGTCCTCTCAAGCTGTGGTTGGTCACTGTAGTCATTGGAATTATGATGTCATTCCTTGAGTGTCTGAAATTTTTATGGCTCCATGATGGATTTCTTCTGAGTATGTCAGACCCAGCTGCTCTTCCATCTTATGTCTCCTTAAGTGCCATTATTACATTCTTCCTCACAAAGTACATCAGATACTGAGGTGATACTAGCCCAATACCATGGTCCCACCACTGTTGCCTATTAAGATCAATCACTATTGAAAAAATAGCAACAGCAAGAACAGATCTATTCTTATATTTGTTGTCCTTTGTCACTTGCAGCAACATGTGCATTTTGGATGACGTGGTTCAGCTGGGTTTCACACTAAATTTTCTGCCCACTTGTTTTCCCCTTGACAACTCCCAATTTTTGAGCCCTTCTTTATGATCTTTAATGATCTTCTATCATTCTCCTCCTCAATGTTTCATCAAATAAATGTGTATTCTAAATCAGTATTGCCCCAAATTGCTCACTCAACCCATTTGGCAAGAAAATCAAGGGCTTGCTGGCTGAGGGAGGTAAGGTTACTAGGATTAAACTTCTCTAAGAAATCAGTGCCAATAGCCTATTTAAATAGGCTGAGTGGGAGATGCTATAATACTCAATGTCTTGAATTTTCTATTCTTTTTTCTGATTTGGTATTGATTTTTGACCTTTGCTCCTATCAATTAGCAATCTTACTAAATGCAAAAATCTGGGTCTGAAATGACTGCTATATTGCTAACGAGTTATTTCCTTTCTGTTTAGAACAAGTAACTTTTGTATCAATTCCGTGTGTGTGTGTGTGTGTGTGTGTGTGTGTGTGTGTGTGTGTGAGGGCTCTCCTTGTACAGTGTTTCAACTCTCTTCAAAGAAATTCTTAGCCTGAAGCTTCTATGAAGTCTATAAAACTCATTTTTTAAAAAATCTGAGCCATATTTTCTCATATTGTTTTTTTCTTTCCTATATCTACTTTCCCATTGAAGTCATCAGGCTTGCATTACCATAAATTGGAGGCATTAGTCTGGTTCTTCAACACATTCCAGCAAACATTTTTAAAGCATGGACTATGTTACTGTTCTTTGTGCTAGGGATAAAAAAAAAAAAAAGGACAAAAACAAATGCCTTAAACCCCTTACATTCCATTGGAAATATTGGAAAGGTCTTGGAAGTAAATGGAAAAGTAAATACAAAGTTATTTGAGGAGGGAGAGAGAATTAACAACTTGAGAGAACGAACAGAGAATGAAATTGGAAGCATCATCACAAAGCAGGTAATACCATTATAGGGAGAAAAGACTGGAAAGATAGAATATGGAGGGCTAAAAATATTTAATTTTAACCTAGAGATAGTAGAGAACCATTGAAGGTTTTTCATTATATGAGTGACATAGTCTTCTAACATGATGATACTGCCATGGATGTGGGATCTTATCGATGTGGGCACTCCCTTCAATAATAAAGATATCCACCCCTGCACCCTTCTCATCCCATGTAATACTTATCCATGTTTTTTTTTCCTTCATTTAAGGAATTCCTCTCATTGTGTTTGGTACCCTTTATGCTTTTGAACAGAATTGTGCCTAACCAAAATTCTGTTGGTAGCCATTCAATAATCATGTATTAAATATTTACTATATACCAAAATGTGGTTTAGAAAGGATAGATTAGGGAGGGAAGAGGCTAGAAATAAGGAATTTTATTTCCTTAATATTCCTTCCTATTTCTCCATCCTCATTGGTAATTCACTTGCAGTTATGTTCATAAAAATCTATTTGCTTTTTTTAAGCATTGCAAGGTGAGATAACTAAATATCTTGTGAATGTTGTTTCTTGATGCCTTGGGATACAAAATGAAACCACCTGTTTAATTCATTTTTCCAAGAATGTGTGACCAATTCTTTACATATAGGAGCAACTGTGTGATTCTTAGAACTATGCTACCCCTTTTCTGTTGCTTCTACCACTGTCATTGTGAAGCAAAAATCATCAAAACAAGACCAAGCACAGTACTAGATTTTTCTATTATTTTATGAATCTCTAAGGCCAAAAAATATCATCCTGATTTTACCAAACTTCTGGTAATGAATTTCTCCTCTCTTAGCTAGGCTGGACTTTAGATGGTAGACACATATGGTTTCTGGGACTAGATTCAAAGCCTTTCCAACTTGGTAGAACTGCCAAAGCTTGAATTCTGCTAATGTGACCTTTGGGAGCCCAAAGTCATCTACACCTCATGATGAAGCATTTTTGGAGGCTTTGTCCCTAGTTGGCACTTAACTAAACATTTTTTGGATGAGTGAATGAGTGGATGATAGATACTGCCTAAGATTAACATGGCTCCTTAACTCATTCCCCCTAGCCAGATATACAAAAAGTGCTTCAGCATTTCTTGTATTTGTAGAAGTGAAAAATAATCATTTTTTAACTGAAAAGTAGATAGGTGGTAAAGATGAATTAGCTTAAAGTTAAAATCCAATTTGCCCAATTTAACCCATACTAGCATTCACCCCAATAACTTTTAGACATATATTATATATGAACACACTATTATTTCTATAACCAGTATCAAAATTGCATGGTGAAGCTATTACCAATCAGTTTGTTTAGTTTATAGGGCACAGCAGCTAACCATCTTAGAGAGTAAACTTGCCTGTAATCTAGTGATTCTCAACCTTCCTAATGCTGTGACCCTTTAATACAGTTCCTCATGTTGTAGTGACCCCCAACCATAAAATTATTTTCATTGCTACTTCATAACTGTAATTTTGCTACTGTTATGAATCATAATATAAATATCTGATATACAAGATGTATTTAAATTGAACATACCCACAGATTGAGAATCACTGCTGTAATCAGTATAGGAGGAGGAAGTTGCCACACCAGTGAATTCATAGATCTTTTGTATGTTATTGTATGTCATGAACAGTGTATGGAGATAGTTGCAACTAAGAAATCAATGGAAACCTTTGGTTTTATATTCCATTATAGCTTTGTGGATTTAGAATTAGTGAATGGATAAAATCCTTTAAGCACTTTGTATGTCAAGAACTGTGCTTAGGGCTAGAGGTGAAAAAGCAAAAACGAGAAATTTCTTGCTCTCAGAGAGTTTAAATTAAAACAAGGAGAGACAACGTGTATAAATGGGAAGTTGTGGCCAGAGAAGGGAATTTTAGTTGAGCAGGTCACAGGGACAGAGAGTAGAGACAAAGGGGAGTTAACTGAAAGCTCTCTCCAGAAGCATCACTGGTGCTGATTTGATTATAGTTTACAGAGCAAAGAATGGAAACAAGATGTGCAGAGGTGGGGAAAGGTGAGGAAAGGGATCCTTTCTAAAGATGGCATCAGGTAGTGAGAAGGGAAGATACGTTGGCTGGGAAAAGAAATGACGTGGGCAGCCAAGGTATTCCAATGTATCCTCAACATAATCAGAAGAAAGTAAGGAAGGCTTCCAGCATATTGGTTGTACCTTTCAGTTGCAAAATTGTAGGACAAAAATCACACATGATGAGCACACACAGATGGGATGCAATCTTCAATGTTCAAAGGAACATCCAAGTCAATGAGTCCACATATCTCAGTCCAAACCAAGACTGGAATTAATACAGGAACTCCATATGTGTATAGATCAGTGTGCCAGCACTGTGCTAGGCATTAAATGTTACAAGTACAAACCATGACACAATTCCACTCTCAGTGAGCTTACATTCTTATCACATAGAAAAAGTTCTTGCAGAATCCCAGGCTTTAGATCTGGAAAGGAGTTTGGAGATCACCAAATGCAACTGTTTCATTTTATAGATTAAGATACAGTGACTACAGCTAAAACAGGTGCCAAGATTTACCCAATGTCACTTACACAAGTATCAGAAGCGAGTCAGTTGTTCAAATGAACTAACTAAAAAAAAGGCAGTTATCTTAATCTAATAAAATGTCTTCAAGCAAGAGACCCTTATACATCATGGACTAAATTACCATTCCTAATAATAACAATGAAAATAGTCTGACTTCAACTCCAGAATACTATGTACTGAGCCATTTAACTGCCAAAAACATAGGAAGCTACATAGAAAATAATGACTTAATATACCCACATATATAGTGTTGTGTGACTGCATTGTGGAAACATCAGCATAACATTTCATTCACCAAACATTTCATACTCTTGGTCTGGAGCACGGTATGTGTTGAATTATGTTTGTGTCAATTATATGTACCCTTAGAGATGAAAAAAAAAAAGGCTGTTTTCTCTCAATGTCTTTATTTGCCCATTCTTCACCATAAAGGGCAATGCAATATTCAACAATTCTCCATTTCCTTTCCTTTTCTTTCCTTCTCAATCTAACAAGATATTTTTCAGCTGTATGCCCAAGAGGTGCTCAGTGCCTAATGAGGGTATATAGAGTGATATCTGAGGAGGAAATAAAAAAAGAATACTTCCCTATTTAACTTGTAACATTAAGCAAATAGTAAATATGAACTACATGGAGGGAAAGGAGGTTTTTCTATATCTTTTTCTAAGTAAGTTTGATTGTTTTATATTTTTTCTTAACTCTTTTGTTTCTTTATAAATTAATATCAAATCAGTAAGCAGGCACAAAAGTCTGTGTAAGTCTATGAGAAAAGATTTTACATCAAAAAGCTTTTTAAAAACAGCAACTTTACCTTATCTGTTAACTTAGACCTGCTAACTCATTGTGTGGTAAACAGACACTAACATTTAACCTTTATGGATAAAGAATCTGAACATGGACCCTATTTCTCCTTGAAGTCAGTAAATACCTTCTCTTAGATCATCTAATTGATGAAGTGGCACCATTTAAGAAACCTTCTATAGCCTCATTGTTGCACAGAGGTGACCTTGGGCCCTCAAAAGGTTTGTCAGTGGAGTACAAGCTCTGGCAAGGGTTATAGAGCTGGAAAGGCTTCAATTTGGGGCCCAGTGATGGGCTGTGTCTGTTATGTAAGAACTAACCTAGCTATATTCAGGAAGGCTGGTTTCTAAAAGGATGACCATTAACTAAGAGATCTGTGGGGTGGGGAGATGTTGTACCTAACAAAGCAGTCTTTTTGCAGGACAGAGTCTGCGATCTAAGTTGGTGAGAAAAGTTCCCAAATAAATGTTGATGAAATAATTAATGAAGTAGACATAATTTGGGAGGGAAAGTATTCAGTTCATTTGAACTACTGAGTGAATGTAAAAGTATTAAGTATTAAGTCTTTGTAAAACCCTATGCTAAGTGCTGATTTACCAATACAAAATCAAAGATATTCTCTTCCTTCGAGGAGCTTATATTCCAGTAAAGGAGACAGTGCCCAATGAGAGGTCAGAAAATTACATACATGATGAGTGGTCTCAGGGGGCATACAATATCCAAAAAAGAAATAGATGGCAGAAATGATCATGATTTGTTAAGACCCCATAACTGGAATTAGGGGGTGAGGAGAAAAGGGTATGGGCTCAGCAGTAAGGTAACTACTGAGGAAATGACTCAAGTGTATGGAGTTCAGTAAAGCATAGATGGGGCTTTCTTAAAATACTGGTCAAGGTAGTAGAGATGGTCCCCAATCATGACAGTTGGAACCTCTGAGAAGAAATTTCTCCAGAACAACAAGTCAGAGATGGCCCCAATATAAGAAGTAAAATAAATCACAGCTGAGGATTACCTGGATTTTTAAAGGACCTACTATGTGCCAAGCTCTATGCCAGATGCTGGAGATACAAAGACAAAAACAAAACAATCCTGCTTGTGATTATATTTTAATGGGGGTATATAACATGTACACAGATAAACACATGTAAAACAGGTATAAATCCTGGATGTTTAATCCTCATAACAGGAGTATATATACATTTATGAAATAACTGTGTTTAATATAATTGACTTTCTTTGTAATCCCACCTAATCATATTATTTGGGAAATATTATTCTGAGAAGAGGTTTTTAGATTTCACTGGGCTACCAAAGATGATTCATGACACGCAAAAAAAAGGTTAAGAACACCTATCTTACAATGACTTAATTTAGAAGATCCATGATGTTATTATATCAATTTTTAAGAATAATATTGGAAAGACCCTTGGAGTCAAATGATTTCTTTCAATTCCCAGATCTGCCATTTACTAGCATTATAACCTTAATTGAATCACTTAATCTTTTTGGGTCTTAATTTGCTCATCTGTAAGAAGAATAATTCCACCTATCTCACATGATCTTGGGGGACAGATGACTCAGGATAAGTATATAGAGTGTTATATAACCAGGAAGTACTATATCAATCAGTATTAGTTTCTATCATTATTATTAGCTATTTTTATGACTATGTGGACCTTGGAGTCAAGAAGACAGGTTTAAATCCAGCCTCTGACACTTACTATCTGTGAGACTATAGGCAAATCACTTCATCTGCTAGTGCCTATATGTAACTCTCTAAGACTACAAGAGCAGTTGCTGCTTATTGACAGAGGGAGTCTCCACACAGGAAATCCCCAAGAATAATGAAATCACGTATCTGGATGACAAAAGAAGCATTCCTGAATTCCTACTAGGCATGATCTTCAGGAAATGGAGTGGTCCAAAAAAGTAGTCAGGATTCCATTTTTGCTAGCCTTGAGACAGAAATTCATTACAATTTTATAGCCTCATTGGTACTGCACATGTCTAGACCACAAGACAGGTTAACAGTAGTAAAAATATGAGGCTTTCCTAGTCACACAAAGATCATTGTCCTAGAAGATAGACTAGCAAGGCATAATAACCAATATTAAAGGGACCCTAGACCAGGATTGTACTGATTCAACTGTGCTAGTGCAACACGTGACTAATTATCATTGATCTCTGTCCCTCTCTCTCCTCCTCCCTCTTTCCATTCCCCCATCCCTTCCTCTCTCCCTCTTTCCCTTTCCCCTTCTCTCCCCTATCTCCCCTCTCTCCCCTCTCTCTCCTCTCCTCTGTGACTTAAGCAAATATTAGAAATTATTGTAGTATTCTTTCTCTCCATTTCTAACATTTTGAAACAGAGGATATGAATTCAAATAGTGGCTCTTCTAAGTAAGTAGAGGAAAAAAGGTAGTAAGACCTTGTGTGTCCTTGGATAAGTCACTTCACCCTTTAGGTTTTGGTTCTTTTGTTTTGGACGAAATAACCTCTAAGGCCGCTGGCAATTCTAAAGTACGTGCCTAAATATAGAGGTTGATATAGTCCCAGAATGGGCAGGAGGCTCTCTGAGCACCACAATGACTCACTTGCTCCCTTTCTATTCCCAAGGTTCAGTTTTATTTCCTTTCTCTGATGTACTAATAATGCCAATGCATCTCTAAATGAGAAGGATTCAGGAAGCTAAAGTAATTTCTGGGTGAATAATAATGATCATAAGGTTAAACCAAAGACAGGAGGTGGAATATCTCACATTCCAGCCCCTGATTTCCTTCTCTTGGGACTGATGGTTTGTTTATTTTGTTTTGGAGGTAGGGGGTGGTTGATTTATTTGACACAAATATATTTCTAAAGTATATGAGGAAAATACAATCTAATATACAGAAACCTTGCTTCCTATGTGACTTTGAGTAAATTCACTGGATTATCACAATCCTCTCAGGAAACTGAGGAAACTGAGACCTAGCTCAACTATTTGACTCATTACTGGTAAGAACAGTGCTAGGAATTAGACCAAGGTCATTTGACTTTATGCTATCCCCTATATCTTCATAATATTTGAATTCTGTGTCTGTACTTTATCCTCCCTTCAACTATTTCTGGAAATCATAGCCCTTATAGAAAAGTTGGAATGTCCATTTAAAACAAGAAGTCCACCCAAAAAAAAAAAGATAATATTAGCATACACTAGCACAATCATCATCTTCACATATCAAAACAAAATATTTTATATTATAACAAGTATTCACAGGTGTATTTGTGATTTCTGGTCCCTACTGGCCCTTCTGATTCTAGACCTAGGACCTTTACAACTTCAAATTATGTTTTCAGAAGATGCTGTCTACCCACCCCCATCGTGTACACCAAAGAATACCTCTGGAATTTTAATTCAAAGGGCTTCAGCTTCGTACTTTCTATATTTACCTAAAACAATGCAATTTAAATTTTAAAAAGAACCATAAGTTTAATTCAGGTAGTTTTCAATTTCACATTTCCTGCTATTAAGTACACTCAGTCTGGAATAGAACAAAGTGAAATCTGTAAGTGCTCATGAGCCATATGTTCAAATGAGGAGTTGGAGTCATTTATTTCTGTAGTTTTACTGGTGTGCATTCAAAGTTAGAACACAAGGTCAAAAAAGATTAATAGGGTCACAGTAAGTTTTCTTAATGAAATGACTAAACTGGGCAGTGGGCAAATTAGCTAGCAGTAGCTGGCTCTGTGGCTGTTTTCCCAAGATCTAGTCTTTTCTGCCTGCTTATTGAACTTGTATGAAAACTGAATGATAATTGTTCAGACCTGGAACATTAAGGTAGAAGCCTTGTCTACATATTGCAAGTGTAGAAAGTAGAACAAATTTTAATGATCAAAGAATATTTCCTCCAAAAATCATCCTAATATAGTAGAGAGCAGGTCAGCCACAGCTAGGTGGCACAATGGACAGAGCCCTAGGGTGGAAGTCAGGAAGATCTGAGTTCAAATCCAGCCTCTGATACTCCCTAGCTGTGTCACCATGGACAAGTTGCTTAACTTCTCTCTTCCTCAGTTTACTCAGCTGTAAAATGGGGGTAATGATGGCAACTAACAGGATTGTTATGAGAATAAAATGATATATTTGTAAAGTGCTTAGGACAGTAATGGGCACATAGTAGGCACTTAACAAATGCTTGTTCCCTTCCCATTTTTCTCCTTCCCGTGGAGTCAGAAGGATCACAAGTCTCACCTTTGACATATACTGGTTTTAAGTCACTTTAATCTCTTAGTGTCCCAAGATAACTCTGAAAAGCTGTGAATCGTAGATCAATTGACAATCTGCATTGATAAAGGTAGTTCCATCATTGGCAGTTCTCAGATTAGTTTCAATCCAAAAAAAAAAAAATTGGGGCAGCTAGGTGATACAGCAAATAGACCACCAGCCCTGGAGTCAGGAGGATCTGAGTTCAAATCTGGCCTCAGACACTTAACACATACTAGCCGTGTGACCTTGGGCAAGTCACTTAACCCCAATTGCCCTGCCCTCCCCTCCAAAAAAGCAAAAAAAAAAAACTCTCAAAAAAGTATTTGTAAGTCTTGCTTTGAAAATGTTATTCATTTTTATCTTAGATATAATTACATATCTATTTTATATGATGTAATACATAGAAAAATTCTTTGAAAATGGTGAGATATTGTGTAAATGTACAGGGTTATTATTTTGCAAAGTGTGTACTATTTCTTTTCCTTTAAATTCCAAATAGTCAATTTTGTGGGAAGAGGGTGGGAATGGGGAAAGAGGGAAGAGAATCAGCCTCTGATTTCTTTAAAATAATATTCATTTTTCAATTCAGCTCAATAAACACTTATTCAGCACCTTCTGTGTTCAAGAAACTGTGCAAGGTGCTGGGGATATGAGGACAAAAATGAATTTCTAGTAAGAAACATTTACTACCAGTCTAATGTGCAAATAATTATAATTCAAATACAATGTAAGGGCCTAAGAAAGGTACTTGGTGCCTATGAGAGCTGAAAGGAAAGCAGGACCATCGGGAAAAGCTTAACAGAGGAGGGTATGCTATAACTAGAACTTGAAACAAGGCCAAGATTTTAACAAGCAGAGACTGAGGAGGAAAGGGATTTCCTAATACAAGAGATAGTGAGCAGATGCAGAAAAACTGAAGATGAATAGGAAATGGGGAATAATCCAACAGAGAAAGTGAAGGAAAGTACTACAAGATAAGAAGAAAATTGTGGAGGGCCATGAATGCTAGAATTAGTATTTGTTAAGTTTGCAGTATGAGACAGGTAGTACAGGGGATAGCGTGGCAGGCCTGGAGTCAGACTCATCTTTGTGAGTTCAGATCCGGCCTCTAACACTAACAAGCTGTGTGATCCTGGGCAAGGCACCTAACTCTGTTTGCCTCAATTTCCTCATCTGTAAAATGAGCTGGAGAAGGAAATGGCAAACCATTCTAGTGTCTATGTCAAGAAAACTCCAAATGGGGTCACAAAGAGTCAGACATGTCTTAAAAAACAACTGAACTGAAAGTTTGCAGTGGGGAATCACCACCATCCATACACTCACAACTAAACATGCTCACACTATGCGCATGCACACACATATACACACACACACACACACAGAGTGAAGATCTTGAATATGTTTTGCAAATACTAAGATATGTAGACGTTTAAGCTTCTCAAAGGCAAGAGTTGTTTCATTTTTGTTTCATATCCTTCATATCTAGCATAGTTTCTGATATTTAGTATGCTCTTAATAAATTCTTGACAATATTTAATTCTGTGAAGATTTTTTAACAAGTGAATGCTCTTCTGAAAGATCCATCTTGTAATGGCCTTTAGAACAAATCTGAGAGGAGAGGGAATGGTGGTGGGGAGTGTGATTAGGAAACTGTTACAATAACTCAGGTGAGACAAAATGAGGTCCTTAACTAGAACAGTGAGACTGGGAATGGCCAGGAGGGGACAGGTGGCAGACAGATTGCAAAAGCAGATAAGACTTGGCAGCTTCTTAGAGATAGTAGAAGATGAGTCAAAGATTATTGAGTTTTTGAGCACAGAGAATGAGGGGATGAGGAAGAGAATGGAAGTACCATTATCAGAAAGGGGAAATTAGGAAGAGAAGAAGTGTAGAAAGGAGAGTGACATCCATGGTTCAGCACATAGTTGAGCTTGACGTGCCAGTGAAGTAGAATGGGAAATGGGGTTTTGGAGCTGAATTTCCTTTCCAATCTCAGTAAAAGTCTCCATTTTTCACATTGCTGTGTTGCTTCTGGCCTTTTCAGAGTTCTGCTTTTCATTTTTGGGTTTTTTCTTCAGTTGCTAAGTAGGTTTGGTGCTCAAATGTTAATATTTCAAGGTTATTTTATTAGACAAAAGGAATAACATTGTCTCCTTCATTTTTCAATTAGCTCTGCAATACAGCAACACTGTGTCAGTGGGGTTTTTTCCATGGTCAGTGCAGAGTAACTTCTCTAGGCCTTCTCAATTTTGGGGTCTGAAACTCTTCTCAATCCTACGCTATCTCAACTACTTGAAAACAAAATTATGAAACCACATATTAAGTGTGAATCCCTCATAAAGGTCTTTGATCAATAAGGAGATTGAACATTGCAGTCAAGCTTTCATATCTTTAAGTTCACTGTTCTTTTCCCTAATCTCCCCAACTCCGGGTATGTAACAAATTTTTCATTGTCTAGATTTCTGAAGTATGCTTTAACAAGCCAATCCTTTTTTCAAAGCTCAAGTTATTTCTCCTTTTCAGCTATGAATATTTTCAATCAGTTTGAACAGAATGAAGCTTTTAAACAAAGTTATATGATTATTTCATTACAATTGGTCTACAAATTTATTTTTATATTATTCTACAAACTGAATAATGAAAAAAGTTACTCTGATTATTGTCTTATCTCTTCTCCAGCCTACAGTGGGAATTGATCTTTTTGATGACATGGAAACTGCCTATGAACACTAAAGAAATATGACATCATTGTTTGGGTTCTTTGCCTGTTTTTCAAAAAATGTAGATTTTTAAAATCTATTTTAAAATACATTCTTTAAACGCTAGTTTTCTTTCATTTTAAGTAATTTATCATTTTGGGTAAATTACAAACAGGTGTGTTCAACTCAATTCCATCATCAAAATTTTGTTTTGGAATAAAATATTTTGTGGTTTAAAGAAATTGCTGACATGTATCTTCTCTTGAAATTTATAGACTCAGTTCTACTAAAGGCAATTTTGACTAGCAATTTTGTGAACTTTAAATTATTATAAGCAAACTACCAACAAATTATTTTATAGACTAAAAAAATAACAAAATTTATCTGGAAGAACAAAAGGAGAATATTAAGGGAATTAATGAAAAGAAATGCAAGGGAAGGTAACCTACCCCTACCAGATCAAAAACTGTATTATTAAACAGCAATCATCAAAACTACTGGGTACTAGCTAAGAAATAGATTAAGTACATAAGACACAATAATCAATGACTATAGTAATCTACTGTTTGATAAACCCAAAGACTCTAGATTCCTGGAATAAGAACTCACTATTTAACAAAAACTGTTGGGAAAACTGGAAAACAGTACAGCAGAAACTAGGCATAGATCAATATCTTTTGCTGTATACCAAGAAAAGGTCAAAATGGGTACACAATTTAAACATAAAAGGTGAAACTATAAAGCAAATTGGGAGAACAAGGAATAGTTTACCTGACAGATCTGTGGAGAAGGGAAGAATTTATAACCAAATAAGAGAGAGAAAACATTATGAAATGCAAAATGGATAATTTTAATTACATCAAAACAATAAGTTTTTGCACAAACAAAGCCAATGCAACCAAGATTAAAAGGGAAGCAGAAAGCTAGGGAATAATTTTTACAGCCAGTGTCTCTGATAAAGGCCTTATTTCTAAAATATATAGAGAACAGAATAAAATTTATAAGAATACAAGTCCTTCCCCAATTGATAAATGATCAAAGGATATGAATAGGCAGTTTCAGATGAAGACATTAAAGCTATCTACAGTCATATGAAAAAAATGCTCTAAATCATTATTGATTAGAGAAAGACAAATTAAAACAACTCTGATGTACCACATAACACCTATCATATTGGTTAATATGACAGAAAAGGAAAATGATAAATGTTGGAGAAATGTGGAAAAATTGAAATCCTAATGCTTTGTTGGTGGAGTTGTGAACTGATCCAACCATTCTGTAGTACAATTTGGAACTATGCCCAAAGGGATATAGAATTGTGCATACTCTTTAATCCAGCAATACCACTACTAGGCCAGTATCCCAAAGAGATCATAAAAAAATGAAAAGGATTCATATGTACAAAAATATTTATAGCAGCTCTTTTTGTAGTGGCCAAAAATTGGAAATTGAGGGGATACTCACCAATTGGGGAATGATTGAACAAATTGTGGTATATAGATTTAATGGAATACTATTGTTCCATAAGAAATGGTGAGGAGATGAATTTCAGAAAAACCTGGAAGGACTTGCACGAGCTGATGTTTAGTGAAGTGAGCTGAGCCAAGAAAACTTTGTACACAGAAACAATAACATTGTACAATAATGACTGATTTTGTTAGACTTGGCTCTTCTGAGTAATGCAGTGATCTGGGACAATTCAAAAAGACTCATGATGGAAAATGCTATCCACATCCAGAGAAGGAACTATGGAGTTTGAATGGAGATTGAAGCATACTATTTTCTTTTTTTTTTTCTTCCTCATGGCTTTGCTTTTTTGTTCTGATTCTTCTTTCACAACGTGACTAATGTGGAAATGTTTGACATGATTAACATGTATACCCTATATCAGATCATATGCCATCTTGGGGAGGGGGGTGAGGAGGAGGGAGGAAAATTTAGAATTCAAAATTTCATAAAAGTGAATGTTGAAAACTATTAATATTTTTAAAATTTTTTAAATAAATTTATTTATTTATTTTTCATTTTCAGCATTTGTTCCCACAAGATTTTGAGTTACAATTTTTTCTCCCCATCTTTCCCCTAACGCACACTCCAAAATAGCAAGCCTACTGAATACCTCTTTCCCCATTCTGTTCTCTCTTATATCCTCCCCCATAACCCCCCTAACTTTCTAGTAGGGCAAGATGGATTTCTGTACCTTAGTGCCTGTATATCTTATTTCCCACTTGCATGTAAAAAAGAAACTTTTTAATATATTTTTTTAAACTTTGAGTTCTAGATTTTTTCCCTTCTTCTCTCCTCACCCACGCCCACTGGGAAGATAAGCAATTCAATATAGATTGTATATGTGTAGTTACCCAAATCATTTCCATAATAGTTATATTGTGAAAGACTAACTATATTTCCCTCCATCCTATACCATCCCCCACTAACTCTATTTTCTACTTTGACCCTGTCCATTTTCAAAAGTGTGTGCTTCTAACTACCCTCTCCTCCAATCTGCTCTCCAGTCTATCATCCCCTCTCTTATCCCCTTCCCCTCTATTTTCCTGTAGGGTAAGATACCCAATTAAGTATATATGTTATTCCCTCCTTAAGCCAAATTTATTGAGAATAAGGTTGTGCCATTCCCTTTCACCTTCATGCTCTTCCCCTCCATTATAACAGTTTTCTCTTGCATCTTTTATGTGAGATAATTTACCCTAATCTATCTCTCCCTTTTTCCTTCTCCCAATAAATTCCTCTTACCTCAATTTTATTTTTTAGATATCATCTCTTTATATTCAACTCATCCTGTGCCCTTTGTCTATATATACATGAACATACATATGCCCACACTCACATATATATTTATATACACATATACCCTCCTCTACCTATATATGTATGTATACATACATATATATACATATATATTCCCTTCAATTATCCTCCTACTGAGAAAAGTCTTATGAGTTACAATTATTGTTTTTCCACGTAGGGATGTAAATAGTTTGACTTTAACAAATTCCTTATGATTTCTTTTTCCTGTTTACCTTCTCATGTTTCTCTTGCTTTTGTATTCGAAAGTCAAATTTTCTGTTCAGCTCTGGTTTTTTCATCAAGAATGCTTGAAAATCCTCTATTTCATTGAATGACCATACTTTCCCCTGTAGCATTATACTCAGTTTTGCTGGGGAGGTGATTCTTGGTTTTAATCCTAGCTCCTTTGACTTCTGGAATACCATATTCCAAGCCCTTTGATTCCTTAATGTAGAAGCTGCTAGGTCTTGTCCTATCCTGATTGTGTTTCCACAATACTCAAATTGTTTCTTCCTGACTGCTTGCAGTATTTTCTCCTTGACCTGGTAACTCTGGACTTTGGCCAGAATATTCCTAGGAATTTTCTTTTGGGATTCTTTTTCAAGAGGCAATCAGTGAATTCTTTCAATTTCTATTTTGCCCTCTGGTTCTAGAATATCAGGGCAATTTTGCTTGATAATTTCTTGAAAGATGGTGCTGCGCTCTTTTTTTGACCATGGCTTTCAGGTTGTCCAATAATTTTTAAATTATCTCTCTGGGACCTGTTTTCCGGGTCAGTGGTTTTTCCCATGAGATATTTCACATTGCCTTCTATTTTTTCATTTGTTTGAATCTGTTTTATAGTATCTTGATTTCTCATAAAGCCATTAGCTTCCAGTTGTTCCAATCTAATTTTGAAGGAGTTATTCCCTCCAATCAGTTCTTGAAATTCCTTTTCCATCTGGCAAATTCAGCTTTTTAAGGCATTCTTCTCCTCGCTGGCTTTTTGGGCCTCTTTTGCCATTTGGGTTAGTCTGTTTTTTAAGGTGTTATTTTCTTCAGTTTATTTTTGGGTCTCCTTTAGCAGGCTGTTGACTTGCTTTTCATGATTTTCTCACGTTGTTCTCCAATTTTTCCTCCACTTCTCTTACTTGATTTTCAAAATACTTCTTGAACTCCTTCATGGCCTATAACCAGTTCATATTTTTCTTGGAGGCTTTTGATTCAGGAGTTCTGACTTTGCTGTCTTCCTCCTGCTCCATGCCTTGATCCTTTTTGTCCCCAGAAAAGGATTCTATGGTCTTTTTGTGCTTCCTGTGCTTGCTCATATTGCCAGCCAATTACTTGACTTTTGAGCTCTTTGCCATGATAAAACTCTGCTTCCAGAATGGAGAGATCTTTGTCTCAAATCGCTGGGGTTTTGCAGCTGCTAGAGCTATTAGGAGGGCACCATCTCTACAGCCCCCACAAATTCTGGCTCACTGGCCACATACTCCAGGACCACCACCAATGACTGCAGTTCAGATCCAAGCAGGTTAAAGCAAGAGTGATTACCCCCTGAATGGTCACTTGGTCCCCCTACAATCTGCAGGCTAGGAGCTCCTGAGACAGCCATATGGCCATGGGCAGCAGGGACCAGACTGGCTCTTCCATATGCCCCTTTACAACAGAATTCCACACTGACCTTTTACTTTCTTTTTGGCATTTATGGGTTGAGAAGTCTGGAAACCACCACAGCTGCTGGTAATTCACTCTCCTGAAGTCTGCTGGTCAGGGCTGCCTGGGGTCAGACTCCAATTGGAATGATAACTTGCTCTAGTTCCAAATCTTTTGCACAGGACTGTGCTTGGCTCCCAGCTCAGTGTGATAGAGCCTTCATGTCTGCCTGCCAGACTACCTTCAGAGGGAGATTTGTTTCTCTGTCACTTTGTGGGTTCTGTAGCTCTAAAGTTTGTTTAGAGTCATTTTTACATGTATTAGAAGTGATTGGATCAGGAGTTGTAATGCCATGCATAAGCAGCTTCCCAAAAGTCTGCTACTGTGAACAGCTTTTAAAGTTTTGATTACACAATATAATGAACACTCCATTTATTCCATAACAAATCAAAGGAAAATATTCACAACAAATCACAATATAATATTCACAACATCACATCTAATCACAGAAAATCACAATATAGTGTTCACAACAGCTTAACATTAAAATGGCCACATAATTTTCACCAAAGTGGTCACAGTATTAAGAACAAAGAACAAAAGAACAATCATCTGATATTCCTAAGGGGGAAACCCTCCTTACTTAATCATTCAGTCATTTCACAATCTACTCATGGAGCAATCATAGGTTAACTTAATCAGTCACTTATCTAGCAATCAGTCACTAAGTATCATTAATCACTAAATACAAGCATTAGAAAATTACACAAACCCTTCACCTCTTGGTCTCTAGTAAACTTCAGTTTCATCACTCATTCTATATCTGAGGAGAGGCCTTTTCTTCATCTTGACTCAGGGTGGTCTCTCAGATTCCCTGGATCCCCTTCCATGGTTCCAGCTCCTATCTGAATCCACCAAATAGTCACCTAGATTCAGAGGCAGACAGCTCCCAGGTTCTTGTCCAGTCCTCTGGGCAGTTCCTGCTACACACTGAAGTTCACAGGGTCTAGCACATCTTAAAACTTTTACCACTTCTGTTGCCAGGAACTCAAGGATCAACCAAGCCACAAGCAAAGTCTTATCCTGGTCGTGCTTCTTCAGTCCTCCAGCAATTCGGCTGGCCTTAGGACCCAGAAGAACCCTTAGCCTTCCAGGCGGCCTTCTTGGCAGCAACTTCAGCCTCCACCAGATTCTGGTCTCATAGAAAACTCCAACTCAGTTCCCAGTGGAGTAGCAGTCCAGCTCTCAGATGCTGGGACAATTCTGCTTCCTCCACCAGGAGTAAAAATTCTTGATTCTGACTGTCTCTTCTCTGGGGCCCTCTTAAAAACACATATACACACATTGGCTTCCTATCTCAGCCAACCCCTTCCTGTTATGTCAGCAACAGGAGACAGTGTTCACACTTTCTTTTTCTTTCACAGAAATACTTAGTACTTAGCCCTTAACTAATAAGGGCTAAGTACCTGCTTACTTGACATAACAAAAAAGGGTTCTTCAAATTTAAATTAATTACCATTACAGGAGCTCACACCAAGTTTGTCTTTTTACTCCACCATGGTGGCTCTGCCCCAATAAATTTTTTAAAATAAAAAATAAATTATCATAGCTACTTTGTAATATAAGAATAGTTCTAGGTGACATGGAACACTTCCTCTAGCCTTGGAAAAACTATACATGGGTGAAATTAAATTATAAGATTTACCACAGAAAGAGCGCAACATCCTCATTTAAAGATGAGGAAAGTGAAACTGAAGAAGTGTTAACTTGACTAGAGTCACACAGCTAGTGAATGTCTAAGGTAGGATTTGAACTCAGGTCTTCCTGACACCACACCTAGAACTCTATTCACTATACTACCTACCTACTACCTACCTATTGCAATGAGAAATAGACCAATATGTGGAAATCAATCATCATGCTTGACAACACACCAAAAGTAATCTTGTTTCCAACATGGAAACTTAAAATATAGAATATAAATGAGCCAAAGGAATCAAACTTCAAAACTTCACCTACATTTTGAATTCACAAAGAAAACTTTCTTTTTGTTAAGTCATTTTCATTGTATCCAACGTCCCATGACCCCATTTGGAGCTTTCTTGGCAAAGATACCGGAATGGTTTGTCATTTCCTTCTCCAGCTTGTTTTACAGATGAGGAACTGTGGCAAACAAGGTTAAGTGACATGCCCAGGGCCAAACAGCTAGTAAGTTTCTGGGGTCATATTTGAACTCAGGTCCACCTGACTCCAAGGTTGGCATCTATCCACTTTGCAACTTAGCTGCTCTTAGTCACATTGTAATGGGCTCAATAAATCACGGACAAATATAAGGATGAGATTTGCGGACTTTGTTTGATACCTTAGAATATCCCTGAACTCATTGATATGGACTTGGCCAAGATCATGAGGTGTTAAAGTAGTATGGAGAGGGTTTGAACACAAGTCCTTTAACCATAAATTCAGCAATTAGCTGAAAAAAGTGAATGCTTTTTGCATACAGATCACTAAGATCACTAATGGCATCATAAGAGTAGCCCTGCCCAGAATGAGCTTCCTACCTTGGGAGATATAATGTACTATAATGACACAATTACTTTAAAAAGCAACCTACCCACCAGCATAAAATACTAGCTGAACCTATACATTCTGAGGGCATGCAGATTAGAGGGATAATTGGACTCAGGTGGGATTTGTTCAATATTCACCTTTATTCCCGAATCCCTGCTGGAAGAAATCATAACCATCTGTTAAATCCATTTTAAAGGTGAAAGAAACCAAATGGAGCTGAGAATTGAGATTATTTCATTCTCCTTCCATTCGCCCATGTACGCATGTGAGGGAGGCTTCTTACAGAGTAACACGGTCAATTAGTCAATTAACCTTCCACACATTAGACCTAGTTCTGTCACTGTCTTGTTAGGTCTCCTTAAGTAAAAAACACCATTACCTTTTTTTTTTGTATCTTTAAATCAATTAAGGTTCTAATGCTAATTTCCTAGGAGAATTCTGAAATCAAAGAAGCATGTACTGTATCAAGACCTTTGGTAATTAGAAACAATCGTTATCAGTTTAATGATGAATAAGAGGAAACACGTTACAGTAGAGGCATCTCGAGTCATTTATGTTCACTCTTCTCCATTCACAGACCCACAGCCTTTCTTCAAGCATTCATCGCCTCTTCTATATTATAATAGCCTTCTAAGTTGTCTCTCTCTTTTTTCTTTCTCCAATCTATTTTCTACACAGATGCTAAGTTAATATCCCTAAAACATAGTTCTGATCATAGAATCATCCTGTTCTTTAGGAGCTCCCCAATGCCACTAGGGAAAAATACTCACTTCCCAGTCTGTCATTGAAAGTCTCCCACCATTTATCTCCCACCTACCATTACTGGCTCTTTATACTGCTTCTCATGGACCATACATTCCATATAAACCACCCTACCAGCTCTTCCTCAGGCATTGGTCTTCATGCCATTACACAGACTGTTTTTCCCATACCTTGAATCGACTCTCTATCTGTGTGTCTTACAATTTCAGGACTCCATTTAGGTACCAGCTCATATAGGAATCCTTTGCTAATGCCTCTCCCCACATCTTAATACACATAAACATGCATGTATGCATACATACATGTATATGCACACAAACACACATACACGTATTAGCACTCTTTCTTTTCTTTCCCTTCCATAAATTATATTACATCAATGTCTCATAGATCCATACATCTAGAGATGGGAAACAGATCATCTTTAAAGATCTTCTTTGTTGTTCAGTCATTTGTCCTATCTGCTTCTTCATGATCCCATTTGGGATTTTCTTGAAAAAAATACGGAGTGATTTGACATTTCCTTCTCTAACTTATTTTACAGATGAGGAAACTTGAGGCAAACAGGGTCAAGTGACTTTCCCAAGATCACACAGCCAGTAAGTACCTGAGGCAGGGTTTGATTTCAGGAAGATGAGTCCTCATAACTCCAGGCCTGGTATTCCATACAGTGTGCTACCTAGCTGCCAAAGGTCATCTAGTCCTAATCAATAATTTTACAGATAAAATAGGCCAGTAAAGGCTGTTATTTGTCAAAAGGCATGTAGGGAATAGGAAGTGGCAGTCGAGATTCTGAGTTCATTTACTTCTAAAACCAGCCTTCTTTCCACTGTATCACACTGATTATCTTTATCAGTGGTCCTCAACCTTCCTAATGCTGCGACCCTTTATTACTTGTATGTGGGTGTGTCTGCATGTGCACAGACCCGTCTGGAGACAGATAGAGGAGCAGTGTCTCGGTTCCTAAGACCATTGGAAATATGTGTTTTCCGATGGTCTTAGGCGACCCCCGTGACCCCTGTGAAAGGGTCGTTCGACCCCCAAAGGGGTCACGACCCACAGGTTGAGAACCATTGATCTATGTGCTTGTTGCTTCTTCCTCAGTGGAATATGTACTCCTTTTGGGCAAGATCTGTCTTGGTTTTTATCTTTGCAACCTCAGTCCTTAGCAGAATACTTCACATATATTAGGTATTTAATAAATTAGAAATGTATACTATATCAGACTAATGATCCAGTGATCCAGTCAACTCATTGGTGTTTCTTGGACACTGCAACTTGCCTTGAATATAGTAGACTTTCGGTTATTATGTGTTGAATGAATGAATAGAATTATATATACTTGGACATAGAACTGGAAGAAAATTTAGATATCATCCTGTCCAATCTCTTCATTTTACTGGGGAAACTGAGGTCTGGAGAAAGGTCGCACAGATATTAAAGACGAGAATTAAACCCAAGTCCTCTGACTCCAAATCTGGTGTTCATTCCACAACACTGTGTTGCAAATAGAACAAAGACATAGTGTAAAATATTACATTTTTTAATGGCACTGAAGAACATTTCATGAGAGGTCATGGTACTCTCCCCTTCCCCATATAACTTGAGAAGTTTGAGGATGAGTCTAAAATGTCCGTAATTTTCTCTTTTTTGTATTTAGCATTGAAGCATTATGTATCTTTTAAAAGTCACATTTAGTTTTAGTCATAAACAATTTTCAGAGTAAGAAGTTTGCTACCACCCATTGAGAAAATGATATTCAATTTTATTTATTTTATAATTTACTCTCTCACTATGTAGGAGAGATCTTCTCAGTGCTAGTATTCTTTGATTTTCCATTAATATCCATAGGATGGGAAAGTGTATGTGTGTGTGTGTGTGTGTGTGTGTGTGTGTGTGTGTGTGTGTTGTACTCTGCATTCCTCATTTGCCACAAATATAATAATAAGTAACTAGTGCTTCACAGGTAGGGAAACTGAAGCAAAATCTATGTTAAGTGACTTATTCAGTGTCACCCAGCTAGCAATTTGGCATATTCATATTCTTTGCAATTTTACATACCTGGAAGCCAATTCTCCTGAGCCTTTGATCTTCCATAGTAAAGAAATCTAATTTTTTTAAATGTATTCTCAGGTGGAAGTTTTTTAATTGCCTTTATTACTTCACTTGCCCTTCTGTTGACCTCCTTGAACTCTATTATAGCTTTCTCAAGGTGGGCAGAGACCACAATGCTATATACAATTTTCCAGGCATAATCCAACAATGATTTTGTAACTATTTCACATGCTCTCTGTTGTGTTTCCAGTACCCTTCCTGGGAGTATTCAGAATCCTATTGGTCTATTTGGTCAGCAGTCATATGTTGAATCCACCTCTTCAAGGAATGTTGAGCAATGACTACCATGTACCTTTACTGAGATTTACTTGGTGGGTTACCTGGTGGGCCTGTTTATCATATGATAAATAGAATTCAGATTAATTTTCATTTAATGTCTTACTTTCCTTCGGCTCACATTGAAGCTCATTTACAATTGTTCTGCCCTTTCACAGAACTTCATGAGACTTTCTTGCAGCTTTATCACACTTGGGTTAGCATTTCAGCATCCTAGGGAAATTAGTGTTGTATGAAAACTTGGAAATTTCACTGCTCACCTCTAGACCATGTGTAAAAACACTAAGTATGAGTGAGTTAGATAGAGAGTCCTACTCTTAATATTTCCAGCAAAAAAGACAACTAACATTCATATGATATTTAAAATTTATAAATTGCTTTATATACATGTGTGTATGTATGTATGTATATATGTATATATGCATGTATATATGTATGTATGTGTGTATATGTGTATATATATATATGTATATATATATATATATATACATATATATATAAAATCTCATTTTCTTCTCATGGTAACTCTGTGAAATAAATGTTACAGTTATGATGGTCCAGTGAATAGAAGCACCAGGCCTAGAGTCAAGAAAACCTGAGTTCAAATCCAGCATTAGATACTAGCTGTGTGACCCTGTGCCCATCACTTAACCCTGTTTGCCACAGTTTCTTCATCTGTAAAAATGAGCTGGAGAAGGAAATGGCAAACCAGTCCAGTATCTTTGCCAAGAAAACCCCACATGGGGTCACAAAGAGTCACACAAAAATGAAAAACAATTGAACGACAATTTTACTGAAGAAAATAAGACTTGGGTGAAGTGATTTGCCCAGGGTCATACAACTAATATCAGATATAGAATTTGAACCCAAGTTTTCCTGGAAGAGGATGCAGTCACCAGACTCTTGGGCTTGGATTCAGATTTGTGCTGAAATCCTACCTCAGATACTTTAACCTTATGACCCTAGATATATCTGTGCTTCAGTATCCTTTCCTTTAAAATAAGAAAATTGGATTCAGTGGCCTCCAAGGTCTCTTCCAGCTCTAAATCTGTAATCCTTAGATTCCAATTTCAGAACTTTGTCCTCTATAACCAAAATAGGTGCTTGGTTATTCCCTACCTATACTTTTATTTTTCTGAGTCAGCTTCCTATTCATGACAAAATATTTCTCTAATCCTATTGTAACTCAGTTACTTAAATTTTGTTGTTGCTGTCATTCAGACTTGTCAAAGGGAAAATCTAAATGAGTTCTCTGTCACCCCCCAGAGCCCCAGATAAATGCTCCATGTAAAAAACTCTGGTTCCTGGATTCCCCAGCTGGTAAATCAGAGAACACAGACCCCAATGACTTGGGATTCTTTCTGCTTATGTGCATTCCTTCATACACTTAGCAATACAATATTTCAATGGATATGTGATCTCACTGATCTGTATATTATATTGATTATATACAAGGCAACTAGGCAACCCAGTAGTAGAACACTGAACTTGGAGTCAGAAAGACCTGAGTTCAAATGTGACCCAGACACTTACTAGCTGTGTGACCCTGAGCAAATCACTTAGCATGTTTGCCTCAGTTTCCCCACCTATGAAACAGGGATAATAATAGCACGTACTTCCCAGGGTTGTTTTGAGGATAAAATGAAAATATTTGTAAAGTACCACATAACTCTTAAAGAGCTATATAAATTCTAGCTACTTATTATTGTTCTTGTCAAGTACCACATACATGCACACATGCACATGCTTTCTCATACTTTGTAATTCTTTTTAATGTTATTTTTCCCCCTACAGTTTCCCCACAGGGGATCCATGCAATGAACTGTAGGTCTTCATCTACCTGGGTCTTTTTAAAAAATTATTTTTAACATTTCATGGGTTGCAGTAGAATATTCTAACCGACCAACCTTGTTTCATGATAATAGATTAACTTAGTAATGGCCCCTAATCAATCAACAAACATTTATTAAGAGCCTCTAATTTTCAAAGCACTGTTCCTAGCCCTAAGGATACAAAGAGAAAAGTTAAACAAACCCCCACATCGCAGAGTTTACATTCACCAGCACCAGCTTGCCAAGTATAGAGAGGAGACTGGACTGTCATTCTCTCTGAATCCCTGGTTTTTCAGTAGGAGAGTTTCATTGGCACTTTGGAGTCTTCAGGTAAAGAGGGTACATTCATCCTCATCATCATCCTCACCATTGCATTGATATAAGGCTTTAAAGTTTGCAAGCACTTTACATACAGTGTCTCCTTTGGTTTTTGACAACAGGTAACATATTTTGAAACAGTTTCCTGAGTTTACTCTAGGCCTGTCACAACTAGTAATGGGCTGATGGTTTCTTTACATCTGGTTTATCTGTTAGGCTTAGAACATCCTGTACAATTACTACTGCTTGTTCTAACCCCATATTTGACCTGTCTGTCTGAAAAGATAAATTGGGAGTGGAAAATTCCTACATGTTTCTCAGTAAAAATCTCAGAGTAGTAGGAGTTTCTTGACAATCTCCTTTTCATCTCAGAACATTCCTGTGTTATTATGGTCATTAAATGGTCAAGCAGATTCTCAAAATACCTGCCTGCTTTTGATATATTTAAAAATCTTTTAATTATCAGCTCTATATTCCCATGTAAGGTTCTCCTTTACATTCTTTTTATAGATTCATGTAATTTTCACCTTGTCTTCCCACAATTCATGGCTTTCCCCAGCCTCAACAGTGAACTTTTTTTTTACATTTTATTTATATTATTCTAAACTTAAGAAATAAAACAAACATTTCCATAACATGGTGGAGTAAAAAAAGATTACTGCACATGAAACTGCAAATCTATTATGCACAATTTGCTATTCCTTTTAAATATATAATAAAGTTATCATGTAACTTTTTTCTTCCCCCCTCCCTTCCCTGCCCTAGAGATGACTACCATTAGACTTAAATATGTGTGTATGTGTGTGTATATATATATGTGTGTGTGTATGTGAATATATGTATATGTGTGTATATATACACAAATATTTATGTAAAATCATTTTACACATCCTTCTATTTGTCAGTTCTTCATCTTGATGCAGATAGCATCTTCCTTCATATGTTCTTTGTAGCTAATTTGGGTATTTATAATATTCATAATGACTTAGTCACTCAAAGTTGTTCTTTTTTTTAACTTTTATTTATTTTAGTTTACATCATTCATTGCCACGAGATTTTGAGTTACAAATTTTCTCCCCATCTTCCCCCCCCCACCATCCCAAAACAGCGATCCCACTATATACCCCCTCCCCCAATCTGTTCTCTCCTATGTCCTTCCCCATCACCCCTCTAACTTTCTGGTAGGGCAAGATGGATCTCAATACCCCATTGCCTATATATCTTAATTCCCAGTTGCATGTAATTAATAATAATAATTTTATATATATATATATATATATATATATATATATACACACACACACACACACATATTATATATATATATATATTTTTTTTTTTAAACATTTGATTAAAGAACTCTAAATTCTGGATTCTTTCCCTTCCTCCCTCATCACCCACCCCCACTGGAAAAACAAGCAGTTCAATACAAGCTGTATACATGTAATTATGTAGAACACCTCCACAATGGACATATTGTGAGAGACTGACTATATGTTCCTCCTTCCTATCCCACCAACCACTTGTTCTATTCTCTACTTTGTCCCTGTCCCTTTACAGAAGTGTGTGCTTCTAACAACCCTCCACCCCACCCTGGTCTCCACCCCCCCTACTCTCCTGTAGGGCAAGATACCCAAATTAGAGTGTATGTTATTCCTTCCCCAAGCCAAATTCCCTTTTGCCTTCCTGTTCTTCTCCTCCATTGTAGCAGTTATCCCTTGCCTCTTCTATATGAGATGATTAGCCCCATTCTGTCTCTCCCTGTCTCCTCTCATTCTATTCCTCTCCCACCTCTCAATTTCACCTTTTAAAATATCATCCATTCCTATTAAATAGATCCTGTGCCTTCTATGTACACATATATACACACACTCAGATATGTATTCATACACATATATATACCCTCCTATATAGACATATGTGTATGTATACGTATATATACATTTGT